>JARWLC010000004.1:28634663-29280377 GCA_033318265.1 Phyllotis vaccarum | reverse complement strand
AAAGACAAAAAGCAAATCTTAACAAATTTATAAATATTAAAATAACACCATGTATTCTATATATAATCACAATATAATACAAATTAAAATAGATAGCCAACAAATCTCTAGTAAGTACACAAACTCATAGAGATTAAAGAAGTCATTACTGATTGATGAGTATGTCAAAGAAGAAATATAGGAAGAGAAATTTTAAATATTTGGAACTAATAAAAAATGAAAACACAGCAAAACTCGAAAACACATTAAAAGTGTCCACATTTAAAAATCAGTGTTAGAGCCAGTCAGTGATGGCGTACACCTTTAGTCCCAGCACTCAAGAGGCAGAGACAGGTGGATCTCTGTGAGTTTCACGCCATACTGGTCTAGAGAATAAGTTCCAGGACAGCCAGGGTTGTTTCACAGAAACAAAACAAAACAACAACAAAAACCAGTGTCAGGCATGATGGTGCACATCTTTAATATCAGCACATGGGAAGCTGAGGTACGTGAGTTTAAGTGAGTTTGAGACTGGCCCAATGTATACAGTGAATTTTAGGACAGCCAGAACCACATAGAAATACCCTGTCTCAGAAAATCAAAACAGAAAAAAAAAACACAAGTAAATAACTAAATGATGAAACTCAAATATTTGGAAAAAAAAAATGAGCAAACTCAAACCCATTTAGATGGCAAAAAGTTTAAAAAAAAAAAACAGAGTTGAAACTAATTAAATAGAAACAACAAAAAGTGAGTAAATCTAAGAGCTGATTTTTTAAGAAGATGAACAAAATCAACATATTCTTGGACCAAGTAACCAAAAGAAAAGGAGGGAAGGAGGGAGAGAGAGCGGGAAGAAGAGAGGTAGGAAGGGAAGATGCCATGCTAATACCAAAACCAGGTAAAGACAGAACAAACAATGAAAACTACAGGCCAGTATTCCCAGTGAAGACAGATCTTAAAATCTTCAATAAAACATTTATAGACCAAATATAGAACATATATCAAAAAGATTATCCACCACAATCAAGTTGGCTTTATCCTGAAGATTCAGAAATGGTTAAACAGACATAGGATAAGCCATTAGATATAGTCAATCACAGAAATGAGCTTAGAAACAATAACAAAAAAATCCACTGTCTTCTCAATAGATTCAGAAAAACGTTTTTGACAAAATTATAACATGCCTTCAGGATAAAAGTCCTAAAGAGAGCAGTCCTAGGGAAAACACACCCCAAAATAATAAAGGCTATATATAAAAAAAATCCACAGCCAACATTATCCTAAATGGAGAAAAAAACTTGACCCAGTCCCACTGAGATCAGGGATGAGATGGGGCTGTCCACTGTCCCCATTCTTTTCCAATACTGTGCTCTAACCACTCACTGGAGCTATCCAGAAAGAGAGGGAAATAAAAGAGATACAGATAGGAAAAGGAGAAGTCAAATTACTCTTCTTTGCAGAGAATGGGATATAAGGGATTAAAAATTCATAAGAAATAATCAACAATTCCAACAAAGTAGCGGTACGCAATCTACTTACAAAAATCAATTGCTTTTTTATACATCAGCAATAAACATGTTGAAAAGGAGATCACAAACACAATGCCATTCACAACAGCCTCAAAGGAAATGAGATATAGGAATAAACTAACCAAGCAGGTGAAGGACCTCTACAATGAACTCTACCAAATCATGGCATTTCCTTCACCTAGTACAATCTACGAATTTAAAGGAAGGCTGACTAGTTTTTCAAGGAATTCTTGTGATCATGGGAAAAGCAAAGTTGATGGAAGCTGGCGGTGGGCATGAATACAGCACTTTCCTAGTACGTATCAGCCTCTGGATTCTACCCCCAACAGCACTAAACACCCAAGGAGGTCAGCCAACATCTCCCTGTACCTGATCCCAGAGAAGCCGACACTGCTGCTTTCAATCAACAGAGAAAAAAGGAGCCCACTAAATCAATTAAATGTGGCCAGAAGGAGTCTCAAAAATTTGGTATCATTAATAGCGTGTTATATATTTTATATATATATATATATTATATTATATAAAATATATATATTGTTATATATATATTTTAGTTTGTCCCTTCCAACATTATGAAGTAACTATTTCAAGACTTTACAGACAAATAATCAATAGACATGTTTACCTTGTCTCCCAGGAAGCATCATTATACATTATCTGCCAGTCAGATAAAGAGGCCTCATATTTTTCCACAGTGAGGAAGGTTTGATGGGTCTGAAATACAATTAACACCACTTATCAGGCATAACACAGTCACAGAGAGAACTGGTCTGCACCGGCTCCCCTCCCGCTACACACCAACCCACCAGTGCCAGCTCCGCTCATGACTTAGGATTTTATCCAAATTTCTAGGCATACTCCTTTATGCATTGTCTTCAGAATAAAAGTTTGCCCCTTTAAAAAAGAAACTTTAGGAATTTTAAAGAAGCATAATTTTGGCATTTTTGGAAAATTTGGAAATTAGGATGGAGAAGAAACGTAAAATGAAATGAGATTTAAAAAGACATAAATCAAGATCAAGAGTTCAAGCCTCTCCAGCCACACGATTGAAGAGAGGAAATGGGATCTCTCTCTCTCTCTCTCTCTCTCTCTCTCTCTCTCTCTCTCTCTCTCTCTCTCTCTCTCTCTTTCTCTCTCTCTCTCTCTCTGACTCTAGGTAACCATGCCTTCCTAAGTCAAAAAGTTGACAAAAATGTATATATTGTCCCCGTCCTGGGTGCTGAAGACACTTCCACACTGTAATAATAGATTCTAGAAAGCATTATCATAGGCAGAATGTATCTCTACATCAGAAGGTAACAATAATAGAGCAATTGCTTCAGACCAAGAATCCAGCTTCAGATTAAGCTAAGACATGAAAGATAGGACAAATTAATGCCCAGGACTGACATGTGCATGGTAGATGTGCCTTAACCCCAGTTCGAGGAAGGTGGAGACAGGTAAACCCCTAAGTTCACTGGCTACCAAACTTTAGGCTCCAAGTTCAATGAAAGGAACTGTCTCAAAAAAAAAAAAATGGAGAGAGCAAATGAGGAAGACAGGCAGTGTTGGTCTTCCCTCCATTTGTCTGCACCCTCAGCACATACGTGTCCACATGGACATAAGTACAAATAGGAGCTGTGTCTGCTTCATCTTTTACTCTTCACAGCCCTTTATACTTGCCATTTATAAGTCTCTAGATAACTGTAATAAATGGATTGTTACTTATATATTGGTCGTGTCATTGTTTAAAACAATTCTCTAATTATTCAACTGATACATGACATTTAATAAGGAAGTATTCATAATCATGATGTCTAATAAAGAGCTGTTTCTGAACACTGTGGGGCCTTAAATGGAGTAAGAAGTAAGAGGGGCCCCAATAACTAGGTCTAGAGTATAGGTTGGGAAACATGCCTAGGTCCCCAAAGTATCAGGACAAAACATGCGAATACCTTTTCCCTACTTCCATATCATAATATCTTACAGGTGTGCATTTATTAAAAACTAATCTCTCTGATACTGAGTTTAGTTATATATAAAGTAAGGCCAATAAAACAAGCTACTGGATAGTAGTGATGATTAAATTAAATGCATATGACCATATTTATATAAAGAATCTAGCTTAATACTTGGAGACAGCAATTGCTCAGAAGTTCAGGATAATTACAATATGCTTACAGGTAATAAAGAGCCCTAGACATTTTTTTGAACCTGAGAATTCTGAGAAATCTCATCATGGTGCTGTTAGCATTCTGTTCTCACAGCAGCCGTGATATGAGTACTCTGGGAATGTCAGGCATGATAAAGTAATATTTTATATTAATAATTAAAATAAAATATTAATTTATATCATTAATATTTTCAGAAAGTAATGTTATGAACATGCAAATGTTCTAGTGAGCTTGACCATGTGTGCACACTGACTGTCCAAACATTAGAACATTTCTTCCAAAGCTTATTATGATGGCATCATATTGCCACAATTCTATCAAGGAGTAATGACATTTGAATAGACCGAAACGACACAGCTCATTTGGGAGGAAGATATTCTGAATTATAAGTGATTTTGGTCCCGAAGAAGAATGATTCAATATAATGGCTATGCTATATTGAATGGATGAGGGGATGGGGTGGAAGGAGGTTGAGGGAGGACTGGGAAGAACTGGGAGGAACTGGGAGGAGCAGGTGGTAAATGTGGAATAAAAAACCTTTTTAAATTAAAAAAAAAATGGGAGGGAAAAAAAGAAAAGTAACCTAAAAACCACTTTTATGGTCCACTTTCCTCCAAAGGTTTCTTCAAACTTCAGTGGAAGTTTATAATAATGGTTGTAACCTATTTTTATTTTGTTTAGTATTTTTAAAACTTTGTTCAGTTGTGCTGTGAGGGGTGCATGCATGCTACAGCACACATGTTGAAGTCACAGGAATGCTTGTGGGAGTCACTTTTATCCCTTTTCCCTGTGAGTTCCTAAGGCTGAACTCAGGTTCCTCGGGATTGGTGGCAAGCCTCTCTATAAACTGAGTCAGTTTACCAACAAGTTTCCTTAGATTTTGAGACAAAGCCTTGCTATATAGGACAGGCTGGCATACAGCCCTTGGTTACCTATCCTCGACTGCCAAGTTCTGGGCTTGGGAAGTAGTGAGCCACTACATCTCGCTTGGTTAGATGTTTATAGTCAGAACCTGCACCCCTGTACCATTATTGTTTGTCTGGATACAAGATTATTCCAAGAAAATTACAAAAGACTACAGTCATTTAATTTCTAGATATGGTATGTGTGTGTGGTTTATCATATATATCACAAAATCAAAACACAGGACATACTTTATAACAAATTGTTAATAGTAATTAACTCTTAAACAAATTTCTTGAGAAAAAAGGCACCTTCCATGTTCTATTTTATTCATATCTATGTTGTTTGTTTTTACATTGGACATATATTTCTTGCATTATTTTTCCAAGTTAAACTTTCTATTGTGTCATCAGGAAAATGGCCAGTGTAAACTAAGATAAGGCACATGGAACAGAACTCTTAGGGCATGTACTAGTGTGTGATCACTCCAAAACAGAAGACACAGGTCCAGAGTAGCAGTGCTGGAGGTGTCAGAAAGGTCCCTCAAAGAAGGGGATATCACTCCCCCCCCCTTTTCGGCTCTTTCAATATGTTAACAAATGCAGTAAGTTCTAAATGTAAATCTGTAGGTGGGAATATCTCTGAAACTTCTAGAGAAGCAATGTGGCCCTACAGGAGTTGTTTCACACATAACACTATGAAGAGTCCATTACAATCTTCCCATGTGCTATGTTTCACATTCAATTCCACACCAGATGTACCACTGAACATTTTTCTACCTTCAAAAATAAAGAAGGAAAAGAGTGGTATATTTTGGGGTATGTAAGGTTCTCCTGTAAACTGAAGGGAAACTTCGAAAGTGGATTGAAACTTGGAAGACAATGGTGCTCACCTGGTTTTCAGCTGAATTCTTAGGATTAGCACCCACAAATACAACTTCAACCACTTCTCCCTGGAAATAAAAATGGCATTTAATTCAATCTAATTCAAGCCTCTTTGCTGAATTCAGATTTGAAACATTATCTACTATACATTCTTGCATCCTGGATGCATACACTCCATATATATTCTGCTCTCTTAAATTAAATGATCCCCTTCTAAGTTTGTTAGGAATTGGGGCAAAAGAATTTTATTTTGACAGATTCAGATATAAATAAAGATCCAGAGCTATAATTTTAATGTGATAAACATTAAAATAACTTCAAATTGTATAACAGAGCCCTATTACGAAACAAGACTCACATAGACCACAGAGGAATCAGAAGTGAACCCAGCTATAGCCACTCAGTCATTGACGAAGGTGTCAAAGTGTTGATCAGAGGAAAGACAGCTTTAAAAACTATCTCAAATTGCATAGGAAATAATCCTCAAACTAATAAACAGCATTGCATGAAATTAGAATATTTCTTCTGTACAGCAAAAGAAGCTATCAACAGAGTGAGAAAGTACCTACAGGATGCCCCAAATCTTCGCCAGTTATATATCTATCTTAGCTTCTTTTCCTATTCCTATGATAAAACAGCCTGGCAGAAGAAACCTATGGAAGAAATGGCTTAATCTGGTATAAGTCAGGGCAGCACTGAGCCCACTTTCTACATTTTCTTAAAGATTTATTTCATTTTTAAGTGTGTGTGTGTGTGTGTGTGTGTGTGTGTGTGAGTGTGTGTGTGTGTGTGTGTGTGTGTGTGTGTGTGTGTGTGTGTGTGTCTGCATGAGTGTGGATGCTTGCTGAGGCCAGATCCCTCTAGAATTAAAGGTGGCTATAAGCCAACAGACATGGGTGCTGGGAACCAAATTCAGGTCCTCCAGAAGAGGAGCGAATACTCTTAACTGCCGAGCCATCACTTCAATCCCTAGATTCCTAGATTTCTCCATTTTATAAAGACCTGGATCTCCTTTCCAAATAATAGTCCTGCCTACAACTAAGATTGACATTGTGTCAACTGCTTTCTGAACACTGATGTAAACAAAAATAATAATCTGTTAACTTTAATCAGAGAAGCATCTCTACACAATGAATAGCAATGAATGCATAATCTTGTCTGCTCATAGTGCTGATAATAAAAAAAGAGAACATTTATACAAGTTCCTGGGAGGTTCAGGGAATAAGATGGGGAGGAAGGCTGTGGAAGGCTCTTTTCTGGGCATGACACTGCCATCATGATCATGGATTCACAACAGAGGAACTGGCCCCACGTAAGACTGGACCTGTCAAACACTCAGTCAAGAATCAGCAGGTTTCTCCTGTAGCTCCACTCATCCCTTTTAACCAGTAGCTAGGTATAGATTCTAGGCGATGAGGAATCATTATCTTCAGATGTGTACCCACTGGTGTGCTCAGCAGGTTCCTAATTCCAAACCCGTGGCCATGCAGATGGTGCAGATTAAACCCAGAGGGACAGAAAACAAAACAAAAAGAGAAGAACACTGGACAGGACCTGTAGGGAGGAGGGAGCATCACAACCAGAAGGAAGAGGTAGGAGAAGGCGGGGAATGAGTCATCAGAATGCATCTATACCTGTATGCTTATAGTCAAATAAACTTAATTAATTAAAAATCTTGCACAACTATTGGCCTCAATGGCAAATTTTACTGGGAATTAAACCACAGTAGCCTCTCCTAATATATATATATATATATATATATATATATACACATATATATACATATATGTATGTATGTATATATGTATATGTATATATACTATTATAATATATAATATTAATATATAAAATAATATATAATATTTATATATAAGTAATATATTATATTTATATATAAGTAATATATATAATATTAATATATATTAAGTCCTAAAAATAGATAAATAAATATGTTAAAATCAGAGAAAGAAAAGTTGGGTCTTTCAACATCAATTGACATAATCAGGATAATATTTTGTAGACATACACAGAGGCCCATCTCCCAGGCGATAATAAATTTCTTCCAAATTTGACAATCAGCTCTAGTCATCATGAGATCTAATTATGCATCCATATCTAGACACTATGAAAGAATTCTAGAAATTAAATCCCAGAAGTGAACAATCAACTCAATAAAGGAGCTAATGAATGGAGAAGTTTTCAAAGGGAGAAAGACAAATGTCATTGTGACACTTTGAGTACTTTCATTATCTATGAAAGAAATGCAGTTTAAGACTACATTGAGATTCTATCTCATGTCTGTTGGACTGGCCACCATCAACCAAACCAGCAACAGGCGAAGGACAGAGAAACTGTTCTCACCTGCTGTTATAAATGTACACTCAGGCAGCCAGTACCTAAGTCAGTACTGAGATGTGTGAGATAATGCTTTTGTACACTGTAAAGATTGTTAGTTGTATTGGTTTAGTAAACCCTGATTGGTCAGTAAGTAGGTAGGAAGTATAGGCAGAGAAACCAGACAAGGAGAATTATGGGAAGAGGAGAGCAGAGCAGCAGATGTCAGCCAGACACAGAGGAAGCAAAATGAGAATTCTGCACTGAAGCAAAGGTACCAAACCATGTGGCTAAACATAGATAGAAATATGGGTTAACTAAAAGTGTAAAGGTTAGCAAGTAATAAGCCTGAGTCATAGGCAAAACAGCTTGTTATTAATATTAAGCCTCTGAGTAATTATATCAAAAGCAGCTGTGGGATTGGCCAGAGAAATTTCTGACTACAAATGATGCTCTAATGTGATGCATGCATATCCACATAAAGCCTGAGAAAGTTTAACACAGAACACAAAAATAAAGAGCCAGAAACAGCTTCCTAGTTGTGTTTCTCAAGTGGACTGTGGTGCACAGCTTGAGCTGCAATATGATAGGTTCCTGCAATCTCACAGGAGCCTTGTACAAACACTATCTGCATATGACCAGTTTGAGGTTATTGTTCAGACAGACAAAAAGGAAATAGAGTCAAGCATGGCTTCTTGGTAGCAGTGCTTTCTCAGAGGATTCTGTTTGCTGGTGGCAAGCAGAGGTGTGGCTCCTTTAAGAGAGGCTTCCTGACTCAACCTTAGTAGCAAAAACCTTAAGGTTCTTTTAAGGAGACCCTGCTGCCAAGCACGTAAATGAGGTTTATGAGTGATCCTCTACTTGGTAGCGTGCGGATTCTAAAGTTTCCAGGAGTTGGAATAGTAAACATGGTTTCTGCCAGTACCTCTCACAGATCAAGGACCTGGGTGGAGCTAGCTGCCATAGCCAAGGCTTTAATCCTAACCACAAGGCTTTAATTCTAGCCACACTGTTTAAGTACATTAAAGGTCTGATCAGAAAAAGATAGAGATATTCACTAAAGACAGATTCAGACAGAAAGAGAAAACTCTCTAAACTGCTTACAGTGTGTTTAAAAATATACATAGGCTTGGGATAGAGAAAAAATAATAAAGTTGTTAAGAAAGAAAATAATTATAAGCCACCTAAAGATAAAATATATACAGAAAGTCTGGATACTGTGTGTTATTGTTTTGTCTTTGAGTTTTTGACACCTGAGGAAGGAGCAATAGATGCTAAGAGACATTTGATTATAAGAAATGCTGGATTAATCAAACCTATATATTTTGAAAATGCTTAGACTGCAAAGTTTAAGTCAAAAGATATGGTACTATGGAGAAGTGGGGTTTTTATCATTATTATTATTATTTCCACAGAAAATGAGAGGCTATGAATTCATTCCAGGTCAAATAAAATGGGATTTGATCAAGGAAGACCCCTGAAAAATCTCCAGTGGGAATGGACTGTCCAGATGATCCAGTGTTTCACCTCTATTGTTTCTTCTGATCTCTGCATCCAGAAAAGCTACGAGGAGATTGGCTGAGATGACCCAGCTTCACAGACTACTCCAGTCAGGACTTGATTACAATCCTGAATTTTCTTTGGGTCCCCATAAGATTACCAGCACCCTCAATCAATAGTCTAGAGAACTATGCCTATATGCCTAAAATATGGATTATGGATGCTTGTCTTTGTCTAGAATGTTGGTTACAAGTTGTTATGGATAATGATTAGAAAAAAGCTAAACAAAGAAGATTAGATTTTGCGTTCTTGTTTTTAAAAGAAAAAAAAAGGGAAAATGTGAGATAATGCTCTTGTACATTATAAAGATCTCTTACTCATATTGGTTTAATAAAACACTGGTCAGTAGCTGGGAAAGAAGTATAGGTGGGGCAACCAGACTAGGAGAATTCTGGGAAGAGGAAGAACAGAGCAACAGACACCAGACATAGAGGGGGAGCACGATGAGAACGCTGCACTGAGCAAAGGTACCAAGGCTAAACATACATAGAACATGGGTTAACTTAAAATGTAAGAGTTAGCAAGTAATAAGGTCAGGCCATTGGCCGAACAGCTTGTAATTAATATAAGCCTCTGAATAATTATTTCATAAGTGGCTGTGGTGTTGGCCTGGTAGGACCGAGAAACTTCAAACCACAGAGTTTGCTCAGAAACGAAAGCTAGAATTATGAGACGATCAGGATTTACCACCCCAGACATAAGCATAAAGGATTCTGAGCCAGTACATGTCTCGGTTTTCTTCTCTAATGTTGCAGTAAAACACTGTCCAAAGACTACCTGGGAAAGGAAGAGTTTCTTGGGCCTCTACTTGCACTTCATGGTCCATCACTGAGGCGATTCAGAGCAGAGACACTAAGTAGAGACCTGAAGTCAGGACGAAAGCAGAGACCATGGAGGAGTCAAGCTTGTTCCCCATGACTTGTTCAGCCTGCTTTCTTACACAATCAAGGACCATTTGCTCGGGAGTGACACTACCCTCAGTGGGCCCCCTCCACATCAATTATTAATCAAGAAAATCCCCATAGATATCCCATAGACCAGTCTTTGGAGGGAAATTCCTCAGTTCAGATGTTTCCTCTTTCCAGGTGACTCCAGTTTGTGGCAGTGTGACAAATACTAACCAGCACAGGATATCAGAAAAATATTTGCACATCTATGTTTATTGCAGAAGTACGGACAAGAGCTCAGATAGAAAACCACCCGATATGTTGATTAACATATAAATATGTGGAGAAAATACAGCACAATAGGATTTTATGCCATTATGAAGGATGATTAAACTAAGCAGAAAATGTAATACACGTAGTGACCAATGTATTACAAAAAAATAAATAAATAAAAGAGGCAAGACTCGGGAAGAGAAATACTGCACTCTTTGCCTCACATGTAAATACATACATGACATTGCAACATGAAAGATGGAAAAAGCTATGAGGTTTAAAATAGATATGAATTAGGCTTTTTGTGTCATTGCAATAAATATATATACTTATTCTTTGTTTTTGTTCACCACACAATTTCCTGTGCCCAATCTCTTTCTATTGCTGACTCCGTCTTCTTCCCAAATAGTCCCCCTTCTGCTTTGATGACATGTATATTCTATTACACACCCCTTGTTCCCACTTCCACTCTCTGTTGAGACCTCTTTCTCTTGATTTCTTTGGATGCTAACAAAAATGTTAAAAACAAACAAACAAACAAATTTTTACAACACAGAAATAGAAAAAAAATCCCCATCACCAGGCTCCATGTTTGTCTAGACTCTGTCTAATGACAGGCAACAGAAGCTTCTGTTCTTCACACCAGCCCCAGCTTTGCTGTTTCATCTCATGAATATTTTGTTACAGTGACTTGATTGGGATTGAGACTGTAGTTGGATGTTGGAACATGATTCCCCAGGCACTTAGCAGAGACACATTAGCCTAATGCAGAAGTCTACAAGCCTAACAGGAAATCATACAGACAAGACAAGGGTCATGATTTATCCCAGCTCTTATCAGAAAAGACAAGTTTAAGAAAACTTAGAAAAAAAACCAAATAAGAACAAAAAATAATATATATAATTTGTGAAAAAATAAAAATGAAACCCATTTCTTTGTATGCTAACCAGAAACAATATAAAAATTTTAAAAATATGAATATGCATAAAATGTAATAACATAATATATATAGTCTTCAAATAGAAAGGGGACTATGTTGGGGTAAGGAATATGCCTAAAGTGGGGGCAGAGGTGAAGAGAGGATAATGGGATTGGTAAACAAACATTGCCTGTTTTTCCTAGATTTAAACATATACACACAGGAGTTGAAAACAGACAGGGACCTTTTCTGAGAATAAGGGGATCAGCAGGAGGAAGCACAGGGGTGGCCAAGCAGAGAAGCAACTGTAGGCCAAATACTATGACATACATGGAGACTGGCTAGTTTTTCTAAACTTGATGCAAGCTAGGGCCATCTGGGGAAAGGAAACTTAATCAGGGACTGACTTGTAGGCAAGTCTGTAGGACACTTTCTTGATTATTTATATGGTAAGACCTGTCCCACTGTGTCACCCCTGGTCAGGAGCAAACAGGTAAGCAGCCCCCCTTCATGTTGTCTGCATCAATTCCTGCCTCGGGTTCCCACCCTAAAGTCCCTGGATGATGGCCATCAAGCTATAAGGTGAAATAGATCCTTTCTTCCCCAAGTTGCTTTTGGTCCCCGTTTTTTACAACACATATGAAGATGCCCTGATGAGACTCATTATTCCTTATGCAAACTAAAAACTTTAATAAAAATGTTGGCCAGGAAGAAAAGCCCAAGTCCACTTCTTTTGCAACTAGATCTCAGTAAATAATCGTCAAAGAAGACTAGTTCATATCCTTTGTATAATTTGCCAGAAAGCACAAGAGGAAACACCTGCCATCTCATTCTTTATAACCTTGACACCAGAAGGCAAGAAACAGGTTAAAAAAAAAAAAAAAAAAAAAGTCCTCTGGGGCATGTGTCTAAAGCTCCAGAATAGTATGCAAGCAAAGCAGACAGCACAGAGAACAGATTAACCAGCAGAAGCAGCGGGTTTTAATATCTGAAAACTAGTTAATACAGTATAGCATATTAACAGACAGAATTAAAGAAAACCACATGGTCACTTCAGAAATACAGAAAAGCACTCACAAAAAAATCTCACATGTACTGCTATATGAAAGTCTCTTGGCATAGTCAGTACGGAAAAAAAAAACTGTCTTGACCTGATTCAAGTTATTGTCTTCTAAAGTCCTGACAAATGTCACATTAAAGTGGGTATAGAGAGTTGAGAGCATCTCCTTTTCTTACAGAGGACCACATTTGATGGCTCATGGCCACCTGTAACTCTAGATGCCATGATCCCCTGCTGTCATTTATGAGTATCCACACACAAACATGTAGCATACACTCACACAGATACACACACACACACACACACACACACACACACACACACACACACACAACACCCAAATAAATAAGTACCCAAACAAATAAATAGCGGAACTTTGAATACTTGTCTCCTAAGATCAGAAATAAGCCATGGCTACTAAGTCCCACAAATTCTAGTTCATATTTGTTGTGGTTTCAATGTAATGTGTCTTCCTTCCCACAGTAGTTACCATATCAAAGGATTCCAGGGATAAGAATTGTTTAGAGATCATGGGAGTATGAGTGTACTACTATCACTAATGGATTTATCCATTTTTATCCACCATGATCATATACTTAACGAATCAGTAAGGGGGTGGGATCTGGTTGAGAAAGTAGGTCACCTGGAACATGCCTGGGAAAGTTATATCTTGTTCCTAGACAATCCCTGTGTTGCTCTATACTTCCCAGACACTGTGATGTGGGAAGATTTTCCCCTGTCACACCTTTGCTTCATGATGTTCTACCTCATCACACATAAGGCCAGGACAATGGGGACAAATGTCACAGTATACAACCTCTGAAACCATGAACCAAGATAAGTTCTCTCCACAGCTATGATGCTTAATTCTCACCATCAACTTGGTAAGATGAGAATCACCCAGGAAACATGCACCTGGGGTCTTCGTGAATATGTTTTAGAGAGGGTTAATTGATAATGGAAAACTCATTCTAATATGAGTGGCACTATCCCATGGGCTAGAAGACTAGCTTGAATAAAAATAAAAAATGAATAGAACACCAGCATTTGCCTCTCTGCTGTAACTATGGAGGCAGTGTGACCAGCTGCCTTATGCCTGTTGTCATGGGCTTCCCCACCATGGTGGATTGTACCCTCCATTTGTGAACCAACAACATACTCTTGCATCCTTGGACAGTTCTCTTCAGACACACTGTCACAGAAGTGAGAAAACTGACTGATAGACTGCCTCAGTCGCTTCTCAGCTGTTCTAGTAAAGAAATGAGAAACTAGCACTATATTCTAGAACATTTGCTAGTCATGCTTCGTTAGAAAAAAGAGAAATCTGGAAATGAGTAAGTAAATTTATTTCATTTTCTGATTCTGTAATAAGTGTATAACTTCCTAAAAAATTCATAATAAGAAAGAACCTTACAGAATTAATATATTTTTCATCAAGGATGCAGAGCACAAAATCACTATAAAATGTAGAGATGTAGATCCTGGTTCATTTCTGTGTACTTTTCCATCCCTTGATCTAAAAGACAACTATTCCCGTCCATGGTCTTTGACCATCTATTTAATAAAAAAGAATAATTTGTCTTTTAGAAATTCAATTTTATGTAGTTGCCAGGAAGGAAAAGCAGTGTTTCCCATTCCCCTTGCTTTTGCAGGGTCTCTGCAGAGACGGAAATAGATGGCAACATCATCATTGCTGAAGCTAGCCTGAGATATTGTCAACATCATTGTTGCTGAAGCAATAATATGGTACCACTAGATGCAGGTGATGATGTCAAGTGACATCTTTCCTTTCACCTCCATAAGAAAATTCCTAAAGCATTTGAAGACTTTCCTGTGAGTCTTACCACTCTGTATTCAGATTTTGCTGGCTGTAGGACTTCCCCAAAATGTCTGCCTATTGGTGCTCTATCTGCAATATTAGGAATAAGCGTAGCTATCAGGTTTTTGAAGAATGGAGGCTCCGGACCACTGCTCATGTTGGCTACTGTGTCCTAAAACAGAGAGCATTTGTTAAGAAATATACAATGGAGGTTAAGTGAGATTCCTCACCCCTATTCATAGCCCAATAAATGTACTCATTAAAGGAGGTTCACATACTCCTTTAAGCTCCAAAAAGCTAACAATATTTAGCAAAACATGAGGCGCCCTTACTAAAATGAGAGCCTAAATGTTTATAATTTAAGTCTTTTTGTTTGAGGAAAGTTTTTGTTGAAGGCAGATGCTTTGTTTGCCTGATTGGTATAATCCAGAAACCAGAAAGCAAACACAGAAACACACAATAAAGGTTAGATTCTGGGTAGCCATTGTTTTCACTGTGTGGCACAGGGTAGAGATGGGCGACAGATTATAACTTCATTAAATGGTAATGCAATTATGCTTAAAATTTTCAGTATTGAGTCTTATGAATGTGTTTACATATGTTCTGGTGCATGCATATCAGAGGCTAACACCAAATGTCATTTCTAGTCAGGTACCATGTACCTTGGCTATTGTGGCAAGTGCCTATCACTGATTTAGCTAAATAGCTTGTAAGCCAGCCTGGGGGATTTTTCTGTCTCTGTCTGCCCAGGACTGGGAGTAGAAACACACAGTACAGTGTCCAGGTTTTCTGTTCAGGTGCAGAAGATCAAACTCAGATCATCATGCTTGCAAGCATGAGTTATTTCTCTGCTTCTGAGATGTGACTTTGATTTGGTTGGTTGGTTGGTTGGTTGGTTGAACATAATTTTTTAAGTGGGACTTATCAGTGCAACTTGGGCTTATCCAAAACTTGCTACAGAGCCCAGGCTGTCCTGAACACATGATTCTACTACCTGAGCAGCCCAAGTGCCAGGATTACAGGCAAGTACCAACATGCTTGGCTCAAACCATTAGTAATCAAAGTCACTACCAAGGTTCTCTCCTGGTCCCAAATATAAATAATATAATAAATATATCTTTATTTAAAATTTAAGATTAGCCTGTATCTTGACTGATAAAATAATTTTTTACAAGGTTCACCAACTCTGATGGGAAACATCAAAAATAATAATCTCATTTTTTTCAATAACCCTTGGTGTATATTTAATGTTCTTTAACCCTTACATTGGATTGTTAGTTTTATAGCAGAACATGGCATGAGAGGATGTATTATCACCCTTACTCTACAAGCAAGAAGACAAAATTGAATATACTCAGCAGGTTTTCAAGATCACATAGTCAATCTTAAAACAAGTGACCATAATGTACACCAAGAACATAGTATCCACTAAATGAACAAAGGACTAGGTCTGAAATTCAGAGGGGCACTATGGTTTTAAAAATGAGTGTGTTCAAGTTCCCAAATTGTATCAAAATTTCAAATAAAATAGGCAGAGGTGTGTGAAACTGTTGTAGTTGTCTTTAGCATGTAGGTCTCATTTGTTTCAATTCAGTACATCCATATTCTTTCTTTAAAGGGTTTATTGTACTTACTCTGCCATAATTTTTACAAATTTTAGTATTATAAGGCTACTAGGGGGCAAGTAATATACTTACAATTATGAAATTTGCATTATACAGATCTGTTTCTGTTTTAAGCTCTTGGTTCCATTTGTCAACTGATTGTCTACCTCACAACTGCAGATATAAACATAAGAGCATCCTAAAGATACTCTTTCATGTTGAGGAACATTAAATAAGTTGTATACATTTCAGAAACACTCACATGCACATGCCGAGGCAAAACTAGAGTTCAACAAACCTAAGCCTCCATTCCTCACAACAATTTAGACTATTTTGAACCATCAAGAAATTTAAGATGCTCCTAGTTATAAGGGTAAGATTTTTCTGATGCATCTCAATTTCAGTGATGTTGTAATGAAGAAAATTATCACCTCAAATAGTTTGTAACTGCATGGTCTACTCAATTTGCTGAATGGGAGGAGAGTATCTGGAAAGCTATAGTTATAGTATGGATGGCCACTTACACCTTCAGGAAATGTTAACCATCTAAAACATGAAGAAAATAGTATCTCCTTATTTCAAATGATAATTTCATATTTGTATTATATATATATATACATATATATATATATATGAAAAACTGCCACCACTAAATAGTAGTGATTGATTGAACTTGAGTTTTGCTTCCAGAAAACTTTGAATTACTTTTTAGTGATACCAAGTGTTCTGGTTTTCTTTCCTAAGGAAAACTGAATATAATAGAAAATTTGTCAAATAACATGTATCTAAGGTTCATTTCTTGTTTACATGCTTTCTTCTTCTGAAGACAAACACACACACACACACACACACACATGATTTGATTACCGTAGCAATTGCCTTAGCAAGGGCTCCAAAGAGCTGAATGTATGCAGACAAAGTGTGAGGTCCATAAATTGTAGATGCTGCCTCATATCGCTGAGCCTACAGGAAAGCAAGAGTTTTGTATACATCAATCCATTTATAGAAGTATAATGTTTTCAGCAATGTCCAGACCACCCACAGAATTCAATACTAGCAAATACTCCGTGGTTTCTGTGAAAAGAGAATATGAACATTTCCCACAACCACCAAACACCAAAGTGAATGACTGAGTCTGGTCCTTATAAAGGTAGTGGGTTCTTTTCACTTACACCATTTAGGCCACCATTTCATTTACTCTGAAGGATGCTAAGGCTCCCACCTCTAGTGCCTGTGTCTATTACAAGTTCTTGCAATATTAGTGATCTTCCAGGCTGAACATCAGGAAAGAAAATGAGGACAGAAAAGACCCTATTTAATAAACTCCTAGGTAACTTGGCTCCAAATAGTCTCCTCTGTGGAAGAACTTCTACCTCACCACAGAGTTATGAAACAGAGCCAAATGCATCCCACCATCTCCTTCTGAGCTCCCTGACTTTGGTAACTCTACAGGAACCTCAAGGTCATCCATGTACAGAGTCCTCATCATCCCAGAAACAGCATCTTTCCCTGCGGTATATTCTGCATGACACCCTTCCATTAACTCTACGGCAATTAGTTGGCAGCCTTACAGCCCTCTTCCTCCCTCGTCCTACGTTCTGTAAGTCTGCAGGTTGCTAGTGTACCCCTTAAATTGTCTCAAGATGTTCTGTTTTCCTTTCCGCCTGGGCCTACCTCTGTGTGCACCTCCACTCTCACCAGACCTTAACTCTAGTATGTAATCAATATGCCCACACTGCCTTCCCAATGATGTTCCTAAAGATATCACAGGATGAATCAAAGAACTCTCTCCAAAGCCTTCTTTATAAAGTCAACCCTCCACTATACAGCCCCAAAGACTCTTCCCTCCACTCTCCTGTCTCCCACCCTAGCCCTCACCTCATCACCGCCATCACCACACTCCACCGACTCTGTCATCTACAGCCAATTAATGCACTATGTCTATGTCTGCTCTATATGGAAGACATTCCTAATTTTTTATTTGCTTGACTACCTCTAATGTATTGTCAAGAACTCAGACAAATGTCTTTCAGTCTTCATCTTTTGTTTTAAATATTTAGTTAAGTCATTGGTTACTCTGTGTGTGTGTGTGTGTGTGTGTGTGTGCATGCGCACATGTGTGTGTGTGTTGTACACCACATGCATGTGCATGTGCACCACATGCATAGAAGAGCCTGAGACAGTCAGTAAAAGAGGGCATTAGATCACCTAGAACTGGAGTTACAGGTGTTTGTGAGCATCCATGTCAATACTAGGAGCCAAACCTGGGTATTCCACCCAGAAGTGCTCCTATTACTGAGCCATCTCTTCAGTCCCCGGTCCTCATCTTTATCTGCCTTCCTCTATCTCTGATGGAACACCAGGGAAGAAGCAGGATCTTTTCATTATTGTCTCTCCAGAAAATGACTATCAAACTGTCTATCAGACGCTTCAATGAAATGAGTCAAAGGTAAACTTTACACAAACATAATCCTAGATAAGGAAATAGGCTAGCAGTGATTTCCAACTTTGCGTGCGCCACAGACTTCTTGGAAGTTTATTGAGACCTGTGGAACACCTGTCAAAATAATGACTCTAAGTACATACAACAAAATACTTGGGATTGCTCAAGACAAATTAGACTGGCTGCCTTTATCAGCTTACAGTTACTAATTTTACCAAATAATAACATATACTTCCTTTTTTATACTAATAGATAATATGAGGAAGGTGAGCCTAGTAACTCCTGTGATTTTCACATAAGAAAAATAATCAAAGATATTTCTGGGTTTGCAAGAATTGCTGACAAACTTGGGGGTCCTGAGTGGTTATAAGGTTGGTCAGCCCACCAGCTTTCCCTTGTCCTCACCCAAGGGTGAGCCTCAAATGTTGCCAAGGATAGTTCACCCTATGCAGCAAAGAGCAAGGAGTGGGGTCTGTTCTCCTGCTTTCATGCCTTTAGGCCAGCTCACACACACCTGAACCACCATGGGCCAGATCTCTCAAGCTCACATTCTCAGGACTAGCTCAACTACGCCCCAGTGAACAGACTCAGCTCTACTGTGTTGCCCAGGTAAGGTACAGGGCCTGTTTAATTGGGTTCTGCAGTTGATGGGTGGAGGAGTCAGCTCCTTCATCTGCCAGGTGGTGATGAGGGTAAGGGAAATATGCCGTCACCCCCTGCCCCTCCCTCCTATAGCAGTTGGGAGAGCTATCTCAGAGGTATTAAGAGTAGGAGAGTTGTCTCTGCTCCTCACCAGCTGCAGCACTCAGGAAAATGGTCCCTGCACATCACCTGGGTAACACAGTAGAGCTGGCCCTGGTGGTGTAGGTGAGCCAGCCCTGAGGGCCTGAGAAGAGAAGAACTGGCCTGGCCCCTTGCTCCTTGCTGCATACGGTGAACTCACCAGGGCAATGTTGGAGAGCTCACCCTGGTGGTGAGGACATAGGTGATATGGGATTTCTTTTTGCATGCTGTTAATAAAGAAACTGTCTCGGCCTATTTCAGGCATCTTAGAAGTATGTGGGGGAAATTGGAGCATAGCTAAGGGAAGGAGGGTAGAGTCAAGAGAGACACCATCCAGCAGCCCAAGAATCAATATGTAAAAGTAACACAAGTAAGCAACAGGCCACGTGGCAGGGCAGACTAATGGATTTGGATTGAATTAAGATGCAGGAGTTAGCCAACAATATGCCTGAGCCATAGGCCAAGCAGCAGAAATTAATATAAGCATCTGAGTCATTTTGAAGGACCAAAGCAGTGGTAAGCAGATCTGGACCTTGGGACTAGGCTGGGTCAGAAACCTCTAATTACACATGGGAGAACTGGCAGGCTGACCAACCCAGCAACTACTCAGGTCCAGAGCCAGGGTTATGAGGTGGCTCACCCCAACATCCACCTCATCTGTGATCTGCTGGAGCATGTGAACGGGCTGATCCTGAAGATACAAAGCTACAGGATTTTTTTATGAGATTGGACAACAATAGAATATCAAAGAGGAGTCTCAGTGAGGGGCCAGTATCAATGGTGTGGAAAGACTAGAGGCCTGAAACCAGACTAATAACTGAAATGTGCACTTACAAGTAAAGATCTGTGAACTAGAGTGTGTGACCCACTGTATCACACCACAGCTTCCAAGATGAAATTTTTCTTTTCTTTCTCTTTTTTCTTTTCCCTTAAATTTTATTTCATTTTACTTTTAGGGGAGGTTTCAAGAGCAGATATAGAGGGATAGGGAGATTAATGGAATCAAGACACATGATGTGAAAAACACAAAATTAAACAATAAAATTAATGTTATTTGTTGAGGGGATACTAAATAGCAGAGAGCACTGGAAAAATTTCAGTCATTCTTAACCCTAGTTAAGAACTTTCATCCAACAATGCTACCGTATGGATCTGGAATGCACCCCCAAAGTTCCACGTGGTAAAGTTTTGGTTCTAAGAAAAGTGCTGTAAGGAATTGGTGGCACCTGCAAGAGGTGTAGCCCAAAAGAAGGCCTTTGGGTCATGGGGACATGCTCTGGAAGGAGATCTGAACTCCAACTCCTTTATCTTTTTTCATTAAGCTTCTTGACTATGAGGAAAGAGTTTCACTCCACCATGATCTCCTGTATCCACTCAGCATGCCCAATAGACAGCCAAAATCTATGGTTGCATAATGTTGTGAACTGAAGCATCTAAAACTTCATGTCAACATTCGCCCTTGCCCTTCATAAGTCTTGTCTCAGGCAGTTCTAACGATGGGAAACTGACTAATACAAATAAGGTTTCTAGAAGTTAGGATGCTCAGCAAAGCATAGGAGGGCAGCAGGGCAGATACCAATTTTTATATTACTATGTATTTGCTACGTAATGGCTCTGTGCTCCTGTATGGACTGCAGTAATTCATAATCATCAATTGTGAGACTCTAGGCTATTGTTATACTTAACTAATTACTGTGTTTGTTTGTCTGTTTGTTTCTAAGTACCTGGGCTGCTTTCAGAACTACATATAAAAGAAGAAGTAACTGTAGTCACAAGCTCCCTAACTCTGAGAGTTTGGGGTTTTGTTTCTTTGTTTGTTTTTTGAGTCATATCATAGATAGAGTAGTATGCTACTTTATGATGCACTGAAAGAATGGTGTACAAGAATGGTGTGCAAAGTATTTAGCTAGTGCATTCAATAAACAGCAGATGGCATGTCATTCTTAAGACATCAACTGCATTATGTATAGTTATTTGCATGTCCTAACCCAGGCTTATTGCCAGTGCCCCAACAAAACAACTTTCAGAAAAAGGTGAGAGTTAGTGAGACTATTCTGTTGACACATACTTGGAAGTGACGAGTACCAAACCAAATATAATTTTTGGCTTATTCACTTAGAATTGCCACATAAAACCAAGTCACCTCTCAGAAACATGGCTGAAGAAGTCCAGAAAGAATGTGTAATTTAAAAAAGCTACGAGAACTTTTTGCTTTACCTGGTATTCTTCGTATGTGGTGATGTAATGTGTGTAAACATTGCATAGGCCCGATATAACAACGGTCATATCCTTCATCCCGTAAGATTCAAATTCCTAGGAGGGAAAAGTAGAATTTTACCTTTAAGGCCTTTTCTGGACAAGTTCCACTTAAGGTGCACATTGTTATAAGTTGTTATCAGAAGATGCATCAATTGAAAAAAAAATTTCCCAGTGACCAAAACCACCATGAAGGTAGGGATTTCAGAGTATTTTGGGAATTATACCTACCTAATCCCTGTTACAGTTGGTTAAATCAATGACTCTATGAAAATCCTAATAATCACATCAGCATGTATAGACTCTTACTACTAAAGTGTAATTGCCTCAAAACTATATGTAGTAGACTTATGTTGTTACATTGTAAATAATTGTTCCGCCTATGAGTTTAATAAAAAGCACTGATTGGCCAAAGGCAGACAGGAAATGTGGACAGGGCTACCAGAGTTTTCTGGGAACCGGAAGAACAAAGCAGAATGCTAGAGAGAAGGCAGAAGAAGCCATGGCTCACACTGTTAGTCCTAGCACTTGGGAAACAGAGATAAGAGAATCTCTGTGAGTTCAAAGCCAGCCTGGTCTTCAAAACAAGTTCCAGGACAGCCAGGACTGTTACACAGAAAACTCTGTCTGGAAAAAGTAAAACAAACAAAGACTGGAAGAGGTGGATCTGCCCTCTGATATCTCTGACTGTTTTTATTATATTTGAAAATATCCCCACAACTATATTGAGTTTATATTACATAATTCAAACAGACAGATGTTATTAGACCCAAATACCAAGACAATACATTATTGGTATGTTATTTTGCAACTATTCTCCTACATTCTGAATCTGAAGAAAATATAGAGAAAAAACAAAATTCCCCTAGTGTGACAGTTTTATTTAGACCATTGATGTTGATGTGATTTCAAGCAACCTCTAGATATAATTATATATATACATATGTATATATATTACTATTTACATCATATAAGCATTATCAATTTTTAGTTATTTAAATGTAAATACCAATAAAATATTTTAACCTAGTTATAATTCCATTACTGACATTTTATGTTCATATCTATCCACTACTTTCAAGAAGTGTAAACTTTAATCACTTTAGGAAAGAATAATCCAATAGGAAATTTCTTCCTCTTCAAATACAAATGTGTAGGTCTTGTATCTCATATTTAACTTACTTTCTTAATTGCCTCTCGAAGTCTTCGTCCTGACATGGTTCTAAGGCGAGAAAACAGAATTATGTAAACACCTTCCCATTGGAATGTGTGGGAATTATTCAGAAAGGCCTTTAGTAAATGCCAGAAGAAAACAAAACAGAACAAAAAACTTAGCCTAGCTCACCCACAACAGTAAAATTCGCTGGAAGTTGGTGGTGTCAAAAAACAGACAAACAAAAACAACCTTAGCTTTTTCCTTTGGCTGGCCTAACTTCAAAGAAGACACTAAACACAACTGGACCAAGAGAAAAATAAAGTCAATGAACAGCACCGAGAGAAAAAGGACGGTCAAGGATTGGGCTATAGATCGATGGTGAAGTACTTTCCTGACAGGTACAAGGCCCAGAGCTCTACCCTGATGCCACAAAAAAAAAAAAAAAAAAAAAGAGGCAACGTCATTTTTTTAGTTATGGGTTAGGGTTATGATGGGTTAGCTGCATCTCTCGATCTGGGACAGAGAAAAAGTTTGATACGTAGCCCTACCTACAAAGCACATGCCCTTTCATTTCTATATTCAATCCTTCAATGTAATCTTGAATATCTGCTGCTTACCAGGCCCACTTTCATGTGCTAATGGTTTAACGCAATGCAACTTATATTCTATTCGGTACCTACCAAATGAGGAAGTGAGATGAAGACAGGCAGAGAGTAATGGAGCAGAGTAAGAGGGAAGGTGGGAGTGATGGCGGCTGCTGCGATGCGAGGGTGAGAGTGGTTGGTCGTTGCTGGTAAAGATGACCTTATGAGGTGTGAATCGAATTGGCATCTCTATTAGAGATTTGGGCAGAGGATTAAAACACACTAAAAAAAAAAAAAAAAAAAAAAAAAAAAAAAAAAAAAAAAAAAAAAAAAAAAAAAAAAAAAAAACTGGGCCATGAGACTAACTGAAAGAAGCATAAGTTCAAGGTCCCTGAGTCCAGTGTATTTGTAGTTCTATCTATACAGAAAACCTTGACAATGATGCAGAGTGGTTGAAGCAGGCCAAGCAAGGGGGGAAGTCAAAAGACACCACACCAGGAAGCTTGCTGAGATATGGATTGCCTGGAAACTTGAAGCAAATTGGAAGGATCTGAGGGAGTACCTGGAATAAGATAGGAAAGGATTTGGGGCTTTTGAACAGAGAAATGACCTGTTGAATTTACATTTGAAAGCAGTGGTTCTCACCCTGTGGACGCAATCACCTTAGCAAGCCTCTGTCTCCAAAAATATTTACATTATGATTCATAACATTAGAAAAATAAAGTAAATGTTAAATATGAAAAAAAAATTATGGTGGGGTCACCACAACGTGAGGAGCTGCACTAAAGGGTCACAGCATCAGGAAAATTGAGAACCACTGTTATAAAGAAATGCAGCTGACTGTTGTATTGAGAAAGGACTACAGCCATACAGGAGGAACCCACATCAGAGGTTCCTGAAATAATCTGAGGAAATGATGGCAATGATGAGAATGATAGAATGTGTGGGGTCAAATGTATGATTTGACAAACTCTTAAAAAGAGGTAAAAAGAAAATTCAAGGGCTACTTTGACAAACTTCTCCTCATAGAAATAGAAAATATTGTAAAAGATACAGGCTTAGAACATTCTTTAGCCTTTCCAATATCTAAACTGATGCTTTCAAGTCTTTTACGATTATCTCAAGTCTGTGTTATGACATAATTCACTGAACCCTCTTACCTTTGAAATGCCAAGTTTGTAAAATATTTTACATTTCCCTCATCTTTTTCACAGGTAACAATCATAGGCAGATTTATTCTTTAGAGGCTCCACTAAATAAGAAAAAATTATTTGTCCATTATTGCCAAACATAGTAGAGCAGGCTACCAAGAGATCAGCAGAGAGCTATCTTCCTCTGAGAATTAGCCTCAGGGCCATCGAGATGTTTCAGTGGGTAAAGGCCACCAAGCTTGATGACTCGAGTTCCATCTCCAGAATTTTAATGGAGAGAACTGACCTCCACAGGTATGTCATGGCCTACATGCCCCTCCCACAAACACACGGCAAAAGATAAAGAAACGATTTTTAAAAGAATTCATCCCAACAGAAATACATTTTTTTTAACTGTGAAGTTTTTTATAAAGAACTTACGTAAACTCCCCAGGGATAGCAGCAATGGCCAGTGACCCAAGAGTAACAATCTGAACATCTACAATATCTGGGTGCCAAGGATGAGGTTTTGTCATCTGGGATCCCCAAACAAGAAAATCATATTAGGTATAAATTACCCTTTCTATCAACAGCAGTCCCACAAGTTCCTTAACTAAACCATTCCAAATGATTGGAACTAGTTTTGTCTTCTCACCACGTCATAGGATTCATTTCTAATTATGCACAGCATTAAACATGTCGTGTAGATGCTTATGTCATGGCTGTAGCAAGGCAATCTCAAATGCAAGCCCCTTTGATAAGTTCAGGGTGAGATAGCATTGGAAGGAGCTCTGGTGGACTTATTAAGGGTAAATTGCTGTCTCCTTAATGAACATAGAATACCATTTATAATGGTTTACTGCAATCATTTCTGTTTTTAACCCCGGTTGTGCTTTTAATTTAAAACTTCCAAGTCCGGCTTTATCTTCCAAGGTTTCTTCAAGAGAATCTATCCTTTCCCATATTGTGATTAGTGGAAACTATGCACCCCTCCCTTCTTTTTCTCTTCTAAAATTTTAATAGGATACTGTAAAAGCCTACTTTTTAAATACACTTCAACAACCATGCTTCCATAAATAGTAGGATGACTTTTTAACATTGCAAATGTAAAAATTGTTATGTTCTGAAGCAGGGTTAAAAGAAAATTGCTTTAGCTGGTGGGGGGGAGGGTACATGCCTTTAATCCCAGCATGTGGGAGACAGGGGTGGGTGGATTTCTGAGTTTGAGGCCAGCCTGAACTACATAGTGAGTTCCAGGACAGCCAGGGCTACAAAGAGAAACCCTGTCTCATATTTTTTTTTTAACTTTAATTAATGATGTTGCCAAATAAGCAGAAGAAATTGAGCTGGATCTGCAGCACTCAAATAAAAAGACAGGCATGGTAGTGTGGCATATGCTTATAATCTTAACACTAGGAGGCAGAGACAGAAGGAATCTTGGGGCACGCTGGCCTGCCAGTCAAGTCCAATTGGTGAGCCCCAGGTCCCAGTGAGAGACTGTCTCAAAATATAAGGTGTGTAGTCCAAAGGAATAACATCTGTGATACAATTGTCTCCACACCTACAATTGCATGCACACCTACATGTACAAAAAATAAATACATATATAAATAATTAAACAAACTAACCATGTAGCAATCTTTGGATTTGAATTTAGTCTTTAAATTTTTAATATTAAACATCTATGTGGAGTGTGACTCTGCAGGTAACGTGTTGGCCACACAAGGCTGAGTTTGATCCCAGGACCACGTGAAGGAACAAAAAAAAAAAAACCAACTGCACAAAAGTGTCCTCTGCCTTCTAAAAATGTTCCCACACATATATTATATACACATGTACTAATAATAAATATGTAATAATAAATTATATAACAACATCTAAATAAGATCTTCATGTCAGCAGTCATTAACTATCTATTATTTACTAACTTATAGTTCAGAAAATATGAAGTATAATATTGTGACTCCGCTATGGTCATCAACTGCCTTACCTCTCCAGTGTGAAGTATAATTGGCTTAGGTTTTTGGCATTCTATGATTTCTTCAGATGGTCTGCCGAAGAGCTGGTCCCGAAGAGAGTCCCAAAAAATATCCCCTTCTGTTGTTCCTATTAGAATTGCTATGATTAATAAGATCTCTTTGGATAGCCCTCTGGGGATGTCATGATTTGGACAGTATTGCACAGGATCATTTTAGACATTTTAGGCATTTGGTTAAGATTACTGTTCGATGGCTTCAACAACTTGAGCAACATAAAGAAAAGTGTTTTCTGCATGACACAAAATAATCGTCCTTAATTAGATTGTCATTCTTATAAAAAGAATTATAGAATACATTTTGTGTGGTATTCTTAAAGTTTTATTTATATTAACTTTGTTCAATAATGTTATAAATAAAGACAATTTTATATAATCCACAGATTTGTGAGCAACATGATAGGGTGATTGGCTGTGGATACCAGATTTTTTCTGTCTGTGACTTTCTCAGGTGCCATTGCTGAGCCTCCCTAATAAGAAGGCTGTAGGGTTCTTTCCACATCCCTTTGGTAGTGTGTTTTACATCTTTGGGCAGACTTACAGTTGTTGATAGTCAATTCTGATGTACAGAAATAATATCAGAATATTCTTCTTTACTGACACAGGAAAGCAACAGTATATTCAGTCTCAAAGACAACTAATCTTAGCCCTCAGAACCAATCCAGACAGACCAAACTTCTGTAGAAAATACACAAAGACTAATTCTCAGGTGTTGTTTATTGCTAAGTCAAGGCCAGGCTGTTTTGAGACATAACTCTCTTGCAATAGTTGATTTTCTGCACATAACCTGACCACTCAAGGTTCAACTGTTATTGTTAAGGCCTGAATTTCAATGACATTCTCTGTCTGGGAAAAACATGCAAGGCCAAGCACTTACACTGGTTGGTCTTTGTGACCTTACTGGCCTGAGAAAAACTGTATGACTTCAAGTATTACAAGAACGACTTGGGCCCTGAAAATGTAGCATATAATTGTCCAGAGTCTAGCGAAGGTTAGAGGGAGAGCAGCAGCAATGTAGGAGGGAAGGGGGGAAGAGGAAGGAGCATGTGTGAATGAGAGTGTGTAAGAGCAGCAGCAATGTAGGGATGAAGCTGTGCAGAATGTGAGCGTGTGTGTGAAAAATGAGAGACGAGGGAGGAGGAGAGGGTGAGAGATGTGTCAGAGAATGAATGGATGAGAGCGATTGGGCAAAGAATGAGTAAACGATGTAGAAAAAGCATGTGTGTAAATGAATGTGTGAGGGATAAAGCTGTATGAAAGAGCTGTTGCTAATATAGGAACTATAAAAGAGCGGTCTGAGAATGTGCAAGAACAATGTGAAATGTTATATGGTGACAGAGCTATGCATATGAGATGAATAGCTATGGCTGTACGGAGATTTGTAATTGTGAAGACAAGAGAAATGAAACTGTATAAAAGAAGATGTAGAAGAAAAATGTATGGAAAAGAAAGATGTAAAGACATGAGAAAATATATGTAACTGTGTATAGAGATATATGGCCATATATATGTAAAATAAGATAGGTAATTGTATGTATAGAATGCAGCAATGTGAAGATGTGTAGCTGACTGGAGACAGAAAGAGCCAGAGGTAATTTTTAAGACATAAAAGAGAGTGGCCGTCAAAAGGCATGTGTGTTTCCTTATTTTACCAGTCAGATAGAGATTTACTCACAATTATGCCAGATAAATTTCTTATCCCTTCGCTACTCTGAGACATTCCTTTTACTGCTCTGAGGCAGATCATCGGTGCTGGCCTCTCACGGTCTGCATTAGATATGCTTCATGACTGGACAGATCTATTGTTCCATGAGGACTATAAGACAGTTAGAAACCTATTTTCTTTACTCAGACTAACATAAGAAAACAGCAATTTTTTTCATTCTAAGACAATTTGTGGTTAGCTAATTTTTACCTCAGAGCAAGTTCAAACAAAACTGAGTGTCTCTGTAATTAGATCATAAACTAAAAGCTTTACAGATACATGGACAGAAGGATAGATGCCCGATTAAGTATAGCACAAAGCAACTAAAGATTCTATGCCAATTCTCCTCTTCTAAGAGTCTGGCTGACAACTGGCTACTGCTCGGATAAGTGCCAAGCACCATGCCCCCCGCCTATGCATTGCCATGGTAAACGGCTTTGCTCCTTGTCACCTACTCAGAAATGTGCTATGACCTTCAAAGTCTCTCTGTCTGACATGTGTGTATAACCATGTGGAAGAACGAAGCAGGGAAAGTAGAACTAGAGTAGAGGAGCCAGAACTTAGAAGGGATTAGAAGCTTAGGAGGAGCCAGAACTTGAGTAGAATTTAAACCGTACAGGTAGAATTAGAGCTATAGCAGAATGAGGGAGGGAAAAAAGAAATAAAGAGATGACCTGAACAGTGTGTGAATTTATTCCCTTCTTAGACAATATCCCTCAGACTTAAAAAGAAAAAAAAAAGTCCTAAGTTGGGTTTTGCTTCATTGTGGACTTTTCCTTTGAATCCTGTCTGTTGCCTTGGAGCTGGACTCCTCTGCACACCATAGGCAGACCACTAGTAACAAAAATGAAAGTAATCTGGATGTTTGTGTCTCAAAGGATACAATCAAAAAGATGCTACCACACGAGGAAAGTTTTTTCAAATAATTTTTCTGATGAGGGATTTGTATACAAAAATATATTTTAGAAAAGCTCATAACTCAATAATTACAGGCCAAAAAAATACTTAAAGAAAAGTATATGAATAGACAGTTATCAAAAAAAAAATAGATGATGGCCAATAATCACACAAAAAGACAATTGACTTTATCAAGCAGATGTGCATCAAAAGCACACAGGCTGGCTAGAATTTGCATGCCAGACAGCAAGTACTGACCAATATGTGAAGAACTGAACAGATACATTGCTGACACAGACACAAAACAATGAAGCCATTTTGGAACTCATATAATGGGCTTCAGATGTTAAGACACAGTCAGCACATGACCAGAGAGCTCTCCTCTAGATACACACCTAAGAAGAATCAGCAAACACAGATCCACACAAACACATGCACATATGTATTAAAGGCATCATTATTCATAACGTACAGAAAAATGGAACAACCCCAAGACCCATCAACTAAGAGGTTGGCAAATAATGTCTGGTATAGTGACATCATGAATTAATAAACCATTAAAAAGAATGGAGTGTTTCCACATCAATACCTCCATGTACCTTAAAAGCACAATACTATATAAAACATTCAACAAAAAATCCAGATATTGTGTGTTCCCATTCATATGAAATATCTAAGGTAGCAAAATGGAGGGATGGAAGGCTTATTGTTTGCTTACACAGTGACAGAGGAGATGTGATATCTAGCATATTTAGATTTTCTATTGGCGTGATGGAAATTGCAAAGTTGACTTTGAGAAAGTTGAATGTCTGCCATCATATTAAAAATCATCAAATGTACTCTAAATGGCTGACTTATATGACCTGTCAATTATTTCTTAATAGGTAACTGTTACTATTGATTCCTATGAGGTTTTCTAAAGTATATTTTATATACAATTTCCATATCAGATACACTATTTGAAAACACTGTCTCTCATATTCTCAGTTCGTTTTGTTCGCTTTCTTCATTATATTCTTTGCACATTGTCATTAAAAAGAAATCATGACTGCTTAAAGCAATGGATACCCTGTGGGGTCAGGGAGATAGGTCAGTGAGTAAAGCGCTTGCTTCCAAAGTATGAAGATCTGAGTTCAGATCTCCAGAACCCATATAAAAGGGCAAATGCATTGGTACACACCTGCAGTCTCCGCAGTAGTGAACTGAGAGACAGAAATAGGTGGGTCCCTAGAAGCTGGAGGCTAGCCAGTCCCTCCACATGGCAATTTCCAATCCTATGAAAGACTCTATCTCTAACAAGTAAAAGGCACGTGAGGTCCAACACCTCTAATTTCTACACACACACTGTGCAAATTGTACACACACACACACACACACACACACACACACACACACACACTAAATGCATTACCAAGGTTGATCAATACATTGAAATGCCCAAGATAATTTGTTTCTGCTTATAATTGAATGAACAAACCTAGGGGACAAAAGACATCTATCTCTGGGGAATCTTTGACATCATACCCAAGCTTGGCCAGCCTGAAGCCTCCTGGTTAGGAATGGAAATCATAAATACACTGACCACAGTAAAGCTTTATTAGGAAACAGACGTCTGAAGCCCCCAGACCTGGAAGCCATATATTTCATTCTCCTCCATCTCACCCTGTGTAAAGTTGAGGCCCGAAACTCCATCAATTGTGCCTGCTGCAAAACTATAGCCCAGGGCGGGTTTACACGTCTTCACCTGAAGAAAGGATCGTCAAACAGAAACAAAAAAACAGAAGGTGAGCAGTAACAACAGGCTGCGCTCTGCCCATGTGACAAGGTCAGTGGCAGGGTCATACTCACTGCATATGTGTCATTGAGCTGGACGCTCACATCGGTCATGTTCACCCACTGGTGAGCGGCAAGCACTGGTCCAGTCACTTCCTGGGAGGCAGAGGCATGCAGCTCCTAGAAGACCCACATAGGCTCACTGTCCCGAGTTAAAGAACTGAAGAGACACCTTTCTTCTACTCACTGCTCACCTCCCCACCCCCACCCCACAGAGCTCTCATTCCCAGAACCTGAGACCTCCAGGAATATCAACCTGTGTTTCTTCATCCCCATAAGAACTTAACATGAAACAGACCATGACATAAAAGTTCCAACCTCACAGATGCAAAAAAAAAAAAAAAAAAAAAAAAAAGTGTCAGGCCATCAACGGGCAGACTTGGTATAAAGCGCCCCCCTCAGGACCCCAAAGCTCTCCAGGTAGTGGCTCAAAGACACTGTGTCCCTCACACATCAGCTAGTTTTTGTCATTCTTGGATTTGGGAGATTATATATATAACACCAAGTGATGTTTTTCCAAGTGTATGGGAAATGTAAGTCTAATACTTTCAGAGACATTTATGCTTACTCATCTATGACATACAATACAGGAAAAGCCTACTTCAGCATAAGGATGTTGGCGTGACACCTAGGCCATATCCAGGACAGCCATATGTAGCTTTTTAAGATAAGCAGCTGGAGTCCCATATACGGCCTGTCTCCCCTGATAACCAGGGATGTTGTGCCTTGCTGAGAAAAGAATCCAGAATCTCTCAGCTCCCAGGCCAAGGACAGAAACAAAATGCCCAACATCAATGTGTGTCATAGGCTTACCCTAAAAAGAATCTGTTAATTTAGAATAATCCACTGATAATACCACAATGAATAAAAAGAAATTACAGCAATAATTCTGCCTGTGGTTATAGATTTGATGTCTGATGTTTCTGAAAGTCACTTTGTTCTTGTTTCTGAAGCATTTTAAGCATTTTAGAACTCTGAAGGAATTATCTATTTAAACATAAGTAGGTAGATGTAGGGGTGTGGTAGGGTGTGGGTGTGGGGGGGTGGGGGTGTGAGTGTGGTGGGGGGTGGGTGTGTGAGGTGTGGGGGAGTAAGTGGGGGGTGTAGGGGGTGGGGGTGGGTATGGGTGGGTATGGGGAGTGGGGTGTGGGGGTGGGGGTGGATGTAGGGGGTGAGTGTGGGATGGGTGGGTGTGGGGGTGGGTGTGGGGGGTGGGAGGGCAGGGTGTGGATGTGGTAGGGGGTGTGGATATGGAGGGGGGTGTGGTGGGGGTGTGGGGGTTGTGGGTATGGGTGGGGGGTGTGGGGGGAGTGTGGGGGGGTGTGGGTATGGGTGGGTTGGGGGGCAGGGTGTGGGTGTGCCCATCAACACATACAAAAAGTATGATAAGCTATGAAAACAAGGGGATTTAGCACTGTCATGGACATGGCAGTTAGAAGTCATCTCTCTTTATCATCTCCCTTCAGACTGTAGAATCAGATACAAAACTAGAGGCAGCATAGAAGACAAATTTTAGTACATCACTGGAGAGATGACTCTGCCTATGTCCGCCACACAAACATGAGGGTCTCAATTCTATTCCTAGTTACCTAGGCAAAGCCAGGGAGAGCGCATACTTCTATAGCTCCGGTAGGGCAGAAAGATACACTTCTATTACCTGAGTACTGGGGAGACAAAGATTGGGCTTGTTGGTCATTCAGTCTAGCAAATTAATAAGTTCCAAATTCAATGAAAGCCCCCCCCACTCAAATAATAACATGGAGAGCAATTAAACAAGATTCCCAACCTCAACCTTGGGCCTCCACATACATATATGTACACATGCACACATCCATACACACATTCATTACACACATGAAACAAACATTTTAGAAACAGGAAGGTGGAGTCATTCACAGTGATCCCATTGCAAACCAGATTCTCCCTTCAGGACAAGGGGGAAGCGCAATGTGACCTTTGCCCTTTCAAAGAAGCACACAAATAAATGGGAAATCATGGTGCCAGAGACATTCCACTCAGCTTTGTCACTGAAGGCCAAGTTCATAAATGGCTAGGTGTTTTAGCCAGGCAATGACTGGGGAGATTTCCTAGAATCTCCATCAGGCTGGTCCTGTGTGAGGCCACATTAACTGAACATTTTGCAATCTATCTGTCTCCTCAGTTGGAGATGTACACTCAGGCTTTCTAATATCCTAAAATAGAACGCTTTTCCTGGCTGCTCAGTTTTAAATGCACTAGGAAGTCTGACCAGATGAGACAAAGTATTGCACGGCTCCCAAGGGCAACCTCACAAACCCAAGTCTATCAGACTTCCTGGCCAGCTTAAGCTCCGTGGCCTTTCTTGCAATTATGGACGTTGTAATAAATGATGCCTGTGGGTTTTAAAGAACACAAAACAATGATAAAAAGCACCGGGCTCATGTCTACCTTGGCTTTCTGGTAGATGATGCGTCCTATAATTTGTGTGCTGTCAAAGATATCCTTTCCAGGTCCACTGGCTATGCACATGCTAGACTGGAACAAAACAATACAATATGATCCTTAGTAATACAAGTGATAGCTTTAAGAACTGGAAAATTGCAACTGAATCTAACCAAAAACATTTTCTAAGCCGTTGTAGCTTACCTCTTGAGACATTTTCTCAGTTTACAGGTTAGAGCAAACATAATCATGCAGACATTTGTAGCAGGGAATGTTCTCTGAATAAATCTGTTCCAGTCACTTCTTTTAAAATTAGTAAGCAAAGTTTAGGCTTCGTTGAGAGATTTGATGTGTGTCACACCAAAAAGCTAACTCTGAGCCAGGACTGTAAGGCAGGCCTCACCCTCTGTCACCACCTTCTCACTTTTTCATGCTTTCTGGGACTCTTGCTCTGACTATCTTACACAGAGACTCATTTAGGTTATATTAGAACAATTAGCCATTCTCCTGGGAAGAAAATGAGCAACTCCAGCTCTATATCTAGATCAGAAAAGCTCACGACTGACCAAATACTTAAGCATGATGGATTGAAATACAACAAACAGAGGGAAATGCAAGCAAATAAATGTTAGTCTGTTTTAAAAACTTAAAAATAATTTTAAAAGATCAGGCAGTAAATTTGATACCTCAAACATTTTAAAGACCTATATAAGATGGAGAACATAAATAAAGGCCGATAGAGAATTGATAGACTAAGGAACTTTAAGAATTGATGTATTAGGGACTTAAAGATTTTCCATAGGGAATAACATACTGTTTTTACCTATGTAAAGAAGATGAACTCATTATACTTATTTTGTACACACCTTTGCTTTCTCTAACCCTATTCCTAACAGCTAACCTCAACCACAGTGCCCATCAACAGACAACTGGTGTGTAGCCACAATAGAATGCTTCTCAGCCATGAAAAGGGGTGGAATCCCTTCATTTGTAGCAACATGCTTAGACCTGGAGGTCTTCTGATCAGTGAAATAATCCGGTCACACAAAAGCAAACACCACATACTCTCCCTCACTTCTCAGAGCTAAAGAGTTGATCCCATGAAAGGATGTAGTAGAAGGGTAGTTAATAGGGCCCAGGAAAGACAGAGAGGAAAGGGGCCGGGAGAAGTTAGATAAGGCATCAAAACAATGCTAGACAGAATTCATCCTGGGTTTCTGTAGCACAAGAGGCAGCAGCTGTTGACAACAATGTATGCTATATTCAGAATAACAAGAAAAGCGCAAGATTGCCAACATATAAAAACAATTAATGTTTGAAGAGGTGGCTGTGCTTATTATCCTAACATCATTATGCAGATTAACAAATTACTGTGACAGAAACTTGTCTAAGTGTTGCATCTAGATTCAAAAAAGAAAAGAAAAAGAATGTCCTTATTAATACCCTTTGATATGTCAATTCTGAGTTGTCATTTCTACTGTTTATAATAAAAAGCATCATAATGCATGTACCAAGGATTACAGCTAGGAGAGGTAATTCATATTCTCCCTTTCTTGTGTGTGTGTATGTGCGTGTGTGTGTGTGTGTGTGTGTGTGTGTGTGTGTGTGTAAGTGCCAATACAACATTAGAATATGTTCAATTTCATGAATAATTAAATGAGAAATTAAACTAGAGCAAGCTCTTTGCATATTTTACCATCAAGAAATCCAAGAGTGATATATTTGCCTTTAAATGAAGGTTGGGACAAGAGTTGCTTACACACGGGTGATTAGAAAAGCCTCTGAGAAGGTAGACAGGCCACGTGTAGCATACAGGTGTAGTCTCTTTTTAATAAAAAAATGTTAAAGTATGTCCTGATTTGGGACTCTTGTACCTGTGCAGATGTGTGTGAGGTCAGTGATCAAGTATGTTTATAGGAAGAAGAAAAGGGAGAAAAGAAAAACACACAAGTAAAAAACTAATTAACTAAATAATGGCCCCGAAAACTGAGCACATGAAAGCTACTTTAGTTAGGGCTTAGAACATATTTGTTAGAAATAAAGAAATACGTCACAGAAGTATATGAATGTGCGGTCCCCCATATAAGCCATTGCGCCAGTATATGTGATATAGAGAGCAAGTGCTGTCTACAGGATTGGCTTGGCATGAGGGAAGCCAAAAAACATAATCAAAAAATCACAGGACAAATCAAGAATGAGAGTCTTCTTGTTATCTTTCTGACTATGAAAGTAAAGTATGTTCATTGTAGGAAAACATAAAAACATCAACAGGAGAAAGCTAGCCATAATAACGGCATCAAAATAAGAATCAACTATTAAAGATGTATCTCCTTTTCTTTTACTATAGCATTCATTTTTTAAAAATTGCTATTATAGTGAATGAGCAACATGGAATCAAATTTATTACTCCATATTGTATACGCTTCCCCACATTATCCAGTATTCCAACATTTGATAAGTTGTTGCATAATATCCCATTGCAGGTGAGTATTATTTATTTAACCATTATATCTATGAATTATGGACTTTCATAAGTAATCTTATAATGTATGGCAAATTAATTGTGTGACAAGTGAAGAAAAAGGGAAATTTGTATCTAAAAACAATAACACACGTACATCTCTGCTGTGTGAAAGCTGAAACAGACTGAAATGAAATCTTGGAAAGCAGACAAATAAATAAATGATAGTAGGGTCTTAATGACCAACCTTTAAATTTGTCACATAGATGTAGAGATAGAACAATTTCTAAAGAAAGTTATATGGAAAACTTGAGCCCTAGAATCCACAAATAAATCATAAAAATTGTTTATGAATGCATGCACAACCAAAGAAAGAAGAATGTGAATGACCACCACCAAGGACTCAGAAAGCAAGTGGCACTTGGTGTCTTAGTTGCTTTCCTAAAGCTGTGGTAGAACACCATAACCAAGGCAACTTAGAAAGGAGTTTGATTGGGTTCACAGTTTATGTAAGAGTTAAGGTAGAGTGAGGGCACAGAGGCAGGAGGCTGGGACAGCAGCAGAGAGCTCACATCTTAATCCACAAGCAGGAGCAGAGGGAGAATCGGGAAATGGCCTGAGTCTTTAGAAACCTCAAAGCCCCCTTCCAGTAACAAACCTCAAAACCACACCCACTAATCTTTCCCACACATCCACCAATTAGGGACCAAACATTCAAACATATGAGCCTATGGGAACATTCACAATAAATGACTACACTTAAGGACTTTCAATTTTTGCTACTACATGCATCTGCAATGCTTGATGTTTTATAGAGAACCAACTTTGAATTTTAAGGGGGGGGGAAGAATACTTAAAAAAAAATCTATAGGTTTACAATCTGTAAGAAATGTTATAACAGGCAGTTTGGGGTACAAACTCAAAAAATCATATATTAAAATGTAAAATGTTTTAAGCTGCCCAGACTCGGAGAAGTACACATTACCCTCTGCATTTGACATCACAGTGGAAAACTGGGATAACAGAGAAGTTGGGTAAATGCTTCAGAGAACAGTGGAGACTAGAGACCATCAGGCCAGTGTGTACTTGGAAACAATACATTTGCAGGTTATTGATGAATACTAGACCTGAAGCCCTTTTACTACCTACCCCGCCGATGGGACAGGTGCTTTTGTCATTGTTACAAGACTCTCCCGTGTTGATGCAATGCGGACCAAGAATGTTGGGGGACACATCTCCAAGATTTGATGAAGCGAAGCCTGCTACGAATGGTCCCTGCCAAAATAAATGCACCATTACCTTTTTTGCTCTTTAATAATGACTTCCATTAAAAACACAAACACTCAGTCCACACTTAAATTTCTGTATGAACACATGTGTAAGTGCAGAGGTCAAACACAGATATCATTCCTCAGAAGGCCCTCCATGCTCCATTGTTTATTTTTGAGACACAATCTCTCACAAACTGGCCATTTCCTGATTAGGCAATGCTGGCTGGCCAGTGAGCTCCGGGGATTTACCTGTCATTGTCTCTCCAATACTAAGATTACAAGCATGCCCAAACTTTACCTTGAGTGCTGGGTATTCAATTCAGGAAACATTTTACTAACTGAACTATTTCCCCAGCCCACCAACAAAACATGTTCAGGCAATAAACAATATTCTTAGAATTTTTTAAAATGTTATTTTCTGAACAAATTTTATTTTGTTCTATTTATTTTTTATTTTATTTACTTTATTTTATGAATAATTCTTATATTCTGAAAAGGCTTGTGTTATAGTTAATATTCTTATTATTACTGAAAATAATCCAGTTATCAACAAAAGTTTTCAAAGGAGTCCTTCAAAGGCACGTTTCCCTCTAATACAATAAATTTGACAAAAATTGTAGAGTACATTACATAAAATGTGACGCCATCCACCTAGTGTCTGGTGCTTAGACTTTTCTTTTATAACGTGCATGGGCATTTTGCTTGCACATATATTTGTGCACAATGTGCATGCTAGTGCCTGTGGAGGCCAGAAGATGGCACTGGATTCCCTGGAATGGAGTTATAGACAGCTGTGAGATGCCATGTGGGTTCTGAGAATTGAGCCTGGTTCCTCTGGAAAGTAGTCAGTGATCTTAACTGATAAAGCATCTCTCCGGCCCCTTGGGTTTTATTGAAAAAATAAGGTCTTTGAAAAGATGTTTTCTTTAGGAAAACTGGAATCATTTTTTTTTTAAAGTCTAATCATCTGTCTCCATTCATGGTTTTACCACACTAAGAAGGTGCACAATGCTCCTATAGCACTGAGAATTAACGTCAGTGCAGTAAATTGCATTACCAGCTTCATCAAAGACTATTACAGACTACAAAAATATAAAACTGATCTTTCTTATAAACGAGTTGTAAATTTATGAAGCTATCAAATAAGAAACATCTGCTACCAAGAACAAATGATGCCCTTATTATATTGAAATACTTCTTTCCACACTGGGAGAAAATAGATAGACAGTAGATAGACAGATCTCTCTCCCTGTGTGTGTGTATGTGTGTGTGTGTGTGTGTGTGTGTGTGTGTGTGTGTGTGTGTGTCAATGTGTGTGTGTGTGTGGATGTGCACATGTGGCTGAGTAAGCATCTTGTATAACAGCCTGAAATTGCAGTCATAGACAGTTGTGAGGCTCCTGGTACAGATGCTGGGAACCAAGCCCTGTCCTCTAGAAGAGCAGCAAATACTCTTAACAACTGAGCCATTTTTCCAGAGCAGTGACTTTTTTTCTAGCCAAACATATTCATGAGAACACTTTATACTTGAAATCTGAATCAAGATGAAGATTCCAGTAACATTCACTCTCACCTGTCCAGGTAGATATCCTCTGTTCTTCTCTTGCTCAAATAGATATGCTGCATAGCCCATATTGTCACTATTTACAAGGTGGTTGCTATTGTTCATGCTGACAGGATGGATGGCAAACCAGCTATAAAGGAGAAGAGAGCTCCAAGTTCATCAAGAGAGCCCAAGGTGTGGGACTAAAGGTGATGTCTTCTCTCAAGTCTTTTCCAGCAAATAAAAGTATTTTATGAGACTGACCAGCTATCTACTAGAAAGCACATAAAAGTGTCTTAAATTCTAAGCATCCTACATTCAGATTCTTTCACTGTTGATCAGATAAAATTGCAAACAATATACCCAAGAATTATGACAGATTACTTTTAAAAAAATACAGAACTCCATTTTCATGAAAGCTTTTAACAAATTCCAGGGGTGGTCAATTACCAGAGGATAGTCCAAATAACGGGATAGACACAGAGTTTGTCCTTCAAGACAGATACAAAGATAATAATTATTCAAATCAGCCCAATCCAATTCAGTAGACACTTACTAAGGGTTAGCAGTATGCCAAGCACGAAATAAATGGAGGTTTCTCTCAGAATCTCACAGAAGACAGAGATGTGAACAAATGGCCTTAATATGATATGACAAATGATGGAAAGCAACAGGCAGAAAGGCTTTTCAGACCACAGATGACTAGCAATTAATCTGAAGGTCATTACAGAGCTAAGAACAGCAGAGGAAGTACATGAAGACATAAGAGAGGATGTTATACATAATTCAGCATGTCCTTATGCATAGTAGTACCTTGTGCAAATATAGATCCATACAATTTACAAACTAATTACACATCTGTTACTTTATTTCACAATGCTGGGAGGCTGTTTGCCTCCATCTGCATAGGTAATACAGGGAAGAAAATGACGGTGCATATGCCATAGAAGACTAGTGTCCTGTGACAGCTTATCTGGAAGCCCTTATAAATCAAACCTTCACACAGGGGAAGGAAGTTACTGTTGTGCTTTGGATGTAAAATTTTCCCCCAAGAGTCATGTGTTTAAAAACTTAGTCCTTAACTGATAGCTCTGTCCTGGGAGAGAATGGAATTCTTTGGATATGAGGCCTAACTCACAAATGTAAAACTGTAGGTGCCTGGCTTGAAGCTCTTTGCTCCTGCTCTGCCACAAAATGAGGCCACAGCTGTCCATTGCTACCCACTCTACAGTGACCTACCCTCCATGACAGACTCTACTCTGTCAAACTGTGAACAAACTAAATCATTCCTGAAGTTCTTCCCTTGGGACATTTTGTCAAAGTGATAAAGACAGTTAAGAGATACAGTTGTCTGCTGGATGCAAGGCAATAAAGTGTGTAACCCAAAAGTAAAGAGAGGTGTTGAGTCTCCGGTTAACTTAGGAGTTTTTTAACTCTTGAGAATTCAATCTTATGGAGAAAAAAAAAATTAAACATTTCACTTACTTCACTACCTACACAAAATTAAACATTTATTTAAAGATTCGGGGCATTTTAGGACTTTGAGATTCACTTAAATTCCTCCATTCCCATTGTCTGATAGTGGAGGTGGGGTAAAGAGAATGGCCTGAGCTCAGTGCAGCAGGCTGGCAGCACAAAGTTTCTCTGGTTGGTACATTGACTGGTATGGGTCACAAAGAACTGATGATGAGTCTTCAGGAGCTGAAAGTCTCCAACCAGCATAAGCCCAGCAGTGCTTTATGGGAGGGCAAGCCTATGTGGCCAGTTCTTTCACCATATATACAAAAGTCGCTCTCTCTCTCTCTCTCTCTCTCTCTCTCTCTCTCTCTCTCTCTCTCTCCCCTCCACTCTCCTCTCTATATATCTGTGTGTCTCCATGTCTGTAATATATGTATATAATAATAGTTACAATAGTTATATAGTAGTTGGCTTAACAATTCTTTAGATATTAAAGAGCACAGAAACAGAATTTTTGCATATTAAGCATATCAAACAATGCACATAGTCAAAAAATGCAGCCTGTATACAGTTTTTGTATTTCAATATAAATAAAACAGATAGAAAAAAGAGTTTATTAGGCTGTCAGTATAACTTAACGGTACAACATTTACTTAGCATGTGCATGGCCCTAAACACAAACATACATGCATGCATACAATTAATTAAAAAAATACATATATTTGAAAACCATATCCAATACAAACTTAAACTCTTTAAAGAAATTATTTTTAGTATGATTGAAAGAATGTGATGCTAGAATCTAGCTGTTACCTTGAACAGGTCCTCTCTTTACAGCTATTGACATATACCCTCGGGGACAGTGTCAGTGAGTCTGAGATGGACATCTCACCTGAAAGTAACTTTATATCAAAGGATGGCCACATCCTGTTCCCCACTCCTCCAGCTTCCTGCCAAGGACTCTCAGAGTCTGAGTGCTGATGTCACTGGGAACCTGAGAGCTGTAGAAGGAGGCTCTATCCTGTGGCAGTGGGAGATTTCTTCAGAGATGCTCCCATGCTGGGCCCTGGACAATCCTCAAATCCTGCCATGTTGCTGCATCTCTGTCTGTCCATGGCATCAATGTCTATCCATGGCATCAATAACCTTTCTAATAAACTCCTCATTTCCTAGTTATCTGTTCCAGTGTCTCTGAACCACTCACTACATCCAAAAACCTAACCATACTGAGTTGTAATTACCTAGTTTTCTAAAAACGATGTCTTTGCTGAATAGAGATACACACTGAAATATTTATGAACGGAATATAAGCTGTCTGCTGTTGGCTGTAAAATATTCTAGTAAAAACCAAAACTTAGAGGGAGGAAGGAAGCAGAATGGCAGAATATTGCCATTTATATCCAAGCTGATCATAGCTACATGGAAACAGTAATCCTGGTGGATCGAAATTAACTCGAAACTTCTCCAGTATCTCTTTCCTCCTTTTCAATAAAAAATAATTAAAATAACTTGAGATCTGTCTGTTTCCGACACACAACTAATTATAAAAATTACTAAATACAATAAGTTTCTGGACAAAGCATCTGTCTGTAAGAGTAACTCTGTTGCCAAGATGTCTACTAAACACTGTGCAAAAGTGTGAATACTGAGGACACTCTCCAGAAGCCACTTAGAAGATTCTACATTTGAAAAGACCCTGCCCTGGTCTCTCCCTCTGTCCCTCTTGCCACCCTTCCATCTTCTCCGTCCTCTCCTCTCCATCTGTCCCTCTGTTTCCATCTTGCTCTTAAAACACCAAATAAATTCAAATCAATCATTTTTCTATTAGGTGGATTTCTCTATTTTAACATTTTATTTGCTGGATTTGGGGGAAAAAAGATTTTGTGATGGTCACAGCACGTGCATGGTTTCTCGTACAAAATATTGACATTGATCTACTTGCAATGAAGTGAGCTGGATTCAACCACTACACGGTTAAAGAAAACACACAGAAAAATTCTTTCAGTGTTGACTGTTATCTCCCATGTTCTAGGCAAAGCACTTCAAATACATCGTTAGTCTGAAACAATTAATATCCTCATTTAAAAATTAGTAAACTAAGTCTCTGAGTGGAAAGGCAACCTGACTAAGTTCACAGTCACATCAAGAAGCAGGACAATGAATCCAGGTCCTCACCAGGGAACAATGGTTCTTTCCTCTCTCTCTCCATACACTTGCTCATTCAATACAAAATGGGGAATCACTTCACCTTGAGAAATGCTTCAGGAAGGATGTAACGTATGAACTTGTGACCAAGGCTGAGCAGGAATGTGGTAAAGGGCTCATGAGAGAAAAGGTGGAGGAAATGGTGCCTGCAAAGACTACAGATGTGAAAAGATTTGTTCAGAGAGCAGGTCAGGGCTAGCAGAAGCCACAAGACAGGTCAGTCCACCAATGTGACGTCATTGGACGCACTAAGTGTCACTGCTACTGTGTTCATTCCCAAGAAACACACGTTTGAGTGTGTTGTCCATACCAAAGAAATAACAGTTTCACACACTAATGTCTGTGCGGTAATCAGATGCTAAGAATTTCTCCTGATTAGATTGCAAATTTGATTTATTTATTTCATCTGCTTTAGGGCTTAGAGAAATCAATTTGCTCATTTGCAATAATACTCAAAATGTCATTTGAACTGCAAAAAAAGAAAATATATTTTCCTTCTCTGTCCTTTGAAATATATGCTATTAAAATGTTGGGCATGTCGCAATATCTAAAATGTTATAGTTGTGGTGAATATTAATAAACACATACAGAGATATGGTCACATTAATTTTAAAAGGTCATGGTTAGAGTTCCCTTTATCTGTTCAAAATATTCTTCAAAGAAAAGTTCCAAAGAGTGAACAAAAGACTTAGCTTCTCAGGAGTTCAAATGAAGACATAAAAGAATAAATATGTTCCTGATGATAAACACTTTAAAAATAAGGGGGATGTCATACCTAGCTGTAAGAAAGGACATGGAACTATATTTGTATCGGTCAAATACAATCAAGAGAGTTAGCAAAATCAGAGACCACAAACACTTCACTAGAAGCTTACTACAAACTTCCAGAGATGGAAAAACAATACATCTCAACTGAATTTATAAATAAATAAGCATAATAAGATAGACTCGTATAATTAAGTTTTTCTGCTGTATGAATAAGACATTAGAGGAGGAAGATCCCTAGAGCCAAGAATTGAATACAAAATGTGTTTCCTGCTTTGAAAAATTCTTAACAAATAGCAAACCTACCACAGATTTCATTCAGAACTCTGAGCCTAACAATAAATGTTGTATAAACTGTATCCTCTGTAGGACGTACAGGCATGGGGTCACTGGGAATGTAATTCCAGTGGCTGTTCAGTTCACTGAGCCAGGTACCTCTGTCAATCCAGAGAAAATGGAAGGCTTGCTGAGATATCTTACAAGGGTCCCTTTTCTAGCTGTAGGACCCATCCAACCTAGATGTCCACAGACAAGGAAATAGAATATATTAGTACATTCAAAGGCTGTACTCATGGAGCTTAATGGGGACATTGGAACTTTTTGAGTGAACAATACAAAAGGTTATCATGAGTTAAGAATTTAATGAAGCTTGAATAAGATCATACCTGCTTAACATGGGCCCTAAATCTAATCGCTGACGTCCAAGAGGAGAAAAAAGAACAACAACAACAAAAAATAAGTACCAATGACAAAAAGTGATGCCTAAAGCCCAAAGACAAAGGTAATGTGAGGATAGAGGTATCATGGAGTGGTGTGTTCATAAGGAAGCCAAGGATTGACGGCAACCACTATAAGCTAAGAACAGCAACGTATAAATTCTCCCTCAAAGGAAGGCATTAACCCTGTCAATGCCTTGATTTTGGATTTCTGGTATCTTGATGTATGAGAGGACAAACATTTGTTATTTATTTAAATCCCTTTCTATGATTAGGGCCCCAGAGAAAGTAACACATAGCACATAATATATGTGTGTGTGTGCGTGTGTGCATGGCGTGTGTGCGTGCGCATGCACGCGTGTGTGCGTGTGCATGTGTGTGCACGTGCGCGCGTTTGTGCGTGTGTGTGCGCGTGTGTGTGTGTGCCTGTGCGCGTACATGTGTGTGTGTGTGTGTGTGTGTGTGTGTGTGTGTGTGTGTGTGTGTGTGTGTGTGTGTGTGTATCCATATGGGGGGGTGCTAAGAATACCAACTCTGGAGACACTAATGGCTTTTACATTTTTGAACCACAGTATTTAATATCCGTAAAAAAAATTCACAACAGTAATATCTACCTCAAGCACTTGACTATTAAAAGAACTAACACAAGTAAAGTATCTAGCACCAAGACTGGCCTATAGTAGAGATGAAATACATGCTCACTGACATGGCATTGGTGGTATTGTTGATACTCTGATGATGATGATCATGAAGAAAACATTGAAATTCTGCAAGCATAAATATTTGCGGTACCTAAGTATTAATGCAATGTCAAAATAAACACATGCAGCCTACCTATATTAAGCCAATAGATGAGCATAAAATGATTAAATGAGGAAACTCTACCCTCTAGTGGCAGAGACTGGATGCTCATTAAATACCCACATGAAAATTGATTTCCTGACGTGGGGTGTCTTTCTCTATGCTGTGAATACCATTTGGGTCTATGGCAAGGTATCTTAGAGGAGGGTGGGAATTCCAAGCATAGATAAAGGAGAAGGGTGGAGTCCCACAAAGATGCTTCAAGCTGCTGCCCAAGTAAACAAGATATAAAAGTACAGGTAAGCTACGAGCCGTGTGGCAAGACACAGGTTTATAAAAATGGGTGAAGTTGTAAGAGGTAGCTGGTAAAGAGCCTAAGTCATGGGCTGAACATTTTGTAATTAATACAAGCCTCTGAATAATTATTTTATAAGTGGTGGCTGTGGGACCAGGTGTGAAAGATTTCTCCAAACTGCAGGCCCCGACAGGACAGAAACGTCTGGCTACAATTTCCCACGCCGATTTGAAGGGTAGGGCATGTGAACAATTCTGACTAATGACATACTTTCAGAAAGACCAACCAATTCTATAGATTTCCTCAAACCTTCAATATGTTAAGCTACTGGAGTTTCATGTTCTGCCTGTTGTGGTATATGACAGTAATAAACATCCCTGAGTCATCTCTCTTACAATCCTTCTCACCTCACCCCACTGGAAAATTTTGGAGAAAGAGAAGATGGCTCATTGAATTCTACTGGTAAGTATTATTTGGACCATAATTTGACCAAATGGAACCCAAATCTTTTTTTAAAAAATGCTTATATAGAGGAAAGACAGTGAATTGCAGCCAAAGAAAGTCTTCTGAGTTTATGGATGGATAGGATCCTCAGAAGAATTTCACCACCACTGTACCTGAGAAAAGATGAATGTTCTCAACTATCTCTTTCTTCATCCTCAAAATTCCCGCCCAAGAAAGGCCTTTGCTGCAATGATATTGGGGCCATATTTCAGGTGAATGGCATGAAGTAATGGCAAACAAAATTCTGTCTTCATAGTATGACCAAGAAATCAACAAAAGGAAACCAGAAAATTATCAACAACAGTGGGGTTTTTTTGGAATTTCAGCCTAATAGAAATAGAAGAAATTTAAAGGAAAACACTTGTACTTTGATTTTCCTAAGTCTGTTTAAAGTTAAGTATCCCTGGGCTCAGGGTCCCAACATAAGGAAACGGCTGGAAGAAATCTCTGGCAAGATTTGTTCGAGAATTGTTATCACAATGAGTAGGCAAGTACATTTACACATAATGTGATGTTTACATTTGAATTGTAAGATATAATGGAATGCAGTGTGGAATATCATGAAATAATTTTAAAATGATAAAATAAACAAAATATTAAAACCGAAACATATCCAATAAGGCATTGCTAAATAAAAAAGCAAAAGTTTATATATAATAAAATCTCACTTTATGAAGAATTTCTAGTATGTTTTGCAAAAGTTTAAATGACTATGTCACAAAATGTTCATAGACGCTATCTCTCATCATCAAGATTAACAGATGATTTTTATTAAAAAAAACTTTATCCCTGGAGTTTAAAATTTAAAATTTGTATGGGTGTGGAAGTCTTTTAAATAACAAGAAACCATGGCCAGCAATAAATAAATGAATAAATGAATAAATAAAAATGTCACTGCTAACATCTCAGGACCAGGGCTAGAGAAGTACTTACAGCTCATTAAAGGGGACTGTCAAGATCTTGTGAAACAAGAGACTCTGTCACCCTGTGTGGAATCACTGAAAACCACAGTCTGCCATTTAAGGCAGCTTTTAAACCCCTCCCAATCCAAAGGTGAGAGATGGAACAGAGGGAAAAGGTTTGTAGATAAGAAGCAAATCACACACAGTGAGAAACACAGGGAACTCCAGATGTAGAATGATCCGTTTCTGAAAACAGATTGAACCCACTTATGGGAAGACTGACAAATATAAAACAAAAATGGCCTCGTGTTGGTCATGTCTTCAATCCCAGAACTCAGGAGGCAGAAGCAGGTGGATCTCTGTGAGTTTGAAGCAGCCTGGTCTATAGAACAAATTCCAGGACAGCTAAGACTCAGGCTACACAAAGAAACCCTGTCAAACAAGCAAACAAAAAAAAAGTACAAAGTTTCTAAGCAAAGCAGCACTGTCAAACAAAAGAAGAAAGAAAGATTGAAAAATGATTTTTAAAAATACATTGAGATCTCCACCCTGCAAAGAGCTGAATATATTTAATAAAACCATATAGACTTTGTGATAAAAGTATTTCTGATATGAAGATTGCCCCAAAATCAAACAAGCAACCAAGAATCTGACTGCCTCAGTGTGAGAACGTAGCATCTTGATACCTCTCACAGTGTTTTGAAGTTTTAGTGTTTAGCTAGTGAACGCAAATAAGCACCACCCTCCTCCTGTTCTTCCGTTCACACGTACTGTACTTACTTACAGTAGTTTCTGTATGGAAAGATTAACTCTTAAACACAGTGGACTTAGGTGGGATAATGGCATACTTGTCTTATTTTTCTTGTCTACATTCCTAAATTTTTCATGATTTTTACTATGAATACATTTTACTGACATACTGAAAAACAAAATTTGGGCTGGAAAAAGAAATAACCCTATGGATTTCTTCTGTCAAGAACTTTGCAGGTACTCAACAATCAAATAAGTTCAAAGTCTTCTGCCAACTGGCTTTTATGGTTTTGTTTTCCAAAGCTGAGAGAGCGGGTTTGTTATCAGTCAAAGGTCATTACTTTGGCATCTGAAAGGCCTTATCAAGTACCTTCCCCTTTCCAAGAATGTGTACTAGATCCAGAAGGAAGCACACGGTCACCTTCACTTTACTGGAGAACAAAGCACAGATGGAAAATCTGGGCAGAGAGCCCATGGTGGCCTTTAGAGCAACTCAGAAAGGGCAGGAGGGAAAGACCCACAGGGACAATGACCAGAGCTTCCCAAAGCAGAGCTGATGCTGGTGGATAAAACAGGGGTGAGGTGAGATGGAGAAAAACTCCACCACCACCAACAACAACACAAGATAAAGACGGGTTAGTAAACTAAGCCATGGTGGCACAGGCCTGTAATCCCACTGCTGAGGAACCTGAGCCAGTATCACCATATGTTTGGGGACAGCACTACACCTGGGACCCTGCTTTAATTTTAAAAAGGCTCCTTGAAAAGCCACCACTGAAATTATTTGCTTTTTGAGTGATGTCAAGTTAGCAGAGGAGGAAGGAGATAGAGTATAAAAGAGGGAGCCACTGAGAACAGATCTTCAAGCACTGTGGCTCTCATGGTCACGATCCTAGATGGCCATGTAGAACTCACACAGTCAAGATTCACACAGACACAGCATGTCTCTGAGTCCTATAATGTGACATCATTTGAGAATTTCCAGACATTGGACTTTGCAAGGTTCCTACACAAATTATTCCAAGGGTTTTCATACATCAGGACTTATTTCTAAAATGTTCCTTCAAAGGGCACCTGACAAGGCCTCTTTTTATAAGACTCAAAGGATTTACAAAATACAAAATAGAAGGCCAGGGAGCAACCACTCACAGGGAGGAATGGGGAAAGGGGGGCTAGCAAAGGGGGGGGGGGCTAGGGAAAGATGGGGCACTAGGGTAAAGAAAGGAGGGACGGGGGGGGGGGGGGGCAAGAGCAGGGTCCTCTAAAGCTGCCAAGGGAAAGACTCAAGCCCAAGCCTGCTCCCTTGTGTCATGCCTGAGAAAAGAAATCCAAGTTTTCCCAGCAGCCACTCCCAGCCATGCTCAAAGGGACCACTGTGTAGCAGGAGGGGTTGACCCTTCTCACTCTGCAGAACTGCCTCTCCTGTCCGCCCTTGTAAGGTTGCTTTGTTTTGTTTGAAATAAAGAAAAAACATAGTTTTCCTTTCTTCCCTCACATGCTGTGTGACATCAGGGTTTCTTAACTCTGTCACATTTCGTGAACTGAATGAGAGCTGTGGGAATACTGTTGGTTAAAAAAAGCTGCTATGGCCTATGGCAAGGTGGGACATAGATACAGAGAGGGGAAAGGGGGGGGGGGGTCATGGTGTGAGCAACTGCCAAGGAAGCAAGATACAATGGAACAGGTAATGTCATGGAGCCATGTGACAAGATGTAGATTACTAGAAACGGGCTAAGTTGTAAGAGCTAGTTGGTAATGAGCCTAAGGCATAGGTGAAAGTTTGTAATTAATATTAAGCCCCTGAGTGACTATTATAAAAATGGCAGCTGTGAAAATGGGTGTGAACCCATTTGTCTGGACCTGGGGGTTAGGCGGGATGAGAAACTTTCAACAGCAATTGGCACCCAACATAATGACTTCTGGAATCTGTAGATTTTTCATATGCCACACTGCTTGTATTTTAATTCATGGTTCGGAATACCCCCAATATGTTCTCTCTATCTGGAGGAAAATAACTTAGTGCTTTTTGCTTGGTGCTGCAGACAGGGAATAGAAATATTACTTACATGGACCAGCCAGAGCAATGGAAGCTGACGATTACAGGATTTTGTGGGCCAATTTGACTCATCTAACTTTCTCCCTTTGCTCAAGTCCCCAATCTTCCTAATTCTTCAACAGTCCCCGCTCTTGACCTCAGGTTAAAATACTCTAGTGATTTTCCATCCTCTCGGTCATAACCCTATATTTCTCCTGATTTTGTTGCTATTTTACTTTGCCTTTTAGAGACAAGGCCTCAATATGTAGACCAAATATGCTGGGCTGAGACTTTGGACTGCTTCCTGAGTGCCAGGATGAGATGTATGTATGGCACACTGGGAAAGATAAAAATATCTTCACTTTATATCTAATCTGTGACTCTGTCTCACACACCCTGTCCCTTTGTCCTCTGGTCTCTGGATACCCAGATATCCTCTCAGCTATTCAAATGGAACAGCATGTGCTTCTCCACGCAAACTAAGTGTTCCTATCGTCCCGCATTTTGTCAGTTAATAATCTTCATTTTCCAGCTTCCAGTTAATAATGTCACTTCCCCATGGAAATATTCTCCAATCTTCCTGACCGGGTCAAATGCCTTTAAGAAAGGCCCATACCCATTCCTTTCTAAACATGTAAGCCAGTTATAACTTAATTATGTAATTCCTAGCATTTAGCCCAATCATTTTATTTGTATTTTATACTAGTTAAAGGCCATCTTTTCCCATCGGTGGGCTGCAAGTCCTATGAGAAGAATGGCTATATCTACTTTGGCTCATGTTTTGAACCATTTTTAATGTATTCAAAAGACAGTTATTATGTAGAAGGAGCAGTTACATCAAGAAGAGCTTGTGGTATCAGAAGAAACAATGGCTAGTTACTTCAGAATGTCATGCAGAGCAAATGGAGAAGCTTTGCTAAGATCTTGACGGTTGGCCCTGGAACTTCCAGATCTACAATATAGTGACATATAAAGCAGCACAGAACATCTTGTCCCCAAAGCTAGCTGTTTTAATTGCTTGATACCATTGATAAACGACTTAAAACTAGTAAAAGGGAATTGTAAATGACTGCAATCATTCTGCCAAGAGCTAAGTAGAAAGAGTAAAGGTAAGGCCCCTTGCCCTTACCAACTGTGGACCTACTGTGCAAAGCTAGTTAGAGGTGTATGTCCTTGTACTGATCCTCTCCTAACTAGTTCATACCAATGTGCTCTACAACTAGATCTCAAAGCTCACTTCCTAACACATTTTAACCCATCTCACTGTTTTTCAATTCTCCCTGAGAAATCCTTGACTTCTAAGATCATTTCAAGAAATGCTCTTGAGATAATTCAGTGCCATATTCCCCAATGCCTTGCAGCATTAATGAACATAATTCATTAATTCATTCATCATTCTTTAATGAACATAACAGTTCTGATCATCTTCTTATGGTCATTTGTTTATTTTATGTCCTATTGAGTCTATTGAAGGACTCACTTTAGCCCATAGTATGCTTAAAATAAGACAGTCACATAATGGATCCCAAAACTCACATATCTGAGAACATGGCACCCCAGAGGTAACCCAAGACATTTAACTTTAGTGCCAAGGATTCCCAGAAACTTTCTGAGGGCATTTTTATAACTTTTAAGTCCAAAGGTCAAGGTGTCTAGACCAACGCTAGACTACCTACTCAATTCCTAGATCAGTTCAATTGCAGTGAGTAACATGGTCTAAGAAGACAAAAAAATTCTCTTTGAAAAAAACTAGGTCTATGTTTTCCTACATGATGTCCCTATCACAAAACCATGTCAAAATCTAAGCCAAGCTGCAATGTTGCCTCTTTTCCAACCGTGGGTGATGTCAGCTCAGTTTCTATCCCTAGTGGGCATTGTCCTGCATTAAACTTTATCCTTTCATGGAAATGCATCGCATAAGTTCACATATTAGATCTTGATAAAGTGACAAACAATAACATTTATGATCTTGCTTGCCATGGTGGCACACACCAGTACTCAGTAGGCTGAAGCAAGAGGATGGCTAGTTTATGACCAACTTGGGCTACACAGCAAATTCAAGCCAGCTCAAGCTATATAGTAACATCCTATCTCAAAACCTTAAGGGCTAGGGGCGTGGCTTGGTGCTAGTCCAGTCTAATATGCATAAGACCTTGGTCTTCATGAAAATCAAAACAATTTTACTGGGTCTCTATATCATGAGACAGGTGAATACATGCTGAGATGACCACTAAAATCCCTCACCTGAGTCTTCTAATAATTACATACAAGCTTACAAGTGATGTGTTTAGCCCTGTGAGGCTAAGAACTATGTCCAAGGTCTCATGGCTGAATCCAGCTGTGCCTGATGCCAACCATAAGACTAATTCTCAGCACTTGATGCCACACATCAAGTCTGTTTTGATTCTCCTGTAATTATGAAAAAAAACCCACTCCTATGGGGAGAGAAAGGGTAGGATGGAGGGAGGAAGAGTGAGCAAGTGAGAGATGGGAAAGAAAGATTACCTGATAAGGCCCAAGTCTTCTCCATTCAAATCCACCATTTTCAAGACCACCATTTCCTTGTCTGTGTTTGAAGAATACCTGTGAGCAAAATAAAGAAACTTGGTCAGTTTATGTTAGAGACTGACTCCAATCTGCTACTCACAAGAGAAGCAGACACAACACCTTAAAAGGGGGGGGGGCACGGGACTCTTGGATAAAGGTGCTAGCCAGGCAAGCCTAAAGACCAGAGGTTGCTCTCTGGAACTCAGAAAGGTAAAAGAAGAGGACCAGCTCCCAGAAGTTGTACTCCAGCCGCCACATATGTGCTGTGGCATGAGTGCTCCCAACACACATATGCACGTGTGAACATACGTGTGCACGCACACACATTCACATACATGCTAGTATGTATCTTAATGAACTCCATGGTAACGAGCAGCCCTATACTGCAGCCTATATTTCATTCCTCAGCTAAGTAAGTAGCTTACAATTACAGTCAGTGGTTGGAAAACTAGATCAACCAACAGAAGATAAAATATATTTTTGGTTTCTTTTTGAAGCCAGAGTTTCTCTGTGTAGCCCTGACTGTCCTAGAACTAGCTCTGTAGACCAGGCTGGCCTCAAACTCACATAGATCCACCAGCCTCTGCGCCCCCCACCCCCAGTGCTAGGATTAAAGGCGTGCACTATCACTGTCTGGCTGCTAAAATACATTTTTATACCATATGCATGACACAACATAACGTGGATGTGGCTTTTACAAACAGGATTTGTGTTTGAAATGTCCACTAATTTAAACTTTCAATAGATTCTCTTCAGAAGGACACAAGAATTTCTAGCCAAAGACAATCAATATCTGAAACTTCAGAATTCTCCACCTTCCTAAAGAGAAATCAGATTATAACTTCTAAAACTAAGTAGCTTCAGAAACTACACAAATGTAAGCTGTCAAGTAGTCAAGTTAGGACTGAGATGTCACTGTAAGCTGCCACAGTATCTACATATGTCTTTCATCACAAGCACAGCTCATCACTCTAAACCCACAGAGCTCTCGGGCCCACTGGCTACTCAGCTTCATTATGATTATGTAATATCAGGTTCTTTCTCCAAGTTCTCTCTCATCCTTCCTTGCTTAGCTCAGGTAGACTAAGATGATGCTTCTGGACAACACACAGTTGTGGGGATATGTTTCAAATATAATAAAAACAGTTGGAGATATCAGAGGGATCCACCCACAGTCAGTCTAGGAAGATCAGACAGTGGTAACTCACACCTGTAATCCCAGCACAGGGAATATCTGGGAGTGGTGACTTATGCCTTTAATCCAATCAAATCAGAGTTTGAGGTCATCTTAGTTTACAGAAGGAGTTCCAGGCTCCCAGGCAGGCAGTGATGGTGCCACGCCTTAATTGAGCAAAGAGAGTATTTAAGGCAGGCATAGAAAGACAGAGAGGCAGAAGAAGCCATGGTTCACAATGTTAGTCTCAGCACTTGGAAAGCAGAGGCAAGAGAATCTCTGTAAGTTCAAAGCTAGCCTAGTCTTCAAAGCAAGTTCCAGGACAGCCAGGACTGTTACACAGAAAATTCTGTCTGAGGAAAATAAAACAAACAAACAAACAAAGACTGGAAGAGGTGGATCTGTCCTCTGATATCTCTAACTGTTTTTATTATATTTGAAACATATCCCCACACATAGTAAAATAAAATAGAATAAACCCTGCTCATTAAATGATGTGCTTTGCACATTAAAGCCTCCATTTTATAAACAGAGAAACTGAGACCTAACAAGCCAATTGAGAAGTCTTGAGAGGCTACACAGTACAAAATAATAGCTTCTCTTCAGGGCCCACAGTTGTTCAAGACTCCACATGGCTTCTCACAAACAATGTGGGAATGATGTTGCTGTCTCTACATCATTTCTTGTTTCTTCTTGCCTGAGACAAACATGTTAAAGTCATTTTCTCTACTATTCTCCTGGGATCCCACCCACCACACCCTACAATTTGCCAACCCTGACCTTAGGTTTTGTTGCTATTCAGTGATGAAGATTCAGTAACACTATCTTATGATTCCTGCTCACCTTGCTCTTTCTGCCTGTGGGTTCCGAAGGTAAGAAGAAGGGCTTCGGTTGATCTGCACATCAGCAACATTTCCTTTGTTGATGAAGATTTTGCCTGGTTTAAGATTTGTGTGTGCTATCTCAATGCTCTGAAAATTCAAATAAATAAAAAATAGTTGTTTATGCAACAGAAAACCTCACTGACAACCTCCCCTGTTTCTAATGTGCCCACTAGAGGTAAAGGCTGGAGAATCCTATCAATCTGGAGGGAAACAGAAATGTTATAGGTAAGGATTTTGGTACTTATGAACCACAGCCCATGGAGTTCCATCTCTTGGGCTCTGCGGACTGCTGGGTCATAAAAAGTTTTACATTTTAGGGCCAAAATTTGGAGACTTTACTCCTACCACTCTGGAACAAAATTTATTATCATACAAGTATTCAGCTTTTCCCTCAACTCCATCATCATCTTTGTTTTCAATCATTTTTAACCAGGAGCCACAGTGAAGGAGATATTTTTATTACAACTTAGCATATATTAACTTATACATGCTGAAGCAAAAGTTCACAAAACAAACCATACTCTCACTAAGGTGTGTAGTATGTATTTCCCAATCTACTTAACTGAGTTTTTACAATTAATATTCCTTATAAACCACGACATTTATTTCATAAACCTTTAACACATTGCCAAACACAATATAAAAATATTGTAAAGAAAAGCCTGCCTTTGTCAGCTGAATCTCTGCATGTGAGAGTTTTGTGGGGGGAAAAATAGAGGAGAACTAAACCTGAAAAGGAGAAGAAAGAGGAGCAATGGAGGAGGAGGAGAAAGGAAGAAAGATCCTGACAGTCTCACACAACAAATGATAATAAGCTAGAAGACAACTAGAGAAAAGGTCCCAAGTCAGGAATGGGAGCAGAAATGGGAGGAGGAACTGATGAAGGATGGGAAGAAGTGGGAGGAGGGACTGATGAAGGATGGGAGGATGTGGAAGGAGGGGCTGATGAAGGATGGGAGGATGTGGGAGGAGGAGCTGATGAAGGATGGGAGGATGTGGAAGGAGGGGCTGATGAAGGATGGGAGGATGTGGGAGGAGGAGCTGATGAAGGATGGGAGGATGTGGAAGGAGGGGCTGATGAAGGATGGGAGGATGTGGGAGGAGGAGCTGATGAAGGATGGGAGGATGTGGAAGGAGGGGCTGATGAAGGATGGGAGGATTGGGAGGAGGAACTGATGAAGGACGGGAGGAAGTGGGAGGAGGGACTGATGAAGGATGGGAGGAAGTGGGAAGAGGGACTGATGAAGGATGGGAGGCTGTGGGAGGAGGGACTGATGAAGGACGGGAGGAAGTGGGAGGAGGAGCTGATGAAGGATGGGAGAAAGTAGGAGGAAAGACTGATGAAGGATGGGAGGATGTGGGAGAAGGGACTGATGAAGGATGGGAGGATGTGGAAGGAGGGGCTGATGAAGGATGGGAGGATGTGGAAGGAGGGACTGATGAAGGATGGGAGGATGTGGGAGGAGGGACTGATGAAGGATGGGAAGAAGTAGGAGGAGGGGTTGATGAAGGATGGGAGGATGTGGAAGGAGGGACTGATGAAGGATGGGAGGAAGTAGGAGGAGGGTCTGATGAAGGATGGGAGGAAGTAGGAGGAGGGGCTGATGAAGGATGGGAGGAAGTAGGAGGAGGGGCTGATGAAGGATGGGAGGATGTGGGAGGAGGGACTGATGAAGGATGGGAGGAAGTAGGAGGAGGGGTTGATGAAGGATGGGAGGATGTGGAAGGAGGGACTGATGAAGGATGGGAGGAAGTAGGAGGAGGGGCTGATGAAGGATGGGAGGAAGTAGGAGGAGGGGCTGATGAAGGATGGAAGGAAGTGGGAAGAGGGACTGATGAAGGATGGGAGGATGTGGGAGGAGGGACTGATGAAGGATGGGAGGAAGTAGGAGGAGGGGCTGATGAAGGATGGGAGGATGTGGGAGGAGGGACTGATGAAGGATGGGAGGAAGTGGGAGGAGGGACTGATGAAGGATGGGAGGAAGTAGGAGGAGGGGCTGATGAAGGATGGGAGGATGTGGGAGGAGGGACTGATGAAGGATAGGAGGAAGTGGGAGGAGGGACTGATGAAGGATGGGAGGATGTAGAAGGAGGGGCTGATGAAGGATGGGAGGAAGTAGGAGGAGGGGCTGATGAAGGATGGGAGGAAGTGGGAGGAGGGACTGATGAAGGATGGGAGGAAGTGGGAGGAGGGACTGATGAAGGATGGGAGGAAGTAGGAGGAGGGGCTGATGAAGGATGGGAGGATGTGGGAGGAGGGACTGATGAAGGATAGGAGGAAGTGGGAGGAGGGACTGATGAAGGATGGGAGGATGTAGAAGGAGGGGCTGATGAAGGATGGGAGGAAGTAGGAGGAGGGACTGATGAAGGATGGGAGGATGTGGGAGGAGGGACTGATGAAGGATGGGAGGATGTGGGAGGAGGGACTGATGAAGGATGGGAGGAAGTAGGAGGAGGGGCTGATGAAGGATGGGAGGAAGTGGGAGGAGGGACTGATGAAGGATGGGAGGATGTGGGAGGAGGGACTGATGAAGGATGGGAGGATGTGGGAGGAGGGACTGATGAAGGATGGGAGGATGTGGGAGGAGGGACTGATGAAGGATGGGAGGAAGTAGGAGGAGGGGCTGATGAAGGATGGGAGGAAGTGGGAGGAGGGACTGATGAAGGATGGGAGGAAGCAAAGACAGGAAGAGGAAAAGAATAGGATCCTGGAGCAGTGAATGGTAATCACTGGCTGAAAAGTCTCGCCTAAAGGATTAAGAGATTAACTACTAAAGTGTATTTCTTTGAATCAATATGATGCCGATGGCTTTCAGATAACCCTGCCTTTCTCTGTTAGTTCTGTGTACTAACACAAATTATGGGCAACACTATACTGTTTAACTTGCAGGAAAGTAATATATTTGCAACTAACCCCGGGAGGTAAAGATTTGCAGCAGATTCTCTAACCACAAGGGATGTCTGAATGACAAAGCCCCAAGTTACTTAGCATGTGGCCTTCCTGAACATTGGCCCCCAACCCCCTCATCGCTTCCTTTCCCTCCCTATAAAAACCCTGCCACAGCTGAGTCCCTAAGGTGTTCTTTCTCCTTTATGGGGAGGGGATGGTAACATCCTCTTCTCCACCTATCTATCATTTCCTGAGTATCTGGTTTCTGAGCTGTAAAGAAACAGACCTGCCTCTGGTAACACTGGGAAAGAGGAAGAAAAGTAGGTACTAAAACTGAACTCAGACTCCAGTCATCCAGGGGATTTCTCTGTGTCACACTAAACTAGTCCTGAAAAATCCCTGAGAATAGTAAACCACCGCTGATAGGGAGCTCTTCACCTACCTTCATGATGCCAGACACCACGTACTGAAAGGTTCTGTTGCTGAACCCTTCACTGGCTAGTACATAGAGTGTGTATTGGAAATATCCTGCTGGACCTGAATGTGTGTGAGTGCCGCTCAGAATAACGTTGTCTCTTCTATACAGGGAGCCATATTTACTCTGTAATCTCTTCAGGACCTTGAAGGGAAGCAAAACATAAAACTAAGAAGAATCCTAGGGTATCTCAGCTGGAAAGAGGGTTCTGAAGACCACAAAGGCTGGTCGGCCCCACCCACTTCCCTTTTGGTGGCCCCTCCCACCAAGCTGCTCATCCGAGAAAGGAGAGCAAGGATTCGCAGAGGCTGACATTTTGTAGGGTCTCGCTATGTGCTAGCATAGCACTGGCTAGATAGTTTACATACGTTATATTATTTAAAATATTCCTAACAACCCCCAGAGTAGTTAATACCTGTTTTTCAACTGAGAACAGTGATACACAAAAGTTAGTTTTCCCGCTAATCTAAGAAGTATCAGAGACCAAACTCCAGGTCCAGAACCTCTTATCCATTATTACTCTTTCGAAATCTAGTATTTCTCAAAGATAGAAATACAGTAAGTTTGAACCTCAAAGGTGTTTTGTTACAATGAAAGTGAAATACGAAGCTAATTGTGTACTGTTATACCACATAGTGATGAACTCTATGCAGGAAAGCATTGATGACCCTATGCAGGGAAACTGATGAACAGTGTTAAAGAGAAGGCTTCCTGAAGAGAGACTCTGTTTGGCAGGTGTTTAATGAAAGAAAGAAAAAAAAAAAGCTGTTTATGCTACCCCCTGAAGAGCATCCCAGTCACAGGGAGCAGACTCTGCAAAGGCCTCAGCCTCACTTCATAAGATAAAGAATCCTCTGTTCTCTGACACAGACTGCTGCACTTGTTGGTGTACAGGAAACCACCTACTGTGTGTGAGGTCTCCCCAGGAATCTGGTGGAAGACTCACATAGGAAGGAACCATCCTGTCCGCACTAACAGGATGGGCACATGAGTGAGTAACCCTGCCATTCAGGGCTTTTAAACATACAGAAACCTACCACAGTCATACCGGATCAGTACTGCTTTAAGCCACTAGTTTTTGAATTTCATTGTTCAGCACTAAATAAAGAAACTTTGGAAATGTTTGTTACATTAGTCAGTCAATGAACACACACACAGAGAGACATCAAGAAAATACAGAAAAAACAGTAAGGTTGGTGAGTAGCTAATCATGATTTTGTTTAATCACCTATAACCTGACATTTGCTACAACTGTTGCTTCTGTGACATCATTAAAATGATACCTTAAAAGTGTCAATCCCTGCTGGATTTCCTCATCCAACTTTAATAAGATATGAGGTGCTTAGTCTTGTTACAACTTGATTTCTGTTGTGGAATAGTATTTTAAGGTGTGTTACATTTGTTTATGCTGTGGAATATTTGTTTAATGACACTAAAATGTGTTGCATTCTTTTATGCTGAATTTGTTTAATTCTGAAGCTGTGCTACTTTGCCTGCCTAAAAACATCTGATGGTCTAATAAAGAACTGAATGGCTAATAGCAAGGCACAAAAAAAAAAAGACAGAAGGGGCTGGCAGGCAGAGAGAATAAATAAAAGGAGAAATCTGGGGGAAAGGGAAGGAAAGAGAAAAGAGAAAAAGGAGTAGAGAATGCCAGGGACTAGCCACACAACCACCCAGCCACACAGCCACACAGCCACCCAGCCACACAGCCACAGCCACACAACCACCCAGCCACACAGCCACACAGCCACCCAGCCACACAGCCACACAGCCAGCCACAGCTAAAAATCCTGAGGCAAAAGGTAGACAAGATAATTTAAGAAAAGTTGACTAGCAACAAGTCAACCTAAGGGTGGGCATTCATAACTAAGAATAAGCCTCTGGGTGTGATTTATTTGGAATCTGGGTGGTGGCCTCCCAAAAGAGCAAAATCAAACACCTGCAGACTTATGGCTGGCTGATGTACATGGAAGGCCTGAACTTTACTGAAGGAAAGAGAAAAGCAGTGAATGGGGTGGAGGTTGGTGGGGGGACTAGGAAGAGAGGAGGAAAGGAGAGAAAACTGTAACTGGACTCATAAAAAAACAATTAATTAATAATAAATTTTAAAGAGAGTAAAAGTACACTTTTAAAAAATATCAGTCACTAAACAACCATTAGCAGTACCTCTCAAGAGCTAATGAAATCTAGTTTTAGCACACCATTGGTCTAACAGGGTAGGAGCTTATGTCCTATGATGTATTTAATTTGCAGAGATACCAATTTACTCTCTTCTTCTTTAGCTAAAGAATTCTATCAGTCTTACTGCAATTTTTTTGGTCATTAAAGCGAAAAGAAGACCATGTAAAGTATTTTGCCTCATTAACCTATCCATGCCCCCCACGGTTACTACGTGTTATGGCTGTTTTTAATGTCAACTTGCCACAAATTAGAAATGCCTACATGGGAGCTGAAGAGATGGCTGAGTGGTTAAGAACACTTGCTATTCTTGCAGAAGACTCTGGTTCAGTTCCCAGCACCCATATGGCTACTCGTTCATAACTGTCTATAACTCCAGTTCCAAGAGAGCTTATGCCCTCTTCTGGCCTCTGTAGGTACTGCACACACATAATACATATACATACATACAGGCACTCATTCTTATGAAGTAAAATAAAACACTGAAGAAGAAAAAGAAGTAGAAGAAGGAGAAGGAGAAGAAGAAGGAGAAGGAGAGGTAGAGGAGGATGGTGAAGAGAAGCAGCCACAGAGCCAAGTCATGAAGGTCAGGAAGTGGTGACCCATGCCTTTTTTCTTAGCTCTATAAATGTTGAAAGAGGAAGTGAGACAGGCTATTTTTATTAAATATACAATACACCATCACAGCTCTCTGACCTAGTAACCTTTATCTCTAACCCAGCAAGTTTCTGGGTCTCTTTGGTTTGACTTTAACTCTAGTCCCAAGGCTTTATCCCTTCTTCACAGTCCCCTAGTAACTACCACACTCGGGAAAACAAATGTATAAGAAGGGAAGCTGGTCAGTGACTGACCACCATGGAGCTGAATTCAAACCAAGGCCAGTGTTCTCACAGTTCTCCACTAGGACAAGAAGTTTGGAGAAGACGAAGAACAAACGTCAAGTTTGAAGCTTCCGGCTCCATTTATTTAATAAACTCTTACTTGAATTTTTAGAATTAAATACATTTCTTTAGGTTGAGAGCCAAGTTGAGCGCTTAAGAAAGGTGACAATTATGAATCTTGGATTTTAGAACAATGAACAGGCCCCAGATATCTTAAACCACAGCTTCTGACAGAGATTTAAGGGAAAGAAAATTAAATACGGACTGTGACTCCTTTAGTTGTGTCCTATGCAAAATATCTTAAAGAAATGAGTAATGGAGCAATTTTTCTCTCTGAAAGAATGATGTCTTTCTTAGTTGAATGGAGTACTTGTACAGTATACAGAAATCTCTGTGTTCAATCCCCAGCACCACAATAACCAAAAGTAAGCCTGGTTCTCAAGATGAAGAGGCAGAAAAATCATAAGTTCAAAATTATCCTTAACTATACGGTAATTTTGTGACCTGCACACACTAGATGAGGCACTGTCTCAGATGAAGGGAGGGGGATTAATGTCTCCTTTACGGATACACCTTTGTCATAGCCCAGCTCTGCCATTTGCTAATAACTGCCAATTTTGTAGGGTGATTCACCTTCTTTAAGATTCTATTTGGGGATAACAGCAGAGTCAACTCAGGGTTTTATTGTTAGTGTAGGAGGAAAATACTTAACTCCCTCCTCCTGCCTGCACATGGGAGAGGCTTCCACTACACTGCCAATGGTGACATCAGACAGTGCCCTCAGGCTGTGTCATCACTAACCCCCTCTATGCAGCACAGCAGCAAAGCATTTAACACGAGAGGATGACAGAATGCAAGCCTGCGTGACTGAAACCTGCTCACAGGTCAGGTCAGCATTACACCTTTCTCTCTCTTTCTCATGCTGATGAATCTGTGCACACATTCCCAGGTCATAGTCACTGCTGGATCTGAGCCGACATAGAAAGTAGCTCGGAGCCAGGGCTTTGAAACTGGCTTAGGAGACCGACAAAGGACCCACGACTGCCCTTGGATTCTCCCCTCCTTCCTCTCCTGCCTGGTGTCCTCTCTTCTTCCTTCTTCCTTCTCTGCTCCTTAAAACCTCAGGTAACTTGGGACATTTACATACCTTTCGGCTAACCTCAACTGTCTACACAGGTAAGTAACAAGCTCTAAATTCAGGAGGGAAATGAAGCAAAATTCTGCCACATTCTACAGTAGTTTAAGGATTAAGGTTCTTTAAGATGTCAAAGCACTTTTCTAACTCATCCAACAATAACCAGACTGTATAACATAACCATCACCCATTTTCTTCCATCACCAACCAGTTCATGGTCAACCTCATTGCAAAGCTGGATTTCTGTTCTCTACTGACTCTTTATATGTATTCTCAATTGTGTGAGAACTTGGGGAAGAGATCAGTGACCAGTTTGTGCTCTGAGATGTCCGACAAGGATGACTAAGGGGGAATCCATGTGAACATAAGTGGTGCATGGCAAGCTTTCAGAGAACATTTACATTCGTACCAATGATGAGCCATCAGCATAACTGAAAACAAGTTGAAAAAAAACCACTTGGACTGCATTAACGAAGGATGTCTGCCTATATAATTGCTTGAGAGGCTGTCAAGACCATACATTGAAGGTAGGGGACACTCTCCAGTTGAGAAGGCAAGCTTATGGAGTTTCCACTGTGGGCACCCACAGATACCCCGCCCCCGATTTCATCACTCACCTCCAACCTGAGTCGTTGGGAAATCATGCATAGTTCAACACTGACAAACACCATTCGATTTGACCCATCTGGATCTGCCACAATGAAAGCGCGGCTGTATAGCCTGGTGAGGAGACCTCGTGCATTCTGGCCACTTTTGCCATAGCCCATCTAAAAAGAGAGAAAGACACTGAACTTCTCTAGTAGTCTGGCACCCTAATACCAGAAGAGACTGCTCAAGCACACAAAGACAAAATTATTGTGACTCTGTGGCTCAGTGAGATATTGTGTGTGCATGTGCGTGTGTGTGTGTGTGTGTGTTTATGTCTGTGTGTCTAAAAATGTAAAAAAAAAAAAAAAAAAAAAAAAAAAAAGACAGAACTGTGTGTGATAGAGCACTGATTAGATTGGCAGGCCTCTCTGTATGGAGTGATCAGGTGGCTGCACCCTCAGGGAACTTTCCAAGACTTTGGTGGGAAGCTTTTCTTCTCAGGTTTTGTAAGAAAGGTGCCGTCCACCTTTCCTTCCCCCTCACTCAGCTTTTTGCCAGCTCATTATTCTCTAGACTAAGTCAAGTAAGACCATGCACCCTACAACCTTTCTCTCCCCATCTCATTAAAACTAACCCACTGGCCACCTCTACTCTTTGCCTTCCCAACTCATGAGAGGGTTCACAGTTCAGTGCCACTTGTCAAAACAGACAGCTGAGTGTAATCCATAGAGTAAAAAGATTATTTGCTAGCAGGGAAAATTCCATCAGTAAACTGCCTGTTCTTGCTTCTGAGGCAAGCAGTGAGGTGAACGGGTATGTCCATCATTGGGATGCTGCAGTCAATGGGTTGGGCTGCCTTGACTCATGGAAGTACTTGATGATGCTGGCCCATTCTTGATTCTCAAGTTTAACTGTCTTTGTCTATGCTGGCATAGTGGCCTATGCCTTTAATTCCAACACTTAGGGGGGAAAGGTAGGTGGATTTCTATAAGTCCAAGGCTAGACTGGTCTACATAGTGAGTTCTAGACCAGCCAAGGTTTACATAGCAAAACCTTGTCTCAAAAACAATAAATAAATAGATAAACAACAATAAGCAAAAACCAAATGGTCTTTAAAAATAACTCATAGAATAGACACGGTTGGTGACTCCCACCCCCAGATTTTGGGTCTACAGGGCCACCACAATCACCCAGGAGCTGCTGGCCCCACCTGAGTCAGAGGTAGATGCAGATGGCACCCTATCTCCAAGCTTTTAAGTCTACAGGGACCACAATCACCCAGGAGTCCATGCTGTGCCAGCACCAAAGGTACCATCATACCAAGTGGAGCCAAGGTCTCTAGGCCTGGGCATGGGAAAAAGGCAACATTTCTGTTGCCATCCTTTATGGCTGCGATGGACAGTATTCAGTCAAGTGCCAATCAGCCAACTATGAGCCCTGGTGCTGGACAGTTGATCACCATTGTAGTGAGAGAGTATGAGAGTATAAGGAAGAAGCAACAGACAGAATGGTTTGTGGACTGGGAAGAGAGGCAGATCCTGACTGGTGAGGCTGGTGAGGAACGAGCTGATGTGAATGGTGAACTGGCTACCTGAGTCCAGGGAGAGTTAGACCTATGCTGCCACCTGGGACCCTGGTGATATCCGGGTCCAGATTGCTGCCTAGGTACATATCTGGGTTCATGGTTCTATCACAGCCAGGATCTGTATTGATATCCATAACCTATGTTGCCACCAAAGGCCACATAGACGTCTGGAGTCTGAGATGCAACCTGTAGCCATGAGGGTAACTGAGGCCATGTTGCCACCAGGGACATCCTGATATGAGTCTCCTGGGATGTTATACATAGCTATGATGTCATCCAGGCCAGGGCTACTGCTGAGGACCACATCTGGGTCAGTGGACCTATAGAAGCCAAGGTCTGAGTTGATGTCCAGGGCTTCTGTTGTCACTGAGGGAGGGCCTTATGGATGATTTGGAGTCTGGTCAGCCATTTCAGACCATCTCAGTGTCTGAAAATTGTGCCATGCCCAGGGCCATGCTAATCTGTGTGGCTGGTGCTGCCACCTGGAACCATGGAGATCTCCAGGCACAGCCACTGCCTAGGGCCATGTCTGGGTCCACGGCCCTGCAGAGGCCAGAATCTGGGGCATTGTCCATGGCTCCAGTTGCCACTAAAGTTTCTATGGATGCCCAAGTTTTGCCAGTCACCTGGAACCACGTTGATGCCCAGAGGCCATGTGCTTCTGGGGCCATGCTGATCTGCAGGGCCTGTGCTGCTACCAAGAACATGGTGGCATCTGGAACGAGGGCCATGTCTGGGTCCATGACCCTGCTGTGAGTCTGTGGTGGTGTCTGTGGCCTGTGATTAGCTCTCCTGTCTTTTGCTGGATATTGCCACAGTCAAGTTGGTCCTACTTCTCAGAGGAGAGCTTACATCTGCCCCACACACACTTGGGAAAGATGGTCCCACCCTTTACCACAGATGTCCTCCTGTAGACTGGTGAGCCAACCCCGAGGGCATGGGAGCAGTCTTCTATGTGGTGATATGTGTGAGGGAAAGATTCCCTTCTCCCCTTAACCATTTCCACCTGTGGCAGGTGAGAGAGCTCACAAGAGTCAGAGAGCTAGCCCTGACTGTCACCAACTGCAGTGTATGAGAAAGCAGCCTCAACTTCCCATTTGGGCAGCACACTAAAGCTGACCCCCCCACACACACACACACATCGTGCTACCTGTGGCAAGAGAGAGAGCTGGCCCCAGAGGCCATGATAATGAAAGAGTTAGCCCTGCCCTACACCAGCTACAGCACACAGGCCCTGCAGCCTGTCTGGGTAGCACACTAGAACTGACCCTATTAGAGGTCCCAAGTGAGCCAACCCTTAGTATGTGAGTACAGGAGAGCTGAATCCCCCCCACCCCCACCCACAACACCACCTCATATGCCCCTACAGCAAACAAGAGAGAGGGCCCTGCACCTTGCCTGAGCAAAACAGTAGAGCTGGCCTTGGCGATATTAGTGAAGGGGATCCAGATCAGAGGCCCTGAGAGCGGGAGAGCTGGCCCCTCTCCTTGCTGTAGGCTGCACAGGGTGAACAAGCTGAGGCAGCTCTGGAGAGCTCATTGGGTAGTGACAATGAGGGAAAGTGAGTGAGCTGACCAACCCAGCTACCTCCCAGGTCCAGAGCCAGGGCTATGAGTTGGTCCACTCCAAAATCCATGGAATCTATGAACTGTTGGAGCATGTGAAGGGGACGAACCTACAGATCCAAAATAGCAGGGTCTCTATGACACAGGACATCCAAGAGGAGCCCCAGTGAGAGCCCATTATGGGTGGTGTGGCAGAAACCCGAGGCCTAGACCCAGCCAATGAATCATGGCAACGAACACATGAACAGACTGAAGAATAAACCGTGTGTCTCAATGGGCCACACTACAGACAAGATTTCTGCTCCCCCTTCGGCTTGTTTTTATTTCTTTGTTTTGTTTTTTACTTTTAAATTTGATTTTGTTTTGGCGGAGGTTGCAAGGGCAAAAGACAGATTCAAGGAGACAGGGAGATAAGTCAGATCAGAATGCATGATGTGAAATCCACAAAGAATCAATAAAAGTTTTTGTTTTTAAAAAAGGACTTGTAATTGAACTTTAAAAGCTAATTTTCCTTATATGATAACATTTCTAGTGCTGGACAATGTCAACCCAAAAGCTAGAAATGAAGGATACCAAATAACAAAATTACTTGTTCATGTCCTATCGTAGGAGCCCAGACATTTACCTACCAAATTTATATCTGAGACTTGTCCTGTGGAATCAGCTCTCCCAACACCAATGTAGTAGCCACTGAAGTTCTGAAATGGAGGAAGGTCTGAAGTGTGCGTAATTGGAGAAGTCTGGGTGATTATGGGGCCTTGGGTTGTTGAAGAGCCAAGATTTCCTGAATCTGAAACAGAACAGCATATTTGAGAAGCAATACTTTGTCTCACTTACTCCCTGGCAGAGATTAGAAGACATAGTTTCAAGTTCTTTGGGAAAACTTGTAATATTTTTTCTCGTTTTTAGTTTTCTTCAGCTTTGGATCGATCTATTTATTTCTTAAGACACTGTCTCATTATGTCATTTAAGCTGGCTTTGAACTCAAAGTTCTTCCTGTCTTTGTCTTCTGTATGTTAGGATTGTAGCTGTGTGCCACCACCCATTCGCCTATGTGTATAATAGAAAGTGAGAAATGGGAGCCTATGTGAAATCATAAGTCAAAGCACAATCTTGCTCTTGGACTAGTGATGTTCAGATTAAGCAAGGCCTTGACAAACCCTTTTGACCTTCAATTTCTCGCTAGCATTTCTTTGTCACCTCATCTACTTCCCTATGTTTCTTCCCTAGTCAAGCCAACTTTGTAGGAGTTATTGCTGCCCAGCCTTCTAAGTCCACGCCCTGAGTGGGGCTTATCTTTCTGCTCACTCTAGACTTCCCACTGCTCTCCTTTCCACCAAACACTGTCCACCACTCTTCACAGCTGGTTGATCCATCTCCATGGTTCTTACATCCAGCCCAGTTCCTCATCAAAGATGTCATCCAATTGTCAATGCTCCATTTTGGTCCTCAGCCTGCTAAGGCTTTTTATTAATGCAGCTTAAATCATCGTATACTTGGTAACAGTTCTACCTCAATTTGATTATTCTAATACATGTGTGTATACATACATACAGAGAGAGAGAGAGAGAGAGAGAGAGAGAGAGAGAGAGAGACTCCATACCAAATGTATGTGTCTATAACACAAAAACACATGTAAGTATCAGGGGATGGAAAATGATATAATGATTAAAAGGCAAATGCCAGACACTAACAAATTAGATTTCTTGGTTTGAAATCTAATTCTATCAGTTATTAGCCAAACAAATCAACTAATCTAATCTCTCTTGACTTTCTCATCTAGAGTAAGAAGAAGTTAATTTCCTGGTATAGCTTTGTGCAGTAACTTTGTGAATACACATTAAAGAGAGTGGTGCTACCATCTAGCTGTAATTTTCTTTCCAGATGGACATTTTGTATATATATTTGCTCACAAGTAGCCACAGCATCAAATATCAGTGTCTCAGACACTGGTGGCCAAAACAATGTAGAAAAGAGATTAATGTCTGGCTTCTTCTGAGATTCCAAGACTTTGGAACTAAACTTTTAAAGATAAAAAACTCCAACTGTAACCAACCTGGCTGCAATAAAGATGTCCCTAAGATATGCTTGCCTCCCTTCTCTTGGCTATTAGCTACTGAAACAATGGACCTCAAGACATTAGAATTTCCCCAGAAATTTCAGGCTCTAAAGAGGAAAAGGGTGGGAATGTGGAGCCAACCAGAGTTGGGGCAGGAGCTTATCCTGCTATAACAAAACCTCCTATTGTCCTGTCAGCTTTATCAAAACACCTTGTTGGAGTGTTGAACTGAGACCAGCATGTGTAACCAAGCAGTTCCACATACCACCATCCTTCTATTTAAAAATAAACCTCAAGCTGGGTGGACTTGAGGTGGAAGGGTCACTGACCCTCTTTGCTCCTCTCTCCACTGAGGCTGTATTAAATAAATCTGTTTATGCTCTTCACTATGACTTCATTTGTCTTTTTAATTGGCCCATTAAAATAATAGCCAAGCATATCTTGATAGCATTTCCAAGGCCCATGCTCAGAGCCTCATAACTCTGATAATCTCCTCAAGTTTATAACCAAGAATGCTGAAATTTGGGGGAAGTGACATTAACTAAAACTTCATAAAGAACATGTGATGAATCTGGTGCCTGCACAACCTCAAACTGGATCCTGATATTCCTGCATCTGTATCTCAGACTTACAAACACCCATGTCTCCTGCACAGCATCAAATATTACAGGGAGGAAAGCATTACCTTTGATGCCAACATTGAAACATAAAGCAATCTAAGGCCAAGCCTCATATGGACAGTAAGCTCTTTGCAATCTTGGAATCTTGATGTGTAAAATGGCATCAACACTAGAACTTTATAAGAATTTCATGGAAATAAATTAAAAATACATATAGTTGTTACTAAGCTGCACCTTCAAATCACCATTCCAAACACACACACACACACACACACACACACACACACACACACACACACACACACAACTAGTAGCTATTTCTATAAGAATATACCATGGTTTCTAACAATCTCTTGAGCCTCCACCTTACTCTCTAATTTAGAAACCATGTTGAATGATCAATGAATGATAAGTCCTAAGGACTACTACACTTTTAGTAGTCTAAGTGTGCACTCTCAACCTCTCTCTCTCCCTCCCTCTCTCCCGCTTTCTTTCCCTCTCTCCCTCCCTCTCTCTCTCTTTCTCTCTCTCTCCCTCCCTCTCTCTCTCTTTCTCTCTCTCTCTCTCCCTCTCTCTTTAATTTGATGAAAACATTCAGCCCTCACTAATCTTCTCTGCTTGGTTAATAGCCCTGAAATGAGGCCCCATCAATGACCCAATGACAATATTATCTGGAAATGTAGGGTGTGTCACATTCAGAAACCAAACTTCCTTCCAACATTGCAACAAGAAAATCAGGCAGTGTCTATCTAAACCCCTCAATCTCTACCTCCTCCCCAAAACTTCCGTGAGATCAGGGGACCTTTGTTTATAGGACAATGACCAGCCCTTGGAGGAATGGAGTTGAACTGAGCCTTTTCTGTTTGGGAGTGGTTTGTTTGCTTGTTTTGCGTTGTTTTCCATTTGCCCCCAGTAGAGGAGTATGTCAACCAATAGGTGGGTAAAGATCAAAGGCATAGCAGCAAAAAGTGAGTTTATTAGACTTATGTGGTGATATATACTTAATAAAAATTAATCTACAACATCAGAGCCAACCGCAAAACCAAGCTATGTCAGGGAGGGGTGACCACACCTTTAATCTTAGCTTATGTGGAAAGAGGAAGTTAGGAGAGGTGAGCAGAGCAAGAGAAGAGGCATTTTCAGCTTTCCCAGACATTTTCTTCTCTTTTCAGCTGAAGAACTCAGAGGCCTTAAGTTGAGATAGGCCTGAGGAGGTAGCTGGGTGGCTGGGGTTTATTTCTGGTATTCCAGCTTTTCCTCAATATCTGGCTCTAGGTTTTCATTATATGCTAACTAGAGTTCATGCAATAGACTTAAAAGGACCTTGACCTATTAGTTCACCAACAGAAAAGCTAAGAGGACATGTATCTGTTTGTTATCTGGCTATTTGTGGACAAAGGTAAATGTGATTTAAAAAAAAAAAAAGAAGAAGAAGAAGCTGCTATCATTGCAGAATCCACCAGTCATCCATGCATTGGGAGACAGCATCTGCTCACAGACAGCTGAAGCAGAAAGACACAGTTTCTCATGCCGGTGCTACCCCCCCCCTCCCCCCCCCCCCCCCCCCCCGGTCAAGAAACATTCTACAGGCCTGGGAATGACATCCAAAAGAGCCCAAGATGCTTGCCTTTTTGGTTTTCGATGGTCCCACTGGTGACAAACAAGAGGGTGAGAAGGGCCACTGTGATGACTGTCATCATTACCAGAAGGAAAATGAGGAATGCCTCCAAGGTGGAGAAGGTACGCTTTGCCATTTCTCCTGAGACAGAACAGAGCCGGAACAAGAAAGGCAAGAGAAAAAGAAGTCTCTGATTAGTGGGGACATGCTTCAAGCTGCCTGAGACTGTGACCACGGCTCTTCCATTTCAGTAGACGATGCCAGGATGGCGTCCATTGCCCAAATCCTTAGAAACCCAGACCAGTACATAAAAGTTCTCTTTGCAAGAGCCTGGACACACTCTCCAAATCCTCCTCAGCACAATACTTTCTTGGCAACTACTCCTATGATTTGACATTGACATCTAAAGAAAGATCCCTTTGGATTCCCTGGCAATACCATACTTTTGTTTGTTGCAATGATACCATGTATGGGTTTATACACAAGGCTGGGCTGAGAGTATTTTTGATAGTAGTGTGGCTGATATGCAACACAGAGCTTCTGCTTTGCAGAAGGCTAGCTGGCTTACAGCTGTGTATATGGACAAAGCAAAATCATCTTGTCCAGGTGCCAAAGAGGTAACTCTGTGGTTAAGAGTATTGATTGCTCTTCCAGAAGACCCAGGTGTAATTATGAGCATCTACATGGAGACTCACAACCATCTGCAACTCCAGTCCCAGGGGATCTGAGACACTCTTATAAAAACTTTTGTAGGGCACAAGGAATGCAAGTAATGCACATGTATGCATGCATTGAAAGCACAATACACATAAAATAAAATAATTAAAATCATTTGTTTATTTATGAAGTCAGGATCTCTTTACTTAGACTGGGCTGGTCTTAAACTCACAGAGATCGACTTGCCTCTGCCTCCCAAGTACTAAGATTAAAGTATACCACAACTCCCAGATAAAATTATTTTTTTTAGATAATAAAGGAAAATAATTTTAAAAATATCTTGTCCAGATGGAGGTGGACCCTATCGTATTACTGTTCAAACTCAGCTGTCACCTTCACTTACTTGCTGGTACAGAATAGGAGTTTGGTGGCTCAAGCCAAGAACCTCCCTTTTGCTGATAAAAAGATATCACATAGCTTGCAATTTCTGTTTTCCAGAAAAGCACTTCTTTACCATTTCCTTTAAAATGTTTTAGAAGAATGTATCATAACTTAAAGTGACTTTGCAAGTGAGAATCCTGTACAGTATAATGAGGAGAAATATAACCTGGTGTTTTAAAACTAATTTCTGAAGTCTGAACTATGAAATTGAAGTCTCTTACTTCCTCCTTCTTATGGGGAAATCTTAGATGCTCAACCACAGATATATGATGATCATTTTTGTATCCATTCTACAGAATTCCATAAAATAAGATTCTATGCTGTCTGTGTTACTTCTTTTGTGCCCCAAGATGGAATTATGTGATCAGATGATAGTCCTTATCATTACATTTCAAACAGCAAAAACTGAACCCCTTTCAGGGTTGAATGTTGGAAGGTTATTAAGAACCCAGGTGAGATTTTTTTTAGAGCAATTTTTCATTAAAAGTTTTTTAGTTTGATTTATTTATTTATTTGATATGTGTGAGTGTTTTGCCAGTGTGTTTATACATCTGCCTGGTTCCTAAGGAGGTCAGAAGCCAAATTCCTCAGAAGAGGCTGTGGGTGCTGTAAAATGAATGAAGCCAGAGCCTCTGCAAAAGCAAGCGCTCTTAATTACTGAACCATCTCCATCTGCTTTCTTAACCTGTGCTTCGGGAAACTTAAGTAGTCATATGGGATGGAACTCCCAGGACTTGTTTCAAAATAAGTTGTTTCTGGCTATGACACTGCTCACCTACAAGTTTCAATGACAAGAGATAGTAGATGCATTCAGGAAAGCCCAGACAAGACTTTGATTTCATTTAATCTAGATGATAAGATAAATGATATCATTGTCAGAGCCTGTTAAGATAAAATTTACACTTATAAATCTGAAAGTTGGCATTTTAGCCAAATGAAGATACAAAAGTATGGCAGCAATTGCTCCTTCAGGTGTGCCAAGTACTTTCTGCCTGCTAATCTCCCTGCCCATGGACCTAATCCATCTAAACTACTTTCTGGGTTTGTTTTTGTTTGTTTGTTAGTTTGTTTGGGGTTTCTGATTTGATTTGGTTTATTTTGCACTGGATTTTGCAATCCTTGGACTTAGAGACGAAAAATCAAGTTAAAAACAGAACCTTCTGAGTTGGATAAACCTGGGAAAGGGCAAAAAGACAGGGATACATTTTCTTATGATTGGGAAGCTGTTTTCTGCTTTTTTTTTTTTTTTTTTTTTTTAATTGTGGCTGTGGCCACCCTCAACATCAACAGCAGGGCCACCTCAGTTCTAGGACAAAAGTAATTAGGTTTGAGTCTTGGTCCCAATTCTTTCCATCAGTCTCGAGAATCAAGAGACACATCTAAAATACACTCCTAGACGCCTGATACTTAAGGAGATTGACCTGCCACTACCTGCTGTTTCAGTAGCAGAGTTTAAGGCCATTATGTTTAATACTTGCTTAAAGCTTTAAAAAAATATTTTCAATACAAATTTAATATATAATAATTGATAATGCGTTGTATGTTACATATAAAGTATTATCAATAGCATACCTAATATATAAGATATGAATAAAATAAATATTAAAATTTTTAAATAGCTTTTTAAAAGCCATTTCTAGGTGCTTATGCTGAGCCAAGATGAGAGACAGTTGGATGTCTCAACCCTAGAGAATCAAATGAAGATGTATATATAAATGGAGTGACAGTTTATCTATGCCTGCGTGCCTCTCTCTCTCTCTCTCTCTCTCTCTCTCTCTGTGTGTGTGTGTGTGTGTGTGTGTGTGTGTGTGTGTGTGTGTGTGTGTGTGTGTGTGTGTGGTTTTTCACTTTTAATCATCTACACAGAGCAGGAACTCTCTTGCTCTAAGCTTGTCCTTGGTTTTGAGTGACCGACATCCTATGCTTCTCTCCCTCTATCAACCAGGAATGTTGCTAATACATTACATTCTTTTGAAACTACTTCAGCTGACTCTGCCACCCCTCTCAGGAAATCACACTCTGTATTATCACCATTTATTCATACGATTGATTAATAAGATCTCAAATCAAACATTAAGGCGGGTGCCTTACCTGTCTTCAGAATACAAATATACCAAGGCACTGCACCTCTCACTGTACCTTAAATGATTCTAGATTTCATAATAGCTCACTTGATCAGTCAGAATACAGCAAGCATAGTTATCTGTCACATTACTGCAGCCCAAAGATCTGTTTTTCAAGGAGACAACTACCAAAAAATGAATAATTTGACACAAATAGGCTGCCCAAACTGAAAACAAGGTGAAACTTTCACACTTTGCCCAGGTCTTAAATAACAAGATGAACAGTGATTCCTTTTCTATCTCTCTATTAAAAAAAAAATAAAAAAGTAATTCTTACCTGAGTCTATGAATCAAAGCAGTGTTTACCTCCCAGGAGAGCAAATGGCCATTCAGAATCTCATTCTTTGTCCTTTGCAGATTGTGAGGCTGATTTCTCAATGGGTTTCCAAATCTACTGAGGAAAGATTCCATAGTCAAGTCCAGGAGCAGTAAGGTTCTCATTAGCATACCTGTGGCCACAGCAGAAGCATATGGCTAAAGTACATTGATTAAAGAAAGCTTACACGCACACTCTTCTGAACCTGCCTGCTACTGGAGGTAGACACTGCAGAAGGCCTGTGAGACCGAAGGTCATTTAAATCTTAATGCAACTCTTCCAGTAGGACAAGTTCTGTGGCAGGCCTGCAACCCACATCATCAAACATATTTAACTACTGTGCTTATTCACCCTGTGATCTGGGGGGAAAAATGAATGTCGTTGGACATGTGTGGGGGCTATATAGGAACTACTGAGTGATATTTATACTCATTTCAGAACAAAGCTGTGATTTTAATTTTTAAGTTTTTCAGGACCTTGTAGTAAAATGCAAAATCCAAATTAAATAAGAATGTCGTTCATAAGTAATATAGATACTCGAAATTATACAGAAAGCAAGGCATAGTAGTGCACGCCAAGCTTTAGAGGCAAGTTTGAGATACGTTGCAAGAGCCTGTCTCAAAATAGTGACCATGATGATAATATTACAGAATAAATAAACTGAGAGGTTTTGATGACACGAAAAACATCATAAATATTAAGTTGTCTCAAGTTAGCAATAGCACATAATAAAGACCAAACAGATACAAGAACACATGGCAAAAAGGAAGTAATTACCTGGTGATTAGGGTAGATTTGTTCTCTTTTTTTTTTTTTTTTTTTTTTTTACTTCTTGGTTGTTTCTATAAACAGTCCTGTACCACTTTTGTAAAGAAAAAGGGGACTATTTTTTTTCCCTCTCCTTAAAGACTGTCTAATATGCAAGTGTGACGCTAAGCCATATCTGGCAAGAGCCAAGTGGAGCAGAAGTAGGCTCTTCTGCTTGTTTTCCCCTTTCTCCTAGTAAATTCAAAGTCTAGGAAGCTTGTAGGCTGCTTAATCCTTTGCAGAGTTCGAAGAGACAGTGGTCTCTAGCATTTCAAGTAAATGTCTTTAGACAGATCATTAAGCGATGTATCCTGATGCTGTTCTGCTACAGCAAAGGGGAACGGTTTATGTTATGGCAGCAAACGAGGGGTTTTTTTTTGTTTTTTGTTTTTTTTTTAATTGGTGCATTTAGGTTAAAGTTCTTAAAGGCAATAGAACTAGCTAAGCCAAGGCAACAGAAAGAGAGGGTGGGGAAATGTGAATTCTGCGTGTATCAGAGTGGAGACTACAGAACCATCTTGGCAGAGCATTGTCATTGAGTACTTTAGGGCACTATGTTCTTTCCTTGGTCTCTGAGTCCTGAAAGATGGTATCTAACTGGTCCAGCATGAATCATAAGCTTAAAGGTATATGGGCTCTTCTGATATGGCGCTTTCTGTCAGCCAGCAGGGCAGGTTCAAGTCTGGAGGGCAAAGGAGCCTCCAAATGAAGACTGCTGACTATTAGTGTTCACATCTTATAGCAAAACGAGGACTGATCTAGCTCTGAGTAAACTGAAGGGAAAAACATCCACACCAGGAAAGTGTTTCTCCTAAAACCCTAACTCCTAACCATAATTATTAGCATCACAATTTTCTTTATTTAAAAAAATATTTTTTATTGGGGTGTGTGTGTGTTTGTGTGTGTATGTGTGTTTTTATGTGTGTGTATGTGTTTATATGTGTTTATATGTGTGTGTGTGTATGTGTGTGTATATGTGTGTGTGTGTGTGTGTGTGTGTGTGTGTGTGTGTGTGTGTGTATACACCACATGTGCACAGGTGCCAGTAGAGGAAGAAGAGAATGCCATATTCCCTGGAACTGAATTTACAGGTGAGCAGCCTGATAAGCATCCTGGGAACTGAGCCCACATCCTTTGGAGAAACAGCAAATTCTCTTAACAACTGAACCTTTTTCTGGGTCTCAAATTTCTAATATCTTTCATTTCTAGGCCTCACCAAGCACGGTGCTGGCTTCGTTTGTGCTATATTAACAATCATAGTCTGTTATTCTTTAATTCTTAAAATAATAAAAATTGAATTAGTTTAAGAAAGCATGTGTTTCAGATGGCGTCAATATTGCTCTTTATTTCTTGCTCAAGAAATCAAATATCCTTGGAGAGACGGTTGCTCTAGGGTCAGGAACAGGAATTACATGAAATAAATCTCTAATATATCAGAATTCAAGAAAGTCATCAAAATTATTAGAACTATGTCAAAAGAACTAAAAAAGTTCCTAATCAAAGATTGATAGTTAGTTTTAAAATAATTACACTATGAGACAAAACAAATATGACTAAATCTGTGATCTATGGCAGTTAGCATTGCCATCTCATATAAATTTTTAGGTTTTTGGGATTAACATAATAATTGTCCCTATTTATGAAATACGACGTGTCATTTCTATTTATGTATAGTAATCAAATCAGGTTAGCATTTCCACTTCTTTGTCATTATCCTGTTTGCAGCCTTCTGATCAGCCACACGTAACTAATTATTTTAATTTATACCATTCCCTCACTGTGCTATAGATACAGAAATTTAGCATTCCTATAAAAGATCCAAGGGAACCAATTCTCCTTTCTAATAGCAAAATGGGGCAGGGAGGTGTGGTTTAAAAATCTAAAATCTATTCTGTTTTTTTCTGTACAAATCTACCCTGAAAGAGTCAAATATTTTTTTTTCCTTCACCATCTAAGAAATGAGGAGGACTTGAAAAAGACTCCGCATAGAGATCTGGCAAGTCTCTGGGTGTTGGACAAAATTTACTCTCAAGAATTTTTATCATTAAGTTAAACTTCAATTGGATGAGCCTCTAAATCTGAATGTCTGTTCTACAGAGAACAAAAAAAAAAAGATAGGTGAATGTGTGACAGATCCAAATATGCTGAGTCAGTCAGAAAAACAGAGACTGCCAGAAACTGAATAGCTGGTTTCTAGAAGTGTAGGGAAAGGGGAGGATACAGGAAGAATGGAAGGACACCCTGAGGCCGAGAGAGAGAAGAACAAGAATGCCTAGGTGGATAGCAAGATGAGAGAGGTCACCGAGGGCAAGAACCCTGAGAATCAGAGCAACATTAGATACCATCAGCACCAAGCCAGTGTCACCTGGAGTCTGAGTAAGAAAAAGTGGATTTGTGTTTTCCCCAAAAGTCTGAGACAATTGGGGAAAACTGAATACTGCCTAGGCATTAGAGGATATTAAAGACTTTTTGTAAAAATGTTTGCGCGGTAACAATGTTGTGGTTATATTTTTGAAGAAATTTTATTGTGGTTGTACTGAAATATATTCTGAAACACAATTGTTGTTGTGTTTTTTTTTAAGAATAGAAGAAACCAAACAAACAAACAAAAAAGGATAATTTTTATGGATGGGTGGGTGAACGTGACAGAGGCCTGAGAAACAAGCTTAGTTCTTGCTTTCATATAATGGCATATGAAACAGAAGGCTTCACTCAATTCCTATTCCAATCCCAGATGCTAGGGACCCCCCCACACACACCTGCCTATACTGTCAACATGGGTTAGGACCCGCCTGTCAGATGCACTCACTTGAGATATAGAATCAAGATTGAGCTACTTGGAGAGACACAGGTGCTGGAACATGCATCTTACTTCTTTGTCTCGTGGCAACATGATCTGCTGGAAGCTTCCTGGCTGCTTCCTCATTCCACACCTCTGGCCCACATGGTCTGTCTCCAAGCAGCTAAACTCTAAAGCTCAAGCTGGGTCCAAGAGCTTGGCCTCAACTCTTGATCTTTAGCCTATGCATGATTCTAGAGTTATCTCAGTCCTGTGAAAATTCTATTCTTTATAGGCTCCCCAGAGGTGTCTCTAATATGCCCCCACTAAAAACCTGTTCAACCTCAGCCTCATAAGTCAATTGTTGGGTCTTCTACACTTCGAAAAATGCCTGCGTTCTAAGCAGTAAATTCTGAGCATTTCAAACAGTTTCCGGGAACATCTGAGGGAAGTTACATGTTTGTGTATGTTCAATGTACATACACTGTGCATGCGGTATGCGTGCATATGTGTGTGTGCGCGCGCACACACATGTGTGATATGCATGCATATGGAGGCAGGGGTCAACTTTGTACATCATTCCTCAGAAATTATACACTTTGTTTCTTGAGACAGGGTCTCTTATTGCTGATTAGGTAGGGTTGGCTGGCCAGCAAGCCCCAGGGATCTGTCTATCTCAGAATCCCTAACAGCAGGCTTACAGGTACATTGCACCATGCCTAGCTTTTTAAGTGAGTGTTGGAGACTCCACTTAGGTTCTCATGCTTACATAGCATGAATTTTCCAGCCGAGGCACCTTCCCAGATACTCTTGGATGATCTTTAAAATTCAAAGTGGTGATCAGTATGACACAGTAAATTTTCACAAAAAAATTAATTCTAAATATAGTGGGTGGGCTGACATTGTGGTACATTACCAACTCACAGATACTGCACAGGAATGGGGAGAAATCGCATCAACTCCCAAAACATTATAGGTTAGCTGTGGATTCATCTTTTCATGGGTCTCAGTTTATCTTGATCTATAAGAGAAATCCCTGCAATTACAATCTGGAATTTGGATGTCCCATTCGAGGCCACATGCTACACTTATCCTACAGTGAGTCTGGGATCACAGTTAGGGACATTCTGTCATGCAATATGGTGCTCGAGTCGTGAGCAAAGACCTAATGATAACCAAGGGGCCAGGGAGCAGAAGGTATAGAACATAAAAGAACACACTAACCACCATAGAACATTCATCAAGCCAGTGTACCCCTCTGAAGACATCAGTAGGTGTTGAGCAGCTTCCAGCTTTGCTAAAAGAATGAGACAAATGGCCTGTGCTGTTGGAGAGTCTCCCAGTTGACTCCAGCCCTGCCTTGGATGCCAAGGAAAAAGTGGAGCCATTTAGGGGGTGGGAAAGGTTGAGACTTGAATCTGAAGGTTAATATTGGTTCCTTTAATCACCCTGAGATTTAATTTTTCATTTTAGAAAACAACAAGAATATATCTTGTTAAAACATCATGGGATAATACATTTTTTAAAAGGCTGTTTGCTAATTTTATAACCAAATGTCAGTTGCTACATTATGTGACTGCCTAAGAGTGGTATATTTTGTGCATTTAAACCCTGACAGCATAGTTATCTTTTCTTGGCCCACATCTTGTGCTAGTTTCTAAAGATGTCCCCATTGAGCTTTGATAAGCTGCCCAGTGATGGGAGATAAAATTGGAATTGCAAAACCTTGCCATCTCTGCACTTCTGATCAGCACTGGAGATCTGTATAACCTTTTCCACAGTGTTTGGAAATTATTCTCTGGTGATGTATTCTCTTCCAAGACCACAGATAAGAATTTATTTCATTTTGTCAGTGACAAATGTGACATGTTTGCCATACAAGATTACAAAGGCAGATGGAGAGAAAACAAGCAGCAGCTGCATTATCATCATTCCAGGGACAGGGTAACAATATCTTTTCATATAATTCTTGCCCACCACATAAATCTTGGCATCTCTTGCCTAGACTGTAGGCCTATGGGAAAAGCACCACATTGCCTTTTTGACAGAACTTGAGTAAAGAAAGAGAGGCAGGAGGCAGCTTGACAGTATCCAGAAAAATAGAGGGGGGCTGGGCTGAATGGAGGTTGGTGGAAGGTATGTTGTCTTCCATGTACTGAGCATCAAAAGACCTAAAGATAAGATACATCGGTAAGACACATCCATTTCCCTGCCTAGAGCACGCTCAACCATAGCCGTGTACGGAGTCCCCCAGTAGGTTCACCAAGAAGTAAAGGGTGATAGGAGGCAACCAGTGTCTATATTTGTTGCTTTATGGTACTGTGACTACCCAATAAGAAGCAACTTGAGGGATTTGTTATAGCTCCTAGGATTAAGGTACAGTTTCTTAGCAGTGAAGTCATGGTGTCGGGAACATCTGGAACAAACAGCAGCCAGTGAGAAGAATGTGAGCACTCACCTGGCCAAGCACACACCTGTCCGGTTCCTATGCTCTCCCTTGAACATCTGGATTGACACTGCCAACACAGGGTGAGTCTTTCCCTCCTGAATTAATCCTCCTGAGGAATTCCCTTACAGAGATGCTCCAAAAGTGTACCTCACTAATTCCCTAGGAATTTTTTCACTGAATCGAGTTGACAATCAAAATTAGTCATGACAGTTCCTATTCAGAAACCACACACCATGTCTTACATTCTCTCTCGCTGTTGCTGTTTCTCTGCATTCCAAGGACAGCTCCTGTAAGAGCCTTGGACCAGGGAGGAAAACAGTCTTATTACATAAATCTCCTAGAGAGACCAGACCTGCAGAGGGACTTATTATCACTGCCTATTTCTCATGCATTGGGATGCATATCATGCATAAGGCAAGATGACATCTGAAACGCCAAAGCTCAAAAGGTACAGATACAGTGTCTATCTATCTGACACTTGTCTACCACTAAGCTGCTTTGTTACCCAGAAACTGAGGTGGATCTCAAATCTGGAGTAATTGAGTTTAGAGTTGGAATTCCTTCCCTAAGACGGATTCCTAAGAGTTTAGGGGCCACATCAGTCTATGAGTAAAAGTCAGAGCAGGGGAACCAGACAGGAATCAGGAGCCTGTAGAGGCCAAAGGCTGGATCCATCACTGGTGTTGGTGCCAAGATAGGGCCAGGTAAGACCCAAGCTAAAGCTTATAAAGTACAAGTCTGAGGTGCTGAGCTTCAGTCCCAAGTCTCCTACACACAATGTACATAATTCCATCTTGTGGGTCAGTAAATTAGAGATGTTCATGCGTTGGGCTGGCTTACCTAATGAAACTGAGACAGACAATAATTAAAACAGTAACAGCATATCAGATCTTACCTGTAGATATTTACAAAGCTAAAATAAAAGGAAAGTCACAATTTAAAAATCACTGTAAAATAAACTTAACGAACTCTTAGTACAAGCTAGGCACCGTTCCAAGAACATTAAACAAACCGCCTCATTTAGTGCCCAATAGCTTTGTGAAGATAATATTATTCCCATATTAATACTCAGTTTGTATTTAAGTTAAAAATAAAATAAAAAATAGCAAAACTATCACAGGGAAAATAAGCAATTGAATGTCAGTTAGCCAAGCTAGATTCTGAGGGCAAGATTATCTGTCTTTGGTCCTCTTCTGAGCTTTTAGTTTTACTATGCAACATGAGCATATGCTTTATGATATTAATAGATATGCAAACCTCAGAGTAACAATAAGCTAATGCATACAATGTAATACAGCCTCCAAAGAAGAAGTCAAACATTTAGACTCTGGGGTTCTAGGAAGAGGTAGGGATTCTGAGGTCATTGAAGCCACACAGTTAACCAAGAACAAAATAAAGTCACTTGCCTGGGGTTACTGTGGTAACTTGTCAAACTCATTCAAAATCTAGTTAGTGAACATACGGCAAAGTAATGCTTTCTCCTCTGACAGTTATAGGCCAATGGGCTGTGGGTCGTGGGTGTCGGTGACATGTCACTTCTGAAACTAAAAACACGGACACTGAGGCATTTGAGAGGAGGTATGAGGTCTGTCTAGTTTCTCTTTCTACATCATTGTAAACTTAATTGCCAGGCATCCCAGGTGCCAAGTATCAGAGGGAAGAAGCAAATCTCAGAGACTCACCAGACCAGGCACACACTTTTCAAATTAAAATACAAACCTCTTGTCTACCTTAATGCAATGATACTGACAGTTGAAGATATTCCTCATCTTTGGCTCAGCTATACATCTCTGTAAATGTCATCCCATCAAATATCTCCAATCAAATGGTTATTTCTTTATTTCCAAAGGTATCGAGGGCTCTCCAACTCAATATGGAAGTCCGTGAAACCTCAAGTTTAACATATAGTTAAGAACAGGAAATAAAACTGAAAAGACCTGTAGCTCAGAAACTCATAGGAAGAAAAGTCATGTTTCTATAGTCTAGGAGAGGCTCTGGGCTTATTCAGATTCCATGACTTTTGATTTGCTTAAATGTATCAAGCATTTTTATTCCAATGATAGACAATTAGAACAAGTAGTGTTTAGGAAGTAGGTCTCAGTGGCAATAGAGAGGCTGAAAGAGACTCAAAATGACTCAGTCTGGAACTATAAGCAGTTGCTGGAGTAACAGTTTGTGGGTTTGTTTTGTTTCTGTTTTTCGAGACACAGTTTCTCCGTGTAACCCTGGCCGACCTGGAACCAGTTTTGTAAAGCAGGCTGGCCTCAAATTCAGAGATCCACCTGCCTCTGCCTCCCGAGTGCTGGGATTAAAGATGTGTACTAATTCCTGTCATTTTTTTTTCAAGCTCTAAGATATTCATATTATGAAACACATTCCTCTAAGATACATGTGCCCCCCCCCCCCACTTCAGGCTCCAAAAGAAAGAAGTAGGAATTTTAAAGTTATTTAAAATATAAGGAAGACAGGCAGAAACAGCTACACTAATGTTTTTCAAAATGTTTCGTAGGGAAAGATTTAGAGGACAGCTTTTTTATTATTATTATTCCATACCATTATATTATTTTTTTACTATAATAATCACATATTACTTTTGCGGTACAACAGCAAATTTTTCAGAGATGAACCCAGGTATTTCTCAAGGAGACTGATGAAATCAATTTTTATTAGGCATACAATAAAATTACCATCTAATACATCACAGTGCATTTACAACCAGCTTAGTTCTGATCAAATCAGTTCCTGTTTCTTGACTCAGATTCTTAAAACTGGGTTCATCTCAGATTACATCATGGTTGAACTCAGTCAGTGGGCTAAGTGCATGAAACTTTGGGAAGTAAATTGAGTCAGAGCTGGTGGATCAAAGTACAGCATGTTTAATTTGGTTTTCTAATTAGAGAACAGGCAAGCTCTCTGTCATGCCCAGGTTGGCTAACCCTAAGATGCGCCATAGTGATAAAAACTCTTTGGAACTGGATAATCATACTGATATTTACATTGAGGATTTGGTAAGTTTGGTTTGCCAGTAGCTGTTACCAAGTTGCCAGTCCTGTTGATTTTGTAAATGAGTACATGGAACTGAAGATACGATCTGAAACCAGAATATTTCTCATTCCTATGTGTCAATTTGATATATTCAAATTTTTAACTCAGCCCAGCGTCAGCTCTGCCCAGTCAGAGCAGACAGATGCCAGAATAAACAGTGAGTGGGTTGACATTCCTGCCAATTGCCAACCAGCCTGGCTGAGTTTCTCTTTAGAGACTGGGATTTGCAGTGGTAGAGATGAGGCTTCGTGCAAGACCCAAGCGTTGAGACCTAAGCCTTACAGATAGAAGGAAGAGTAAAAGCCCAAACATTTTCAGACCATACAATCTTAACTCATGATGCTTTAAAAGTATTTCAAGTCATCATATGGGAGGTGGCAACAGTTTTATAAAGAGTGTTAAGAGCACCATTAAGGGAGAAAACATGAGAAAACTGGACAAGTTTTCTACCCTGCCAACACCCATGGATAAGGATGCCTTCGGTCAGCCACAGTCTCTGCCATCATGCAACTAAGTTACTTGATTCAAAAAAAAAATCTTATTCTAGTTTAGTTAGATGAAGAACTAAACTATGCTTGAAAATCCTTTTAATAGAGAGAAAACTACTCGTCTGTAGAGGGTCAGGGGCATTAGAAATACTTAGGGAGGCCAGGGCTGCCAGTATCACTCTCATACTGGTCCAGAAAGATAGACATGGTATGTACTCACTTGTAAGTTTGAGGCATAAAGCAAAGAATAACCAGGCTGCAAACCACAACCTCTGGTCAGCTAAGTAACAGGAGGAACTTAAGAGAGACATCCAGGAATCTACCCTGAGAAGAGGAAATAAGGAAGATCTCCTAAGTAAATTAGGATCAAATGGGAAGTGAGCAAGGAGAGGTGGGAACAAATCATGAGAGAAGTGGATGGTTGAGTGGGAGGAGTAACAGAGGGGGAGAACAAAGATAGATGGATATCTTGATAGAGGGGGCCACTGTGAGGTTAGGAAAAAAAAGAACTGGTGTTAAGCAAACTTCCAAGAACCCACAAAATGTCCCTGGCTAGGACTCCAAACAAATCATATGAATGAAGGACCACCCTGATGTGGGAATGTGTTTATGTATGCTGTGAATCTCAATCTTTAAATAAAGGAGCTGTTTTGGGCCATGGCAGGCACCATAGAAGAAGTAGGAGGAGAAATCAGAGCTTAGGTAGGAGAAGCAGGGTGGAGTGAGAGGCAAATCGAGCTGAAGCCACCCAAGAAGAAACATGTAAGAAACACGGGTGAGCCACGGGCCACGTGGCAGACAGATTACTAGAAATGGGTTGATTTAAGATGTAAGAGCTAGCTAGTAATGTGCCTGAGCCATAGGCCAAACAGCATGGACTTAATATAAGTGTCTGAGTCATTTATGGGGGCCTGAGCAGCAGCAGACGGCACCGGGCTACAAAGAGGTCTCGGGGCAGGTCTGTGGGTCTGGATCTCTGGCTGCCCAGGACCTAGAAACCCTACTACTACACCACCCTAAGTGTCATTATAGAACCTTCATCCAGCAATGGATAAAGGCAGAAGGAGAGATCCATCGCTAAGCAACAGGCCCAGGTGAAGAGAGAGGGAAGAGAGAGTATATGAGCAAAGGGATCAGGATCAGCAGGAGGAGACCCCCAGAGACGGCTGACCTGAGCAATTAGGAGCTCATTGACTCTGAAATAATCACTGAGGAAACTTCAGGGAAAGGAACTAAACCCTCCAAAGGTAGACAGCAGTCAAATGGTGTGGGCGGTTTGTGGAGCCTCTTGCAGTAGGATCAGACTTTGTTCCTGTGCATGAACTGGCATCTTGGAGCCCATTCCCTACAGATAAACAAACACCTTACTCACCTTGATATTGGGAATAGGGACTCTAACCTTCCTCAGCTGGATAGGCCAGACTGACTTGAACCCCTTGGGACTCCTTGCCCTCCTTGAGGAATGGATGAGTGAATGGGGTGGGGGAGGCTGATACTGGACTGAGAGAAACTGGGAGGAGGGAAGGGAGGGGGAGCAGTGGTAGATAAGGCAAAAAACTTTTTAAATAAAAAAATGGGAAAACAGAAGTCAATGGTGAAAAATGCAGAAAAAGTAAATAAAAAGTAAAATGTAATCAGATATAGGATTCTTCTGGTCTATAAACTGCAACCTCTGCATTCCTTCCTACTTTCAACAGCTGTAGGCGGAGTTTTACTTACAAGGCACCAGTCCAAGATTAATATTTATTAAAATATAAACCACACTCACGATACAGGTAACAGCTTATAGTGGAGCCTGAACAGGGACTGGAGTCTGGAACGATGGACGATGGATTCCAAACCAGTCTCTCCAGCATCCAGGAACCAGGCAAACAGGCTTTCTGGGGTCCCAGCAGCCCCTTATCAAAGGGTTGGCCATGCCCCCCTCGGGGGCCCAGGACCCTGGGTAAGCATCCTCGGATCTTATCAGCTGACACCTGAATCCCAGCACATTTCCCCCTTTTGTCTAACTAAGAAGGTTCTAAACTAAGACTATGTACAATGGGAATTATTATGAGGTAGTATCTAGGAGAGGATAAAGTACAAATTACAACCAAAACCTAACATATATAAAGTACATCATATATTTCTAGAATATTGGTAGATGGTAGGGTGTATAAATTACTTCAAAAGGTTCATCTGGGAAAGTGAAAATTCAACACCTGAATGTTCCTTTCTAAGGGATAATAGGGTAATAACCTTAAATATACCCATTCTTCAAACCCTTCAAGACCTGAGAGGGAAGATGCATCACCTGAAAGTCAGAAGTACATGGAAGTAGTGGCTTCCAAAATTTGGGAGAGGACAGCAACACAGCTACCTGGACAATCACCTCTGGATTTGTGCACCATTGGAGCACCTATCATATTGGCTACAGGTCTATGGTATCCGACAGATATTTTCACAAGCAGGGAAATTTTGGAGGGACTGTCTTACCCTGTCCAGGCAGGTTTCATCAGTCTCCATCCATCAACTTGTTCATCCAGCTTGGACATCATGTGTGTACTGTCAGCAATCAAGGTAAGGGCAGTTCTTTACCCAACCAGCCATTCTCTGCCAAAAGGACAAACTCCAAAGGAGTATCCTCGATATTCCACACCATCTCAGGAAAGGAGCAGTGACACCAGGAGTCATCGTGTCTCTCGTGGCTAAATTCCAAATGTTAAATGCCATAGTCTCTGGGTCTATGAAATGGTTGAAGATTCCTGTCTATCTATGATATTCTAACCTGTATCTGAGATGACTGGGATGTGGTACCTTAAGTAATGTTGACTGCAGTTTTTAACATCTTAAGGAATAAACCCTGTACTAAAAATTAGAATACCTATATAAGGGGTGTATAATCTCTCTGAACAATGACTTTTAGTATGACTATCAAAAATTATCCAGGGGTATATTACCATGTAAAGTGGCCACAGCATTTAGATGATATATATTTAGACATGTATATACATATATATCATCTAAACAGAGGTATATAAAACATCTTGTGCATATATCATAACTAGTGCAATCATACATTATATTTAGTATAGTTAAATGAAGGTAGTAATTGCATAGTGTACATGACAATAATGTGCAAACATTTTAAACAGAGGTAGAAGCATATATAAAATATAGCAATTACAGATTCAATTTTACATAATAGTTACAGATTCAGATTTATATCGAAGTACAAGTTGCTTTGGTTATATAAAGCAATTTCAGATTAAACTTTGTACCAATGTACAAATTATCACAATTAAACATATAAAATGATTTCACATTGTGTGGTATCCCCATAATATGTTTTATATTATAGTATCCAAAAATCAGCTTCATTTTTCGGGAAACGTAACCTGGAGCCTTGTCCGTCTTAATCTGAGTATGAATTCCCATTATGGCCATGGCTTCCAAAAGTAAGTAAGTACAGCATCAGCATTTTCAGAACTCAGGGCAGTCGCCCATTGCATTCTAGAGTAAGTATCGATAGTATGATGTACATATTTCATCTTTCTGAATTCTGGGAAGCGAAATACATCCATTTGCCAGATCTCATTTCTCTGTGTACCCTTAGGATTACTTCCTGCAGGTAAAGATGGTTGGTTATAGAAAGAGCAAGTGTTACAATTCCTTACTATTTCATTTGCTTGATGCCAAGTGATGGAAAAACTCTTCTTTAGTCCTTTGCTGTTAATATGATGTTTCTCATGAAATTCTGTGGCCTCTAGCACGTTTCCTATCAGCAACCAATTTCATCATTACCCTACGCTAGAGGGCCTGGGAGACCCGTGTGTGCCCTGATATGTGTTATGTACATAGGATGTATCCTATCTCTGATGATATCTTGTAGTTGTATGAATAGTAAGGTCAAGTCTGTATCATCAGGAATGAAGTCAGCAGTTTCAATATGTAAAACAACTCTTTCTGCATATTGAGAGTCAGTAATTATGTTGAGCGGCTCTGTGAAATCCAACAACACCATAATAATTGCATATAGTTCTGACTTCTGAACAGAGTTATAAGGGCTCTGAGCCACCTTAATTAAGTTTTCAGACTTGTAGCCAGCCTTTCCTAAATTATTCACATCAGTATAAAATTTAGGGGCTCCAGAAATGGGTTTATCCTGTACCACATGAGGAAAGATTCAATTAGTTTCCTTTATGAATTGAATTCTCTTGTTTTGAGGATATTTATTATTAATCTCTCCTAAAAAGTCACTACAAGCCTTTAGCCAAGGTTCACTGTCTACCCATAATCAATCAATTTCTTCATTAGTCAAAGGCACAACAATTTCTGCAGGGTCCTTTCCAGTCAATTGGCAAAGTCTTAATTTACCTTTAAAAATCAGATCAGAAATTTTTTCGATATATATCTTCATCTTCTTGCTTGGCCTATGTGGCAGAAATATCCATTCTAATATAATGCTTTCTCTTTGCATTAAGATTCCTGTTGGAGATTGTCTAGAGGGTAAAATAACCAGTATGCAATCTAGGTCTGGATCCACATGATCTACATGTTCTTCTTGAAGTTTCTTTTCCACCAACTCTAATTCTTTCTCAGCCTCATCAGATAATTCTCTTGGACTATTTAAATCCTTTTCACCATCCAAAGTCTTGAACAAATTAACTAGCTCATAGTTTTTTATACCAATCATGGGCTGTATATGAGCAATATCTCCTAGTAACTTTTGAAAATCGTTAAGAGTCTTCATTTATTTCTATTTAATTATACCTTTTGTGGCCTAATTTTTTGTAAACTTATTTTATATCCTAAATAATTGATAGAATATCCCCTCTGTACTTTTTCTGGAGCAATTTGTAGTCCCCAATCAGGCAATATTTTCCTTAATTCTTCAAACATGTTCTAATGTTTTTGGTTTTGGGTCTGCCAACAAAATATCATCCATATAATGGTAAATGATAGATTGTGGGAAGCGCTTGCACAGTATTTCTAGAGGTTGTTGTACAAAATATTGGCATAAGGTGGGACTATTCAACATTCCTTGAGGAAGGACTCTCCATTGGTACCTCTTAACTGGTCCTGAATTATTAAGAGTAGGCACTATGAAAGCAAATTTCTCTTTGCCCTGTTCCTGTATGATAAAAAACAAAACAAAACAAAACAAAACAAAACAGTCCTTCAAATCAATAACTGCAATAGGCCATCCTTTAGGTAGCAGAGAAGGCAGGGGAGGGAATGCCAGATTGTAAAGAGCCCATAGGTTGAATCACTTTATTAATTACTCTTAGATCCATCACCATCCTCCATTTTCCAAATTTTTTCTTGACAACAAAAACAGGAGAATTCCATGGACTGGTTGATTCTTCGATATGCTGAGCCTGTAACTGCTCCTGTACCAACTGTTCCAAAGCCTGAAGTTTTTCTCTCGTCAAAGGCCATTGTTGAACCCAAATAGGCTTTTCTGTTAGCCATTTCAAAGGCAGTGCTCTGAGTGTCCTTTTAGGTTCTGTGGTTATTGGGCAATTCTTTTGTACAACCTGAATGGCTGGTAAATGTTCTTCATAGCACCTTAAAGGATCACTTTTGGAAACATAATTGAGTCTCCAGTCAATATCAGAACCTAGGGGGATTTTAATCTGGGTATTCCATTGCATTAGAAGGTCACGACCCCCCAGAATCACTGCTATGTCAGCCATATATGGCTTTGACCATCCTTTCTGACCTTCTGGTCCTATATATTCGAGCCATCTCACACTCTGTTTCACCTGAAATATTGTTTCAATACCCAGAAATTGGATATCTACTGCCCGTAAAGGCCATCTTGGATGCCATGATTGTGGGGTTATGATTGAAACATCAGCCCCTGTGTCGACTAAACCCTGAATATAAATATTATCTATCCGTATTTTCAATTTTGGTCTTGTTCATTTATTGAAGTCTGCCAAAATATTTGTTTTGTGATTCTTTTTGGAACTTCTGATTTTTCTTTTGAATTTATGTTATTATCTAATACTGTATGATCTTCTAATTCAGGTATTGGATGCCCTATTCGTCCTGAGAATGCTGGTCTTCTACTATGACTGGATATGATCTTACCATCCTCGAATTTGGAGTCTGATTTTTGGGTGCTTCCCGGGGGTAAAGGGTTGCTTTCTTTATCCCTGGTAGATCTACATTCATTGGTCCAAGGCCGTCCCTTGCCACACCTTCTGCATAATCCAGAAGGCAATGGCCTTCTGTTCGAATTAAACCTAGATTGGGCATTATTTCCAAGAGTACCTTGTGTACAATTCCGTCTTATATGGCCTTGTTTACTACAGTTGAAACAAGTGATGCCTTGGTTCCTCACCCTAACATTAGCAACGGCTTGGCTTACCCAATTCTCCTCGTTGCAATGGAGAGATTCAGCATTGATTGCATATTGAATCCATTCTTCTATAGGTGTGGCTCTGATCTTTAAAGGCATAAGCATTCTTCTACATTCCAGATTAGCATGATCAAAGGCCAGAGAAAGTATTAATTGCTTCCTAACTTCTGGATCTGATATTGCTCTATGTACAGCCATGGTAGGCCTCTGTAAAAAGTTAGTATAAGGCTCTTTTAAGCCTTGTTTGACCTTAGTATAAGGCTCAATTTTTTGACCTGGGTCCAAAATCTTTTCCCAAGCATTCAGTGCAGCAGTACGGCATAGTAATAAAGTATGCTCGTCATAAGTAGTTTGAGCCTTCACATCAGCAAACATGCCTTCACCAAGGATTTGGTCCTGAGAAGCAAAGAAACCCCTAATTTTTCCTTGTTGTTCCAAGGTCTTGGCCTCCTCTCTAAACCAGCTTCTCCACTGCTTTACATAAGTAGAGTGATTACCATACATTGATAGTGCCTCTTTAAAATCCTTGATGTCTCTCATATGTACTGGTTCATAACTATACTCTACATATTCTGAGGATCCCCCAGGTGCTTTCTTTGTCTGAATAGTAGCCAGGAACAATAGTGGTGGGGAAACGGTTAACCCTGTCATGCTTACCACCTTAGGTAGAGTATCTCCAGTACCATAAGATCCCATTGGGGGTTGACCTGAACTGTTTTGAGCATAAGATGCATCACTACCTTTTTCTAGTATTGCAATACGGTCCTCCCATTCTTGGATTTTGGATACTACCGGTTTCCATTCTTGAAGTTTAGTTACTATTGATTTTTCTAGAGCTTCAGTGTCCTGATGAAGCAGTCCTTCCAAAGACCTAATCGAGCCAGCAATTTTTCGATCCACATCATTAACATAATTAATTATTTTCTTGTTCTCGTCATTAATGTAGTCAACAAGTTTCTTGTTTTCATCATTTACATAGAGCCTATATTTTTCTTGTACAGTGTTATCCATGTCTAAAGAGGAAGCCTTATCTGAAAGCTTGTTGTAACCAATTTCCAGATTATCTATCTTATCTGCCATTTTAGTGTTTGAAAGTTCCACGTCATATATCTTGGACAGCAACTGTTGATTTACATTTTTTACCTGTTTAACCTCATCTGCCACCATAGCGTTCGATAGTTCCATAACACATAATCTGGACAGTAATTGTTGATTTCCATTTGTCACCTCTTTCATCATTCTCTTATTTTGAAACACAAAATAGAGAAATAAGCCAAGAAATAGTAGGACTGGGGTATTGAAGCCTTCAAGATATTCATTTAAAAATTTGTCAACCACCATGGCAAAATATGACCTGAAGTCATCAATAGAATATTTGTCAGCCATTACCTCAATTCAGGTGCAATAACGACATTTAGTCCACAGGTGTCACAGTAGCATTCAATGCCCTGCCTACTATATGGCAGATGCAGAGACTCTCAGCAGCAGGAGGCTACCTACAGACCCTACGTGGTTTTGAAGGGCCCTAGCAGGCAGAATACAATCCTTGGAAAAAGCAAATTCTCACAAATTAAGACAGAATGTCAATCACAAAATAGAAGGGTTTTTGTTTCCCTTGTTCACTTGTGCGAGTTATTTACAGTTGCCTGGGTCACAATCAGTGACCACGTGGGCTGGCTGGGCTGGGGGAGGGGGCACAGGCAGGAATGGAGGGGGCGCCAAGGAGAGTGGGCTGGTCCACACAGTCTAAATGTGACCCACGCTCTAAACTTGACCCCATGTTCCAAGCCTGGCTGTTGGGCTGAGCCATGGTGATCAGCGTGCTCTAAGCTTCATCTGTGCTCCAAACTGACCCATGCATTCTAAGCCTGGCTGTTGGGCTGGGACCCCCTATGCCCAAGGGCACAGGCCCAGAGATGTTGGGTGCCAGATGTAGGGGGAGTTTACTTACAAGGCACCAGTCCAAGATTAATATTTATTAATATATAAACCACACTCACGATACAGGTAACAGCTTATAGTGGAGCCTGAACAGGGACTGGAGTGTGGCACGATGGACAATGGATTCCAAACCAGTCTCTCTAGCATCCAGGAACCAGGCAAACAGGCTTTCCGGGGTCCCAGCAGCCCCTTATCAATGGGGTTGGCCACAGCTCCTTCAGGGGCCCGGAACCCTGAGTAAGCATCCTTGGATCTTATCAGCTGACACCTGAATCCCACCACAAACAGCATTTTCTGAGGAATTTGTAATTAAACAAAAGCCCTGACAGCCAAACAGTAGTGGCATATATCTTTAATTCCAGCACTCGGGGGTCCGATCCCTTGAGTTTGAAGCCAGCCTGGTCCATAGAGCAAGTTCAAGAATTCCAGGACAGCCAAGGCTACACACAGAGAAATCCTATCTCAAAAAACCCCCCAAAAACATAAAAAATAGATAAATAAATAAAACAGCCACATCTGGAAAGCTAGGCTGGGATGTGGTTTCATGGCAAAGTCAATGTCTAGCATGTGTTACGCTGCTAATGCTGCTCAATATTGCTTAGAGTAAACATTTGGATTTTTTTAAAATAATAAAATTTAAAATAAAAATTTAAATCTAGTGTGAAACAGAGATGATATGCAAGTAACTCTAATCCTGGACTATTAGTGCCTCTGAGATATGTAAAAGGTAAGCCTACCAAAGGAGATTGCTAGAAAGGGCTTTGCTAAAGAGATGATTTCTAAATTGAAATCAAAGAGGTAACTGATCCACTCTATCAATATTTGTGGCTGCATAAAAAACCACCCCAGCATTTAATAGCCCAAAATAATAATTTCTTTAGCTCACAATTCTGGACGAGCTGGACAGCTGTAATCTGAGACTTGCTGTCACACTCACAGAGATGCTAGGTTGGCTGTGAATTACTCATCTAGAAGGAGTTTCATCAAATATATTATCTCTGCTCCACACAGGCTCTGCTATTTCAGCAGCCTACTTGACAGGTAGGCAGACTTCTAAGAATTGGTGGAAATGGGCACGCCTTTTCAGAATTATCACAGGGTAACTTTTCCCAAAGCCTCTTGGCCAAAGGCAGTCTTAAGGCCAGCTAAGATTCAAAGGGAGGAGAAATGGTCTCCACCTCCAGACAGAAGTCACATTGCAAAAGGTGTAGTTTCTGGGAGAGGGTGGGAATTAGTTATAACCATTTTGGTAATCCTCTTTTACTAATAAAGGATGTAGCATGTGGAAAGCCTTGAAGATAATTGAGAGAGAAAAAATAGTTATAGGGAAAACAAGTTGCTTAGTATGACAGCAACAAAGAAGTAGAAAGGTTTTCAAGGGAAGGCAAGAAAGTGTCAACAGAGACAAGAATACAAGAGACCCACTGTGTATGCAGACAGGGAGGTAGGAAGACTTCCTAAAGGGCCTTCTCCCTGCGAACAAACCAGCCCCACAGTAAATATCATGCTTAGTTAAACATAATATTGTGCTGTGGGATTATGCTCTGGTACATTGTAAATATTTGTTCCTCCTATTGGCTAAATATAATGCTGATTGGCCAGAAGGTAGACAGGAAGTGTGGGCAGGGCTAGCTACCAGACTAAGAAAACTCCGGGAAGAGGAAGACCAGAGCAGAGATGCCAGGCAGATGCAGAGGAAAGAAGATGAAATGCTGCTCTGAGAAGTTACTAAACCATTTTGCTAATCATGGGTTACTTTAAGAGTAAGAGTTAGCAAGTATTATGCCTGAGCCACAGACCAAACAGCATGTAATTAATATAAGACTTTGCGTGAATATTTGGTACTGCTGGTCTGGATCGCAGGGCTAGACTGGGTCAGAAACTCTTACTACAATATTGGGCTAGAAAGACAGCTCGGCTAAGGCTAGGCTCGGAGGCTCAGACCCAAAACATAATAGGATCTCGTCTAATATCTAGTCTGAATAAATGTCCAGAGAAGGCATCACAAAAGAGGTAAACTTCAAATTGTACTTTGAAGGACAAAAATGACTTTGCCAGAATGAAATACAGAGGTAATAAAGGGTAAACATTAGCCAAAGTGCAAAATTGAAAATACAAAACAAAAACCCCTACAAAGCACAGCAAAAACAGAAGATGTGATTTGTGTAAACTGTAAGCTGCAGTTCTCAATCTCCTTTCACATGAACACTGTGAAAGACCATGTCCTTTTATAGTACTATCACATTCACACCCTGGGTGATTGCCAGAGTTAAGACAGGATGTGGGATTAGGTATGGGTGTCAGCTTTGTGACTATAAGACCGCACACTCTTACTCACTGACCCTTTGTGGTACTGCATCTGAAGACGTGCTAGTAGCGCTTTGCCAGGGATGCAGGTAGGCTAACAGTAAATCTTTGCCTCTTCCTTCTCTTCTCCAAATCCATTCCCCTATTCTCATTCCCAGCTCTGTAGCAGAGCATCTGCTGCAGCGTCCCCTACTCCACGGAACCCCCATCTCTAGTGGATGAATCACACAGATCATTCCCTACAAACGTCCTTCCCACAATTCATTGCTTTGCCCTAGCCCCCTACTCCAGCAGGCATCACCTAGGAAACCACAGGTCACTCTGGCCATGGAAGCAGGTAACCTAACTTCAGATCTTCACTGTCTCTTTCTCCCCTCTAAATTCAGCTCCCTAGTCTCACCCCCAGCTTTCCTGCCACAGAAGCCAGTATGGCGATCCAGAAGCAGATAAAGGAGCTTCAGATTTTCACTCTCCATTCTCTCCTGCATATCCAATTCCCCAGTCTCATCTCCAGCTCTATAGGGACTACTTATTAGGACTCTTCTCACTAAGTAGATCATGGTGGAACATGCTTTTCCTCTTTCCTGTTTAAGCACTAAGCCCACCTTCCACCCCTTCCCATAGCCCAACTCTACTCCTAAGTGTCAGCTCCCAATACCTAGAAAAACATTTTTACATAAACCCCCAGTGGCCATACCTTGCAAGATCCCAGAAGAACTTCTTAACGGGCAACACACAACCACCACACTCTCCTAAGAACCAGGGATGGCAACAAAAGCCAAGGAACAAAACATATACCCAGCAAAGATAAAACCAGATATTAGCATCTAGAATTACAATCATCCCAAATGCAGATGCCTAGAAGCCAGCATAAAGCACAATCAATAACAGCCAGAACAATATGTCTCCATTAGAACCTAGCAACTCTATTGCAGGAGGCCCTGAGAGTTGCAACATATTGAAGCACAAGACAAAGACCATAAATACATAGCCTTTGTGAATCTGATATATATATAAAAAAAAGTCCTTAAGAGGAAATTAATAAATCCCTTGAATAAACTGAAAACATAAACAAACAGCAAACAGAAAGGTGTACAATTTGAAAGGAGAAATAGAATGGGTAGAGAAAACCCAAACTGAGGTAAATGTGGAAATGAAAACCTTAGGAACTCCAACGGGAGCCTCAGTGAAGCCTCTTCAGCATCCTTGTCTTATATTCCCAGAGAGGGAAGAGGACTCTTAGGTATTGAAGACACAATAGAAGAAATGGATACTTTGGTCAAAGAAAATGTTAGATCTAAAAAGCCCCTGGCACAAAACATCTAGGAAATCTAGGACACTATGAAAGGACCAAATCTAACAATAATAGGAACAGAGGAAGGAGAAGAACCCAGGTCAAAGGCACAGAAAATATTTTCAATAAAATCCTAGAATAAAATGCCCCTAGCTTAGAAAAGGAGCTGCCTATCAAGGTACAAGAAGCATACAGAACATCAAATAGACTGGACCCAGAAAGAAATTCCTCTCAATACATAATAAACAAAACACTAACTATACTGAACAAGGGAAGAATATTAAAAATTGTAAGGGAATGTAAGGGGAAGAGGCCAAGTGCCATATAAAGGCAGACCTATTAGGATTACATATGACTTCTCGATGGAAACTCTAAAAGGCAGAGGTAGATGCTCTACAGACTCTAAGAGACCACAGATGCCAGCCCATACTACAGTTCTCAGCAAAACTTTCAATCACAATAGAGAAGTAAGACATTGATAATAAAAACCAAATATAAGCAATATGTATCTACAACCCCACCCTACAGAATGCACTGGTAGGAAATTTTCAGCCTGAAAGAAGACAAAAAATAAATAATCCCAGGCCAGGAAATCAAGAAGAAACACACAACAATCACAATCAACAAGCAAACAAATAAATAAATGGCAGGAATCAACAAACACTGCTTTTAGCCAGTCAGTAGTAGCAAATGCCTTCAAGGGCTGCACTTGGGAGAAGGTAGATCTCTGATTTGAAGGCCAGCCTGATCTACAGAGTGAGTTCCAAGATAGCCAGGAACTTACTTTCAAATGCTGTCTGGAAACACTCCTTACTATATCTCTCCAAAAATCTCAACTCACAGTAAAAGCCACAGACTAACAACAGTATGGATACAAAAACAGGGAACTATCATGCTACATCCAAGGGGGGAAAAAAAAACCCACACAATTTAACATCAAAGATAGACATGACTTCAGTGTAAAAGAATGGAAAATGTTACCCCAAACAGACCTAAGAAGCAAGCTGGTGTAGCCATTTTAATATCTGATGATGTAGAATTCAAATCAATACTAATCAGAACAGTAGGGAAGGAGCTACATTGTCACCAAGGGAAAAACTTATCAAGAGGACAATACAATTCTTAAACATCTATGCACTGTTGTACAAGCTTTCTTGCCCGGCCTTTCTGGCCTGGCCCCGCTGACCCACAGTCCATAGTCCCGCAGTCCCTCAGTCTCACAGAAATACACAGCCGCTTATATTAAGTTTATGCTGATTGACCTAAGGCCCAGGCATATACCTTGCTGACTTTTAATTCTTATCCTGTTCAGCCATGCGGCTCGGAGCATTTCAACTTCTTTCCTCTGTGTCTGCTGGCATCTCATCGTGGTGTCTATCTGGCATCTCTGCTCTGATCTTTCTGTTCCCAGAGTTTTCCCAGTCTGGTAGCTCCCCCACACCTGTTTGCCTTCAGACAATCAGTGTTTTTATTAAACTAGTAGGCGGGACAATTATTTACAATGTAACATAATCCCACAGCAATACACCAAACAAAAAGACAACCAAGTTCATAAAAGAGACATTATTGCAGCTTAAATCACATATTGACCCTCACACACTAATAGTGGGAGACTTCATTACCCCACTGTTGCCAATATATGAGTCATCTAGATATAAAACCAAACAAAAAATGCTGGAGTTGTTATAAATCAAATGAATCTAACTGATACTTACAAAACATTTCACTCAAACACAGAAGAATATACCTTCTTCTCAGTACCTCATAGAACTTTATCCAAAAATGACTATTTATTCAGACACAAAACAAGTCTCAATAAATGCCAGCAAGTTATAATAACACCCTGAATCCTATCTGACCACCACTGATTCAAACTTTATATCAATACACAAAACAACAGAAGGGTTACAAACTTATTAAAATTAAACAACTTACTACAGAATGAAAAAAATGGGTCAAGATAGAAATTAAAAACAAAATTAAAGACTTTTTAGAATTGAATGATAATGAATACACAATGTACCCAAACTTGTGGGGCACAATGAAGGTGGATCTAAGAGGCACGTTCATAGCACTAAAGTGCCTACATTAAAAATCTGAAGATATCTCATACCAGTAAATTAGCATGACACCTGAAAGCTCTAAAACAAAAAAGGGGAGGGGGAATACCCAAACTCAGGGATAAAATCAAGAAAATATAAACAAATCATGAAACAGAGAGTTGGTTCTTTGAGAAAATTGGTATGATTTACAAACCCTTATCCAAACTAACTAAAAGGCAGAGAGAGAACATACAAATTACTCAAATCAGAATTCTACCAGAGTTTCAAAAAAGAGTTAACACCAATATGCCTCAAATTATTCCACATAATAGAAACAGAAAGAACATTGCCCAATTCACTTTATGAAGCCATAGTTACTCTATTACCCAAACCACATAGAGACTCAACAAAAAAAAAGAAAATTACAGGTCAATTTCCCTTACGAAGACAGATGCAAAAATACTCAATAAAATGCTTGCAAACCAAGACATATCACAAAGATTATCTTCTATGATTAGGCTTCATCCCAGAGATGTAGAGGTAGTTCAGTATATGAAAATCAATAAATGTAATCCACCATATAAACAAACTGAAAGACAAAAATTACATGATCATATCTCTAGCTACATAAAAGACCTTTGACAAAATCTAACATCCCTTCATGGTAAAGGTCCTGAAGAGAGTAGGGGTACAAGTTACTTACCTCAACATAATAAAGGCAATTTACAGCAAGTCTATACATAGCAATCATCAACTTGGAGAGAAACTCAAAGAAATTCCACTAAAATCAGGAACAAGATGAAGCTGACCACTCTCTCCATACCTATTCAGTACAGTAGTTGAAGTTCTAGCTAGAGCAATAAGACACGGGGAGAAAAATTGGAAAGGGAAAAATCAAAAGTATCTTTTCTTACAGATGATATGGATAAATATACAAACGACCCTAAAAATTCCACTGGGAAAATTCTACAGCTAATAGTCACTTTCATAAAAGTAACTGAATACAAAATTAACTCACAAAAATCAGTCGTCTTTCTATACACAAATAATAAACAAACTAGGAAAGGAATGCCTTTCACAATAAAAAATAATACCTTTCACAATATCCTCAAATAATCTAAAATATCTTGGTACAACTCTAAGCAAGCAAATAAAAGACTTGTATTGTAAAAACTTTAAGACTTTAAAGAAAGAAATTGAAGAAGATAGAAGAAAATGGAAAGATCCCCCATGCTCATGGATCAGTAGGATTAATATAGTAAAAAAAAAAAAAAAAAAAAAAGCCATCCTATCAAAAGCAATCTACAGATTCAATGCAATTCCCATCGAAGTTCCAACACAATCTTTTCTAGATCATGAAAGGACAATTTTCTGCTTCATTATGGAAACACACACACACATACACAAAGAACCCCTAAAACATTTCTGAATAATAATAATAGTAGTAGTAGTAGTAGTAATAATAATAATAATAATAATAATAATAATAATTAAAAAAAAACAACTACTGGAGGTCTCACAATTTCCAAGTTCAACCTGTGATTTTTTTTTTTAAATAAAGAAGCTAGAAATACACACTGGGGAAAAAAAAGGACAGTATCTTTAGCAAATGGTGCTGGTTAAATTGTATATAGAAGATTTTAAATAAATCCACACTTACAACTCTGCATATAATTCAGCTCTAATGAATCAAAGACCTCAACATAAAACCAGATGCATTGAACCTTATAGAAGAGAAAATGAAAAACAGCCTTCAACTCATTGTCATAGGAAAAGATGATGTGGGGATGTCTTTCTGTATGCTGTGCATATCAATCTTTAAATAAAGGACTGTTTTGGCCATAGCAGGCACCGTATAAGAAGTAGGTGGGGAATCAGAATAGTTAGGAGAAGGAGGGCAGAGTCAGAGAGAGATTGAGCTAGCCGCCAAAGAAGAAACATGTAAGGAACATAGGTGAGCCATGGGCCATGTGGCAGACAGATTAATGGAAATGGGTTGAGTTAAGAGAAAGAGCTAGCTAGCAATATGCCTAAGCCATAGGCCAAACAGCATGAAGTTAATATAAGTGTCTTAATCATTTTGGGGGCCTGAGCAGCGGCCGGCAGCTAAGCAATCTGGGAGAGTAGGTCAGTGGGTCTGGACCTCTGCCGGCCAGAGCCAAGAAACCTAATGTAACAAAAAGATTTTTTTAAATAAAACAAATTTAGCATAGGTACTAAAAGCAACAATTAATAAATGGGACCTCATGAAATTGAGAAGATTCTGCATGGCAAAGGACACTGTCACTCAGGCAAAGATGCAGCCTACAGAATAGAAAATTATTTTTACCAATTATACATCCAATGGAGGGCTTATAACCAAAATATATAAAGAATTTAAAAACCTAGATATCAAGAAAAGAAATCGCCCAATTAAAAATGGAAATAGATATAAACAGATAATTCTCAAATAGCCGAGAAAAACTTATACAAATATTTGTTCAACATCCTTAGCCATCAGAGAAATGCAAATAAAAACTATTTCATTTTATACCTTTCAGAATGGCTAAGATCATTAAAACAAGTGACAGCTCATGTTGATGAGGATGTATAGTAAGGGGAACACTTATCCCTTGGGTAGTAGTACAAACTTATACAGCCTCTGTAATAGGCAGGTGCCCCTAACTTTAGTGCCCCTAGACACCCCAAGACCATGGCTAATGACCACTGTTAACTTTAAAGAAAAAGAGAGTTTAATGAATGAATGATATACCAGTACACACATATGTGTGGGCTCCAGGCATTGTAATGAATGAATGATAGAAGCCAAGAGCCCCTAATACTTTCGGGGTAGAATTCTTACACTGCACTCTGGGTAGGGGAGGGGGTATGGGCAGGCTCGGCACGATAACAGGATGGGGCCAAAGGTCAGCTTAGGACGGAGTTTAGGAATGCAGGCAGGCAGGCAGACAAGCAAGCAAGCTATTTCCCGTGAAACAATAGGACCACCTGAAGACATTCATTTCCTGGAGCAATGGTCATGATAGGCACATTGTGCAAGCTTCAGAAAGTTCTTGCCTGCTTTGGTTAACAGTTCTCATGATAGGGCTTTCCTGGGTGGCCCCATCCAGGTTGCTACATCGGGAATGTGGAATGCAGTCCCAGCCAAGTAATGGAGGAAGTACATCCTGTGAACAAAGTTTTTCCGAGAAACAGCCATCTAATTTAGTGATACAATGAAGCCGAAACTCTGTCAACCTTGGCTAGTTTCAGGGACCTCAGGAAGGCGTCGAGGGGGAGAAAGTTACAGGATTTTTCTATTTTCACACCTCTCTCAGAAAGATGTGAATCAATATACCTCAGAACTCCATCAGTCTTGAGTATATACCCAAAGAATACTTCCTCCTACCTCAGAGACACTTGCTCAACCATGTTCATTGCTATTTATAATAGGCAGAAACTGAAAAATCCTAGATGTTCCTCAAAAGATGAATTGATAAAAAAAGATTGTGATAATTTACACATTAGAGTATGACACTAGAAAATATCATCTGGAATGAGATAACCTAGAAATACAAATATAGTACATATTTGCTTATATGTAGATATTAGCCAAGTCAATAATAACCAGTCTACAATCCTTAGGACCACAGAGGTTAAGTATAGAGTAGGGGATGCAGCGTAGGTTCAGATAGATCTCCCTAGGGAAGGAAAATGTAGCAAACAGATATTAATAGATTGTTGTGAGGACTGGAATAGAAGGATAAAGTGGGGAAGAAGATGGGGGGCAGACAATGGAGGGATATTGGGAGAAAGAGAATAAAAACTAAGGACCTATTGAGTGTTAGTATGAAAATATAATACAGTAGAAGAAGCTTCATTTTATATATATGTAAAGACAATTTAAATGAAATTGCCAAATAGTGAGGGAATGAAAGCCTCACCATCTCTTATCATTAAATAAATAACTTATCATTAAATAAATCTTCCAGTACCAGGATTGGGTTGTATGTAATTGTTAGTCAAAAGGGTCCCATGGGAATCCCCAACCAATCCAGGCTATTGCCAGGACTATAGGTTGCTCTCTACAAATTCAGCACAAGGCTGGATTGCTGCATACAACACCCACAACTCATCAGGACCAAAGGGGGAATGTAAACAGTAAGTCAGCCACAAACCATATGGTCTACAATGGTGTCCTGCCTACAAGATATATTAGTGCAATGGTAGCACAAAGCTTGTGGGAGTGACCAAGCAGTATCTGATTTGAATTTAGGTCCACTCCATGAGCTAGAACTCATACCCAACACTGCTTGGGTGAGCAAGAATCTGAGACTAGATAGGCCAGGGACCTACAGGAAACCCAAAAACCATCCTTCTAGAAGAAAAGAGCCTAATGATATTCTGCTATACATATAGATCAGGGCCATATCTGAGATGCTTCCACCTGAAACAACTGGAAACAAAGAGACCCACAGCTAGACATCGTGCAGAGAGTGAGAGACCTTGGAACACTCAGCCTTAAAAGGGATTTCTCCATCAAGTCCCTCCCCTCAGAGAGCAGTGAACTCTGTGGAGGAGGAGGCAGAAAGAGTCTAAGAGCCAGAGGGAGTGGAGGACATCAGGATTACAAGTCCCTCTCAATCAGCATGATTAAAGCTCGCATGAACTCACCAAGACCGAAGAAGCATACACTGAGCCTACACACATTTGCGCCAGGTCCGCTGTACTTCAGTTTAGTGTTTTTATCCTTGGTATGTGAGTGAGCAAGTAGGTCTCGCTGCGTCTATATCTGTTTCTTGTGCCTTTTCTTAGTTTCTTTCCCTCCATTTTCTTCTGTTTTGTTTTGTCTTATTCTGATGTGTTGGTTTTGTTTTATCTTATTATACCCTTTTGTGTTTTGTTTTACTGCTATTTCTTCAAAGCCAGTTTGTTTTCTAATGAAAGACAGAAAGGGGGTGGATCTGGATGGGAGGGGAGGTGGGGAAGGACTGGGAGGAGCAGGGGGAGGAAACTGTATTAGGATATATTATGTGTTCTTTAAAAAGAGGAAGGGTGAGAAAACACACACACACCTCAGAGATCCGCTAAGTCAGGCTTTTGTAGGCGGTCAGTGAGAGATGAAAGTGACAAGCTATGATACAGACAGGAGCTAATGATACTCAAATGCTAGATTAAAGAATTGGAACATAGTAAAAACTAAAGGAGAAAAATGATAAAGCCTTCATTTCTCTGGCCCTCACAGCGATCGTATGCAGATACTATTGTCCATTTTACAGGAGAAGGAATAAGCACACAGAGAAATTGTGTGTTTCTGAAGTTAAGGCCCTACCCCAATACAAACCCTTTGTAAAGTAAAGCAAGAATTCCACAGATGTCTGGGAAGGAAACTCATTTACTAAGGGATGAAATGGGGATCACACTCAGGACTACACAATGAAGGGACTCTGTTGCCTCTTTGCCTCCCAGGGAAGGATGGGGAAAGCTCCAGACTAGGTCACTGAATCTTGTGTCAGGAAGCCTTCCATGTCCAAGCAAGAGAGAGTGACCCTTCTCTCTTCCCTTTTAAAAAGTCATATAGGCAGGCAAGGATGCAACACCTCTATTGGGTCAGGTAGCCCCAGGTCATGGGTGGAGTGAATGCCCACTACAGTAAAGCGTTTCACAAAGGTTGATCTGGCATAAGCAGATAAAATAAAGAAGGGAGAGGCCAGCAGCAGATAGTTCTGCTCTATCCCAATGCCCTTTCAGACATTACTAATACATCCACTGCTGCCGGAGAAGCCCAAATAAATCCTCCGAAGTCTTCCCAGTATAGAAATGAAAGTCACGGTGAGGTCTAAGGGCAACCTTTGAGGTGGAGATAGGCAGTTACTGATGAGAGGAGATATCATATAAGAAAAAAGTAGAGTCAAATTTCTATTTACCCCCACCCTGAAAGACTCAGGAACCATGACAGAAGGGGGCCATGGAAAGGATGGAGAGGCCCCACGTAAAACAGTATCTTCTGGACAAAGCAGTACCACTGCACTCATGAACCCACAGCAGCTGTGACCATGGTCACCTGTAGAAAATGAGGCCAGTCAATACCATGGAGAAGGAAGGAGAACATGAGCCCCCACTCCAAAGTGAGGTGCTTCCTGGGGACAGAGAGTCCCCAGAGGATGCCCATGATAAGTTGGCCACACTCCAGAGGATGGCCCCACGCCTGGGAGTGTATGGACCCAATGGATTATTGAAAAGGAAGGAGGAAAGAGGGCAGAGAGTTGGGAGGTGGAAATAGATCCAAGGAGAGTAAGGGAAGAGTAGGGTGAATATGGTCAAGATATACTGTATGAAATTCTAAGAGTTAATAAAAAGTTGTAAGTTCTGTAATTAGAGTAGACATAGGATGTGCAGGTGATGGTACAGATGGAAAAGGTACTTTAAGAAGCAGTGAAGTGTCAGGAGGACTTGGAGTCCGCTTAGTTAGTGTAGGATAAGAAAAATGGAGTGATCAGACATCACTCCAGAAAGAGAAGGGAAGGAGCAGGGGGAAAGAGGAGGTGGAGGCAGGATAAACAACTGGACTTTGAAAAACAAATTGATTGGGAAGAGAAGAAAATGGCTGATGTTTGAGTGTTTAGTATAAGCAAACACCAGATCATAAATAAGGAATATGGGTTAATTTAAAATATAGGAGTTCGTTAGTAATAAGCCTGAGCTATTGGTGGAGCATTTATAATTAATATAAGCCTCTGTGTGGCAATTTGGAAGTCACTCCCTCTTGTTCCCCTTCCCTCCCCTCTCCTCCTCTCACTTCCTGTCATCTCTCCTCCTCTTCCCCTCCCTTCCCTCTCTAGATTTACATGGCAAAATGAGAATGACTCCTGCATGTTCTGCTAGATTATTATAACTTTACCATGCAAAGCATGGTGCCCTGCTTGACAGAATCCTGATATTTATCATTTCCACTTCTTGTTTGGCTGATTGGTTTGGGGTTTGGCTTGGTATTTTGAGATAGGCTATGCAGCCTTAGCTGACCTCAAACTTAAACTTATCAAGTTTCTGACTCCTGAGTCCTGTGATGTGATAATTTTTCATGCAACGAAAATCAAAACCTGGTTTCCATCTTTAGAGGAGGAGGGACTGATTTTAATCCAGTCCCCTTTCAATGAGAAAATACAACACCGTGTTCTAAAATGTTCCTTTGGGGGATTAGTTTTCTTTAATTCAAATCAGACCATAGCACTAAAGTAAGGAAGTCATGTAACTTCTCTGTGGGGTTTTTTTTTCCACATCTGTAAAATGGTAACAGCATCTGTTTAACATTGCTGTAAGGGACTCCTTGGTGCCAACCCAAAGTCTACCTACTCTTCTCCGATGCTCCTCTCAGCATTTTCTTCTAGCCTGTCCCCATCCCCTTGTCACCCTTCTAATCTGTAGAACCATTATCTTCCAAGGACCCACACCCCACACTAGGCTCTGGTAGGCACTTCATCCACCTTGTTCTTTATTCGGGTCTCTCCAGACTTACTCTTAGTCCTAATGCACCCTGCCAGCCTGAGCGCCTCCTCCCAGCCTTCCCCCACCTCTTTGGGATTCAGCCTCTTGCTTTTGACCCAGTGTCACCCTAATTCTTTCTCACTGCCTCTTTAAGCTTTCTACCCCATCTCCATCCCTCTCTGACTCCCTGGAATCCAGCAAAACAGCTCTCCCCTTAGGGACTCCACTGATGCCACACTTGGCTGAGACCCAGAATCAGTCTCTGATAGGAACCCAACAGTCACCACACTTGGCTGGGACTCAGAGTGTGTAACAGCAACCCCAAAACAGATACCTGTATAACATAGTCAAGACCAGACATCCACACCAAACATTGTAACTCAAGATGCCTAAGTATCATTGCAGAAACCAACCAAGACAATATGTCTCTACCAGAAGTCATATTTTAATAGGCTCTGGGAAAATCAATTTATTTGAAGCACAATATAAGATTTTAAAATAACAATTATGAGTATTTTCCAGGAATATATGAAAAAATTCCCCAATCAAAACACAGGAAGTTGAATAAAATAATAAAAACACGCAAGATGTAGAAAAGTAGAAAGAAAAATAGAATAGAGAGAATCCAAACTGAGGTAAAACTGGAAGTGGAAACATAGGATGTCACACCAAACTTCACAAGGAAATACTGGCAGGTCTCTGTAAGTTCAAGGTCAGAATGGTCTATAGAACAAGTGCCAGGACAGCCAGGTTTGTTACATAGAGAAACCCTGTCTTGGGGAGGGGGATGTCATAAACTGAGTGGACCTGTCAGACATCTATAGAACATTACACCCAAACACTAAAGAGTATTCTTTCTTGGAAACTGAAGGAATTTACTCTAATTATTAGGACATAAAGCAAGTCTCAACAGATAAACAGATCCAACCACATTTTTACTGGATTTAAATAACATCCCATGAGATAAAACCCATGGCTGACATCGCTAAAGTCACTAAAGCCTGAGACTAGATAGGTCATGGGCCCAGGGGAAAGGCTAATACCATTATTCTACTAAAGGAACGTAGCAACAAAATGATTCCTAATGGCATCTTGCTATATTTATAGATTAAAGCATCATTTAACTCTCATTGAAGGAGTTTCTTCTTGCAATGGATGGGAGCTAACACAGACAGGGGGCGTAGAGTACTAGCTCTCAATTCGGATCACTGAGCCTAAACGAGATGTCTTTATTAAGCCCTCCCCTCAGGGCTCAAGGTCTGAATGCAGAAGAGGGGTAGAAGGATTGTTACCAAACCTGACATTTTCCACAGGTGTGAGAAGTTACTACCTTGAAAAACAGGTACAGCTGTTATTAGAGCCAACTTCTAAGAGAGATCTGATACACTGGAAAAATCTCACTGCAGGAAGATCTTGGATGACCTTCCAGATTCAGCTACTGGAATCTGTTTAACAAGTGTCAAAGTTTCCAGGCGGTACCTCACAGGACACTGTTTCCTGTGACAGCAGTAATGAAGAAGGGGCCATGCCTTTCTGTAACCTGCTAATAAGAAACCACCTCACAGAATTAGGGAAGGAACACAGAGAAAATGTGTGGTAAACCACACAGATGTTGTCTCTTGCATGCTGAGGCCCCTGACAGTTCATTGCTTAACCCACATCTTCCTCTTAAACACCGTGTGCTCTCGTATGCTGTTGCTTACTATTGATGAGTGTGTCTCCGTGAGACAATTTGGCATTGGAATAGCATCCTATTCTCTATTCTCAGGAGCATCCCAGAGGTTGGAACACAGGATAATTTGCCTACAAATAAAACAACTAATATTTGAGAGGGTTCAAAGCTAACAAACTGAAAACATCAGATTTGAATTCTCGTCATTTCGTCATTTCTATCTTTTCACTCCAACTGCTTTTCCCATGACAGTGGCTCAAAAGAAGGTCCAGAGAAAGTTTCTGGGTAAAATAGTGGACTGGAAGTTGCCTCTTGGTGACCTGGGTAAGAAGAATCCACATAGGAAAGAATAGTTTACTTCAAAGACAGAATGGGGGAGAACTTTGAAAATTCACAGAAGTAATGGCAGAACCAATGGAAAAAGACTGGGGGGGGGTTAATGGGGGTGGGACATAAAACTCAGCTCCAACCACAAGCCTCCTGATGGAGAAGGAGATGCCTCATCCAAGAGGTAAGCCAGACAGCCCTGCACCAGCTAGATGAGCTGCCAGAGACCTCAGGAGCCTCAAATTCAGTTGCTGCCTTTGGCAATCACTGTTCCTCTAATTCCTCTGGCCATGGGTCAGCCGTGAGAGGAATCCCATTTTGTCATGTTGTATAGCTCAGCAGGCAGTATTCATTCAGTGTTATCTGAGAGAGAAGCTACTTTTAAATCTCATTTGTCCTGGAACATGAAAACGAAGAAGAATCATAGGCAAGGGAACCGGAATCTAACCTGCTGCAGCTCCAGGATGAGAGGACAGCCCTGGGAGTCAGCTGTGGAAAGGAAGGTCAGACCCTGACAAGCCAGATAGTACGGGTGCTGAGTGGCTCCATTCAGGCTTGAGAGATGCATTGGAAAAGACTCTGTCCTTAGTGTCTGGGAGAAGACCTAGAGTCCCTGAGTGGATCCGCCTCTTCAGAACATCCCTCTTGCACGGAAATCAGCACTTTCCACTTGTACCAGCCTCGGTACTGTGGTGACTCCTTCCAGACCCAAAGCACATGAGAGACACCCTCAGCTAGAACATTAGCCACTCCAGGGAATGTCTCTGGTGGGTGAGATAAACCTGTCTAGCCCATAAGTTGCAAGTATTTTAAATTTTTTGTCTGTTAAAATTCAATTTTTTCACATTTCCCTGCCTCTGTCTTTTTCTTCTTCCATTTATAATTTCCACATTTACTTAAAATGATTTGTGATTTTATAACACATTCTATGCTAGTTTTTCATTTTTATTTCATGATTATTGGTGTTGTATTTGTGGGCATTAATTGATTTTCAGTAAATTTCTAGTAATTGTGCATGTTGACGTTATTTCTGCTATAGGAGTTTGGAGTTTTTCCCTTCCTTTGCTCCTTCCTTCCTTCCTTCCTTCCTTTCTCTCTCTCTCTCTCTCTCTCTCTCTCTCTCTCTCTCTCTCTCTCTCTCTCTCTCTCTGAGGAGTGAGCAGGCTCTAAGTAAAGTTCCACAGATAAGGAGCTGGAGATGTGGCTCACTGATTAAGAGCATTTGTCGGTTTTGCAGAGGATCTGTGCCTGCTTCCCAGCACTTACCTGGTGGCTCACAACCATTCTTAACATCATTCCAGTCCCAGAGAATTGGTGCTCCCTTCTGACTACCAAGGGCACAGGCATGGGCATGGTACACTTTACATACATGTAGGCAAAATACTCATATACATAAAATAAAAGAAATAAATCTTAAAAAAATGTAAGACCTGCAAAGAAAACCAGGCGTGACAGCTAAGGCAACAAACGTACGAACTGAATCACGAAAACACAACGAACACGTAAAAGCAAAACATGACAAAATTCTCCAAAAAGTGGTACCTTCTCGACTCCTGAAATCTGAAATGAGTAGGGTGCCAGATAGAGATCTCAAATCTTACTAGTAAAACTGATCACTGACTTCAAAAATATAATCAAGTGAATTAAACACAAGATCTGGAGAGAGTTCAGCAATAGCACAGAAAAAAGGGGGGGGGGAGTAACAATACGGATGGAAAAAAAGCAAGAATATGATAGTATGTTTTTCTGCAAATTTCTCTTGACCCCAAAGAGGCTGAACTTTTGCTGGACCTTGCAGCCAAGGTCAAAAAGATAACACAGAGGTTTTAAGTGGAGAATTCAAACTTGTGCTTGCTCTTGGTCAAGGTAAGAGATTTTTATTCCTTCATACATTATAGATACAGCAGAAATTTGAGATTTAGAAAAAGATTGAAATTCTAGGAAAAAAAAAAAAAAGACTTGACGGACCAAAGAAGGCAGAATAAGGCATCACTGCAGACTCAACCAAGGAGAGAGAATGGAGGATAGAGGGTAAAGGCCAGGGTATTCTGCACTCAAGTGCCACCCAAAAAGCAAAGGTGAGCCTTCCCACAAAGTCCAAAGACTCTGGGATGTGATCAAGAGAACAAACTTCAGAATCCAGTGGGTAGAAGGAGCTGGGATTAAAAACTAAAGACTTTTAAACAAAATTATAGCAGAAACCTCTCAAAACTAAATAAAGAAATGGATATCTGAACATAAGAGGCACTTATAATCCCAAATAGACATGGCCAGAGAAAAACTTCCCCACAAGATATTATAATAAACACATCAAGGATACAAAGCAAAGAGACATTATTAAGAACTCTAAGGGAAAAACACTAAGTTGCCCATAACGGCGAACAGAAGAACACCAGCTCTCACGCTAACAATTCTAAAAGCCAGCCAACCATGGAGTGATATATCCCCAAAGCATATATAATCAACCAAAATGTTACCTCCAGCAAGGCTATCTCTTGAGTTGATGGAGAAATGAGAATATTTGAAGACAAGAACACAATAAGGCAGTTCATAACACTGACACAAAGCTGTTGAGGAAGTTAAAAGAATACAGAGAGCAGAAAGGACCAAATGATGATAGCACGGGACAGATGAAATTCATGAGAGCAATAGGTAACACAGGAAAGCTAGAAATGAATTCATCATGTGTAACATAATAAGCAGGAATCTTCCCTAATACGAACAGGGACCAAAGACAAGAACAGGGCTGGAAAGTGGGCGCTAGGAGCACATGCTGCTCTTTTAGAGGACCATGGTTTGATTCTCAGCATCCACATGGCAGCTTACAGCCATTTCTAACTCCAGTTTCAGGGGGAGCCAATGCCCTCTTCTGGTCTTTGAGGGCTCTAGGCAGGCATGTGGCACACATACATACATGTAAGCAAAATACTCATGAACATAAAATAAATAATCCTTTTAAAATTGAAAACAACCCAGCCAACCAGAAAATAATAAAAGAAATTACTAGAATTAGTAAACACAGTAATTAATGTCATTGTCTCAAATCACCAGTAAAGAATGCAAACTAGCTGACTGGATTAAAAATCAAGGCTGATTGCATATTGCCTACAGGAAACCACACCTCATTGGTAAAAACTCCCTCAGAGTGACAGCCAAAGGTTGAAAGCCAGTCTTTCAAGCTAGTGGCAACTGGAAACAAGTTGTGTGGTAATTCTGAGATTTAATAGTGAAGATTTCAGATTGAAATTAGTCAGAAGAGAATTGGAAAACTACTACTTTTAATAAAGAGAAAAATCAAAAAGAAATAACAATTGTAAATATATGTACACTAAATGCTCCAGCTAAGCAATTTCTTAACGAAATATGAAAGAACATAAAATGTTTGATTGGTACAGTGAGCGATGTCAATACCCTATTTTCATCTTTAAATATGTCATTGAAACAAAACAAGATAAAAATCAACAAAGTAAGACTCTGAATTAAATCATACCATAGATCAAATTTACTTAATAGGTAGATACAGTGTAGTCCATCCAACAGACGTAGAATTACATATTTTCTTGTAGTAGCCTGTAGAACATTCTCTAAAATAGAATATGTTAGGCAATCAAATCTTAACATGTACAACATAATCAAAATAGCTTCTAGAAACTTAGTAGTGGGATAGGATTAAAAAGAAATAACAAGAGAAACCACAGAAAGTATATACAAATGCTTGGAGAATGAAAAATATACTATTGAATGACCAGATCATGTACAAAATCAGAAAGCGATTTTAAGTGATTCTAGAATCAAATAAAGTAGAATTTACCAGAACTTTTGAAAAATAAACAAGGCATTTAGTTCTAAGAGGTAAATTTATATAAGTGCTTAAATTAAAAAAAAATCAGAGATGTCTCAAATAAATAACCAGCAATGAACCTCAATGTTTTAAAAGAACAAGAGTAATCTAAACCCTAAAAGGAGAAGGAGGCTAGATATAAAAAAAGATGAGGACCATCCAACACAAGAACATGCTGAATCAATTATATACAAAACTAGTTCTTTGAAAAAATAAGTAAGATTGAGCGAATAACCAAAGAGAAAAGTTCCAGAATAATAACATTAGAGATTAAAGAGGGTTGCATTGTATAATAAAGTCCAGCGGCTCATCAGGGGGTTCTTTGAAAATACAGTCCTAAAAACTGGACAGTCTAGAAGAAATGAGTAGATTCCTATATACACATAATCTGCTTAGATTAAATCAAGGAGATATCAGCAACTTAACAGTTTCATAATCAATAAGAGTCAGACAGTAATAAAATCTCCCCATGAAGAAATCCTGTACCAGAAGGACTCATTCCTGAATTCTGCCAAATCTTTGACAAGACTTAGCATCAGCACTCTTTAAACTGTTCCCAAGATAGAACAGGGAGAGTATTAACAAACTCAGTCTGTGAAGCCAGTATTGTCCTGATGCCCAGAGTAAATGAGGATTCAGATACAAACAGGAGACTGTGGACCAGTTCTCCTCATGAGACCTGTAGGCCTGATGACACAACTTTGTGACTAAGAGTATGTATCACTCTTCCAGAGGACCTGAGTTTAGTTCCCAGCACCCAAGCCAGGAACTACCTGGAACATCAGCACTCAGGTGCACAAACCTGCACAAAAATGCATACACACGCACATAATAAATATAAAATAAATCTTTAAAAAACTAAAATATTTGCCAAAAGTGTTCATAAAAACATTAGGATCTTTATACCATAATTAAGTTGGTTCCATCCCAGGGATTCAACGCAAATCAATAAACGTAATACAGAACATACATAGGCTTAAGGACAGAAAATACACAATCTTCTTAAGAGATGAAGAAACAGCTGTTGGCAAACTCCAACACTTCTTCATGGTAAAAGCCTCTCATTATAAGAAGCATATCTCCACATAAAGACCACACAAGACAAACCTGTAGCTAACATTATACTAAATAGAGAAAAACTGTGTTTCCTAATGTCAAAACAAGACAAGGGCTCTCTCTCTCTCATTCTGTATGTGTGTGTGTGTGTGTGCGTGTGCGTGTGCGTGTGTTCTTATTCAATACGGAGTCTAAACTGGGGTAAACTTTTAGAAAAAGGTATTCAGTGGAAGTTGGAGATCTGGACCATGATTCTCTTGGGTTCTGTCTGTCCCATACATTCCTGGGCACACGTCTTCACCCTCATCCCTGTGACTAGTGCCTCTGTGTATCTTCAGTGGACCTCTTTCCCCCAAATTGCCTCTGCGCCTCTACCCATGTTTCCTTTGCTCGACAACCTTAGCCTTCAGAGCCCAGGCTCCATCTCCCTTATTCTCAGCACCTTGTCCTTTACCTTAGCAAGTATCCATGTCTTCAAAGTGATCTGATAGATGTGGTTGTCTCAGAGCGATGGCTTGTGCACGTTTACAACAGTGCTCAAATTTTTCAGAGAAACTTAGTTAGCAAAGAATTCCCAGGATGAAATACAGATGAATAGAAGCTACAAACACTTGGAAGAGAAATTAACATTCTACATATACATAATGCAAAAGCATTTGAATATTGGTTTTGATCACCATCCTGGGTAAGGAGTAATTGGAAAAAGTCAGTGTTCTTAGCTGTGGCTGAAATGTAGAGTGAGATCCTGACAAGCCTTAGCTACAGCCTGTGTTCCTTGAAATTCATTCCATTGAATGCAGATCTTCAAAGGCATTTCTAGGCTATCTAGAGTTTCAGATATATTTTTACTAACAAAATAAAGGTATGTAACATCATAGTGACGCCTGCATGAGTAGTCTGGGAGCCTGATTAGGAGATCAGGCTTTCTGAAGGTTGTTTCAGGTCACAGGACTAAAAGTAGTCAGTCAGGAGAAAAAGTCATATCGAAGGTAATGCCTCCTTCATTTGGCTTTACGTTGAATTTGTAGAAGTTTGCTCTCTGAGTCTGAGGTTTTAAATCCTGCCTTCCAAAATGAGGCAGAAAAATGAATTTCTGTTGCCTGGCTCCACCAGTTCAACAAACAACTTCAAATCTATACCTCTGACTATAGATTTACAGGATATATAGCAAAAATATCTTCTGAATCTCATTGCAATCATGACATTCAAATGACCTAATCATGCAGCACTAGCATTCAGATCAATTTAAAGACAGTCCACGATCCTAGGAGCAACTTAAAATGGGGAATCTGCAGGCGCTCACCCTGCACCCTGGACTCTTATTTGTATGAATGAAAACAGCCTAATAGACAACTGCTCTTTCTCAAAGGGACCTTGTTTACAAACATGAACAACCATTGCTTTGTTCTCTTGAGACAAAACAATACAGCATCAATCAAAGCAAAGCCACATACCCCAGCTCACTGCTGCAGCTGCTCATTCAAATCCGCATGTCATTCCCTGCAAGCCAGAGTGCCTGCCAGAACGCTAGTTCCTCTGCCTGGGCTCTTCGGAAACACTGCTGCAGGTTAACTCTTGAAGGTTGGATGCTCTAACCCAGAAAGCCAAGGCTTTCTAACTTAACCACTTGCATGCTGACTCATCCGGCAGGCACCAGGCACCCCGCTGAGACTGCTGATGGGAGAACCTTACACTATCAGTATTTGGAAGGTAACACCTAGATCAGCAGTTCTCAACCGGCAGGTCGCGACCCCTTCGAGGGTGAAAGGACCCTTTCACAGTGGTCGCTTCAGACTATAGGACATTTACATTACGATACATAGCAGTAGCCAAATTACAGTTATAAAGTAGCAACAAAATGATTTTATGGCTTGGGTCACAGTGAGGAGCTACATTAAAGGGTCACAGCATTAGCAAAGCTGAGAACCACTGAGCTATAGGCTATCATTTTGCACTATGAGCAAACTTCAACATTTGCCCCGTCTGACCTGCTTGTCCTCTTTGATTTGGAAAGCAGTCAGCTCATTCCCCAAAATATCAATTGCACACCGCAGAGACAAGATTGAACCATCAATGCAGAGAAGAACATTTGGATGAAGGAGTTATGCTCTAGGAAAGAGGATGACTCCCCTTTTCTCGACAGAATGCAATCTGATGGAGACAATAATCCACATGTAGTAAATGTACCAAATTATCTGGAACCTACTTTATCTCTATGAAAGTTACTACGGTTCCTAGCCAGGCACGTAGGGAAGCGTGCGTGCGTGCATGTGTGCGAGTGTGTGTGTGTGTGTGTTTCTCCTGTTCAGGAGTTGATTCACAAATATGAAAGCCAAGGAAAGAAAGTAAACCCGTTCAGTGTTGGATAGCTTTTGCTTTGTTGTCTTTTGGGGCTTTTTCTTCTTGAGACACATTATCATTGTGTTCTAGCTTCTGTCCCAGCCACCCCCTGGCCTCAAACCTCCTGAGTGATGAGATCACAGGCCTGTGTCCCATGCCTGCCATTGGCTCATGTCTTTTCAGTCACGCTCTGCCCCCATGTCACTATATAGGAGGCTAATGGACTTAGAATTCCCAAAGAAAACATTGCTCCTTTCCTGTTTGTGAGTGAATCACTGCTTAGCAATGATGAGGTGAAAACCAGCTACAGCCGGACCCTGGCTTTCTTCAGGAGAGTTTGCTGGGGCCTCAGAAGGAAAAAAAAAAAAAAGCTGAACTGTTGAAGGTGGTCATGAAGACATAGAGGCCCAACAGGAACGGGGCTGGGGACTACCTGCCTTTCCTCTCTGCCATCTGCAACTGCAAGGCCTGCCTTTCTGAGCTGCATTACATGCTAATTGGGGTCCTAGGTTCAAGAGCCTCCTGTGCCAAAACTGCATCTACCCTGGGAGTCTCCAATTCCAGGAAAGAATTGGAACTTTGACCTGGGCAAAGGAGAGCATAGACGGCCTGGGGAGCCAGCGGTAATGACTCTAACAATAGCCTAACCTGGTGACGCTTACCCCATGCTGGCGAATGTACTGACCCTTTCCCCAGCTCTCTGCTGGAAGGACCACCAGCTAGCCAGCAAAATCTGGGTTGCTTTCTCCTTCCCAGCTCATCCTAGAGTCAGGGCTGGTCTGTACCTGACATCTGAGCTATGGGATGTCAGAAGTGAGAGAACTGATCACACAGAGAAAAATGAGGGGAGACCCTTACCAATAAAGTGAGAAGAGCAGGCTGATGGTGGGGGATAGAAGGAAAACTGAACAAGATTGATCAGGACGTCTAATTTCAGCTTCACAGAGAATGACCATAATTTCTTCCTTAAGCGTTTAGTAAAATTTACCAGTGAACCATTTTTGACCTTTTGACCTTACTTTATCACTTGTAATTTCCTTAACATGTGCAGTAGCCCCATTTCCTGATTCTTGAAATGAAACTAGCTGACAGGTGTGTTCAGCTTGCAAAAGCAGTAGGCATCACTTTGGTGTGTGCAATACTTAAGTAATGCTTATTATTATCATTTCAAATAAATAATAGAAAGTGTCTCTGGCCAGAGCTGGAGTAAACAGCCCGAGCCAATGAAGATCTTTAAGAGAAAAAAAAAAAATCCAAGAATTTCTATAAAAGGACACATAAATCTACCTTACAACCCTTCAATCTCATACCTACATGTTTACACACAGGAAAGCATATATCCATGTATCACAGCCTGAGCGCAAGCACCCAGGTTTATGCAAGAAAGTTCTTGGCTGTGTTATTCATATCAGTGTTCATAAAGAATTGAGCTGAAGCATATTTGTTTTATCAGCCACTGCCCCCTAACAGACAGAGTGACTCATCAACACAGCAGTATAAGCTTCCTGGGCTTTGATTCAAGAGTTGGCAGAAAGGACCTAAAAGGGGAAAGGAGGGGTTTTGTTTTGTTTTTTTGGTTTGTTTTTTTTTTTTTGTCCACAGTTTCAGAATATTCAGCTCATAGTCCCTTTGTCCTATGCACTTGAGCAGGACATCCTGTTGTGGGATGTGTGGCAGGGAAGCACTGCTCACTTCCTGGGCAACCAAGAAGCAAAGAGAGAGGGAGTGTGGACATCTGTCTACCTTTCTCGCCTTTTATTCTGTCTGGGTTCCCATCTTATGAAAGTCTACTGTTCACAGTCAGCCGGGGCTTCCTCCAGAAAAGCTCTCATAGGCAGTTCCATGGCCTCATCAACTTCTATACAGTTCTAGTTGACAGTGAAGCCACTTAGCAGAGATGAATGTAAAAATACAAAGCAGAGTAAAATAAATCAGACATAAAAAACACTTACTGGATACACGGTATTGTGGGGGAATAGTGGAGGGTCGGATATATATCTCAGTGGTCGAGCACTTGCCTACCACAGTTAAAAATAAAAAAAGAAAATATAAAAATGTGGGTGTCTTAGTTAGGGTTATCATTGCTGTGATAAAACACTGTGACCAGAAGACTTGGGGAAGAAAGGGTTTATTTTGCTTACAGATCCCAAATCAAAATCCATTGATGGTGTATAAAAAAGGGACATCATTGTTCCAGGGTATGTATGACTGGGAATAAGGTTTTTATTGTAGATATGAGGGAGAGTACGCCAGAGGGAGAGTCCAGAGCAGAGAGAAAATAGTAGATTAAACATGGCCAGCCGCTGAACTGAGGAGAGGGAGGAGGAGCGGGGCCAGAGTGGAATAGCACGGCAGGGTACACAGGAAGGAGAATCTGGGAGTGTCGAAGGCCATGAGCTGGAGAAATTTAGGTAGGAGCAGGGTGAGAAGAGCCAGGACGCCAGGATAAACTCTGGAACAGGTAATTGTGATGCTGAGAGAGCCTGAGGCCAGCATGGAACTTGGTATGCTAATAGACAACAGCTATTGGTCCCATGTTTCTTTTGAACTGGAGCTGGCACTCATTCTGGATGGAAACCTGGAGGCAGAAGCCGAAGCGGAAGCCATGGTGTATCTTACTGGCTTATTTCTCATGTCCTGATCAGCCTGCTTTCTTTTTGATTAGTTGGTTTTGGTTTTTCAAGGTGAGGTTTCTCTGTATAACAGCTCTGGCTGTCCTGAAACTCACTTTGTACACAAGGCTGGCCTTGAACTCATAAAGATTGGCCTGTCTCTGACTCAAGAGGGTTGGGACTAAAGGTATATGTGAGCCACCAGCAGCAGGTATTAGTCTGCTTTATTATAAAACCCAGGCCAGACCAGGAGTGGCCCACCTGCAATGGGCTGGACCTTCTGTCATCGACCACAAATTAAGAAGATGTTCTACAGGATTGCATACAGCCTGATCTTATGGGAGTATTTTCTCAGTTATGGGTCCCTCAGAGGGGTCTAGCTTATATGAAGGTGACATTCACAACTAACAAGCAGTAGTAGAAATGGAAAGTGGGAATTCACATCGGCTTTGCAGGGCTAGATAAGGTTGACTGGGAAAGCTTCAGGAAACTTCTCTTGAGATAGCATTATTTAATATCTTGGTAGATGTTTGTGTTATATAAATACAGACATTTGTCAAACAACAAAAGTATGCTAACTTGTATATTTTATCATTACTTATGGATATACATTTTTCTGAAAATATTCTTTCCTTCTAAGAGAATAAACTTTTGTTGGACCTCACAGCCAAGTTAATAATATGCCTCAAGATCATTTAAGAATATGTACTTATCCTGAGGTCCTACTGTGGTTACTACCTGTTTAACTTGCCTTTAAGAGAATAATGTAACATATTACTATGAAATAGATTTTCATGCAACCAGCCCTTACAATATAGGTTAAACACATAGTTGTAATCTTTAATCATGTATTTTTTTCATGCCCCTAATACAGAATAATGTGTGTGTGTGTGTGTGTGTGTGTGTATGTGTGTGTGTGTGTGTGTGTGTGTTGTGGTAATCTTTTGGAAGCATCCATTATCCAAACGAATGTTGGAAGCAACGTGTGAATGTAGTTCACAACATCTGTATCGTTCTGAGTGTTCTTCTTGGGTAAACTGTGCCGGTAAAGTAGTGTCTACCTTTAAAGACACTGCTAAAGAGCTCTGTAAAGAGTATATTGTTCCTTTCCCATATCATGTCTTCTGTACTATTCGAGAAATGGGGAGGAAACTCGCTGTTGGGAACAGACAGAAATGCAGGACAGGCACAGTAGAAAAGCAACAGCAACAGATCAGGGACACACAACAGAGGAACAGATGGATCAGAACCACAAACTATAGACAGGCAGAAGACACAGGGAGAGAAGGGGAGAATTCAGATTTGAGCTGGCTCTTGGCCAAAATAACTCAAGAGGAAGTTCTTGTCTTTATTCCTTAATACAATATTGACACATTTTGGGGTCCACTCTCTGAAGTTTCTTTAACACATTATCCAATGCACTTAGTAAATCTTAATTCAAAAGATAAAAATCTGAGCAAAATTTGAATTTTAGTTGAGGATATGTATATTGACCTCGAGGGAGAAGTGAACAGGCACTTTTATCTCCTTTGGAATGAATGTGAAAATAAGATTAATTAATAAAAAGAAACACGAATGATCAATACGTGGGAAACAAGTAGTGATGTAATTCCTGGCATGTAGCACCTACATGGTAAACATACTAGTCCAATAACCCAGCATGGCACTGGCTGAACTACGGAGGCACGCCCCTAGGTGTGCCTATGTAAATCTGTGTCCAACCGTTCTTTTATAAGAAGCCACGTGGAAGATCATTTCTTTTTCTCTTCTGCTTCTCTGCCCTTGTACTTGCTCTGCCACTTCCCAAATAAACTCTAGTGTGGCAGCTGGTAGTACGTCTATTCTCACATGCAAAACCAACAAGTAGAATAAAGTAATGGTAGAAACTATATATGGCACCATAGAGTTTCATTATGAAATTCTTAAATAAGATTTTGCATAATAAAATGGAAGAAGAAAAAGAGTCTGTATAGAAAAGTTCCTCGTTTTTGTCTAAGAAAAGAAATGGACTTTCTAAAGACGGGCAATTCATCATTTCTTCTGATTTTAATATGACTCAGCACCAAACAGCTAACATTTGGTGCCAGTTTTGCTATTCCAGATGTACAGGAAGCTCTGTTTTCCACCCTTACCATGTGTGAGCGTGACAGTTTGGAAACTTGCTCCATTTTCTCTTGTTTGAATTTGGCTCAGGTGAAGGTCCACAGCACTGACATTTTCTCTTCCAGAGAAAGAATGGTTTTTCCCCCTTCCCCATGTTCCAATCACCTCTGCTGTTTCTGGGCACAAAGTCTTGGAGGACACAGCCCTTCTGGCTGTCTTCCTCCTCCCTCATGCTCAGGAATTCAGGAACCCCGAAGGAAACCCCTTAGACACCTTGCCTGGCAGATTCAGAGTTGCTGTTAGTGGCACCAAGAAGTAGATCAGCCTGTTAGCTCTGAGAAGTGCCACTTCTAAAGAGGGTGTGCACCAACAGTCCCATGGGACAAGACTCCCTTTAAAGCCATTTTCTGTACTTGTTAATCATTGAATTGAGAAAGTTAGCAAATGTCACAAACTCATTTGATGTGTAATTCATGAGGCTCATGGAACTGAGTGTAGTGTTGTCTGTTCATGCTACCTTTTACAGAAAAATAGTGTGTATGGGACACACTTTATCCACGCTCAGTCTCTTCTAGGTTCTCTCTCACAGCTGATCACCATTCAGAAGTCAAAAGGCCTCCTTGGTAACAATCACACAATGAGCACACTTCCCATAGACCTGGTAATGGGATGACCATGGCCTCTGGAAACCCAAAGTCATTGTAAAACATACAGTTTAGAGGCTGGATCATGTTTCATCCAAATGATTGTTGTCTTGTATTATTATTGTGAAATATTCTGATGTAGATGTGTAATCGGGCCATGTGCAACATAACTAACATAGGTTTAGTCATTCTGACTAAGATGGCAGAGTGTCCAGACATCTGGCTATGTGCAGATCTGGATGAAAGATGGGCTAATCTATGGGTATTCAGATAATTACTTAGGGGCATTTTAATACTATTTTTGTGTAGCAAGTGGTAGTAGGTTTTCCTTCAGGGTCTATGTTTTCTCTAGCCTCAGGTTCTCTGCTTAGTTAGTAGTACCAGGCATGAGTTTCATCTTGTGGCATGGGCCTTAAAACCAATCGGAAAATGCTAATTTACTCTCATAACGTTCATGTCACTGTTGCCTTGGTGGGCATATTTTACCAGGTCAGTCATTATCGTAATTTTCAGGGTTCACAGCTGCATAAGACTGTTGATTAATTTTCTTTTCTGATAGCATACATAGCTACTTCCAGCATAATGGAAGCTAGCCAGCAGGGATAAAATGGCCAGGTCTGTACCCATTTCGTTGATCCCTTTCTGTGATGCAAATCTGTAGTATCCTCAGGAACAAAGTCTGAAGGGTACATCAAGTTTTGGAGGGCAACCAAGAACACTGGTAAGAGTATGTAATGTTTGCGTGTGGGAGTATGGAGCCCACCAACCAGTAAATTGAAAGAAGTACCTACCTATACTTGGCACTAGACTCCTTGGTAGCCAATGATGTCTAGTTGTAGGGGCATTGTTACTAGTTATAAGATAACTGCATTTAAACTTTATAAAAAAATATGTGTATATATTTAAGAAGTGTCTACAGTGAATTTCCCTATGGCCCTTTCCTATGTCTTTAGCTTTATTTATCCCTCTCCATACTTCCTCCTTCACCCTTCCCTCCCATTTCCCCACAGCCTCCTGCTTTATTACACCTCCTCCTCCCTTCTAATACCCTGTGCTCGATTCCCCCATTGCCATTGGTCACTTCTCCTGGTACTCTAATTTAAACATACACATTCAGAGGTAGAATCCACAAGGAAGGGAGAATATGCAGTTTCTTTCTGGGCGTGGTTTTGCCATGTTTATAGTGATTATTTCCAGCTTCATGTATTTTCCTGAAACTTCCAAAATTTCATTCATTCCAAAAGTTCCACTGTATATATGTCCCACATTATTATTGTCCATTCATCTGTTGATGAACATCTAAGCTGTTTCCATTTCCTGGCTATTGTGTCTAGAACAGCAATAAGCACGTGTGATAGGGTATCTATGCAGTGATAGATTCCCTTGGTGTATGCCCAGAAGTGGTATAGTTGCACCATACATCCATTTCTAATTTGGGAAGAACTTCCACACTGATTTTCATAGTGGCTGAGGCAGTTCGCACTCCCCCACTCCGACATTCTGACTGGGGTAAGATGAAATTTCAAACTGGTAAGGCTAATGATGTTGAATATTTTAAAAGAAAACAAAAACTCACTTGTATTGCTTTTGAGAATTATGTTTAGTTACATGCTTCAGTTTTTCATTGGATAGTTTAATTTCTTGGTGTTTAGGGGTTTATATATATTTATACAAATATATGTATATACATTTATATATACATTTATTCAATTAAAATGTTTCCATATATATTAATGCTTAAAAAATTTATTTTTGCCTGCATGTATATCTGTGCATCAGATGCATGCAGTGACTACACAGGCTGAAACAGGGTGTTGAATTCCTGGAACTAGAGTTATAGACAGTTGGGCATCTCCATATTGGTGCTGGAAATTGAACCTGTGGAAAGCACCCAGTGCTCTTGACTGCTGATCCATCTCTCCAACACTGCTGTTTGGCTTTCCTGAATTTCTTCTAGAAATTTTCCTATTCAGTAGGCTGACTCTTCTTCACTCAAGTGATGCTGTTCTTTGCTTTGTAGATGCTTTTTAGTTTCCTAAGGCTTCACTCAATAACATGTTTTTTGGTAGAGCAATGTAACACCTGGACTTGCATGTAGCATCATTCTAAGTCCTATATGGGCACCACCAGGCACACTGACACGTCAAAGGTTTTGAAAAGTCTCAATTGGCCTCAGCAATATGAATGAATGCTAATTTACAAGGCCCTCGAAGAGCAATTCTCAGTCTCTGGCTCTCAATCCCCGACCCTTTTACAAGGGTTGTCTACGATCATCTGCATATCAGATATTTATATTAAGATTCATAACAGTAGCAAAATTACAGTTAGGAAATAACAATAAAAATAACCCTATGGTGGGGGGTTCATCACATCATGAAGAATTATATTAGAGGTCACAGGCTGAGGGACCATTGTCCTTGAATATAAACTCTATTTTCCATACCACTGTCATTTTCCACTTATAATCTTCCAGACATCTCTGTGCCAACAGCTGGAACACAAGGCAGACTCTATAGCCAGTTTTAGTTCAACTGTTGTTAGGAGACAAGTTTATGGACTCAGCCACTAACAATACTCTATAGATAGCCACTGATTTATTGTCTATGAAAAATATTATCAAAGTCTCTCTACCACAGTGTAAAAGCTTGGAAGTTGTCATAGTAAGAAAATGTTGAACAGAAAACAACTTTTCTTGAATACACCACAGAACCAAGGCTGCAGGTCCAATTACCACACCACAATCTACGTAGCTGCATCTGGAATGATGACCAAGTTCTGCCTTTGTGGAACAGAAGCCAGTAGCCATAGTTCTAAGAAAGAACAGCCACACTAATGAACTGATGGAAGTGGAATAGAAACCAGTGTTAGAGAGAGAAATGCTTGGGACCCTTTGCCTTCATCCAGTTACTTCTAGCCTTCCCATCTGACTTAAGGGACAAAACAGTCAACAGGAACAGGTGGTAGATTAGAAGGTTTAATATTTACTTGTCAAGTTCAAGCTTAGAGATACAACCCATACCCATTATGAAACCATGAGGAAGCCCAGTCAAGAGGGACATCCAAAAATAGTACATCCAAGAACTATGGAGCCTCTGGTACCTACAGTTGCAAGCATTAAGTATAACAATGATGAGCAAAAACATTAAAATTAAATTCCTATTTCTCAACCTGTTATGTTGACCTATCATCAAAAAATTTACAAAGTTTGCTAAAAGACATGAAGAAATATCCTGAAGATAGAACACACAGAGCAAGAATAAGAATGAAACCCAAGGGCTGGAGAGATGGCTCTGTGGTTAAGAGGACTTATAGAGGACCTACCTGGGTCCAGTTCCCAGCACTTTCATGGTATCTCACGATCATCCCTAACTCTGATTTCAGGGGATCTGACACCCTCTAAGGGCACCAGGTGCTCATGTGGTACACATACATGCATCCAGAAAACATTCATACATATAAAGAATAAATCTTACGAAAAAAGAATGAGATCCAAGAAATACACACACACACACACACACACACACACACACACACACACACACACACACACACACGAGGTGGGGGATCTGGAGAACTTTAAGTATATGGAGCACACAGCTGGACAACAAAGGGCAGGGGAGGAGCCTTTCAAGCAGACAGCAGGGGAATTTAAGGGCCAAGGGAAATGTTAGAAACCCTGAGTACTGGAACAGAAATAATGTCTGTGATGTGCTCATCAGAGGTACAGCCCTGCTGAAGAACAGGCAAGCCCGATAGTTACATGAAGTATAAAAAAAGAAAAAGAAGAAAAGAAAAAGACAATTCCAAAACTTTTTGGTACCTCCAGAAGGTTCAACATATCACAAGGGAGGAGAGAATGTCTAAAGTCGTCGTGGCTGGTAACATTTCAAAGTTAATGGTAGACACCAGAGTAGATGTGTGAGATGCTCACAGAGCACCAAAATTAAATATTAAAAATGCTGCCTCTAGGCATGTCCTAGTCAGACTGCAGACATAGAAGATGTTGGAAAGAGGCCAATGGGAAGAACCAACAAAGAAATAAGAATAAGACCAGGCCTCCTGCGAGAAGCCATGGAAACAGAATGTGGGCCACAAGGCCACAAGGAAACCTAGAATCCATAGCCAGCAAGGTATCCTTAGAAAGAAAAGGGAAATAAACACATTCCAAGACAAAGCTAAAGGAGTTCATCACCAGCTAACCTGCTCTGCAAGGAGAATTCCCTCAAGCTAGGCGAGAAGTGGGTGTGGTGGCACAAAATTGTAGCCAATAGCAGAAGGATCTTTGGGTTTCAGGCTAACCAGAGCTACAAAGAGAAAATCTGTCTCAGAAACCTCCAAACCAACCAAACAGACAAACAAAAGAAAACAAAACCCCTTGAATCTATATAAAGCACATCACCACATAAAGATGCATAATCTTTAAGTTTTTTGGTTTTTTAATTTTCTAATTCTCAATTAACCAAAAGATAACTGCTTGCTTAAGGGAATAATGGTAATGTGTTGGGTGATTGTGACATTTGAATAGGTAAAGTAACTAGCAGCAATGCTCCCAAGGGACAGGAAGGAGCTGAAAATATATGGTGATGAGACAGACCTTTCACTACACTCAAAACAGTCATAGCTTAAGTAAAAAATATGCGCAGTAAACTCTAGAGCAATCTTTAGACCTGTTTTGGTTATCTTCTTTTGTGTGTGGCCAAGGACACTGGCATCCTGTTCTATGTTTCCACCTTATTATACCAGACAGGGTCTCTCTGAACTGGAGCTAGGCTAGGGGGCAAGACAAACCCTCCTGTTTCAGCGCTACTCCCTCAGGTAAAGGTGCATATCACCGTGCCTGTGGTACTGGGATGTGAACTCAGGTCCTCAGAAAACTATAGCAAGTCCCCTTAACCACTAAGTCACTTCCCTAGACACTTGTTTATTAAGGTAAGATCTATGTTGCTCAGCATTGGAGTTTTGAGATGTGAAACAATCCTCCTGCCTCAACCTTAAGAGCAGATATCTGGGACTACAAGTGCGCACTATCATATACCTGTCAAAAGGAAAAATCTGGGATGAAATTCCTTTGATGTTAAGGATCACATAAATCCCTTACAACCTGGACTCTGAAACAGGTGCGAATAAGCACAATACCAAGAGTTTTACTTTCTTTCAAGTAAGGTTGCTGACCACAGGGAGAGAAATACAAAGGTTATTGAGATTTGCGCAGACTACTCCGCGCTGAACTCAAAACCTAGTTGACTTTCTGTATAGTGGGGGTCAAATTACAGTGGTATCAATTCTCACCATTTACGGTGCCAAAGTAACACCAAACTGATCAAGCCTGGCATGTGCTTTAGATAGAAATAGAGCACACGATGAGCAGGCCACTGGTAAAATTCCCTCACACCTACAGGGTGCATTTCCTGTGACTCAGACCATAATTAACACTCATCCACCTTAGTCTTACCTTCTTAAGTAGAGGTTTCTACCACCGCTGATTCATTACAGTCAATAACAGCTCAGAGTACTGCCTGGAAAGGGTGGAAACCCAGGACTCCCTTTTTCTCCTGTTGACTCTGGTCTGAGTCACTTCAGCTGGTTTATGTATAAAATGGGTACACTAACATACAGTATATACATAGTGGCTGTATGAGGGTTACCAGGATAATAATAAATGTAGTATGCTTAACTCATTAGATGAAATAGTTGTAATGTTGTCTAGGGCTTCATTTGCTCCAGCAGGACAGAACTAAGGTGCTTCTTTAGCTTTATCCTGTGATGCAGTCTCCAGGATAGAAGGACATTTCTCTTTGCCCCTCACGGGATCTCCAGCAGGTAGAAGCAAAATTAAGCCAGTCTGAGGAAGACAAATAGCATGTTTCTCTCTTATTTATGTGCCTAGATTTTAGTCACACAAAATCATGTATGTATATAAAAATGAAAGCAAATGTGGAATTGTTTAGGGGAACAAAGGGAGCAGATAGGGTACAAGAATGCACTGCTCAGTATATAGTATATATGCATGTGAAGTTAGCAAGGTTTCCTGGCACGTACATGGCAGATAACTCTTAAGTATACATTTTTAATATAATCATTCAAGTTTCAGTCAGGTACTAAGGCATACTCCTGTTATTCAGGAGGCTGGGGAAGAAGGGTCTGACATGCTTGAAGCCTGTCTGAGATACAGTGCATACAAGGCCATCCCTGGCAACTTCAGACCTTACAGTAAAATAGGAAGCTAGCCATGATGTGTACCCAGTGCTCAGAAAGTGGGGGAAAGGCAGATTAGGAGTTCTTACATGAGATCCTGGGGTGGAGCAGGGGTGCAGCTAATGGTATACTACTTGCCTAAAATACTCAAAACCCTGGGTTCAGTCCTCTGCCACAACAAAATGCTAGTTCAAGTTGCTTAGGGAAGGAAAAAGAGCCCATTTTGAATGTGTTAGTAATTCACATGACTACTCATCCTGCTTTTCAGTACACCTGGTTAACGCACAAGGGAAGCCAACCCCATAGAATTGATGATGGGCCAGGTGGAGTAGTTTTTTTCTTTGTCCTGTAGGCCTGGGATACAAAAGCTCAAAACTTTCTGCAGTCAAGTTCTACTGGCCTCACTCCGGCCTCCCCAGGACTATCCTTTTAACAAAAAAGACAGGTCTCTTCTATTAAGCCCTTTTGTGCTTTCAGTTAGGGATTGGTACCAGTATATCTTTCTTTGAAGTTTTTCCAACTCACAGGTTATTCACATGTTGCCACTGAACTAAGACTCAGAACCAGAGGTTCTCAACCTGTGGGTTATGACTCACGTAGGGGTGCACATCAGATATTTACGATTCATAAAAGTAGCAAAATTACTACAGTTATCAACTAGCAATAAAATAATTGTATGGTTGGGGTTTAACAAAGTGAGGAACTGTTTGAGGTTCACAGTATTAGCAAGGATGATAAGCACTGCATCAGAACCCTTCCTTCCCATCTACTGCGAATGGTTACACACTGGGTTTCTGTGGATTTTTCTAGTACCAAGTTTCTCCCTAAACCCATGATGATTCATTCTGCCAAGATCTCTCTTTCAATACTTAATTTCTCTATTCCGTCCCCAACTCAGCCTTCTTGAACCATCATGTTCCCATCCCCTATCCTGTCCCCTCCATACTGCTCCCAGTTTACCCAGGAGATCTTAACCATTTTCCCTTCCTGGGGCAATCCTTCTTAGGGTCTTCCTCTCCACCTAGGTGGTCCCAGCTAAGACTCCTAGCAATGTTGGAGAGGGTGCCTGAACTAGCCTTCCCCTATAGTCAGAGTGGTGACTAACCCTAATTGTCATCATAGATCTACAGACACAGACACCACAGCCCAGCACTTGGCCAAACTCCTGGAGTTCAGCTGAAGAGAGGGAGGAACTAGAGGAGAAAGGGGGAGTGAGGTTGTCAAGAGCACAATGGAGAAAGCCAACCGACCAAACTAATGGGAACTTATGGGCTCTGGACTACAGCTGGAGAGTCTTCATGGGACCAAACTAGACCCTCTGAATGAGGGAGACAGTTTGTGTAGATTACGCTGTTAGTGGGCCCCTGGCTATAGGACCAGGAATTATTCAGGTTTCATGAACTAGCTTTTTAGAACCCACTCACAGTGGTAAAATGCCTTGCTCAGCCTTGATATAGGGAGGAAGGGATGGGTCCTGCCTTAATTTGATATGTTAGCCTGTGTTGACTGCTCAAGGGAGGCCTTATCCCCTTTGAGTAGTAGATGGGGTTGAGGGTGGAGGGAGTAGAAAAATGGGAGGGAGCTGGGAATGTAAAAGAAAAAAAAAACCTTCTTAAATTAAAAAAAAAAACAAGGAAAATAAAAGGAAAAGATTACATTGGTTCCATTATAGAAAAAAAGTGAATAATTTGGTTGAGAATTAGAAAATTCATAGGTATTGGTAAACAATTGTAACAGTGTACTTTAACTTATCTGTGAGTCCTTTTATATACTGAAAAACAAAGATCTGTAGGGCTTTTTTGACCATTAAAAATACATTTTAAAGTCCTGCATGGAGAAATAAGTGAATAATAAAGATTCAGGTCAAGCAAGCTTTGAAGAGAACTTGAAGATTGGTTTCCTGCATTGGTTTAACAACTCCATGAGTTCCGGAAGATGAACACAATAATCAGCCACATACTTTCAGTATCAGTTTTTATTAAAAAGTGCATTTGATTAATTTATGATTTAGGTAAGCTGTAAGATATCAGTATACCCTCTGGAATAATAACTTTACAAAGATTTAAAACAAACAAAAATTTAAAAGCCTTTTTTATTTCCTTCACCATTATTGTTTTACAATACAAATATCACCTTGTGAGTAATGCACTCACACACACACACACACCCACACACACAAACACACTCACACACATACACACAAAACCTACAGAAGGTAATTCTGCTGCACATAAAATACAGAATGGATATTTTATATATATATACTTCTTCGTTCTTAGAAAACTATTTTGTTCTCCACGTTGGCAAGTAAAGAGCAGAACACTTCCCCAAACATACATATGTCAGGAGTAAAACTCAAGAGTTACATACAGTTTCTGCACAAATATATTTTAAAGAAATCATCTTTGTTGTGGTTCACCAACAAACTTGTCATGAGAGTATGGATAACTAGTTTATAGCTTTCAAGTTTTAGGTTAAGTGATCATTTTCAAAACTCTCTTTTTAAAAAGATATTCATGGCTGTTTTTATTGAGTAGTTAAAATTGAACTACCAAATAGATGAAATTATTTCGGTGGCGTATGTCACCGTTGCCCGCTCACAATATGTGAAAGGGCGCATACTCGTAATTCACACTACTATACTCTAATTCAAAACAATTTAAAAACCATTAGCAGTCTTTTGATTTAATTTAGCTATAAATGCAAATTTTAGTAGTGTATACATACATTTATATTTTCATGGAATACTTTACTTTAAATAAAAACATTTAAGATTGCCTACCGACCATACAATCAAGACAAGAAAGGCACTAGAAACATAGACAAATTTCTCTCCCAAGAAGCACTTTTCAATTTGAACTCTCTTTTCTGTGACATGTAAAAATCTTTAAATTTGGTTTTCATTTAACATCATTTTGAAAAATAAAGTTAGGAAATACTTAGAAAAACCACTTTATAACAGAATCTTCTGCTGTTCTTGTTTCTGTTTTTGATACACCGTCTCTGCTGATTTTATAAAACCCCGTGTGACCAGACCCACCATCTTTAGCTGAGCAAAGCCAGCAGGTAGAGAGCTTTCTGAACCAAAACCCATTCAGACACTTCGAACCCTTCAGAGAGACATTTGCTAGAAAATGGCTTACAGCCCTGTCTTTGGGGAAAGAGATATGAAAAGTATGTTTTCCCAAGAAAATAACACACTTTATTCCCAGATGCGGCTGGAGAGGCCAGAGCTTATGATATGGAAGCGCACAGTGGTGCTGCTGAGTCACACAGAAACATGGTGGCTGCCACTTAGAGAAGCCCAAGGCTTAACAACAGGAAATGTGTACAGTGCATGATAAGGTAAATTTTCTTTATTGTTGTCCAACGCAGGTCCTTTGGAGAGAGAGAGAGAGAGAGAGAGAGAGAGAGAGAGAGAGAGAGAGAGAGAGAGAGAGAGAGAGAGAGAGAGAGAGAATGAGAATCACAGTGCTGACCAGGTAACTCAATAGGTTAAGTCAAGGTAACTTTTGAAAGGTAATAGCAGTAGGGAGGTGTTGGTTTTATGGCATCTTCTCCTGAGTCCTTAGCGCTCCGGACAGGTCCTCCTTCCCCTACTTCGCAGAGCTGCTGTTTGTCGCTATGTGTCGTTTACCAACCGGCTATATTTAACTTGCCTACCAAGGTGGACCACTGGCCAGGGAAAGGGCCAATGGTAAGACCGAGGTACAATTCCTTGGACATTCTTTTCGAAGTACTGAAATGGCCTGTACCACCATACCCTGGCCAGGAGGTTCATCTGGGAAGCTTCCTTTAGCACCTAAGAAAGCAAAGAACATACATATTCTTTATCTTAAAACTGTTCATTTAAAAATATTCCCCATGTTAAAATTCAAAGGATCCCAGACTTAGCGCACAGCCATCCACAGCCCAGCTTCACTCTTAGCTCATGTAAGACTCCGGCAGAGCAAGGAAAACTGAGACGACCCCCCCAACAATTGCTTATGAAATATCAGCCTTTTCCTTTCTCTCCTGTGCTTATAATAAGGGAAAGACTTAATTAAATATAACTGTGAAGTCAGTGAGGGCCCATCATAACAAAAAGAGGTTGGGAATGCATATGCAGCAAAGTGCAGACGGAGGCTTAGAGAATATTTTTTCACAGACAAGGAAAGTCCTTATTTCAGAAGAAAACAATATCTGTGTCATTACGTTAACACTTTACAAAACTGATACTATAGAAAATACCCACACGCTTCCCTAAACCAGCAGCACCCAGCCAGGGGCACGAGAAGTTAAAATCAAAGGCAGGGGAGGAGACTTACTTGCTGATTGGCCATCGTGTGATACCACCAGAAAAGTCTCGTGGTGATGTAGTAGGCCACCACCACGTCCACAGTGTAGTGGTCATGTGCTAAGAGAATACAGAAGATTCCAACGACACTGAGGAGCCAGCAAATCCAGTGGTACCACCAGAGTCGCCTAGGAGAATCTGGAAAGAAGAAAAATATACAATAGTCCCAATCTCAAACACCATGAAGGACACTCAGCTACACTGCTGCCATCCCCGACATCAGCTCTCTCACATCTTTTCTCCTGAAAGCCTGGGCCAGCAAACCAAAAGACTTTTTATTTCTCTATAACCAGAGCTACATGGAAATAGCTTTTAATGAGTGGTGTGATTAGCAACAGTAATCCATATAGGGCTCTAACTTGCTTTACATAGTCAGAAATGTAACTTAAAAAGTGACTATAGGGGCTGGAGGGATGGCTCAGTGGTTAAGAGCACTGCCTGTTCTTCCAGAGGACCTTCAAATCCCAGCACCCATATGCAGCTCACAACTGTCTGTAACTCCAAGATCTGACACTCATACAGACATACCTGCAGGCAAAACATCAACACACATAAAATAAAAGTAATTGACATTTTTTTAAGGAAAGGTGAATATGACCAAATATGCACAAGTTTTTGCACTGTACTCCATGCTCCTTCCCACCCCCATACCACACACATTCTGGGGACAGGGTTTCGCTGCGTAGCCCTGGCTTTCTGGAACTCACTCTGTAGACCAGACTGGCTTCGAACTCACAGAGATCTACCTGCTTCTGCCTCCCCAGTGCTAGAACTAAAGGTGTGCACCACCACCACTAGCTACTTTTAAAAGACTGTCTACTGACAATTTTTGTGTTTGTGTGTGTATGTATGTATGTATGTATGTATGTATGTATGTATGTATGTGTGTGTGTATGTGTGTGTATGTATGTATGTGTGTATGTATGTATGTATGTGTGTATGTATGTATGTGTGTATGTATGTGTATATGTGTGTGTATGTATGTATGTGTGTATGTATGTATGTGTGTATGTATGTATGTGTGTATGTGTGTATATATGTATGTATGTATGTATGTATGTATGTATGTATGTATGTATGTATGTATGTGTGTGTGTGTATGTATATATGTGTATGCATGTTTTCATGAATGTAGACACGCATGTATGTAGAAGTATGTGTGCCTCACATGTAGAAGCCAGAGGCTGATGACAAGTTTCTCTTTTGAACACTCTATCTTATATACTGCGAAAGAGTTTCTCAATATGAAACCATACCTCACCTATTTAACTAGTCTAGCTACTCAGCTTTGCTCCCAACCCCTCCCCCCCCCAATCTTGTCCATACCAGCTCTGGAATTAAAAATAAACTGCGTGCCTACCTGGTACTCTTATGCTTGTACCTCAAACATTTTACCCAAGACCTACCCAGTAACCATCAATTAAATTTAACTTGTAGATAAACTGAAGGAAATATTTTATATAAATGCCCAGTGTGTCATAGATCCATTTATTAAATTTATTTTTTTGAGATAATAATTTAAATACAAAATTTCTCCCATCTCTTTCCCCCCTCCAAACCCTCCCAAAAACCCCTCCCTCTCTCCTTCAAGTTCATAGCCTTTTTTCACTGTGCATGTATATGTAAATACATATATATGTACAGATATGTACACATTCATAATCATAACCTGCTGAGCCCATATGATATTACTTGTAAGTGTGTTTTCAGGGCAATCAGTTTCTATGTTCTTCCATGGGGAGAACCACCTCTCATGTCCCAGCTTCCCTAGGTTGCCACAGTTCTTTGTGTGGAGGCAAGGCCTCATGGGCTTTTCCCCATCCAGTCTGGCATGTTCAGTGCTACCATCCTTGTTCAGCTCATGTTTGTGTTACAGATGCTTAGACACGGACAAGCAATTAAAATTGCTATGGTCACCATCCTGCATTCCAGGTTCTGTAACTACACAATCATCTGAAAGACTGTGATGTTTCTATTCCTTAAATATAAATAAAAGAACAAATGCCTGCAATTTGTATTCCAAGCATCTTCCTAAAGTCAGGACCCTTCCACATGAGTCCTCATTTGTACCTAGATCTGAGTCAGCCCTCTATTAGTACAGGTATACCTTTCTATTTCACATTCTCAGAGTTCTGTGACTCTTACAAGGCCAATACAGTGTGTTGCTTATGGTCCAGCACATTCTGACATGAAAAACGATTTCAGGTGTCAACCAGTAGGGGGCAGGCACCCCTTTCTTAAGGGCCAACGGTATCTAATCCCTAAGGCTGCCCTTTCTATATTTGGTATAAGCACTGGAAGCCCTTTGACTGGACATTTCTAGAATTCATTTTATTTGCTCACACAGTCAGGCCCCTGCAGAACATCTCACTTCTTAATGGTCCCTTTACTTCTGTTTCAAGGACAAGGTTAGCCAGCCTGCTTCTTCCTCCTCCTCCTCTGTCCAATATGTATGTACCAAGCTCTTCCATACCTTCCACTTCTCTCCATGGCTGAGGGGCAGATCAATCCACACCTGCTCTGCATAACTACATCAGAAGCCATTAACTTATCTATCTCTTGGACTCTAGGTCTCTAGTCTGTTCTCTCCAATGCCTTTGGAAGCCTCCTGCAGAGGTGCTTTCTCCGTCTCTGAAGGAGACATCAGATTACATTGTTTGCTTGTCTCCTACCCTCTAAGTGCACCCACTGACCCTGCTCTGTGGCTTAGGTGCTGGTTGCTACTTACACATCTGTTCTCTTTCTCATTACTACTCAGCTCCCAGCACATACACTTTCAAGGACTACAATGCTCCTAAGACACTTCCAGACTGTGTGGCATGTGTCCCTTCCTCTGCAGGACCACAAAGCCTGCTTTGTCACTCTTCATGGGAAATGCCTAGAGAGTGCTCACCAAACAGCTTTTGATAGAAAAACTGAGGAAAACTGATTTTCCAGGGGAAGTAAAACAGGGCTCAAACCTTAACAGCAATTAAAGGAAATGAATCAAGCTTCATATGCCCTCCCTCGCAAAAAAAAAAAAAAAAAAAAACCCAAGAGTAAAACGTGTAGAACATACTCATGTGTGTGTATATATACATATATATGCACATACATATACAAATACATATATATACATACACATACATGTATATATACATATGTACATATATACACAAGCACTCAAACACATATATACATATGTAAATGATTCCATTTACACATCTTTAAAACATTGCAGCTAATATCCTAGAACAAGGCACCTCCCACAAGAGTTGCAGCTAAGGGCTTTCCATACATTTGCCCGGTGCACAGGGAAAATAAGATAAGGCTTATTAAAGATAAGTTGCTTTAGGGGATTTTCCAAAGGACCATAGGGAGTGGCAGGTGAGGAAATTACAAAGCAAGCCTGTTTTAGACTTACACTCTTTGATAAATAAGTAGGTGAGCGTTAGCATGACCGTGTGGCCACTGTACAGATAGTCCCCACACATGTTGTGAGAGCCTGTGATGGATAAGCCACCTCCAGCGATGAGTTTCATTATTCTCCTCACTTGAGCTTCCCAGTCTCCAAAAAGCTATGAGAAAGGAGAAAGTGAGACTCAGTCTCAGTTCACATGAACATTTGATATCAGTTTTATTTGGTTTTATATAATGCTTTATCAAAACACATACAATCCCCTGCCATCAAGGATGCACACACTGTTCATCACCTTGCTCAGATGGTGGTATTTTTCAATAGTACATTTCAGTGATGTTTGAGGTTAGGATTTTAACCCAGGGCATCAAGCATGCCAGGCAGGTATTTTACCACTAAGACATGTGTTCTATTCATCTTAATTTTAACACAATTCAACAGAAAGAATTAGTGGTTGATTTACTGTAATTTCTACTTTGGAAAGGGAAAGTATGAATCTTAAACAAACATTTAGAGATCCATTTTGGCCCAAAACGAAAACAGTTCTGACTTATTAACCAAAACAATTAGTTGGTAACAAGGGACGCAAAACAATGTATTTTTCAGCCCTCTGAAATTACACAGGCAAGAGTGGCTATTTTTCCTTAGTGAGGGTTGGAGAGAAGCTTATAAAGTAATCTTGCTGCCTAAGATACAAGCCTTGCTGGATACTCAAGTAATAAATGGCTTAAGTAACTCACTTGATGCAACTGGATTTGGTCCATCAGAGACACGCAAATGTTTATATCTTTATGACTGTAGCTATGTTTACATTTTTCTTAGATTTGTTTATTTCATTGCATGGATGTTTCATTTGCGTGTATATATGCGTACCAAGTGTATGGCTGGTGCAGAAGAGGGTTCTCTGGAACAGCAGTTGTGAATGGTTGTAAGATGGTGTTGGGAGATTAAACCCTGGTCCTCTATAAGAACGACAGATGCTCTTAACCACTGAGCCATCTCTTCAGCCCCTGCAGAATACTTTTACATCCTAGTCAGCCCATTTAATGACCATAATCCCCTTTCAACATTTAATTGCTAATACCCAAGCTCTGGAAAATGCATGTTCCATTACAATTTCCCTTTACAAAAAGTAATCAGGATTTCTTCTTAAGGAAGACAAGCTGCCAGACCACACAGAGGATCTGACCCTCCCAAAGCAAAGGAGCTTTGAATGTTCAACACAAAAGAAGGAAGCAACTTACATTACAAGATTCCATGCTGTGGCATTTCAGAACTAGGTACTGCTGTGCCAAAGTCTCCAGAGATTAAAACTAAGCTTCAGATGGAGGAACCATATGAATATGACTTTGAGAGAGCATTTCAGAAGAAGAGAATGCTGGGGGGTGGGGTGGGGAGGGGGGGCAGGACTTCAAATTATAAAGCAATATGGTTTCCAATTTAGATTTTAGACCTAGCCATGAAACTAAAGCTTTTTTATATGCATAAGACATCAGCATATTTGCCATGTCTATATTCTTCTCCAGGACCTGCAGAGCAAGTGAGTGAGTACAGAGAAAGAGAACCAGGTTTTCCTAGGAACGCCATGAAAGGAGAGTCACAATGCTGTGTGGTGGCTGTAACACTGACTCAGAAAGTGTCCTGTCTAGATGCTTTACACGCCTTCAAGGGCATAAGTCGAGGATAAGTAAATATGTAGAAATAAATACAGAGAAAACTACTAAAAACAAAACACAAGGCAATTATCAATGCCATGGGAAACAAGCTACTGTAGAGAAAAAGGAGGACAAGGAATGGCTACAGAGCCCCCCAGTCTTCTAACACTGCCACCTTCACCACAGTTCCTCACGATGTGCTTACTCCAACCATAAAATTAATTTTGCTACTGTTATGAATCGTACTGTAAATATCTGTGTTTTCTGATGGTCTTAGGCAACCTCTGGGAAAGTCATTCAACCTCCTCAAAGGGGTCTCGATTCAGAAACACTGCATTATAGGAAAGCAACATGGCTTGGCTGTGAAGCATGCTTACAGAATTGTAACTGGGCAAGCGTTGACTACTGTTTCAGAGAGGACAGAACTACAGAGAAGACAGGACAAGACACTTTGTGTCCTGGCGATGGCAGGGTGAAGGGAGGAAGAGGGCACGGAGGATGGGAAGTCCTTATTTTTTACGAGAAAAAGCCAACAGAGCATCAGAGCTCAAGGGCCTTCTTGGCTAATTTAAGGCCAGCCTATTCTGAGACCCTGTGACCCCCACCCCCCCCAAAAATTATAGCCTGATGAATAATCAGCTACAGTTGCTTGGGATCTGAGCACATGGGAGGCTGACATAAGAGGATAATGAAGGAAAAAACAACAAAAACCAGGAGTTACAAAAAGAAAAATGGTATTGTATCACTTGGAGATAATAATAAAAGTGAAAATAGGCAGAACTACAGATATAACTACCTGGTTAAGAGTAAAATGAAATTAAAAAAAGAAGGCAAACCGGGCTGGAGTCAGGAGATCATTATTTTTAACAAGTTTAGTAGATAAAAAGTTAATCGTAGGGACAACAGTTCAACCTGTAACCTTTTTTTGGTAGGACAAGATGTGGAGATAAACACAGTGACAGTGATGAGGGGGATCCTGTGTATAGTGATGAGGGAGGGGATCCTGTGTATAGTGATGAGGGAGGGGATCCTGTGTATGTATAGTGATGAGGGGGATCCTGTGTATAGCGATGAGGGAGGGGATCCTGTGTATGTATAGTGATGAGGGGGATCCTGTGTATAGCAATGAGGGAGGGGAACCTGTGTATAGTGATGAGGGAGGGGATCCTGTGTATAGTGATGAGGGAGGGGATCCTGTGTATAGCGATGAGGGAGGGGATCCTGTGTATAGTGATGAGGGAGGGGATCCTTGTATAGCGATGAGGGAGGGGATCCTGTGTATAGCGATGAGGGAGGGGATCCTTGTATAGCGATGAGGGAGGGGATCCTGTGTATAGCGATGAGGGAGGGGATCCTGTGTATAGTGATGAGGGAGGGGATCCTGTGTATAGTGATGAGGGAGGGGATCCTGTGTATAGTGATGAGGGGGATCCTGTGTATAGTGATGAGGGAGGGGATCCTGTGTATAGTGATGAGGGGGATCCTGTGTATAGTGATGAGGGAGGGGATCCTGTGTATAGTGATGAGGGAGGGGATCCTGTGTATAGTGATGAGGAGATCCTGTGTATAGCGATGAGGGAGGGGAACCTGTATATAGTGATAAGGGGGGGATCGTGTGTATAGAGATGCGGGAGGGGATCCTATATATAGTGATGAGGGGATCCTGAGTATAGGGGATCCACTGCAGACCTAGGCTAATGTGTGTCTCAAGAAAATATTTTGTTTTACATGTATTTTTATAACACATTTATTTTACAATATATTTTAAGGTATCATTACAAAACAATACTAAAATTGAAAGTTTACAGAGTTATGTGTCAATTTATTACTAGTGGAAACAGTCTTTATATAGTACAGCCTAAGTGTGCTGTATCTACTAGGTCTACGGTAGCACACGCACACACTCATGTTCTAGGACTTCATACCCACTCCTTGGCCCAGCAAGCTCCATTTATAGTGATTTGCTTGAGCTGAACCTAAGTAAATCTTTTGGTTCATATTATATCTTTTTACGACTAGACATATAAATACTAAACTCACATTATAATTGCCTATAATATTCAACACATTCACTATATGCTATAAGGCTAGTTTTGCAGCCTAGAAGAAATAGGCTAAACTTCAGGGGAATGGAGTTGGCACAAGGATGAACTGGTCTCATGACATACCCTAAAAGAATACTTTCCATTAAACAATGCATGGCCACACTATTCTCAAAGTACTTTGCATACTACCATGCTAGTCCCTCAGAGTATGATTAAACTAAGCACTTGACCCATAGGGAGTAACTCTTCCTTCAGAAACCTAAGTGCCTTACAGAAGTATGTCACATTCTAGCTACCCTGGTCTGCCAAGGACCCCATATAAATTGCTATTCAACCATTCATTCTATCTATTTTGGCAAATTACAGTGTATTGATCCTCCAAAATAGAAAATGCATTATTATTGATCAAATGTCCCCAAAAGCTGCTTCTTAATCACCCAGACCAACAGCAGTGCAGCTAAGGGATCACACAGCATAGACAGAAACGGAACTGGTGGATTCTTGCCTTGAGCATCTTGCCACTGAGAAAACCATTCAGAGCTCACTCAGCCAACTCCACAAATGACTGTAAAGTGTGCCAATCCCTGGGTTTTAACTGGCAGGCAGCTTTCTAAAAACGAGAGTGGATACTTACAAACTAACTAAGGAAGATATGACATGTTCTTTAGGTCCCCTGGAAAAGTAGAGTAACAGGAAGAGAAGATTCCCCAGCAGGAAGAAGTGGCTCAAAGCTGCCCTTTCTGCTTCTCCTTGCTCTGTTTTACTGTCATCTGTGCAGTGGTTTTACAGAATGAAACACTACGTTCTCTTTACACAGAGATCTCAAACTTTTAATAGAAGTTCCCCATCAACTGTTTCCTGGTGGCATCCTAAGCTTGTCTGCTTGTTAACAGTGACGTTCTGATGTTCATCCTGCAGAATAGGAAGTAAACAGAGGGATGCTGACTGACTGGTAGTGAGTATACATGCTGACTCCGGATCAGAACCCAGGGCCCCATCCCGGAGCCAAATACAAGCAATCCTACTCAGGCTTCTGGAAGAGCACACTATGGCTGTAAGCACCATCTGAAACAGCAAGGGGGTAGCATTTCCAGGTTTGCATTTTGATGCTTTTTTACTACAATTTAATTGATTTTATCTTTTCCTTTGCCTTACATCAGGTGCTCTCAACCCGATTCAAGCTCTCCTTGCTTTATCTTATGCCACACTGATCTCCAGGAGAATTTTTGTGAGTATGAGAGACAGTTTCTCATCATGTGGTCCAGACTAGCCGCAAACTCATGACCTTCCCTGGTGCTGGAGTTATAGGCATACACCATTATGTCTCTCTTACAAATATACTATACTCCTTATTTATTATAATTGTGTTTGGGGCTGTGCATCAGTATGCCACATGTAGGGCCAGATGACAACTTTGTAGAGCTGATTCTTCCCTTCCACCTTTATACTGGTGGGAAGATAGAACCCAGGTTGATGGAAGACACTAAACCCTATCACTGGCTCCTCAGATTCACTTTACAGGAACAAAAAGGACCACAAGTCTAATTCAATCTTTAGTCTCAGCATTTGGGAGGCCAAGACGAGTTCAAAGCCAGCCTGGTCTACAGATCAAGTTATGGGATAGCCATGGGCTACAAAGACAAACCATGTCTCAAAACTGCCCTTTCCCCAAAAACCTTTACTAAAAATTCACACATGCACATAATGTGTTTGGATCTAATAAATACCCCATTCTCTTTCCTGTACTCCTGCTTTTCCCTATCAGCTTCATGTGTCCAACATCAGTTTTAACCAAGGAGGAAGCATTTCAACTGCTCTAGCCTCAGGTACTATTTGTTCTCAAAGGGACAGCTCGCTAGTATTACAGAAATTGAAGACAGTATTACTGTTATTAAGTTGAGGCAATTTTTCGGAGGGAGGAACCTCGGGCTCAGTTCCTAACAGCCAGCAGATAAATCTGCAGCCCTGCTGGATGTGTATTTGTGATCATCTCCTGATCAGGTGGGAGACTGTTTTGGACTCTTCCAGTCCTGGAGAGACATGCTTTCCTCTACAAATAGTACTACACTCAGCACAACTTAGCAGGGGGAGAGCCTTTACTGTGCATTTTTCCTTCTACGCAGCTTCTAAGACTTTTCATTCCAATCGCTATGGAGAGTTTTATCCTTATCCATTCTCAAATGTTTGCATCAATTCTTATGTCAGCAGGCTTTGGGGGTGAGTGGAGGTCTCTAAGCAACATCAGCAATAAGACACTTATCTGCCACCAGACTCTTTTTTTTTACTCCAGCCAAAATTAATAATGCTATCCAAAGGCCTCATAAAAACTTTAAATTGGATCAGCTCTGAATTTGTTACTCACACTCATGTTTAAAGCAAATGTCCCTTTCATAAAACCACATTACTTTAAATTCAGGGTTAGGAGTGTTCAACTTCCTCTAGTCAACCTAGTTAGGAAGTGGAGGTTACAGAAAATGTACTTACGCTTTTATTTTGAAAATTTTTATATGGAAGGATCAGTGCAGTGAATAATGAAGCCCCTCTTCTTGGCTGATTGTCAGTATTTTGCCATACTTGATTCTCTTTTCTCCCATGTCAGGAGAGTTAAGTTTTACAACACTTCACTCCAAAATTCAAAATAAGAAGTTCTCGTCTATAATCATGCTCATGAAATCTACAATGGTCCAACCCCAGCCACACTGCATGGTCTCTATTAAGTGCTCAATACTCCAGCACCATTTCTGGGTGCCTTTCCCCACTGATCTAGGATCAGCTCAGGGACCAGCCCTGAGGTGTCCTGTCACGCTCATGCTTTCACATCCCTGGCACTTCTCTTGTGCCATGCCCACCTTCGGTAATCTCCTTCCTCAGACACTCTTTGATGCTGCAGTCTGCTTAAATGCAAACTAAATGCTGTTGGCAGGACAGAACAGCTATGGTCTCCATCCCTGTGCACCTGTGAGGAAGCCCTGGTGCCATTTGTCCCGCTATTGGCGTGGCCAACTGGCCATGGCAAAGCCTGCCATATTTCTACACTAAATGTGTTCTCGTTGCCCCCTTATAATGAATAAAGAATGTGATTTTGAAAAACTATTTAAATACTACTGGCTTCAACCTTCACCCAATGGTTTTGGTACTACCCATCATGGATTATAATTTTTGAATTATTTCTAAAATGGCTGCTAAGTAGTCATTTTCTTTATCTTTTACATTTATTAATTTTTTTCTAAAGTGTCTCTCAAATTATAAAAACTTTTTTTTGATTTATTGTAATATGATATTGTCATGCTCAAACTATCTCAAGCATAACCCTGAGGGAGGAGGCTACAGGTCAGCAAGAGGGGCAGGTGACAGGGCCTAGGCTTGAGTCCCAACATTATGAAAGCAAGAAACAAATCTTGACAAAACAAAACATGGCCCCCAGGGAAGGAGTGTCCCTAAGCAGAACAGCCTGGCTTGTCAGAGCCATCATGAATAGCCTCTGTTCCAAGACCACTCCCTAAGATCAAAGAGTCACTGCCTACCTTTCTGAACCCTGAGCCAGTGTGTGAGGTTTTCCCTGAGGCACACAGAGTCACCTTTGAGGCTCTCTGGGACTCCCCAGTTAATGTCTTGCCTCTTGGCAGTTGGTGGCTCCCAATATCTGTAAGGCTTCCCTTATAGTCCACACTCACATACAAGTCTGCTCTAGGTATTCCCCACCGCTGGTACATACAACCATGGAAAAGCATCATCTGCAACAGACATGTGGCCAGATGTCCTGCCTGGCCCCTGGTACCTCTAAATTGACTGCAATTTCCTCCACTCAATGTTTTTAGCATTAAATGAAAATAAAGACTTGGAGCCATGATGGCATGAAGGGGATATTATAGTGTGGCACCAATCAAAGTCTATCTTCCTCTCTCCCAAACACCCTACTGCATGACTAGAGACATGTATGTCTAAAAGATGATAATTGTGAGTATATAATAAACCCCTATTAAAAGCTTTCCAGGCTTCCTATGGGCTTTGAAGTAGAAACTCATTAGAAGGTGTAAAGACCTTTAAAATGTGACCACAGCCTACCTGTCTCACGTCATCTCAGGCCCATAAGACCAGAGGACCAGATACCTGTGCTCACTAAACCTCAAGTTATTCTAAATTCCTTTGCATGGTCCCTTTCTGCCCATATTCTCTCTGTTTCCACTTAGCAGACTCCAACTTGTCCTTCAGAACCTTGGCTCGGACACACCTCCAGTGGTGTAGCCTGTACGCACAGAACGATGGCTGATTTCCTGTTTACCCATGGCAACTGAGACCCTGTATGAATACTAATTCATACAGGGAGGAGTGAACACATCGGGGAGCGACCTGATGGATCACACAGGGCTTCTAGCTCTGGGGGCCCATGGAGGGAGGATGGGGGTAAATGGGACACTTGCTATGTACATTTGTGTCCTTAATATTCAACACTATGTTCACCAGCAACAGGTTTTCCAGAGATGCTTCTTTAGGGGAAAGTAACTTGTATTGCTCAAATGCCATCAGCATTTTCATGCAGTCTGAATGTATGATGCCCTTATTCCAGTAAGAAAACCCTGGAGAAGCTGAGAATCTATAAAATACTGCAAAATGCACTTGCCAAATATAAGCTGCCACAAGAGTAATAAATGTGCAGATAGCAGAGTTGGACTTTTAACAAAAATAACCATAAAGGACTAATTGAAATATGGATTTTTAAAAATTCCTTTTGCTGTATACTTTCAATGTGCCTATAATAAAATTTATTTACAATAGAAGTAACTGTTAGCTGGACAGTGGTGGTGCACACCTTTAATCCCAGTAACTGAGGAGGCAGAGGAAAGTAGATCTCTGAGTTCCAGGACAGTCAGAGTGGTTACACAGAGAAACCCTGTCTTGAACCACCGCTCCCCCAAAAAGTAAATTTTTAAATGAGAAATGATACAGTACATTGTTATCACTGTTGCTCTAAAAATGGGGAAAAAAAAGAAAGAACAGAAACAGAGAGAATAGAGAAATTGGGATGGGATATGTTACTGAAAATTACATGCAAGAAACAGAAAAAATGAGACACACAAAAGGGGAAATTATGCTGACAACAGAAACTGTAAAGGACACAGAAGGTTGTGTAAAATCAAGCACTGAAAACTTAAGCCCCACATGCTTTGACCTAGAACACCAAGTGACTGTGATAATGGAACCAGTTCTTTATGAAGTCCCCAGAAGGCTGGCAAGGGCTAATGAGATTACTAAAGCATGTCTGTGTGGAGGGCTTATGAGGTGCCCCAACTGGCACCTGAGGAAGGGGTATAACCACCCCAGAGCCAAGTCTGCTGCCTCATTAGGATGGATTTGTGCAAGGCAAGGGGCCCACGAGGCAGTGAGTTCAAGGAGGAGCTTCGATTCTCAACTCTCCCCCTGACACAGCTGATGGCCATGGCTGTGGAGGGCTTTCCGCAGCTGCCCCACTTACTCAGCCACAGATGAACATGGTCCTTGTCAGACACTGAACTGTTTACTGGAGGCCTGAATAAAAATTCAAACGAAATCCACTTGCCAAGTGCCCTGGCTGAAGTGTCACCTCCTACTTGAAACCTAAAGTCACCACAGAAACCACAATAGAACCATTGTATAGCTCAGGTTGGTGCTTAGTCATCACCAGATCAACTTTTCCAGAAGTTAGAATGTGACTGACTATATTTGCCTATCTGGGGAGTGAGCACTAAGGGATGCGTTCTTTATTTTATTGTTTAAAAGAGATTAGGAAAACACAAACTTATCTAAATAAAGTCAAAGATTATCAACTGCTTCAGTTGTTCTGTTTTCTCTCTCTGTGTTGCTTTGTTTTTAATTGTGAGCAGAGGAAGGAAGGATCCACATATGCTCTTAGGGAAAAGCTGTGGCAACACTGCCATAGGCTAGTCAAGAAATCAAACACTTGGCAGCCTCCAGCATAAGCCTGGAACACATGGACCCCGTGGGTACAGGAAGGTGGTGTGTTCTTTGTAATCCAGGAAATGAACACATCTACTTCCCTTTCCATCTTCCGGGTGACTTATCACTGCTTGCAGCAATATCGGATGAGAGGCCTGTGCTACCTGCTGACCTGACACCTCATGACTATTTCTAAAGCTTTTACATTCTTGGGAGACAACTTTCTTACAAGCTGTTCATTCTGAATTCTGATGCTGAGGAAAGTATTTGGTATACTGGGTAAATGTGATGGTGGAACCAGCTGGAACCTCATTCAGAAGAGTTCTAATGTAAAGCTAAATCGTCTTCCAACTGTTTAGTGATGCATGAAAGCTTTAAGAGAACCTACCAATAAATAGGCCTAAACAGATCTCAGATACTGACAATCCAATTCTATATATAAGCAGTAAAGATTCTTCTATGTCCTTTCTGTGGATTTTTTTAAAAATCTATAACCACAGGTTTTTCCATCATTCAGAATATGATAAGTCACGAATAGTTATTTCCCATCTCTGGTTTTCACTTCAGTGTGAGACCACAAAGCTAACCACTCAGCGGTCCTCACAAATACTTGTATCTTCCCAAAGTCCTGAATCCCCTTTCCTTCCCAGTGGGAAAGCTCAGTCACTGACATCTTTTCCTCACCTTCTTTTCCTTCTCATCATTTCCATCCGACCCCTTAAACACTGCTCTAATCTGTGTTTTCTATCATTGGGGTTAGTGGCTTATCTTGATCCTTTTGTGGTATCATCTCAAAATTTCATTCCATAAGGGACAATCCAGAACCAACAAAACAAATCTCTATCTGGACCGTATTTGTACCTGAGCTCATAAAACATAGTGGTTCTTAATGCAAATTGTCCAATTCTCAGTGGAAGAGCCAGACAACAATACCAAGTCCCTTTTTTTGCCTGTAGAATCAATCGTACGGCGACAGAGCCCTGATACACCGTCTCCTCTCACGGCCACAAATCCTTCAGATCACATCAAAGACATTATTAGTTTGATTTGTCCATAAACTTTCATCTTCACATGCCTAGAAGGCCACTGTGCTTTCTGTAGACTTGTCTTAGAGGCTGACAGAAGTTTGGTGGTGAAGGTGTCGTGACAAGTGACGTTTAACAAAGTTCTTTCTGACTGATTCTCTTAATTGGGAGCGACTATAAAATAGGCAGGGCTGGCTCTGAGACCTCTCAAGTGTCACCCTTTGACACCGGCCCATAATGGGACTTCCAGCATGTGGCAGAGCAGTGAGTCTCACCATTCTCAATCCTCCCTCCAGCCGAGGGTCCTTTTTGCTAAAAGTGAACCTAGTCAAGTCTCCCAAGACAACTTCCTATTTAGAAAAAATTGGAGGAGCAAGGACCAAGTAACCTGAAATCACAAAGAAACAGATGAGTCAATTTAGAACATGAATGTGTGTGGAGTTCAGGACCAAGGATCTGAGTTCTATACTTCATTCTTGGGGAGAAAGTGTCTGACAGACAGACCAGGCAAATATGTAAAGACTCAGGATCCAATGAATGCAAACAAACCATCAAAAATTCTGTCAAGATAGACAGGATATTCCATAAATTGGTAATGTCAATACTAAAGAATTAATATTGTTTACTATCAAAAGTATAATTCTTATGTAATGTCCAGTTTTCTGGTACATGCTACATCTGTAGTAATTTAATGGCTGACAATGATAGTTGTTTTCCAAAATAAAAAAGGCAGATGAATCAAAAATAACAAGTTGTAATAACAAGTGAACCTGAGTGTCGAGTGTAACAGATTCCTTATACTAATCTCTCTACACTGAAATACATTTGAAAATTCTAGAACTAAAAAGCTGTGTTCCTTAGGCTACATGAAATTCTACATTAGAAGAGCTGTGTGCAGAATATTTTCTTTTTCTACAAAATTAATTAGACTATTTTAACTACTGTGTACTAAGGTGTGGTGATACAGCAACTGTTTGTTTTTAGGATTCTGAGTTTTAGAAGACTGCCATAGAATCGCGGCACTATTGAATTTCTGGCTAATACCTGTGTGACACATTTGAGTTAGTCTCTGTGTGGTCAGTGCCTGCTATCTCTGCCTCTACCGACAAAACCCAAGAGCTATTCTTAGCCCTGAATTGTGGTTCAGCACGCTGATGACTCTGGCTGACTCTAATTAACCACAGCCCACCAACTCTGGACTTCAAGAGCTGATTAGAAATAAAGACACCCTCACAAAGGTACAGCACAAGAACCAGGAAACAGGAAAAACAGCCCCAGATGTAGACCTATCTTCACAATCCACATCTAGCTACTTCTTTGCAGCAAGTTTACCAGTACATAGTAAGAGTTGAACTGCCCTTGGATGAGTGTCTCAATTGTCAATTTATGGTACAGAACATTCTGGTTATCAACCACTCTTAACAGGAGTTGCTGGACTCTCAATGACAGGGTATTTCAAAATATAACAGAAGTGAATGAATGAACAAATTCTATAATCTGGGCACCACAGTGGGTTCTAGGAAGCATTCGCAAAACAAGATGTCTTCCAGGGAGGGACCGAGGAACACAGCAAGAGAGGGTGCAGAGAAACAGGAGTGTGAGGCTGGGACACTCATTCTTAAGAGTTCAGTGAACCATGAACCGTGAACAGAGTTAGGAAAGTAACAGTCACCTCTGTGGGTGTCTGGTGTCTGATAAGTCTCAGAGGAGACAAAGCACACTCAGAAACTAAAAGGATCCAGAACTCACTATCATGAAGATGCCATTTAAAAAATCCAGAGTGAACATTGCAGGCCCCTTTCTAAAGATTCTCTGAGAAGACGCCTTTTTTGGCAGGAAAAGACTTAGAAACAGATGGGAACAAAGGCAACTGACTATCTCAGTACACAGTTCAATGCAGATAAGTTATCTCAAAGTATAGTATTTTTATGTATATATACATATATAATTAATATAGATACATGTATAATTTATATATATTTAATATATATTAAATCAAGAAATCAAGGTAAAAACTTAGCCTCTGTTCTTTCTTACTGCACTAAAAAGCTTTAATGCAATAAAGAATTAAGTCTTTTTCCTATTTAATGACATTCCAAAAAATTTTCCTGTTTAAAATCTCTTCTAAAGTAATGGTTATTTGAATTTGGTACAAAGGCAGAGACACTAAGCTAGGGATATAGGTCTGGTTCAGAATCTTCTGGGATACAAGAAAAAGGGGCAGATGAATGGCCCCCACATTCTTCCCCAAAACAGTCTCATAGGAACTAGCAGAGGACTGCTGAGGGACAGGAGTGTGCCTGCCTTGCTCTGCTAAAGGATTGACAAGAAGACAGAGAAAGGAAAGAGCCACAGGAAACAGCTTTCTGTCACCATGAAGGAGAATACATATGAAGGCTTCCAGATCTGCACCAAAGAACATATTTAATAGTCTGGCAGGAAGCAAAGAGCTCTACCCCCACAGAAAGCTCTGGCACACTCACTAGCCACATCTGTTCCTAACAGGGAGGGGCAGGCAAGGCTTGCGAATTCTAGGAAGGGTGTGGTGTCTGGCCCTGTAGCTTAGGGACAATCCCAGATGAAAGTGATTCTGAATAAATTTTCATCTTGGCTTTAGTCTACTGTTCCAGGGCAAGAGGAGAAACAAACGAAAAAGGGAAATGACAGGCAGGAATAATTTACCTTCGGAGAACAGTTGAAATGCATGCCAGGTACTGGGAGTGTAGTTACATACATTGTAATACACCGATACAGGTACAGCGTGCCAACTATGCAGAAAAATCTTCTGCTAATAATAGACCTAGAAAAAGGGAAAAACAGGGCAGATTCTCAGTCAAGAAATCCCAAAAGTTCATTTACTTAAAGTTTTCAAAGACCCAAAAAACAAACCCAAAAATCTACTCGAGAGCAGTACAGGTATTACTGGAAAGATCTAGACGGGGAATCTGAGAATACTGTCGGATGTGCTTTATTTTAAAAAGCCACTAACTGTCCAAAAGGAATCACACTGACCTACACTGCTACAAACTAGGCTGTACAGGCCTTAAATCTGAGTTGACATTCAATTCATAGATAAGTGGCATTCACTGGGAGCAGTCCTAGCCCATGCAGTACCTGTGGCACTTAAATATTCAGGGTCACTAAGAATGATGTGAGCATGAAAGCTGTAAATACTTCTACTGTTAAGGGGTCAGACAAACAACTGGAGCAGTAGGCACTGGGAACTGATTCACTGCGGCAACACGGGGTCAAGAAAGGAACTACGGAAGGCAGGAGTGGCACCGGACACTGCTCCTCAATGCTTTGCTAACCAGGCACTATTTTTCTCCTCCTTTTCCTAATAAGTAAAACAGAGATAACAACTCTAGAAATACTATCTGGGAACCTCAACATAGAGAAGGCACAGACAGCTACAAAACAGAAACAGGAACAAGAAAGAACCGCTAGTTTCTAATGAATGGGATGAATACACATATATACAAAACCCTATAAATTCTTCTAGTACCAAATTCCATCTGTTTCTTGGATTTAACTTCATTAATGTAGGCCTTTCTCCCATTCAGCCACAGGCTAGAATCACGTCTTTAGGCTTGAGAAGTTCAAGTTTTTCTTGGTCTGGGTAAATATGATTTAATAAAAAGGAAAATTTAGGAACTCTGGATAGGTTTTCCTTTTAGAATGGTGAATATGTGGTCGTTCTACCATTGTGCACTGGATCTAGTTTTGCTTGTGATGGGTATGGCAATGGAGTGTGGAAGCCAAGTGACACTCTGTCTCATTCTTAATTATTGTTTTAGTAAAAGGAATAAAGTGACCTGCTACCTGTAAAGTGTGTGTGTCTCAAATGACTACTGCTCTAAAAACATCGCCAGTATACACACAGTTTGCACACTTAGTTCAGGATTTACTAAAGGTGGGTAGGTATTTTGTCTTCTTGTCTTTATTTCATAAGCTAGGTCAGAACTGCCTTGTTAGAGATGGGTGGTGATGGCACTTTAATCCCAGCACTTAGGAGGCAGAGGCAAGTTGATCTCTGTGAGTTCAAGGCCAACCTGGTTTACAGAGCGAGTTCCAACGCAACATAGAAAAATACTGTCTCAAAAAACCAACCAACCAACCAACCAACCAGCCAACCAACCAACCAACCAACCAAACAAACAACCAAACACAAACTGTCCTGTTAGAGCTGGCCTTAACAGTTTTCTCATTCTCTTGTTCTTACTACTCCCAGGGGTAAGAATTCATTCTACATAAAGCCATCTCAGAGAGGTGTGTACCCCTGGTCTTAAGTCTAGTGAAAACCACAATACAAGTGAAAACTATGGTCTATAGATGTCAATCAAGAGTACCACAAAGGAAATGCCAGTGTAACAAGAAGAATGTGTGAACCATGGTGGTTATACTGTAATGTTAAAAAGCAAAGCCTTTTGTTTCAAAGAAGTATATGAACTTGTACTATACAAAGGCATTCCTTTATCATATCCAAGAACTCCATACACTTAGAATTCCTTGTCAAAGGATTTAAACTTCATGATTTATCTTAAAAACAACAATCAAGAGTGGTGGAGGCCAGCCCCAACTGAGACACCTGCAACCCAACTCTTGAACCTAAGGCGTGGGGGTCACTCACTGCAGAAGAGGAGTTGGAAAAACTGTAAGAGCCAGAGGACCAGAGACTTTGCTGAGACTGTCTTCTAGGAATGTAGAAGGCACGCCCACAGTCTTGCCTCCATGAGCTGGCAAGAATGACACTATTAGACACAAAAACATAGATCGGAAAGACCATAAAGCCTCAAACCTTTATCAGCTACACAAAGAAATACAGGCATCTAAGGAAAGCGGCAAATGGCCTTTTTAAGGACAAAGACACCAATTAGTTATTCAATACTAAACAGTCATCCCTGAAAACACACATACAAGTGACGTTATATAGACTGAGCAGGTTGTATTTATGTATTTTGGAGTGTGTGTGTATGTGTAACAATTAATGACAGAAGAGGGCATGGGTTTGAAAGACAACAAAGGGGAGTATATAAAAAGGTCTAGTGGGAGAGAAGGGGGAGATGATGCAATTATAATATAATATAGATAGGTAGATAGATAAATCGACAGATAGATTAAAAAAGAAAAGAATCATAGAAAAATAGCCATGGGATGTTACCAAAGACTAAGCAAATGCCAAGAAGAAGTTAGATGTTGGATACAATTCCCCAAATCACAGGGTGTTCATCAAATGTCCAGAAATATGCCTTTCATGTTCCCAAGTCTATGTTCTATCTGTTCATACTCTGCAGTGATTACCATTCCACAGACTGTATGTGCAGGTAAGAAGTTTCCCATCATTGTTTTGCACAGCAGGTTCATTACGACTGTTACAACTCCCCCCACCCCAAGAATATTTTACCTGTCAAATTTGCTTATAAAGAATATATGAGTAAAATTGTTAATATTTTATATACAATTAAGAGTTGCTGAAGAAGCATACTTTTCCAGTACAGGTGACTTATAAAGCTTTGTCTGAGGCCAGGACTTGGGTAGGTAGTTGAGTTCAGCCTTGGAATACAAGCAAATACTGTATCACTGAGCCATGGCCCAAGGCCCTTACTGAACTTTATAACATCCCTAATTTTAAAAAGAAATGGGATTTAGAATCTAATTATGTGATTCAACAACCAGGCCAAAAATAGCAGTATTATAATGTTCCTGGCATTTAGTACAAAGGTTTAAAAGTCTAAAGGAAAAATGGCTAAAGAAGCAAATAAACTATAAAGTTCAATCAAACACTGGAAAGTATTTTGCCTCCACAAGTTGTCTCTTTCCGTGAATCCACAGCAGCAGGACATGCACAACTCTTGGCTATAGAGTAGAATTTGGCTGCCCAAAGAAGTGTATCAACAGAAAAACATTATTCGGTGATAGGCTACTTGCCTCTATTGTCCCCACCCCCCAAGTGGGTTCATGTATCCCAGGTTAGTCTCAGACTCCCTGTGTAGCTAAGAGTGGTCTTTAGCTCCTGACCCTCTTTCCTCCATGGCCAAAGTGCCGACATTGTAGGTAAGTGCCAGCACACCTACTGGTACTTGGCTCAAAATTAAATTACTCTATTTCCTAAGCTCCTAAAGACCAACACATTTAAAGAAATTATAAGTTGGGCAGTGGTGACACATGCCTTTATTCCTAGAACTTGGGAGGCAGAAACAGCAGATCTCTGTGAGTTTGAGGCCAGCCTGGTCTACAGAGTGAGTTCTGGGACAACCAAGACTACACAGAGAAAGCCCATCTTGAAAACCAAAACAAGAAAACAAAAAAGAAAGAAATCATAAGATCATAGATAATGACGAGTCTGACACCCAGATTTAGTACTGTTTGGTAATCTTTCCAGTTGTTTCCAACCCGTTTCTGTGACATAGGCTTCATCACTGAGGTCTTTCTGGAAGTTCTTGGCTTTTAGAAACAAACAGATCCATACAGTGAACCAAGCAACAATTCACAATTAAGAGGCAGCAAACAAGGGCCTTAAATGACATGCAACATAATGCAAGCCATCATGGGCAGAACTCAAGGTTCCTGTGCAAATCAGGTTTCTGCTGAGTGATTTGAGCATGCAATCCATGGGGACTCATCCCTGGGCCATGGAAGCAGCACTCATGTTAGCTAGCTTTCACTTTGACAACAACTTTCTAGGTGACCTTAGTCATTTCCATAAATTCCCTATGAAATTTGCTTCTTCATCAGAAGAAAGGAGGCTAAGAACACTGACTTCCTTCCTAGTGCATCGGGGAGATGGGCTAGTGATAAACAGAAAGGCCACGAAAGAGACTTAGGAATGGAGACTACAATACTTAAGAGAACTTACCATTTTTCTTTATTATCAAAGGTCAAAAGTTGTCTGTACAAAAGTGGAGGATTTTGCCAAATTTCTCCTTTATGCCTCCAAGCTTTATATCATTGACTTCATTGCATATTTTTATATGTACTTGTGAATATTTGCATATATGTATTAGCACTAATGTGTGCCTGTTGTCCATGGGGCCCAGAAGAGGGTGTCAGATCCCCTGGCACCAGAATTACAGGTGCTTGTGAGCCACCTGCTGTGGGTGCTGAGAAGTAAACTCAGGTCCTCTGCAAGAATGGCTTATGCTCTTTACTAGGGGCCATTTCTCCAACCTCCATGGATTCCTAAAGTGACCCAGCAGCATGGCTATGATTCCTATTTCACAGAAGGCAAAACTGAGTCTCACAAAATCTAAACTGGAGTATAATTAATAAGACAAAAAGATACTTAAACTTGTGTGAGAAATCTCATTCTGAGTACCCACATGTGAATCTAGATTCGAATATACTTTAGCTGGAGGGAGGGGGTGGCGCACACCTTTAATTAGGAAAGCAGAGGCAGGCGAATCTCAGTGAGTTCAAGACCAGCCTATATTACAAAGCAAGTTCTAGTACAGCCAGAGTTTTTTCACAGAGAAACTCTGTCTCAAAAACAAATATATCCCAGTTTACGGTATTTACTTGCAACAGCCTAAACAAGATTACTCTAAAATGCCCTCAGAATGTCCTCCTTTGGAAGCATCAAGTGGCTGGTATGTATAATTTTATTACACATATACTTCACATCCTTCACCAGGACCACAAAGGCCCAAGTCTTCTAGCCCCTGTCTATCCCAGCCTCCACCCAAGAAACTTCTAGACTCCTACTTTAGTACCCAAAGCTCTTTGCACATCACCTGCAAAGACCATCCTACATTAGATAGGACCTCTGTGCCAGTGACTCTCTGCCTGGAGAGAGTCTACCTTCTAGAGCACACCTGCCATTTAACCTGCTGTAGCTATTCCATCAGAGTTGACCTCATCAAAGGAAGCTCCAATTCTTTTCATCCCATCTTTTTGTACTTTCTTCATAGAACTAACATACCCTTCCACAACCCCTGTGAAAGCAAAATTATTTGTTCTTAAGACTGGTGACACTGTTACAGCCCACAGCCCACCAGAGCACTCGACACTGGAGGACTGCAATGCCATGCCCTGGAGAGCTTTGGCTCTGGCTCCCAACCACTGTCCCCAATTCTGTCCACACACATTGTACTGTAAGCCTTTTCGTTTATCTGCCAGAATTAATCTGCCCAGATGCTCACTGTCCCTCCCCCCAACATCTTTTTTTTTTCATTCACATTTTAAAAAATATTTGCTGAGAGGGCTTCGTCCATTCAAACAGGTCTGAAAAATCGCTGGAGATTAGAGACTGAATTCTGCCACCTTTTTCCCCTCCCCTCTGTCCTTCCTCTTCTCTCCCCATCCCCTACACAGCACTTTCCACACCCATGACAGCCTTTGGACCTCCAAGGTACCAGAAGGCAAAGCAGGAAAACGCAGGGCCTTGAACTCTGGGAACACTCAGAAGAAAGGCTGGTCAAACAGATCAAAGGCAAGATCACGCATGCAGCAAATCAATGTTCTCAGGACATTTAGAACTCAGCATTTGGCCATCTCTACAGGCCAAGATGACAGAATGAACCAGATACCCCAGCTCCCAGCCCCCATATGTGTCTATATATGCGTGATGCCTTCTCAACTTTTAAAAATCCAACTCAAAGAACGCTCACACCTTTGTTACCTGCCCTTCTGCTTAGCAATATTCTACCTCACCGGAGGAGACTTTAAAGCACTAAGGGTTTATGTACCAGCTGAATGAATGGATCCCCATAAAACCCAGGGCTCTAAGGGCTAGCATGACACCTTGGAAGAAGATAGTAGAGGCCAGTGTGCCTATTTGTTGACCTATTAGAACCATTTGGGAATAAAGTCTATGAGGCCATGTGGTCTGGGAAGGAAGCACTGGCGTTGGCAGGAGTCTTAGGTCACTATAGGTAATTATAAAGACAATGGCTTTAGTGAAACATGAGGCAGTAGAGCCATGCATGCCCTCAGAGCTTGGAACACTGTCTGTTTATTGGCCCAAGGGAACCAGACCAGCAGGAGGCGCTAGTGACACTCCGCGTAGGAGGTGACTCCAGTTGGCGGTACAGCAGTGACAGAGGCAGCGGGAGGCTCAGACTTAATAGACCAGGTAAAAAGCATCATCAAGTCATCAAGGAAGAAAACTCAGGATGTCTGGGTAGAGAAGGGGAGACTGGAGATAATAGCACCAGCCTGAGTACCAAGCACTGTGGGATGCTGCAACTTACTTCTACTCAGCAACATAACTATTGAGACAGAGACCACAGTCATTCTCTTCCTGTAGGTGAGTAAACGATTAGATAAATAATTTGACTGCAGCACTCAGTAGATGGATGTCAGACTTTAAACCAAAGAGGACCATCCCACATCCACTGTCACGGCACTAATAGGCTGCTGGGAAAAATAACATGAAGAGACATCTGCGATGGACTGCTGAGAGGAGATTAAAGGGACTTCTGAAGCATGCTTTAATATAAAGGGCACAATGAATCCACTTAAAACCACAGACGCAGATAACAATGTGAACCACAAGTTATCATTATTTGATCTCTGGTGAGGTAAATAATTTGAATCTTTAAAAAAAATTACATAAAATACACACACCACCACGATCAGATGATCAGATTATCTAGCTTACTTGCTCATAGGTCTGTCTGGAAGATGAAAAGGCCAAATCTCAGTGCCAGTCTGCTCAGCACCTGGTAAAGGGCCCCTTGCTACATTACTGCTCTATCTGAGATTACAAAGCAAAGCAGAGCAAGTGAGCTCGCCCAGACCTCCTCTCTTAAAGACAGGTGGGATCCCTCCCACCTGACTCATCTAGTCCTAATGGCTTTCTAAAGGGCCCACCTCCAAGAATCATTAACATAAAGCTTGAGGATTAAGTTCCAACCTGAGTTTAGGAAGGCATATTAAAATAGTACTACTTATTATTATTAACCTGACTGACTACATACAAGATCATTCCTTTTGTTGTCTTAATGTCATAAATAAAATTTTAACTTGACTCTGGTAAAAGACTAACACAGAATAACTTAGTCACATTGCTGGCGTTAATGAATTAATGGTTATCCAAGAGAATCTAGTTTCCTTACAATTCCTATGGCCTGGAATCTTAAATGGTGAAAATTAGAAAAGATAAGCCCAGGTTAAGATCATATGGGGCTGAATCCACCATCTGGCCCCACGGGTTCATCTCCCAATGTTTCTAGAAGAGGAAGCCACACAGAAGAGTACAGGAAGCTGGGAGAGCAAAGGACCCAGAGGCAAGGAGTTCAGAGAATGTCACCAGGAATGCAGGAAAGCATCTGAGTCCTGAGCCCAAAGAGTTGATGGGTCAGAATTGAATGGAAAAAATAAAAAGAAACCCAGAAACTTAGTCAAAAACCATGAAGTGAGACAATAAACTTGGACAAGCCTGGCCAGTCAGCTTTGGTGGAGCATTAGGCCTACAATTACCGGTAGAGAGACATTTATTTCAAAATGGTGGTTCTGACTTACCAAGAAGGGTATAAGACAGCATGTAGCTGGGACCAAACTATGTAATTCTGCTATAATGTACATGGAACAGACATGACATGACTGCATATGGGTTAACAAGAACATCCTGGCATCACATTAAAAATGTCTTCCTGATGAAAAGTAACACACACAGCATTATTATGAAAACACCAAATTCATCTGTTTTTATTCTATTTGTCCTTTGAGTGTGAAATTATTGTTAGAGTATATGTTAAGAAAATATATTTCTGGAGGGTGTTTATTAAGAGTAGGAAAGTTCCAGAGTGTGCTTACACCAAAGAGCTTTCACTTCCCAACATACGTTCTTGTGGACAAGTCAACAGATTCTCCAAGTCTCAGTTACCTCCACTGCGAGAAAAGAGTAACACCACTTATTTTAAAAGGCTATTGAATCAATTATATTATAATTCATATAAAAATCGTTGCTCAAAGATCAGCTACCTTTGAATAGTTGAAAAGATTTCTGATGTGAAAGAAAATTTGCAGACTAAAAGAGACCCTGAGCAAACACACAGATTCAGCTGCATGTAGCAGGAAAGGAGGGAAGAGACTGTGCTGAGCTCTTCTCTCATTTGGCGGACGGAAAGAACTATGGACAACTTCTTGGCCAACCAAATAATCAAAGTGGCGTCAAAAAGCACTGTAGTAACATGGGGGAACTTTGTGTTCCTGGCTTGAACATCTGAGATATTATTATGAGATCAATGAACAATTCCCCCCAAACCTATCTATGCAAAACTGCTTTGCTCCCTGCTGCATCCACAAAACACCTGTAGGAGGCACTGAGGTCTCTGTGCTCACAGATAAGCACTAGGGGAACCTGAGCATTAAATGCACAGGGTTTTTCTTCAAGGGAAAGAATGTATCTGTTATCCTCCCAAAAAGGCTGAGAGCCAAAGTGGGTAATAGCCTGGTGACCTTTGTACTATCTATATGGCTGGCGACTACACTGGATCCTCCGCTAGGCCCATATTCTAAGCCTGTTTTTCTTAGTCAGTCCATAGAATCTATCTTTATGGGTCACATCCTATCTGTGTGTAGCTTACTTTATACCTCAAAGAGATTTATGTATGCTTTATTGTGCATGTGGAATAGAGTTAATGATCACCAGAATATATTTTCACCAAACTGTGATGTGCTTAAATGTCTAAAGTTAACTACTAGGGGTCAAAGTCCAGAAATTTGAACCAACACTGACTAGTGAACTGTGTTGAATCACACTAGCTTCTTGCCTCCTGCAGACTGTCACTGTGCTAGCCATGAAGGTTGCAGAGACACATGCATACACCCTTTGAAATAATGTTTGGTAAATAACTAAACAGAAGAAGATGTTTGTGGGTCCATTAGAGAAAAGCCATCTGGTCTACCATAGTGTAAGATGAAGCGCTGAGAAAGGGAATTGACCCTAGGACATGGCTCTTCTGGAACTTAAAGAACAAGCTACTGAATAGAAACCTGGAAAGAATTGTTCCACATCAAATGTTCTACATCAAGTGCCTTAAGAACTTAATCATCTGCATCAAAGACAAGGAAACAAGGGACAGTTGGAGATTAGCAAGGAATGACTACTTTGATAGACAGCTAACATAAAAGTAAGCACTGAGGGAACTGATCTAGGGCAAACTGAACAAATGTCAGTGGACAGTCTTGTTAATAACAAACAGACCTAAATGATTAACTTAGCATCTGACAGAAGCAGCTGCCAACAAGCCCAAAGATCCTGTCTCAGAAATTAAATTCTAGTTTCAAAAGAAAGGGAATGTTATAATCATATGGTAGCAGAAATCTAGGAAATATACAAGATTCCCCAAAATACAACTCTGGTTGGAGACTAAAATATGAAATGAGGTAGTAGTGTAGTTCAGTGGGACAGGAGGTGCTTTAGCATGGGTAAGGTCCTGGCTCAGTCACCAGCTCAACCTGCCTACTCCCTGACACCCTACAAATACACAAACATACAAACTTAAAATTAGAACTCAAAGTGAAGAAAGGCTCAGCATACGTCTGCTCTTATAAAGGATATAGATTTTGGTTTCCAGTTCCCAAGTGCTAGCACAGAGCCATCCACAAATCCAGTTCTAGGGAATCCAACACTCTCAGGGTACCAGGCACACACATGATACATATACACAAATTCGGATAAACACATATTCATAAAAGCATAAATTTTAAAAACAAAGCAAAAACAAAAAACAGTGTTTTCCAAAGAGCTCTATGACTACAGAATACATACTTTTGGTAAACACTAAAATCCTGTCTTGGTACTGTAGTAATTACCCTAGAAGAGCAACACTGGAAAATTGCACATGTGGGAACACTTTTAAAGGCATGGGTAGGATTTATTCAATCATTTCCCTTATCTGCTTCCCTCCTTTTGGGATATTAAAAAAAATTAAAATTTCCCTTGGGATTTTCAAAGAAAATGATTATTTTCATTAATCAACCAGTCCCACTATGACCTTGCAGCTCTTTATCATGCAGTATTCTCCCTTAACCCTAAACATCTCTACCATTAAGCTCTCAAGTCTACCCCATAATCTGTTTCTTTTCTTTATATTTCAAATATTCACACAGGGTCATTAGTAGCATCTTCAATTCACTACTCTTACATAATTTGTCCTTTACTCAACTGACTTACTCTACTCTTCTTCAGTGTTTATTTAATTCCCAAACCATGACAGAAAACATAGCACAAAATATAGACTTTAGGGTAAAAAGGGCCAAGAAAAAAACAAACAAAACAACAAACAAACAAAAAAACCACCCTGCCCCTTGCTAGACCTGAGACCTGGGCCAAGGAAAAGCACCCTGACCTTGACTTGATCCCAGGACCAGGGCTTGAAACCCCACCAATCTCTGAGATTGCCCCAGAACCAGGAAACAAAAATTCATCCAAGCCATCATAGAAAGCCTTCCCCCCTCCCCAAATCCTATATAAGTTCTATACTCTGTTCAGTTTGCTGCTACTTTTTACCCTAGAGGCAGCTACCCTCCTGGATTCTTCCTTCCCAGTAAATCTCTTGAGTGAGGTTTGATGTGAGATATGACATTTTCACTGGAGCAGAGCATAGTTGTAACCACTTTTCCTGCAGCTGGAGCAGACCAACACTTTTTCTGGGAAAAGTTTTCCCTAGCTAAGTAGAATTGTTGCATTCTGGGGGACCTAAGTAGAGCTGTAACATTTCCACAGACCACAACAGAGCTGTAACACTTCTCTGCAGCAGAATTGTTACACTTGCATTGGGGAACCTTTTCTCTGGAGCAGAGCTGTAAGCTGCTACCTTTACAGTGACTTCGTGATATTCCTTGGCTTCTAATTGTCAGGATCCCCTTCCATCTGAGCTGCAATGCTTACATAGACTACTAGACTTTCCTCCAAAGAAAGTATACTCAAGTTCAGCTGTGAGTACCACTGAATTGGTGAATTATCCCTCTTTAAATAACATAAAAATCAGGGCTTCATGGGCAGACCCAAGGCTTTGCGTGAGAAATGTACCATAACAGAAATCAGTTTTGTTCACTATAGCAATGAATTCCACAAATAAATTCTCTGGACTTTTAACTCTTTGTTATCTACAAAGCAGCCATATTACTTAAAATATTTATTTCTTTGGTGTGTGAGTGTGTATGTATGTGTATATATACGTGTGTCATAGGACAATTTGTGGGAGTTGGTTCTCCAGTTCTCCCCTTCCACTATATGGATTCTGAGGTTCAAGTCCCAGTTTTAAGGCTGGTAGTAAGTGCCTGCATTTGTTGACCCTGCATAATTCTTCAACAACACAAGTGTGTTTGTATCATTACAACATTAAAAATTAAATCTACACTCTGCTGGTTCTATTTGAGACCCTGTCTGTACCTCACTGGACTCTCATATCACTCTTAGCTCACTGGGTCATTACCAATACTTTGGGGCTCAACTAAGTCAGAGAAATGAAACTACCCTCAAACACTTGCTATGTTTTTTATCTGTAATGTCCTGTCTCAGATACCTACTTGGACTGCCTTTCATTGAACTCAAGTGTCTGCTGAACTGCTATCTCATCAGTGGCCTTTCATAATTACCCAATCTGAAAATATCAACTCTGCCCTATTTCCAACACTCCCAAACTCTCATGCTGACTCAAGGTCTCTATCTCCCTTACACTAGCTGAGGTCATATCCTCAGCTGCTTATTGGCTGCCTCACTCTACCAAGACTAATGGCTTCACTAGAGTCCCTCTTCTCACAGCAGCGTCCCCCAGGGTTTAGCCCTGTTGGCATACATAGGGTAAGTTTCTCAGGGAACTTAAGTTGAATGAATGAATGGATGGATTTTAAATGAGCATACTCTATTTATATGTGCCGGGCTCTGCCACAGACATCTGGATGCAATTGGGAGATGAACACAGCATCATTTTCTCCTTAAAGGAAAATTTTAAAATAAATCTAGCACTGAAGGAGACACATGTAGAATTGACAGGACAGAAAGTGCTATGAGCTAGTTTACAGAGACCCGGAGTAGCTGCAGGCACTGAGCTTCAAAGCTAAGAAGTTGTGTCTTCATCTGATTCCACAGTGTGGATCCCCAATCAGAAATGAAAGAAGGGAGTATGCCTAAAAATACAATTAGAATTCCCCAAACTTCTTATTTAGACAACACCAAGTGAATTGCTCTACATTTCTAGAAAATGCCCCTGGCCAGAGAAGAAGAAAAAGGAGCTAGAAAACACAGCTCACTGATCTGATTTTAGTCCAGGAAAGTCTGAGGCACCCTGATCACTGCACTTGGTCTTCCACTCACCGTATAAGAAAACCTGACTTGGAAATCTTAGCATTGCCTTTTCTGTCAAAGGTCTGCAATGTCCTGGCATGGTGGGACCCCAGGAAACATGCAGGGTTGCCACTGTGTTAGCTGAGGGCCACAGACTCAGAGCCCTAAATCTTAGCTCTATCAGTCTGCAAGCTCTGAATACTCTTTATAGTGCTTTCTTAAAACCCGGGGAACCTGGTTTGCAGTGAAGTCTGACACAAAAGCAGAGGTTTCCCAGGAATTTTTCCTAGTGAGTGGCTTGAAAGTCCAATTCTAAATGAGGAGACAACATTATTTAAATTTTAAAAACCAAAAAAATTCAGAACCTACTTTCATAGTGAAGGACAACTGCATACAACATAAGACAGAACCCTAAAGGTCTGGCTAAAGGACTTATTGGTTGTAGATGTTGCCCCAAAATTCCAGTGTCTCACTTCTCAATTAGTACATCGGCGTAGACAACTTCATCTTTTCTCTAAAGTTAGAAAGTAAAGGACTCCATCATTTTTAAAGTCAATCATTTGGGGGATGGGTGGGATTTGAGCTTTGGTGGGAACTAATACCAGCCAAACAGGAAGAGAGTAAAATGGTTAATGGGAAACCATCCAGCTGGCGGCTGCTGAAGAGACAGAACGAACTCACAAGAGCGAAACACAGGAATGAGAAAACTTAGGGAGGGAGTGGACCCCTTAACAAGAAGTTTCATGTTTGCAAAACGGCACATAAGTACAGCTGTCACACAGCAACAGCCAATTAGCTATAAATGGGGGTGGTGTGCTTGAATGGGTATAAAAGGCTTAGTCTTCTCGATGCCAGACAGGGATGATACTCATCCGCATAGACTTCTTGCTGTATCAGTTTGTAGCCTCTCACCTCTCATATACTGGGTCAAAGACAGTCATGGTGGGGTGCTTAGGGTGACAGTCTACTTGCAAAGGTAGACACTTGAGCGAGGTTGCATTCAAGTTAAAATTACCTGACTAATCTAATTCCAACACAGTGGCTTACCCAGCAATGTCAGGGCCAATTTAAAAGTTTTCTAGGACCACAGAAACCTTGACTAAGAAGCTGTTAATTTTTTTTTCTGTAAGAGGAACAAGGCTCCTGAGTTGAAAAAGTTCTTTTAAGTCACATAGTATGTAAAGCTGCAGCTGGGGTTAGACATGAAGCTGCCCCTCTCCAGCACTGAATTAGCTTTGTAGATGATATTCCAACTGTTTATGGTAATTCAAGTAAATAAATTACAGTAGTATTGGCAGTTAAGTACCAGGAGAACATCAAATTAGAAAATTTAAGGAGAAACAGATTTTTGGGGAAGTCCCTGATAGAAAAATAAAACACTGAAAAAAAATTAGCCCTATGATTAGGAAGCGTCCTCAGAACAAGGCTGAAACCACAAACAATCTCAATTCCGCAATTAAGCCTGACTTACCGGGTTCTATTCCAGGATAAAATTTGCCCGTGTGTACAAATTTTGATTAAAAGCCAGAAAGTGAGTTCACAAAAACAAAACAAATTTTAAGGAAAAAAAAAAAACCCCAAAACCTTAGGAGGTTTAATCTGAGCTTCCCTTTCCTCTGTGAAGGGAAAGCGTGGGAAAGACATTTTTTTAATGGCTTTTAGGGAGAAAGGATGAAACGTGAAAAATGCTCCTAAGTGAAAAGCAGGACTAAAGTTGTCAGTCAACAGAACGGATGCAAGGAATCCCAAGAGTCATTATTTCTGAAGCTGATTCTCTCAAAAGCAAAGCAACAACATTGGTTTGTTTGTTGGTTTGTTTTTTCTTCAACCAGATAGCAGAACCTATCAGTTCCATTTCAAATTCTACTTAAATTATAAAATTGTCAAACTAGCCCCCAGGCAAACACTTGGCTACACCAATGACTTTACCAAAGTAAAGATGGTCTCCCTGGTGAGGCCAGCAGGCATCCTTTCCTTTCTACTCATGAATGTTTGACTTCATGAAACGAGAAAGAGTTTATCCAACACCAGAAAAATACTCAGAGACAGATTCAACAGAAATGCTCCACCTGCATTTTGTTATCTGGATAAAAGATGCTTTAATATTCAGCTAGCCTTTGTATAGGCAACTCAGTCTCCAGAGAGAACCCAAACAGCCTGCAGCTCCATCATCTGAAGCTGCCCCAGAGTGACAGTCCCAGGTCTGCAAAGAAGCCCCAGCCCTGGCTTCAGTCCCAGGCAGGGCCTGGCTCACTATGTGGATTTGGTGCCCCCAGGGCAATGGCAGTGAGCTTGGAGTATAGTCAGCTCACAGTGGGACTTTGTTACTGGGGCTCCTAAGTCCTGGTTAGGGAGAAATGGTCGCTACTGACTGTACGCAGGGAAGCCACAAAGATGTTCCACTCAGAAGAAAACCAGACACCAAGAACAAGGGGGCAATTAATTAAAGCCAAGGGAAGATGTTTATCTAAGTAAATAGCTAGCTTTAGGAAATCCCTGCTGTGCTTAGAGCTGGGGTCACCAAAAACACTTTGGATCCTACTAAAATTAAATATAGACTGACTAAGAAACTCATTGCTTTAAATGCTACATATTCTATAAGATGGAAGCATGCAGGCTCCATCCCATATTACCTGCTTTAATTAAATGGGATATCAGTTTTCCCCAACCAAAGTCATTATAGAAGAGCAACCTGAATTCTACACATCAAAAACTATGAATACATACTGATAAGGTTCTGGATCTGGCTGAGGGTTGGGGTGTGGGTAGGACTATCCCACCATTCACAGCATAAATACCAACCAAGACTAGGTAGCTTTATCACTTCCCCTCTCCCCTTCCCCAGTTATTCAGCAACATTCACTCTCTGAAGAAGTAGGATCTTTCCTATTACCTGAAAACGGAAAACCATCTCATGGTCTTAAATCTGGAGGAATTTTGTATCAAACAAACAACAAACACAATATCCTCTGAAAACCATAAGCGCTTTGGTTAGTTCCGTGAGGTGTGCAGTTTCAAAATTAACTAGTATGCTTTGATTTCAATACGTGGGCAAATTTCATCTCCAAACAGTGACTAGATAGCTAAACGCAAAGCCATCATCTCTGGATCTTAACACTACGTTTACTCTACTTACTTGTATTTTAAGAGCAGCCACTGAATTAACCAGAGTCCTACAAGGATCATGCCGTTAATTTCGCAAATAGAAAAGGCCCACTGCACCCGGTTAAAATGGTCAAAAAACGTGTCCGGGAGTGGAGGCTGCACCTCCTTAGGAGGTACTCGTTCATGGACGACCGAGATCATCACTGTAGTGAGAACAAAACAGGAAAGTGCATAAAGAAAGGCCAGAAAAGTCTTGCCCCACTCCATGGGGTACTGGGAGCGCTCTGGTTCTGGCATGGGGATCTTGATCATCTCTTTCCTATACCCATTTGGCATTCCGTTGGGTTTAATCTTGATGCTGAAGCTGCCATCAGGCTTTGGAATGTCAACGCCAACGCTGAGGTGCCCGTTGGCGTGGCCATTCTTGTGTGCTTCCATATGGTGCTCCATCTTCAGGGTCTCTATCATGTCTAAGAGCCGCTGCCCATTGTCGGATGAGACTCGGCACAGTGGGGGTTTCTTGAAATCCTCTTGGGTTAGGTTGATCAAGTCCTGGCCTGTGAAGTGTTCTAGAGGCTCACAGTATTCTGGCATAGCATTTTCCAGCAGCCAGTCTGCCACCTTCTTGGGTGACCAATAAACCACTTCCTTCATGATACTGGCAGACAATATGCAGTCCCCCCAACTTGTTCTCAGACGTCAGCAGTCACTGTCCGTACAGGGCAGGACACTTTCCCTCCTTGGCTGGTTCATCTTGCTGGGTCTCATGAGCAGAGACTCATTTGGCAAGATGGTCAGGGCAGTTTAAAACACTTCGTGTAGCGGTGTCCCGACATTAATTTGCCTCATTTCTGAACAGGATTCTTCCTTCTGTGGGAGGAAAAGAAAAGGTCAGGATCATGGAACTTCCAGATCAGTTACTTCAAAATGAAGAGAGGCTCAAGGTGCACAACAAAAGCAGAAAGGAGTCTTTGGGAATCTGTTTCAAATGTGTTGATTTTAAGTATTGCTGATTCTCTGGGTTTAAAAGTCTTCCGTGACAGATCATTAAATTGGATCTGAAACTGTAAGGTCAGGCACAGCAGTGAATGACTCTCAGGGAGTACCTATTTAGAATAACTCAATAGACTTTAGACCCTGCTCAGCTGTACCTAACACACGACATAATACGGAAGAATCTGGCAAACACATTTAATCTATCTATCTCTCTGGTAAGGGATGTTGAAAAGGTGCACAATATGTGACAGTTTAGGTATCATAGAAGAAAATCACAGTAATGCTGAACTTCAGATCATCTGGTTCAATAATTTTATAAGTTCCCCCACCCCCAAAGCCATTATCTGTCTTTTCCCAAACATGTGTAAACCTTAATACAGAAGAGTGTACCACCGCAGCTGACTGGGGTGGCACAGGGAGAGTCCAGGCCCAAGGCTCTGCTGATCTTTCTATCCTTGGTCCCTCAACACTTCTGTAAATCCCCATGATTTGATAAAAGAGGATTTGAAATACCTCTCATCTATAAAAGAGGAATGCGTTCTATAAGAGTCGGAGGACTTGCCCATGGTTGAATGTACAGAAGGGATGTAAATCCGGTGTATGTGTTCATTAAAATACCTAACCAGTGGCTGGTGTAACAATCAAAGCCCTCTGCTCTAGGGAAGCCCCTAATGGAAGGCTGCACACACATAACTGATGCACCCACAATCCTTGACTACCGCATAGCAATACAGAAAACAAGGGAAATGACGAGGAGCGATGAGTTACCCGCGATGATTCAGAGTACAGCCCCATTCGTCTGCCACTGACGTCTTTTAATAAGCACACACTACTTTTATAACAATCATTAAAAACAATATCAGAAAAGCTCAAGGCAGAAGACCCAACTTCATGCAAAGGCAACATGGCCATGAAACATGGCTTTGTTCCCAGCATCTCCCCTGCTCGCCCCATTGTCTGGGCTTCAGATGCTCATCTTTAAAATAGTGAAGTAACAATAAAATATTTCCTCCATAAGGTTGTTGTTAATGACTGAGTCTATATACAAGAGTGGATGAAACAGCCAAGCTCTGGAAGTACTGATTTGTTTTTGAGTGGGAGGGGGGTGTTCAATGTCTTTTTCAAATTATCAATCATATTCAACAGCTTCTGCTCACTGTGTCTCTAATCACAGCAAGCTCTATAAACCGGATTTTTTTTTTTTCTGAAAGAATTATTGTTAACTACAGAAGGCTTTCCACAGACCTAAAAGTTTAAAAGCTGGAAATTACAAGTGACATTGTTTCCCTAAGAATGTGTTCATATAATAGCATCTGGGAAAGGGTCTTTTGCTTTAAAAGGACAGCTCTTCTGTAGAGGATACTCGGTGCACACTGTCATCTTCCCCTGTGCACACATCAGGATATTAAATGTGTGAGGCTTTCTTAAGCAGAGAAAAAGCTTATAGGAACTTCTCAAATTGACTTCCTTAATTTTACCTATTCTCCCGATCTGTTTTCCTTCCAACCAGTCTCACGATGAACCCTGAGTTTCACTCTAGGTTGAGGACAGACAGAATGTATCCTCTCAATTTCCAGTGACAGTACCAACCCTAAGGACATAACCCAGTCCCTCCCAAGTGTTGTGGGTGCTGTCTACCTTCCCTGCCACACAAGCAGCCCACAGGCTTCATATCCCCAGGGCTCAAAAGCCACTCAATAGCTTCATAAATACCCCTAGCATTGCACAGACTGTTTAATAAAATGTAAGTCTGGCAAAAGTCACTAATATTGAAATGTCTTCTAAACTACCTTTAATAGTCAAGGAAATTATGAGCATTTTCCAGAAAGTCCATGTGACTTCTGCATACTTAGAACCATTGCAAAGGAACCCCCAGTGCAGTGAGCACAGCCTGGAGTACCAGAGGCGTGCATACCAAACCCAAGTCCTTGCACACACAGGCTGTACAAAACAGGGGGTCTGTCTCTTAGACATGAGACCTCAGGCTTCTCTCCAAACACTCCTCAGCAGATCTAGGGTAACTGTCTGTGAAACCCTCAACATCTACAGGGGAATGCCAAAGACAGAACTTGTCCAGGCCCAAGGGAAAAGAACATTGGCTTTCTCTTAAGTATCCCCAGTTCTTGCCCAGCACAGGAAGCATGCCCGTGTCTGAAATTCTCAGAACCAGAGACTACACCAAGGCCAAGACATTTATCACTTCTCTCTGACAGAGAAATAAACAAACCATTTCTTACTAAAAGATAACGATCTTCAAAACAAAATAAATCAAATCATGGGAAACAATTTAATATAGAGCATCTATCTGCCACGGCAAATACTTCAAGTATCGACTAAATAGAGGAACAGCAATTTTGCAAAGTCAAGTCCATCAAATCATTTTTGATAACCACAGAACTCTCCAAAATATGCTACAAGATAGGCCACCATCTTCCATTCTGTAGCCAGCGAGGACTACAAAAGCACTCCCTCCTGAACACAGACCTGTACTTCCTCCGACTTAGAATCCCCTTTTCTCCTTGGTCTTCTACACCCAGAGTCCTTCCCACAACCCCCAAGGCCCTTCCTTACTAGTATTTGTGACCCACAACAGAATCTTACCATCTGGTATGTTTGTGTGGGAGACTACTCAGATGATGCTCTGTAGGATAAACATATCAGGCAGCCAACACAGCACTGTAGTGAAGTCCTTTACCTGTTCCTAGGCTATTTCATCTGAAAAACAAACCTACCCTACCCATCTTCACACAGGATACAACTATTATGAGAATCCAGTCATATTAAAGGAATAAAAGCTTCAGCTTTCTCCACTTTAGACAATGTCCTACCTTCTTTTCCAGTGACCAACTAGGCCAAGAGTGATACTTACACATGTTTATGGATGCTGTCATTTTTATATAGCATTTCAAATCTTGCACCATTCTAACACCAGTCTAAGACGCACAAAGACAGACTTCCAACTTCATGAGGAAACACACCTTTATTTTTAAGCAAGTTTTAAAAGCAAATACACATGCGCTGTTTTCTTGCAGCTGAGGCTGAAGTGAGGTAACTGGGAAAAGTCATTTCTGTGGAAGTGACCTTGTAGACAGTGGTTTGGCTTCTCAATGATCACTGCTAACTATTGTGTTCAGAGACTCCAGGGCCCGTCTAGGGATACAGAAGTGAGACACTCACTGTTCCCTCAGCCTCACTCACTCAGTGGAGATGTAGTGAAGCATTTCCACATGACAACAGGCAAAACATCTTCAATGCTTGACCTAGAAGACAGGTCAGCTTAGGCAATCACCATCACCATCCAGAAAAGCTAGGCTGAGCTCATACATGGCCCAGTTTACTGGACTTACTATACAAAATGGAGAAGAACGAAAATGAACTGAACGTTACTCCTGAAACAGCCCAGAATCTGAGAGGCAGACAATTTCCATTCAACTGTAATTTTTAGAGACAATGGACGGTCAGATTTTGATTTGTTTACATTTTTATCCATAGGAAAGACCTGACTCTACAACCAAGGGGCTTTGTAGGGTACAAAACAATTACCAGCCTTGAGCATGAAGGATGGTGTCTGAGAGTATTCAGTGGTGGCGCTCTATTAATTAAAGGCAGAGCAGCAGTACATATTCATTACAGGCTCAAAGCCCAGAAGGACTTTCTATTTGGTTTTAACCAAGTGAAAAATAATTATACAAAATTCAATTGGGCTTAGATTCTTAAAATAGATATTTTAGTCTTTAATATTATAAAAGCCTTTCGATGATATGACACACCACCATACAATGAATTTATAGTTAATTATGAAAGCCAGATCTTCAAGGAAGAAAAAAATGAGCTAAAGCAATCATTCTAGAAATGCAAACATGATTCACAAAGTAAATCTTTTAGAACTATTTGCTTATACTTCTTCAAAAGGAGCTATTAGATGGCCCTGTCACCTGGAAAAGTCTAGAATTAAAAAGGCATTGTGCTTTTTAAAACATATCAGAATTAAGTGGGACACAAGGGTTTTATAAATTAAAGCATTATGCCAGCAATCCCAGTACTCAGGAGTCTAAGGCAGGAGAACAGTGAGCCTGGGACCAGCCTGGGCTACCTAGAAAGACCCTGTCTCACAAACAACAGTACAACATTTCCCCCAAAAGACTAGAATTAGGAATTGATCACAAAATGAAATCCAAATAATTCATATCACCCTGCTACCAAACAAAGTGGTATTTTTAAAAAGCTTCAAGTTTAAATAGAAGTTTCTGAATATACTAGAACTTCCCATAAACATTAACAACAAACTAGTTGACCTCTGCAACCAATGAAATGTTTAATTCTTCATAAACTCATTTGGATATCTGCTGAATGTTTTTTCCATAGCAATTCTAATAGGCTGTACTTTTTCTTATTTAGCACTCGAAGAGTTAATTTAAATAAGAATTTATAAAATTATATGTGAAAGGTTAGAGTAACAACATTGGCGAAAAGGGTTACCTACAGTGGGGAGTTTAGATGATTCCTTCTGGCGCTGTAACCTTTACACTGGCCTTCATTTTCAATTGCTAGTACATGCATACATGCAGTGCTCACAATCCCACAATCCCTCTTTGCTTCACAAATAAAATTATCCCTTAAGAAAGCGGCTCCTGCAGCTAAGCATGCTGACCTACTTTGTGGAGCTTTGAGGAGGGCTTGCTCTGTAAACCACAAACCTTTGCCTTCTGCTCCACTCAACTGCTACGGCTTTGGCTCTGAGAAGTTTTGCATTTGTTGGCATATTTCAGCCTCTGGTTGACCTTGTTTATTCAACTGTGTTTAACACTTAGCTTTCACACTATCTGTGGTGAATTCTTTCTCAATGGCAGCTCTACAGTTTATCTAATGGTCTGCTTTCCATTCCCACAAACATGAACTATAATGAGATATAGAAACCTTCAATGTATCAAAAGTGGAACGTGACTTTTGGTTGGCAAACCTAATAGGATATAATAACAAGAAAGCAGTCGTGCCAACTGTGCACTATGAGCCATGATTCCATCTAGTTCAGAGAACCCCATCACCAGCAAGGTCCACCCCACAAACACATTTCATGGCAGAGTATTCCTATAAATATTCAGTAATCAGAGAGTCCAAAGTATCATTTATTATAACAAAAATTAGCAATACATTAAAAAATTAATTATATGAGAGATGACTAAGTCCCCACTAAAGATTGTAGTGCATTTCTATATTTTTAGTGATATTTGCAGTTTTATAAAGAGGATGCCAGCTATAAAACAGAGTATCGCAGAATAAAAGTCAAGGCATTATTGTTAACATCCTGTTGTCCCAGAATAACAGAATTATAAAATAATGTTTTGCTTTATTCCCTCCCAATATTTTAAAATCTCTCTGATAAACACATTTTACTCTTGTCTGAAGGAGAGAGAGGAAAAAAACCTATTGCTGTTCTTCTAAGTATATTGTTTTAACATATAAATGTAGTGCTGCAAGGCTGAAAACATGCTTCCTATACCAGCTTTCTTAAAAATATGAAATGGGCTTGATGACATAGCTCGAACCTATAAACAGAACCCCAGATCCTACACACTAAGAAACAGTCCTGAGAAGTGAGCCAATCGACCAACAAAGATAGGTCTAAAGCCCAAACCTGCAAGCAGGACAGAACTCCAGGCTCAGATATTCCCCACTGTCCCAGAGCAGAAAACAAACCCAGAGAATTATAACTGCCTACCACCGAGTTCCCTCAGTGTCTGTGCATTGAGGCAGCTACAAAATGGAAAAGGCCACTTGGAAAGTCTTCCCTGGCTGTTCCAAGGGGGAAACGTTGCACAGCTCTCTAAAAACGCCATCCCTATAGTTTCCTGTGGGATTTCATTCTTATAACTCACTTAAAACTGAAGACTCAGTCAACCAGCTGCCTCCTCTCTAAGCCAGCAGGGCTCCTGTCCTGTTTCCCTGCTAATATGTCATTCTTAGATTTGGACTCACTCTAGTGACACTGGACAGTGTCAGAACATAACCAATGTTTCAAATTCCAGCGGCTCTTGGAGAGCAGATGTGCACAGTGCTAATGTTGTCCAGCCAGAAGAGCTTCTCCATTTCCGACACACCTTACTCTGTGCCTTTCCATTCTTCTTTTTAAAAATCAAGAGCTCAGGTCCCTATATACCACCCTTACTAGCTGGGCTATAAAGATGTGCATGGCTCTGAATCTGTAGAAAAGACTCAACTGGCTTAGCTGGTTTTTTAAAACCTCAGGGATCTAGGAGTGTATTGCCAGTGCTAAAGTGCATAGCATTCTATGGAGGTATTTGCATAAAGCTCACTTAAACAGCCTACCGAGTAGCAAGTTGAAGGGAAGCAGTTATTGAAGGGAAGCGGTTGTGAGAGCCACAGAGGAAACTTCACGGGTCTGGGGAGGCTGAAACTTGGAAGAAGCAGTAAGAGTTGCTTAGAGAGGAAGGCGCTGATCAGCCATGCATGTGATGACAATGGCCTAAGAGACGCCACTTTCCTGAGGTCTTAGGGTGAGCTTTTCTTATAATGCAGCTACATTTGAGAAGTTCCTGCTCCTGCAAGTGACCTCTCACCCAGGTTCTGGTTAGTAACCCTAATAAAAACCCACTGTTTGACCAACACGGACTCTGTTGCCATCACTGCATTAGACTGTCATTGCTTCCCTTTTTGGGGTGGGCAGGCTGTGAGCTAGCATGTGTATACCCACAAAAAGTGTGTTATATCCCACAAAAATTATTCTCACATAACACCGCTCAAGAAAGTATAAAAAAGGTCAAAAATATCATTTTGGAACATATAAATAATCATAGTAATCACTCAAAAAAAATTGAAATCCCAGAACTTGGGAAGCAGAATCAGGTGAATCTCTGAGTTAGAGGCCAGCTTGGTCTACATAATGAGTTCTAGGATAGCCAGGGCCACAAAATAAAACAGTAACAAAAAATTAAAGTATGAGGTATACAATTTGCCCAACTTAAAAGGTTCATCAAGAATTCCAAAACAGTTGCTGAAAATATATACTTCTATTATATTTCATAATAACTATCTTAAGGGAAGAGAGAAAAAAAAATAAACATCCCATCTTGGCTGTATTTCCTCCATGTCTCTCCACTCGAAATACTCAGACCCCTGTCCTTGACTCCATATTGGAACCACAGCCTTCATGATCACTCACTCACTCTGTCATTGAAATCTAAAAGCAGAACCGAGTGTACTTTATATCTTAACATCCAGTAAGTATTTTCTCTGCATTTTCTAAGTTTTTCAGATTTCAAATATCTCTCATCAAAATGTCCTTTAAGACTAAATATTTTGGTTTATAAATTACTTTTCTCCAAGGCTGTTTCTTATACCTACAAGTAGATAGAATTTTTTTTTTTTCTTTTTTGGTCAAACATATAACTTACTCTGAAGTATGGCTGTTAACAATCTATTAACTTTGGAAATCTGGTGCCACAATCAGCACATTTACCACATATAATAAAGGCAGCTATCTTAAGACATACTTTGCTTCTTTCAGTTGAGACTACCCTATGTCATCCTGATGAGGGCAGGCAGAGAACAGTTTCCTAATTAATATAAAAATCCTTTATGTCCTATTTATCAAAGTAAAAGTTTCTGTAGTCTACTGAGGAACAGAAATACTCACTAGTTAGTTAGCTGAAAGTCTCCCATTTCATCAAGGAAAGTCTCCAGGCCACACTTATAAACTCGACCCACTGAAGCAGAAAAAGAACCTCATTTAAAGAACACGTCCCTGGGGACTGACACCAGGTGTAAAATTAGCAACAATGCACAGGCCCAGATAGGAGAAATCAAGTTCAAGTGTCTCTCCCAAAATACATTTCAAATGCTTCTTTGATAACTAGTTAAGTTCAAACTATTTTCAGACCAGAGAACATTCAAGCAACACTTCTGAATGAATGGCTCTTCCGTGCGAATGCTGTGGGCATTCGTGGTCACAGAAACACTATGTCCAGACTGCCACTGCACTCAGCTCTCTCTCTCCTTTTTCTGGGGAGTTAAAAACAGGATTGGGGACTTCCAGGAAAACATGAGTAGACCTCTTCCTTCGCACATCCACATGCACATCACATCTGTGTCTTTTCCAGGCAGCAAGTGTGCCAGCGCCGAAAAATAAACAACCATTCATCAACTGCTCTCCAATTATCTGTGATTCCTTGGTTCTAAGACCTCAGAATCAAAACCATCTAAGGCTCATTTTCTGAATCTGCTTTTCAACAGTTTTAAACACACCACCACCTCCCCCATCACCCAGCCCAGAGCCTTACCCATGATGTAAAGGAACACCACAGTACAGAATCAGGTTGCTGAAGAGACTGGCACCTTGGCTCTGCCTTTGAGCTAAGGTGTCAACCACCAGGGAGCAGCATATCAGTAATGAGACAACAGTCTCCCCCAGCAGCCACCAGTTATAAAGGATACTGAAGCATCCATCCAAGAGGAGGTCAACTAGGTACTAAAACTCCGAGGACCACAATCTGTTTTCCAAGTCATCAGCTGACACTCTTTTCCAAGTACCCTTATGATTTTAACATGCATTCTATAGCAGGATAGCTATTTTTATATATTCAAGCTATCCTGCAATGTCACAAAACCGTTTCTAGAACCCCAAGGAAGAATAAAAGCCTAACTAACAGAGATCACCATTTACTAGAGAGATTAGTGCTGAGCTTCGCTGGAAATACTTCCTTGCTGTATATAAATTTTAATAAGCTTTATCTCAATGTAATAAAATGAGAACTTCAATCAATGGTGATTAATGAATTACAATTAAATTATAAGCATATAAACTGCAAAACCCATTAACAAGAAAGTATGTTAAAAAAAAAATTTTTTTAAGTGGCTAAGATCTGAAGAAGCATGACCAGGCTGTTCTGCATGGAGTCCAATGAGCTCTGTCCTCTTAGGAAGACCACCGTGTCCACCACTACTGTGTGTCACATGGAAAGAATGGAAGTTCAAAGGAAGTATAAATGTTTTCTCAAGTACAAGCATTAGTCTCTACTGGTAATATAGAGGGTATAATTATATAAACCACAGCTTCAAACATACAGACAAAATACTCCAAAGGTAAAAAGATAAGCAACATCAAGGACAATTTTTTTTAATGATATAGATCACAAATATAAAATGCTCTTTAAAACCTGATAAAGAGTTTAAATAAACATGAACTGCAAATCATGTCTGTGTGTACTTGTAGATGTGTGTTTTTTAAGAATGGAAGATTCACACACAGAGGGGTGTGGTTGAAGAGAGAAGTTAACCTCGTTAGCTAATTAGACATTGCAAGATGCTATGCTTTGGCTATTGAGTGGGCAAAGATGATGATTAAAACAAGAGATGATGTTACTAAAGAATCAAGCTCTGTGCAGGCTCCTGCTTAGCTGGGCAGGAATCATTCCTTTCTCTTCTGTTTCAATCGCCTAGGCTCAGGAAATACCACACTTCGGTGGAGTTTCTGCCCTGGCCTCCATCTTGTGCCTATACAAAGCCCACCACCCTCACACCCTAATAGTAATCCCCATCTCTGAAATCTTATTCTTAAAACAAAATGCACACTACATGGCTACAGGTCCTGTAAGTCCCCTTCTGCCTTAGCATGGCTGACCCTGATCAATTTCCACTTACTGCTTCAGAGCTGTGTACAGAACATCATTACACCATTTCTTGCTTTTTAAATCTGTTGTAGTGGGTTCCTGAGTCACTATTTTGTTACTGTGAAGCCATACCATGACCAAAACAGCTCTTCTGAAAGAAAATGCTTGCTCACAGTTTCAGAGGTCTGCTCCATTATTTTTCCGGCAGCATGCAGGCCGGCACTGGAGCAGTAGCAAGAGAGCTATAAACTGATCCATGGGCAGAGGGAGACACGGACTAGGAAAACCTCAAAGCCCACCCCAGTGACACACTTCCTCCAACAGGGACACACCTCCTAATCCGTTCAAAAAGTGCCACTCCCTGGTGACTAAGCATTCAAATATGAGCCAAGGGGATCATTCTTATTCAGATCACCAAGACAGAAAGGTAAATAGCTCATGGCTTTGTTAACAACCTTCTATGTATTTTGTGTGTATGTGTATAGGCATGGGCATTCCCATGTGGAGACCAAAGGTAACTTCTTCCACCCCATGGTCCTGGGTATTGAACTCAGGCCCATCAGGTTGGGAGGGCAAGCATCTTCACCCACTGTACAATACTGTGGCTCAAAAATTAAATTATTTCCTATTACTCTTCTTCTTACCCATGAGAGGGGATCTCAAGTAGCCCAGGCTGGCATCAAATTCCTTATCTTATGTAGCCTGAGATGACTCTGTACTTCTTGTCCACCTGCCTCTACCTCTTGACTAAGAGGATTATAGGCTTAGTGGGTTGGGTTGCTTTGTTTTGTTTTGCTTTGCTTTGCTTTGTTTTGTTTTTGTACTGCAGACTGAACCAGGGCTTTGTGTGTGATAAGCCCCTCTGGGGGGCAGGAGCACTATGACACAGGATCTCAATTTCTTCACAAAAGGAGTGAACCATTCCACTTCGATGCCCAAAGGCAAGGCCCTTAGAGGGTCCCTGAGTTTTTATTTTTGTTGGAAACAAACAAAAACTGAAATTACACAAGATTTATAGATTATCCGAAGAGCAATGAATTAAAAACAAAACACTGGCAGTTTATCTAGCTGTATGCACGCTCATCTTTTACAGGAAATAAAGCTCCCTACTCTTTTCAATGCTACATTAATCTCCTTTAGCAGTGTTATCTAATCAGATTTTATGGGCTGAGAATACAGGTCAGTTGCTGAGCTATTGCCTAGTGTTTGCAAGGCCCTCAGTTTAATCTTCAGTGATGGAAAAAGGAAAGCTGGGAGAAAGGGGCAGAGGGGGAGGGAACATTACAGCAGGAAATAGGATTTGGGGCTGTTTCCCACCAGTTCATGTATCAACACTGCTATATCCTTTAGAGACATGTTCATTCCTCTGGAATAGCAATGGGACCAGGAGGAATAGAAAGAACAGAGGCAGATCATTACCACCTATCTCTAACAATTCTTAACTCACAGTTCTCGAAAGCTGCAGCTATCACTGTCCTTCATTGGCCTTCTGGTGTCCAAATCACGCTGCAGCTATCACTGTCCTTCATTGACCTGCTGGTGTCCAAATCACACAAGCTTGATGGTCTAGTCTGCCTCCATCAGCACTTAAGATAAAAAGTCATCTCATGTACAATGATAACACTGCCTTATCATAGTCCAGGACACACTACTCAGTAAAAAGCATTTCAGGATCTTATCAAATGGTCTAAAGATATGAAGGGATGAAGTAATTGCCTTTTCAATGCCACAGGTGATTTCAATAGGAATGAGAAATGATCAAGGGAAAATATTCTAATATATCACTCTTCAAGATCAACACTAGAAAGATGACTAGGTCCGTAAGTACATGGCATATGGAAGAAGAGGCAGAATGGAGCCCATAAAGGTGGCAAAAAATGGCTCTTCAAATTCTGCCAGCAACTACTTTTACCATAACATAAGAACAGCAGTCCTGTGGGTATTTATTACAAACCATGCTTCACTTCCATGGCAGAGAACTCATTCTCTCTATCTAAGAGGAGAGTCTTAGGTTCTCAGAGAGTTCTGGGTTTAGAGAGCTCAGTACATACATATGATAGAGAGATCGTATTCATTAAAGGGACCTGATCAGTATTCAGGGAAGAGATTACCAAAGGCTCTGGCAGGGCCAGTCCCACATCCATCACACTAAGGCACAGCTCAAATATATCTATTTATAAACTTAATGAGCTTTTGTCTTTCAGAGAGCCAGCACCAAGGGAGCTAAGGACTGAAGATTACACTGATGTGGGAATGTCTTTCTGTATGCTGTGAATATCAATCTTTAAATAAAGGAGCTGTTTTGGCCCATGACGGGCACCATAGAAAAAGTAGGCGGGGAAATAAGAATAGGTAGTAAGAGAGCAGAGACACAGGCAGATTGAGCCAGATGCCCAAAGAAGAAACATGTAAAAAACACAGGTGAGCCACGGACCACATGGCAGACAGATTAATGGAAATGGGTTAAGATGAGGGAGCAAACTAGCAATGTGCCTAAGCCATAAGCCAAACAGCATGAAGCTAATATAAGTGTCTGTGTGATTCATTGAGATTTTGGGATTGCTGATCCAGATAAGCAGCAGACAGACCAAATTATGGAGCTAGCCGGGACAGAAACCTCATTCTAACATTACAGTTCCCTGTTAAAACCAAACCAGATATCAGATCCAACCAAACATTTACTAAGCACCTAGTGTATATCAAATAGTGCCCCAGGGGACATACACCATAACTTTTGCCTAACTAGATGGAAATGACCAATTCAAACTCCTGCTCTTTTAAAAACTTACCCCTCCTGCATGTCTCCTTCAGCTCAGGAACATGTGATCCCATTCGACTTCTTCTGGGGCAAAACCTCTGTGTAAACAGCCAACATCTATCCCCCAGACCACTTCATAGACCCCTCCCCTCCCAATCTATGAGAGCCCGCCCATCAATTTTACCTTCAAGTATAATCTCCCCAAATGTTCCTCCTGTATAGTCCTCCCATTTCTGCCTTTATCCTCCCATTTCTGCCTTTACCCCTTTAAGGTCACTTCTGCGTTCAAGCCCTGTGGGCTGTAGCCATTCAAAGAAAAGCCTAAGCTCTCAGATGCACTCAGGGCCCTTGCTGTGGGGCCTGCTACCTACTTATCCACATCTCCTCTCCTCTCACCCAGCCATGACATGTGCACTTCCTCACTCCCACTGACTGCACCAGCCAGCTCACACTTCTCAAAGGTACCAGCTGCACACTTCCCTCAGGCTCCTAGTTCAGGCACCTTTGGGAACATCCCTCCCCAGACATCCTTATAATACAAGTCATTCCCTTGCCTCAAGATTTTGGTTTAAATACCCTTTGCACCCACTGAACCTCCTTGACTATCACTTTTTGTATTACTTTACTGCTTCATATTTTTATTTACTTAATATCTCTGCAGCCTGGGGCCATCAGGGAGGGGACCTATGTGAGTTTAAAGACTGGGATAGTAAAATTTGAGGAAATCAGGACCAGAAGCAACTAGAGGTCTTGTCAACCATGACCCAGACAGTACTACAGCAGTAGCCTGGCATGGTGGTACATATGTGTTATCTCAGGTCTTGTGAAGGCTGAAGATGGGAATGCTTGAGCTCCCGAGATTATCCTGGATTGCACTGGAAGGCCATAGCTCAAAGAGAAGAGGAAAGAATGAGCAGAAAGCCCAAATCAAGCTATCCTGTAGCATGTGCCATGTTTTAAAATAGAGTAGAAACAAGATCTTAGGGATCAAGCAGTGCACCCCACAATGGCATGGTAGAGAGAGAAGCTCAGTGGAAGGACAGAAAGCAGGCACAAGAAAGCATACACACTGACCAGCAGTGAACACAGAATGTGGGGTCTCCATGGCATCAAGGTGGCACCAGAAAGTTCTGGACTTTATTGCATGGGTCTTAGATTTCTGGGGACTGGAAGTCTATAAGAAAGGTGTGTGGGAATACATTTGTGCGTACTGTATCTTTAAATAAAGGAGCTGGTTTGGGTCATGGCAGACGCCATAAAAAAGGTGGGAGAAGAGTCAGTTCAGGTAAGAGAAGCAGGGTGGAGTCAGGCAGACCGCGCGGAAGCCACCGAGAGAGCAACATGTAAGCACGGGTGAGCTGCGGGCCGCCACGTGGCCCTGGATTAATAGAAATGGGTTGATTTAAGATATGAGTGCTAGCTAGCAATGTGCCTGAGCCATAGGCCAAACAGCCTAAAATAAATATAAGCCTCTGAGTTATTTTTGGGGACCTGGCGGCTGGGCAGCTGAGGGGTCTGGCACGGCAGGTCTGTGTGTCTCGGATCTCTGGCTAACCGGGACCCAGAGAAACTAAAATACAACAAAGGTGTCTACAGGGCTATCCTAATTCTCACCCTCCCCCCACTTCAGTTATGGAGAAAGATGTGCTCACTGTCTCCTGTCTACTGGCATCCCATGATTGCCCCTTACCCTAAGCCTGTGGTGTCATCATCAACCATCTGCTTTGCCTTTACTCTGCCTGGGTACCAATTCTCTTCCTGTCCCTATAAAGACACATAGGACTGCATTTCAGTTTACCCAGATAATCCAGGATAAGATCTCCTCCCCCAAAGCCTTAACCATATCTTTCACCTGAAAATGTTGACCTTTCTACCAACACATCCAAATACCATTTTCAGTGATTCTACTTTATTACAATTTGGGGCCATGACTTCAAGAACAATGAAATATTTCATAAACTAAAGTCTGCATTCATACACTGTGCTGCAGCTTACACATCCACCTTTTCCCTAGAAGAGTCTCTCTTGATGGATGGGGCCCTGGTCTTGCTGACTTCTTACCTCACATGTCTTCTTCTGGAAATCCAGATAACCCCAACAAAACAATCTTTTCAAATTAAAGGCACAACGGAAAAAGACAAGAATGGAGTGAGGGAAACTAGTTCATTCATATTCCATTTAAAATTCAAAATCTACCAACTAAGAATTGTAAGTCTAGTTACACACTTCAAACAATCTAGCTAGAAGACTGCATGTTCTATATAAACATGCAGCTGGCAAGCAAACAAGGGTCTGACATCAACATGCTTCTCTATTACAGCAGCAGGTCTGAAATGCTTACCAGCTCCCAGGACCTGCATGTGCATCCATCCATTTGCTAATCTGAAAGTTTTAATCAGAAGTCCACATTAACATGCAATTTTCAGATGAGAAGAACAGTACTCTGCCCAGGAAGGGCTTTTACTATCTGATGAATGGAGAATATACACACTGAGTTATTACTAGTGTCTAGTAAGTGGGCCATTTTCCCACTACCTTAGTACCCACCTAAGAGCTACTATATACCAAATAAGCACCCACAAGTATGCTATGCCAGAAGAGCACGCTGCATATGGTGCTAACAAACCATCCCCAAGGGTTCCACAAACCATAGGGTACTGAACACCTACCACTAAGTCACCATGCACCCCAGACCATAAGCAAAGCATACTCTAGCTAAGGAAGCCAAGGAGCACACTTGGAACTAGAACATATGGGGAAAAAATGAGTGTGTTAAAAAGCAGGTGAGACTGTGCTCAGTTTAAATAAAAGCAAGAGCCAGTTCTAAACATCATTCAAGGAAGGCAAAGTATCACTTACCAAAGTCTTTTTCTTAATGGCTAGTACAGAACTCAGAGCACTTGGATATAACAGGAATGTATTCTGCACTGAGCATGAGCCCAGCCCCATTCATCCAATTCTTTAGCAATACTTATACTCCATAATTTCTATTTCTTGATTATGAGGAATATTAAAAAAAATAAGAATAAATCTTTAGAAATGTTTATAGAAGAGCAGAACATGGCATTACACACCTACAATCCTAGCACTTAAAAAGCTGAGGCAGGGGGATGGCAAGTTGGAAGCTAGCCTGGGTGATATGGGAATGTCTTTCTGTATGCTGTGAATATCAATCTTTAAATAAAGGGCTGTTTTGGCCCATGACAGGCACCATAGAGTTAGGCAGAGGAATCGGAGCACAGGTACAAGAAAGAGGGTGGAGTCAGAGAGATCGAGCCAGACACCCAAAGAAGGAACACAGGTGAGCCACGGGCCACATGGCAGACAGATTAATGGAAATGGGTTAAGATGTAAGAGCTAGCTAGCGATGTGCCTAAGCCATAGGCCAAACAGCATGAAGTTAATATAAGTGTCTGAGTTATTTTGAGGGCCTAAGCAGTGGTGGGCAGCTAAGTGGTCTGGGACAGCAGTCTGTGGGTCTGGACTTCTGGCCAGAAACCTCATTGTAACACCTGAGTTCACAAGTCACACACGCACACGCACACGCACACGCACACGCACAGGCACAGGCATGCATGCACCTCCCCCACCCCCACCCCCGCTATGCTTCAGAGGCTGCCCTGAAAAATGTTCTTATTTACTATAAGTTTGGTCCAAGGTGTTGAGTATACTTACAGGCTCTTTGTATTGAAATGAATCAACATGAAGACAAATATTTAACTGAGAATTTACTATCTAGACTGGGGGCGGGGGGGGGGGGGGCTCAGCTGGTAAAGTGCTTGTCACACAAGCAGAAGGACCCAAGTTTGAATCCTCAGCACTCAGAAAAGAGCTGAATGTGATAGATTGTGCTTACAACCCTCGCACTGTGCATGAGCTTCAAGTTCACAGACTCTGTCTCAAAAACAGAGTGGAGAGCGATTACAAGAGAACCTGGACACTGACTTCTGGCTAAGGTGCAGACACACAAATAAATAAAACAGTAAGACCAAGACGTGTGGCATAGCAGGGGCTTAGAACACTGCCTCTGAGACCATGCTAGGGAACATTTTCTAAATGCAAGAGATCGCTGCAGGTGATGCTGGGGGCTTCTCTGCTAAGGAGAAAACTACCCAGCCACTTCTGCACCAGTGACATGGTGGGCAGAGAGCAGAAAGAAGGGACAAGTGTTTTGTGTTTCTTCTGTCACTATGTTCAGGTCACTTCAGGTTCAATTCTGTTCGGCATTGAGGACCCATTTTTCTTCATCATGTGGACAGTTAGCAGACAGTTTTCAGTTTGAGATGATTAAAGTTCTACAAATGGAGAGTGTCCATTGCCACTGTGAATCCACACTCCCACTGCTATGGTACACATGGGCCATGCCTTCCACAGGCTCCAGGGTTTACAGCTGGTCCCTGCTGGGCCTCCTTTAGGAAATAAGAGCCTGTAGGGGAAGCAGCTCTTGGAGGGGGAATTCTTGTGTGCTCTGTCCTGGCTCTGGTTCCCACCTTCCTTTTTTAGTTGTCTCTGTGGTGCTCTGCTACCAAAGTGAGAACATAAGAACTGCTAAATTATACACTTAAAAGCTTTGGGACACTGGGTTGAGAACTTTAGCTCAGTGGGAGACACTTAAGGCCCTGGGTTTGGTCTGTAGCCCGGCTGGGGTGGGGTTAGGGATTGAGGTAAAAAGATATTTTTTTTTAACCACTTAAGATAAATGTTTTCTTTGTTTAAAAAAAAGAAAGAAAGAAAGAAAGAAAAAGAAAAACAAACTATAACCAGCAAACAAGCCAAGCAGAAAGAAAACAATCTCTCCATGGTAGGACAGCACAGGCTCTGTGGTACACTAGCAGGTTACTGAGGGAAGTTTGCCACAGTGATTTGGGTACCCTTTATCTCCTCACCACCCAGGTTCCCCTCCATCACCCCAGCTTCCCCTCCATACCTCCATCTCCCCAGCTTCCCCTCTATCACCCCAGCTTCCCCTCCATCTCCCCAGCTTCCCCTCCATCACCCCAGCTTCCCCTCCATCACCCCAGCTTCCCCTCTATCCCTCCATCTCCCCAGCTTCCCTTCTATCCCTCCATCTCCCCAGCTTCCCCTCTATGACTCCATCTCCCCAGCTTCCCCTCTATCCTTCCATCTCCCCAGCTTCCCCTCTATGACTCCATCTCCCCAGCTTCCCCTCTATCCCTCCATCTCCCCAGCTTCCCCTCCATCCCTCCATCTCCCCAGCTTCCCCTCTATCCCTCCATCTCCCCAGCTTCCCCTCCATCCCTCCATCTCCCCAGCTTCCCCTCTATCCCTCCATCTCCCCAGCTTCCCCTTCATCACCCCAGCTTCCCCTCCATCACCCCAGCTTCCCCTCCATCTCCCCAGCTTCCCCTCTATCCCTCCATCTCCCCAGCTTCCCCTTCATCACCCCAGCTTCCCCTCCATCACCCCAGCTTCCCCTCTATCCCTCCATCTCCCCAGCTTCCCCTCTATCCCTCCATCTCCCCAGCTTCCCCTCTATCCCTCCATCTCCCCAGCTTCCCCTCTATCCCTCCATCTCCCCAGCTTCCCCTCTATCCCTCCATCTCCCCAGTTTCCCCTCTATCCCTCCTTCTCCCCAGCTTCCCCTTTCCCTTCACCACCTCAGCCACTACCCCTGACCAGAAGACTAGAGGAAAGGAAAGTAAGTTGCTTCCTTTTCCTTCTCCCAAAACTTCTCTGCCTCAACTGAAGTTGAAATGACAAGATAAAATTTGTTTGATCATGTATATATAGTAACATATATTTTATACTAGCAGCTTTTCAAGGAAGAACTTTGTGAAGTAAGGAATTATATTTGACTTCTGACCTATGGGTTTCAGTTGGCACTGGCTTGTCTTGGGACACAGTCTAGGAATAGGAAGAAAATTAGTACTCTTGTGTATGAGTTGCATTCTTATGAAATGGTTAGGACATGAAAAAGTGCCTGGATACATATTGTGAATTTTAATCAAACTTATACTCAGCAAGTATATGACATGATCATGCTTTGTTTATTGGCTTGGTTTTGGAAGACAAGGTCTAAACAAATACTTGGAACTCTCTCTGTAGACTAGGCTGTTCTGGAACATACATAGATTCTCCTGCCTTCACTCCAGCATGCTGGGATTACAGGCGTGTACCATCATGTCTGACATGATCCTGCTTTTGTGCTAAAATAATAGACACAGATGTACAGAAAGTAACAGTTTGGGTCTATGTTCCACACTGCTAGTATCCTGGCTAGCTTTATTTTTCATATTTTCATAGTTCAAAGTTTATTATAATCAACACATTACTTTTATAATTAATAAAGGCTATAAAAATGGAAGTCTTGAAGATGGGTGCCCTCCCCAGTACAACTACACACATACACATCATCTCCCTTCTCCATTCCAAAGACTTCCTTTGCACACATGAATTCATCCTGCATGAGAAGGAAAAGTGAGAGAGGAAAGACCCATCGAGCCAACAAACTAAATTTAGCAGACAGATCTAAGTTACATGTCTCAAAAACAACCCCTGAAATAGTCCGGCCTTATGAAACTAAAGTGCACAGACTTGTCACTCTGGGCTTCCCAAGGCATCTGGTTCCATCAAATGCCCCCAGGCATCACATGCTATTAAACAGAGTGCCATAGCAAGCTATTACACAATGTCCTGGCAAACAGCACTCTGTGTCTCTATGGAACATAGAATGCCCACAAATCAGAGACAAGGGTCAGCCTCCCTTTCTCTCATCTTCATTGCATTCTCAGTGGTGTTGTTTTATTATTATTATTATTTTTTATTATTATTATTATTATTATTATTATTATTATTATTATTATTATTATTATTATTATTATTTAGACAGGGACTCACTAGGAAGCCCAGGCTGGGATTCAGTGTGAGGCACCCCTCCCATAAAAATCTGGAATGTGATTATTAAACTCAGAAATCATGAACAGCCACATATAATAAAAAATGCAAAGATTCACATAAAAACCCACTTTCCCTGATAGACACTGACACGTCTTAAATTCATTTTATAATCTTGCTGAATTATCTTAGCAAAGATTTTAGGCAATTGTAATGCACTGCTTAAGACAAGAAGGCCCAGGGAATGAATGAGCCTGTAGATTTGGCAGAATTATCATGCAACTGCTTAGAGAGACAAAAGCAAAATACCTATTTCTCTTCTCACAAAGTTTAAAAATATTAGCGTTGCAATTCTCCTTGTCACTATCTCACAATTTCCATGGGATTTTCTTTTAATTTTCCACTCTTCTTTTTGGTCTAACATCTTAAGACAAACACACATGTCCATTCCTCAACCCAACAATGCTCTAAGAGAACAGAAAGATGGCTTCTTCTGGGCGCTTTGAATTAAACTGTGTAACAGTACCAACCAGAGGGGAAATCTCAGGTTCTGTAAATATTATCTGTGGAAATAACAATTGTTTCTAATGGCAAGATTTTATTTTCCTAGGTAATGTATACTTGTTTGGTCTGAACTCCAAACAACAGTATGCCACAGGGTCATAGGATCATCAGATCGTCTCCCATAACTGTTCTCCCAAATCTGCTTTATTTATATACACAAGACATTGAGTGCATGCCAAAACTCATTATTATATTTATGTTTTCCTTTGTTTTCAGTAGGCACAAAGATACTATTTTTTTTCCAGGATAAAATAAAACTATCTGATGGGCATGGGGTTTGGCTCAGGGAAAATGACTGTCACATGTTTATATTTAGACAGCATAGTGCTCAACATGATGTTACATGTGACTACTGAAACCTCCTTTGTTGTAATGAGGTTTTTTTGAAATCTCCTTTCCATTTATATCTGAAGGTGAACATATAAAGAGGTGATGCTTTTCAGAGGTGATTGTTATGATAGGGTCCTCATAGATGACACTAATGTCCATTTATATATATATATATATATATATATATATATATGTATATATAAAGACCCAGGAGTTCCCTTGTTCCCCTACCACAAAAGGGGCTGATGCTAACAGCCTCAGGGGAAGACTAAGCTGGCCTTCAACTTCTTTCCTATCCTGAAGATGGTCGGACATCTTCTCAATACTTAGCTAAATGTTCTTCCTTTCCTGGTGACTACCATTTTGTAGGATCTCGGTTAAGCTCTCTCATAGTTGAGACTTTGGTAACCTCCCCGCTCCCCACTCACTCCCCAAAGGCTTTCCATATTTTTCCCTGTCATTCTGAACTAAATATTAGGATCTTAAAGTTGCAGGAATAGTACAGAGAACTGAGGTTTACCCTTTACCGGCTTTGTATCAGAGAATCATGACAAAATGACTAAAGCCAGGAACTGAATATTATGGTTTGTCACACAACCATGTTCTTCTCTCAATTCCCCTAACCCTCTAAGTCACCCCCACCCCCTGTCCACCTGCTTGCCATATAGAGTTAATTCTGCATCTTACTTAATTTGGCCTTTTATTCTCCTGTTTATTTCCTTGGCTTTAACGACCTGAGAAGGTCTTAAAAACACAGTATTTTATAGATTCTCAGTTGGTCCCAATTCAACTGGGGTCATGTGCTTGGGCTAGAATACCCAGAAGTGAGGCATGGCCTACTCAGTTATCACACCAAACAACACATGCTGGCCAATGGCCGGTTTACTGTTTTGTGATGCTGACCTTGACCCCATGATGAACTTTTTAACTGGAAGAATTATTTCTGTAAGCATGATTATGGAAAATCAGTAATGAGATGAAAGTTTTGGAATTAGATAGTTTTGGGTCCAATGACCTTTCTGCCAATTCCTGCCACCAATCACCTTCTCCTGTCCTCTTTCTGCTCAGTGTCCTATAAAACAAAGTTACTTGTGACTGTTATGAGGACTGAATGTATACATGTAAAATTGACAATGACTAGAATTTAATGTTGTTCTATGACATTAAGCATCATTGTCACTTTTAAGTGACTTTATAAAGGAATGGTGGTTTGGCTCTGGGACTTTCTGCATGGGCTCGGGGTGTAAATGCTTATTCTCTAGCTTATACAGCCACTGGGGGAGGGGTCCCAGAAAGTTCAAAAGTAGTGCCTACCTAGAAGAAGTAGACCCTCTAAGGTGGGTGCTTGGGGAGATAATACCCATGGTCTCTCCCCCGCACACATCCATCATGCTTGATATAAAGAGTGGTCCTCCGGCACAAGCCCCAGCTACAACATCCTTTCTCAAAGGACCCCAAATGAGCGAGCGGGTGGGGATCTCAGGAACCAGCATGACATCTCTCCGCTTACCCCAGGTGTTTCTTTGGATAAACATCTGGATGATAAAAGCTTACAAATGAGAAGGCATTTATGCTGGGTTTCTAGCACATTAGGTACATGAGGCTGACTCTCTGCTACAGACAGCTTTTCTGTAACTACCGCAAAGGCAGACGATGAGCACCTTTGGAGCCTTTAGCCTTGGTGTGCTATTGTCATGGCCCTTAAAGTTCAGCAGACACACAGCACACCCACCAGCAGCTTCTTCAGTTATGCCTTGAATTACTCATTCTGAAAGCGATCACAAACTTAGCAACAAAATATCCAAGGGCAAAGGAATCTCAACACTATCCTTCTAAAGAAAACTGTCTCCAGTTCTCAGGACAAAGTTCAGACATTTGGGCTCAAATTCCACTGCGTTACAACAATAATGAACATAGCAAGGCAAAGAGCCCTAAAATGACCATAGGCAGCCTTTGGGGAAGTTAAAGAGACTATCCACAGTTACAGTGGCACGGGACAGTCTGTGATGGCATCAAATGGTTCCACAAAGGGGCTGTGTCTGCTACCGTGTCATACACAGAATGGGTATCATTAAACATGGGCTGCCTTCAGCAGCTCCAGACCCTTGTCTGTGGGGCTGCACATTTTCCCAATATCAGATACAACAAGCATAAAATACGGAGGAAAGAGCACATTCCAATTTCCAAATACTTCCAAACAACACAAAGCACATTCCAGGGAATAGCTTCTAGGCAGGGGGTGGAGAAAGAAAGCACATCAATGGCTTCTGTCCCAGCACTGATGGCATTAGGACACTTTCCACTCCTGAACCACTGCTGTGGAAGAAATAAGACTCTCCATAGAGAAATATTTTCAAAACCAAAATACTATATGGATCACCACTGTACTGGGGGACAGTAAATTGATAATGATGAACTTATAAAAATTTCCTGGTCAAATGTGAGGCTCTAACATGAAAGCCCAGCAGTTGAGATTGAGGTAGGATTGCTGTGAGGTTAATGTCAACCTCAGCTACATAGTGTGTTCATGACCAGCTTGGGCAACCAACCAAGCAACAATAAAACACAGCTTTCTTTCTATGAAATAAGAAAATCAAAATGACATCTATTTAGAGCACTGGTTGTCACCTAAGACCAGAAAACACAGATATTATAACAGTAGCAAAACTGCAGTTTTAAAGTAGCAACAGTTTTGAAAATAATTTTATGATGGGGTAGGGAGGGGGAATCACCACAACATGAGGATCTGTATTCGGACTGGTTTAGGGCTCCACTATCTTAAGCCATGATTTCTTTATGAGCTTAAAGGATGATGTAAGTCATTATGACTTAGAGTCAAGCCTATTTCTGAAGCGGCACCATATAGCAGGCACCCAAGTTCTATCTAACTCCATAAGATAGAGAGGTTGTAGTCATTTATCAAAGTTCCCCAAGGAACACAATGTGAGTGCTACTCTAGGCGTAATCTTCCTCGGGAGACCAGTCTCTGAAGGACTGACCACAGGGTTAGAACAGCTGAAGGTCTTATTTCCATAATATAACCAGGGCGCAGTCCAACTCAGCTGTCATTTCTGAATCGAAGGAAAGGAAAGTCAACAGAAAAAAGGCAAATAATTGAACAGCAAATACATGAGTAAGTCGGAGGGTGAAATGGCATGTTATCTAAGATCTGTTTAGAAATACTGTCTCCTTCTCCAGACTTCAGGGTGATGAATAGGAGAGAGAACCAGAATCACAGAACACTGTGACTGACTGAATGATAAAGATCTCAGATTTGTTTTACTGTCCTACATTTGTTTAAATTGTCACCATTTAAGGTTACTTCCACTCCTTTGTGAGCTGCTGGTCCCCTACTCTACCACAAGAGTATTAAGTATCTGCTAAAGAATGATTTTAAACTGGAATATTAGAATTTTATTTGTCATATTCTAATTTGGTTTAAAATAATACGCGCGCACTTGCGCGCGCGCGCGTACACACACACACAAGCATTAAATATCAAAAAATTTTAAGAAGAAAACGAGACACGGGAACTAGAAGTGGGTAATGAGGTGAATGCAGAGAACAAATCTGTGACACTCATGCCACTAAGCAAACAAGCTACTGTCACAGGAAGCCAAAGACCAAACCCTGGGGGAATGACCCACGGGGGCTGCTCCTTGTCCATAACTTATCCATCTACAAAACAACCTTTGATCAAAGCAAGTCCCAATTCTGAAAGTGCATACACACACATCACCCCCGTCCGCGTTGCCCAGACCAACGTTCACTTACATCTACGTCCTCAGACAAACGAAGGTCAGAAAACTGTGGAAAAAGAAAAGACTAAACTCAACGTGCAAGATGCCTGTGTCATGCTGAAAATACAAACCCACGAGGCATAAGTGTGGTACACCATCTGACGGGGAAGTACTCACCAATCTTTAACTGGTATTTTACCCAACCTCCGTATTCTCACTCTTATTTCTTGTCTGGCTCCAGAGGCAGCCAGGACAGCCAGGAAACATCTGAGCAACATCGGAGGGACAGATAAGGAAGCAGACCAGGAAGAAGGCAGTATTTTTAGAAATTCCATTTCATTAAGTCACTAACCTGTCACCCAGTTGATCAACAGGCTTGATAAAGGCCCAGAATTCAACCAGTAGGCCTCCCAAGAGGCTATGGACTCTTTTCTGACACCCACCCCTTAAAACCTCAAAAGATGATTTCAGTAAACTAAACATAAGAGGACTGGCAAGATGGCCGACTCAGATAAAGCCACTTGCTGCTACCAAGCCTGACAACTTGAGTTTGATCCCCATGACCCACATGAGAAAAAAAAGAGAAATGGTTAGATGGTTGTAGTATATACCTTTAATACTAGCACTTTGGAGGCAGATGCAAGCAGATTTTGCCCCCCCAAAACCAAACCAAAAAAACAAGGAGGTCTGTCTTTCAAGTTGTCTTCTGATCACTGCAAGCAAATGCCTCCACTCAAGCACTGTATATAAACAGAGGGGGTGGGGGGAAGAGGGGAGGAAGAGAGATTTAAAATAACTTTTAAAATTGTATCTTTATGTTGGCGCAGGCAATCAAGATTCAATTAACAGCAGCTCTTGCTGAGGGAGCAGGTAGCTTAGACTTTCTGGTAAAATGCTGGAGATCCAATCCCCCAAATGGGGACTCTTTTGATCTTACATGGGACACTGCACAATCCATCTACCTAGAGCAAGGTCATCATTGCTCAAATGTCTGGAGAGACACCTCATCTCTACAGATACTAGGAAAACTGCAGATGTATGACCCAACACACTGCTGAAGGAGAAAATAGTTTCCAATCCCTTCTGACATCTTTCCTCTCCGAGTTTTGAAGAGGAATTTGTTTTGTTTGAAAACTGGTTAATTCCCAGATCCTATATAAGGTACATCTTATGAGGTTTATCATTTTGCTTTGGCCATCAGGAACCCCTCCACCAAGTGTGTGTGGGGGTGGGAGGGGGGCAAAGCCAGTTAACAGATGGTCTCTAAAGACCCAATGTTGATCCCTCAAAAGCCCTAGCCTAAAACTCAGTAGGCTCTTCATCAGTAGCTCCATGGATGCCTGAGTTAGGAGACTCTGGATTCTTGGATGGCAATGCATGTAATGTCATAAATGATGGCTTCAGGCTAAAATTAAATTGCACTCTGTAGCATTATTTTATGACACATGACCTGACCCCATCACACCCAACTGGAGATTCGGTTATACCTATCTATGCATATTGTTGGTTTTCATAGGAAGACAAGCATCCCTTTTCATAGTTACCTATTCCTTTTGTTTTAGCCCATCTTGTAAGATGCACTCAAAGATACTCTTTGCCTTGTCAGCAACCAATCTGATAGGAATGTCTAATGAAGAAATTAAAATGTTGAATGGTCAGTGGCTGTGACTGTCTCTTAACAGGCTAACATATCAGAACTCTATGTTCTAATTAATCTCCTCAGGCTACTTGTAGCTTTCATGGACCAGAAATAGCTCGGTGGAAGCTATCTGGTAGCAGCCAAGTTAGCACATACATAACACACTCACCCAGTGTCCACAGGTCACGAGCACTGAGAAAAAAGGAGACGTTCCACCTGCTCTCTGCCATAAATCTATAACCTTATGACTGGAGCCCTCACCCCCCCCCCCCCAATAAAATAAAATAAAAAAGAGAAAAATACTTTCGTGGTACGAACCTGTCACACAAAGGTTTATGTTGTTGGGAGCTTGGTCCCTAGTGTGATGTTGGAAGGAGACACAGACCTTTAAGGGTATAATAAACAGGGAGGTTCTTGAGCTATTAAGGGTGCTGTGCTGGAGAAAGTTTAGGTGATTCTTGAAGGATCCAAGATGAGTCCTTCACAGATTGAGTTTTTCTTAGGGGAAACTCACACTAATTCCTCTGTAGCTTACCGTCGGGCCAAGGAACGCTATAGCTTCCTCTCTCCTGAATGCACTCAGCAGGCCCCAAACTGATGGGACTACCCATTTTGGTTTCCAGCCTGGTTTCAAAACTGGGAGGTAAATAATCCTTTTGTTACAAAGGAGCTTGCTCCAGGTATCTCATTACGGTACCAGGAAACAGACCAATCAATGGGTTACTGTAACCACTAGTACCTTTCCTGGCAAAGCAAAGGTTTTACTTTAGGTTCTGGGATCTTGTTTATTATAGCTGATTCTTCAACTCCAGCTGACCAGACACCATAGATTCTTCACACAATAGGCCTCAGAGACTGTTTCCCTCTGAAACTTCATGAGGCAGGCCTCCATCTTCTGCTCACACTTTTCTCCAAGCTCCTACAGAAAATCCCACTGAGCACTCAATACTCAATGGCTTTTCTAGCCCCAAGTTTCAAAGTCCCTTCCACAATCCTCTCAAAACCAGGGTCACATCTGTCACAGCAACACTCCACTATGCTGGTTCAAATCTCTATCTTTGCGTTTCTGTTACTTCGATGAGACACCATGACACAAAGCAAGTTGGAGAGGAAAGGGTTTACTAGGTTACACTTCTAGCACTGAAGGAAGTCAGGGCAGGAACTCACACATGGCGGGAACCTGGAGGCAGGAGTTAATGCAGAGGCCGTGGAGGATGCTGCTTACTGGCTTGCTCCCCAAGGCTGCTCTCCAGAACCCAGGACCACTATCCTAGGGATGGCTTAATCGTCCCCATCAGTCACTATTTAAGAAAATGCATTACAGCTGGACCTTAGGAAGACATTTTCTCAATTGGGGCGCCCTCCTTTCAGAGGACTCTACCTTGTGTCAACATAAAACTGGCCAGGACAGCACCCTTCACACTTAGAATCTAATACACAATTAGGAACAAAATCAAGCTAAGTTTTGGAGGCTCTGAGATACCAGTCCAGTCCAAACTCTTTTAACTATTCACCTTCCACTTCACCTCAGCCTGACTTAAATCATTGCTCTGTCTGACTGGAAGGGACCCAGATGACTAAAGCTGCTCCACTGTCATCGGTATTAGCTGAGTTAAGCCTGGCCAAGCCCTTCCCACATCCTTGAGCAATGTTTACCAAGACAGTTGTATTTGCTTCCAAACCTGTTCACACAGGTTTGACTTGTTTCTGCTATTACAGGGTTTAATTAAGTTATTAACTAATGAAATGCGCGTGTTAGGGGAAAAGACGAGCTGGTAATACTATAAAATTAAACTGTTTTAGTGGGGCTTGATAAGGGAAATCGGATGACAGATGCTACCAAACTCATACTTGAGACAATGCAAAAGGGGAAAAGTGCTTGAAAACTTCCAAGAACTTGGCAAGGAGCTGCTTCTGTGAGCTTTGCTGCTCAGGTGCCACTTGAAAGAGTTAAGGACAGGACAGTCTGTAAGGCATTACTGGTGTGGTTCCAGGATGATGGTAAACATCACAAATCAGAGGCCTGTTCAGATAAAGTCCCATGACACACTGTGTATGGGGCCAAAAACCCCAAAGCGCTTATTACATTTTAGAAATTGTTTTTGTATAATTTGAGCTCCCCAATAAAGGTACTTACTACAAAGTCTAATTATCTGAGCTGAATCCTGGGCCCACACAAAGGAAGGAAAGAACCAACTCTTATGAATTGTATCCCCGTCCCCCAAATAAACAGAGAAAGGAATAAATGAATGTAATAACGTACCTTGAATGTTCCCTTCATTATTTCTAATGTTTGTGGTAGGTATAAATTTATGATTTTCAGCCTTGACTGCCCATTCAATTGTCTACTGTAGAGATGAACGAACACATCCTCTAGTTTCCTTCCCACTGCATTTGCTGCCCTTCTTATCAAAGAGGTGGGGGGATTTTATTTGTATGTGTGCTTGGGAGGGGGGGGGGTTCCTCAAGTGTATGTGTGAGCACTATGTGTAGGCAGGGGGCCATGAAGATGGCATGAGGTCAGATCTACTGGAACTGTTGTTGTAAGTGGTTGTGAGTCACCCAGAGTTGGGAATGTAACCTGGGTCCTCTGCAAGAACAAGAGTTCTTAACTGATGAGCCATCTCTCCGGCCCATCCCTCCCATCAAACAACATCAACAAACCAACTTTTGGGGGGATATTTTCAAACATAATAAAAACATTCGTAGATATCAGAGGGGTCTATTTCCAGTCAGTCTAGGAGGATCAGACAGTGGTAACTCACACCTTTAATCCCAGCACAGGGAATATCCCCGGAGTGGTGACCTATGCCCTTAATCCAATCTGAGTTCAGGTCATTTTAGTTTACAGAAGGAGTTCCAGGCTCGCAGGCAGGCAGTGGTGGTGCTCACTGTTAGTCCCAGCGCTTGAGAAGCAGAGGCAAGAGAATCTCTGTTACTTCAAAAGCCAGCCTGGTCTTCAAAGCCAGGACTGTTACACAGAAAACTCTGTCAGGAAAAAAAAAAAAAAAAAAAGTCTGCATGTCCCAAAAGTCCCTTTGGATAGGACTCAGGGTCCCTCTGGTGGCCCCACTTAAACTCAGCTTCTGTTACTCTTATCCTTATGCAGTCCCCTCCCCTTTGAAGTCTGGGGCCTGTCAGCCACAAGCTTACCAGAGCACAGCCAAGAAGGACTGGCACTGTCACGGGATGCTCTCCCCCAGGATGCTTGTTCTGAAAGCCCCATGTTCAGCACCCGAAGTACTAACAGGTCAAGAATATACAAAGCCAAGAAGAAAACTTCAGGTCTGTGGAAATGGTGATATTCTGGGGTGGCAAAGTAACAAACAAGTTAGTCTTAAGAAAAATCAATGAGGAAGCACAAGAGCTATACTCAAATCTCACTGTGACTCTGATGGACTAATTAATATACCTTTCTGAGTATTTTTCTTTGGCTTTAAAAATACAGGTACTATCCTACCTACCTCAAGATTCTAAAGGTGGCAGTACTACAAGGCATGGAGTCCTACACAAGTATGGCTGGTACTCAGAAATCCACTACTATATGTACCAGCCAAATGTCTTAGTCACTGTTCTGCTGCAAAGGGACAAATGATGATGACAACTCTTATAAAAGAAAGCGTTTAATTGAGGAATTGAAGCTTGCTTAGGGTTTCAGAAGTTTAGTCCATTATCAGCATGGCAGGAAATATGGTGGCATGCAGTATTGGTACTAGAGAGAGAGCTGAGAGTATCACATCCAGAAAAACAGGCAGCAGAGAGACACTGGGCTTGCCTTGGGCTTCTGAAACCTCAAAGGCCACCTCACACTTCCTCCAACAAGGCCACACCTCCTAATCCTATTAAATAGTGCCACTACCTGATGACCAGGCATTTAAATCTATGAGCCTATAGGGGCCATTCATATTCGGGTCACCATACCAACTCCTCACATGTGAAGGAGCATGTTCTCCAAAGGATTCTATTTTCCATGTTTCCTTTAGTTTCTATAGCCCAAGATTCTCTTTAAAAAGTTAATAAAATTAGCTAAAATGGTCTGGAGAGATGGTCCAGTGGTTTAAAGAACTGTCTGCTTTTCTAGAGGACCTGGGTTCGATTCCCACCACCCACATGGTAGCTCATAACCATTTGTAGCTCCAGTTCTGGAGATCCGATGCCCTTTGCTGGCCTCTATGGGCACTACACACACGGTGCACAGACATAGATACAAGCAAAATCCCATATATAAATTAAAAAAAAAAATGTGGGGATTCAAGAGGAAGCCAAGGGAAGCCAGGCTGAGGAAGCTGGAAGACAGCTGGATGAGATCTGACTGTGGTGTTTATTCTCTCTAATATCTCTGAAACTTCTGAAGTTTTTATTGAATCCCCACAAAAATAACGCTAAAAACCAAAAGCAAAATGATGTGGGAATGCCTTTCTGTATGCTGTGAATATCAATCTTTAAATAAAGGAGCTGTTTTGGCCCATGACAGGCACCATAGAGGAAGTAGGAGGAGAAATCAGAGCATAGGTAGGAGAAGCAGGGCAGAGTCAGGCAGATCCAGCAAGCAGCCCAAGGAGCAACATGTAAGGAACACAGGTGAGCCACGGGCCACGTGGCAGACAGATTAATAGAAATGGGTTGATTTAAGATGTAAGAGCTAGCTAGCAATGTGCCTGGGCCATAGGCCAAACAGCATAAAGTTAATATAAATGTCTGAGTCATTTTGGGGGGCCTGAGTAGCGAGCAGCTAAGGGGTCTGGCGTGGCAGGGTCTGGGCCTCCGGCCGCCTGGGACCAAGAACCCTATTGCAACAGCAAAATATTAACAACATCAAAAAAGTAGCTTAGAGTAGTTGTCTCCACATTTCCTAGTGGTTTTCAAAGCAGCAGTCTCAAGAGGACTCCAGAGAAAGGGGCCATCACTACAAAGGTCTGCTCTCCTGTCCTGGCATGCTCCTGGAGGCTCAAAAGTATGGCGCACTCCAAATGTGATCATCCATTGATACTTTTTTTTTCCTTTTTTTTTTTTTTTTCCTCTTGAGGAGGGTTGTCTCAGTAATAATAAAAGGCAAAAGAACTTCTCTTAACTTCTTCAAAAGCAGAGGTCTTTGGAAAGTAGCAACTATTCACTTAAAGTGACAATTAAAAATAAATATATATGCACTGTAAAGAGAAATCCCAAAGCAGACCAAGGAAAACCAGAGTCCAGGCAGAGTTGCCCATGCAGTGAGTGCACACTCAAACACTCACAGGCCTGAAGACCTGGAAGCCTGATCACGCCTCCAGATATGGAAACAGGACACAGTAAAATGAGAACAGCTTCAATTGCCCACGTAAACACACATTTATTAGCCTTTAATCTAAAATAGTTTATAATAGCAACAAAGTAATACCTAAAGGGGGCTAGAGAGATGGCCAGATGCCTACGAATACTGGCTGTTCTTGTAGAGAGCCCAAGTTTTAATCTCAGCACCCACACAGCAGCCCACAGCCACATGCATCTCCAGCTCCAATGGGTTTCACATCCCTTCTGGTCTCCATGGGTATCAAACATACATATGGTGCACATACATGTGTGCAGGCAAACACTCATATACATAAAATAAATCCTTTTTTAAAACATGACAGAGTTGAAAATACATGGATTGTGAAACTTGTCCAAGTTAATTTGAAGTAAATAATTCACATCAAAAACAGATTTGGGTTGTTATTTCTCACACGACCATATTCTAGCAAGTTCTTGTTGTTTAAGCAGTATGTTGCTTATAAAGCCAGTGATTATTCAGTTCCCAATCAAAGGGAAGGCAGAGAGGAGGGAGAATTAAATTTATTCATCTCTGTACTTTCTAACAATCTGAACTTCTAAAGAGGATTCATTGGTACTTTCACAAAATAAATCAATGTAAATGACATATTAAAAGAAAGTGTCATTCTGTGAAAGGTCCACATATATAATCAATGAAAGAATATTACACCCAGTGACACACACACACACACACACACACACAGAGAGAGAGAGAGAGAGAGAGAGAGAGAGAGAGAGAGAGAGAGAGAGAGAGAGAAATATGCTCGAGAGATGCTAGCAAATAAAAATGCCCACTCAAACAATGACCATGCAATAGGATACACAAATAGCTTACAGATTACCTGTATGGAATGTATACAACTGCGTATATATTAGGGAAGAAGGGGATCATTATGACTGTCGCTTGGAAATAGACGCAGAGGGGAGGGGAGGGTTGTCTAACAAAGTTCAAGGAAGAAATGTGGACATCACATTGCTAAGAAAGTTCTATTTCTGGGTGGTACTTGTGGAGTTCTTCACATGGTTTTCATGTCTGTTTAATTATAGCTGTCCATATTTTCTTACGGGAGAGGGTGGTAAGTACAGAGGCCATGAAATTCTGGAAGCAGGTAATCAAGACTTAAGTCTTGGCTCTTCTATTTACTTGCTTTAAGATCTGGGACAAACTGCTCAACCATTCTGAATTTCAGTAGCCTTTACTAGTGGAGGTAACAACACCAAAGCAATAGAGAAGCATACTTCATAGGAAGGACACCTAGTATAGAACACAGTATGTATTCCAATGTCTGTCTTATCAGGAAAAATAAGACACAAAAAGAGAAATTTTATGAGGCAAAAATTAATTAACTAGAAAGCAACAGACATTGACTTACTCTACCACAAGTGCATTCAGTATCAGTGTGAAGCAGAAAATACTGGAAAATAACAAATGTCCTTAGGTTCTATCTCATGGCCAACATTGATGTAATCAAACTCCCTACGGGTCACACCAAGGCCAGAGGGTGCCTGAGCAGAAAGCTCTCTAGAGACACAGCTCAATGTGTTATGGCCAACTCCTAATACTGCTGCCCAGCAACTGTGCTGCCCCATGATGACAATAATTAACACGTTTTACCTGACCAATAGTGAGGACTCCTGAAATGCAAATACTGTGTTATAAACACTAACACCTAATAATTGACCTCAATGGGACTTCTAGCCTCACTTAGAAACACACAAAATACACCAGGGTCAATTATCTAACATTTAGGACAGCAATGGGGGAGAACTGTCTTAATGGTCATGTTCTAGTAACACAAAGCAAGTAGCTACTTCACTGAAAGACAATGTGCTCCATAGCCCCGGTCTCCTAGCTGGTATTGTGAGAGCACTTTGAACTTTGACAGCTGGAAAATATCCCCTCTTAATTTGTACATGAAGAACTATGTTGTCTTATTGGGGTGTGTATATGTGAGTCCTAGGTCACTGCTTCACCTTATTTTTCAGACAGCATCTCTTCACTGAATCTGGAGCTCAGCACTTGGCTCAACTGGATAGCCAGCAGCCCCCAAGGTCCTTCTACCTCCACCTCCAAATGACAGATTGCAGGTGGGCCTGGCTTTATATTATACAGTAGTAGGGCTCCAAATTCAGGTCCCTGATGCTTGTTTAGCAAGCAGCTTACCCACTGAGCACTTCCCTAGCCTACAAACTTGTAAAGAAATGAGTGACACATTTGCTGTGTGATTATTCTGAGTGATAACCAGACATGCCTCACAAAAGCTCCTGTTAATTTATACATTTTACATTTGCCATGATTGTTATCAGAATTCTGTTTTCATCTGCTCCATTTCTCCAAGGACATCTAGACCACAAAGAAGGCTGCTCACCCTTAGACCTGTCTGAGTTTAACAAATCACAGAGACTCTTATTTCCAGGAACTCGTTTTTCTAAGTAGATTCCACTGCCATATTCATTCAGCCTCCTGTGCAAAATGTCAAAGACAAATACACAAGTGAATTTCTCTCAGCCTTATTTACTCAACTTGATTAATAAGTTAAAAACTTAAGATACAACTTGGATCAAAATGGTACAAACCTGTTGGGTCACAGGAAGCCATTTGTGAGCCCTTCTGTAAGAGACACAGTCTCAATGCCCCAATTTACCTTTCATGTCAATATGCTGTTTAGAAAAGAAAATTGTTACCACCAAAATATAGAAAACTTGTCTGGCTGAAAGCCGAGTTAGTAACATAGTTCATCCATGATCTCATTGGCCTGGCCTGAGATGTTCACTTAACAAACAGCACCATCATTTGAGTAATCATGGCGGTTCTCAAATGTTCTAGTACCCAATTTTTATTTTCCTGTGTGATTATTACTAAACAGTAACAGAAGTCAAAGCCTACTAGCATCAGCTTTCAGAAAATTCAATCAATTTTTCTAATTGTGGGCTTTTGTTTTGGTAAATACAAGTTTAGTCAAATGTCTTCTAAAACTATGAAGAGTAAGGAAAGCTGTGAGCTCGGCACAAGTCAATCAGAAAGAAAAGGAGGCCATAACTTTATTAGAAGTTAGGTTTTTAACATTTAAGAAAATATCATATGCCAAACCAAGTAAGTACTGTATCATGCTACAGCTACAAATATAGACTTTTGAACTGTCAAAAATATTTAAAATCTGCTCAGGAGACATGTCAGTAATAAAAAACTAACCTACTATTTTCCTGGGATTTAGATTAAAGCTTAGTTTTACATAAATTGCAACAATACGTTTATTCAATTTTTAATCAGAATCCTTTTAAAAGTTTGTTCACTGAAGAAATCTGGAGAGAAATCCATTAGAATTAGATTTTTTTTTTCTTACTGTGAGGTAACTTTTCTAATACTACTCACAAAAGAACAGACATGATTACCTCACTAGCAGTCTGGAGAGTGACCGTGTGAACATGGAGAGCAGAGTTCAGTTAATATCAGATACAAGTGAACCAGTCATACATTCAGCTTCTTCATGTGTGAGATAAATAAGCTATCATTACCTGGGAGCCCACCCCAGATGTCTAGACGCTAACTGACAAGGAGTTAAGAGAGCACAAGAGGGAGAGATTACACATTCTAGGGGTGTATTTGTGAGATCCATCTAAGTTGACTTGAAATGTCCCCGGATGAATCTCCATTCAAGCTTCCTGTACATGTTCACATTTGCCCCTGAGTCTCTCGTTCTTATGAATGCACTCAATATATCATGTTTCATGAACCAGGTACAAGTCGATATGCTCAGGATATAGAAGGGAGTTACCTACGACTTCTGATTGCACAAATGATCTCATCAGATGCCTACATTCTGATGCTAATAGTCCAAGACATTTGACGCTCACCTGCTCAGAGTGCCAATAAAACTGATACGGGCCAATTCAATAGAGGAGAGGGCATCAGTGAAGAGTACTCCTTATAAATAGTCTTGGTAAACGGGCTGCTACAGGCCTTTGTGAACGTAGGACTGACATACCGTCTGCTAGCTGAGAGGAGATACCCTATAGCCCTGAACTGTAACTATTTAGCCTCCCAAACAGCACAAAGCATGATCAAGTTTTCTCAAGTAGCATCATTCTTTTATTTAATTTTCATTTATTTGTATCTTATTTTGTTTTTTTAAAGGATGTTTAATATTTTATACACTAAAGTAAAAGCAACGGTTTTGAATGAAAGCCAAATGCATTTAATGTACGGTAAGAAAGACTGATTTTTCATGATTAAAATGAACTCATGTAAGTCAAAGTATCAGAAATCAGAATGTTCAGGAGAAGACAAGACTGAGGTGGAGGAGGAGGAGGAGGTGGAGGAGGAGGAGGTAGAGGAGGTGGAGGAGGAGGAGGTAGAGGAGGTGGAGGAGGTGGAGGAGGTGGAGGAGGTGGAGGAGGTGGAGGAGGTGGAGGAGGAGGAGGTGGAGGAGGTGGTGGAGGAGGAGGAGGTGGAGGAGGAGGAGGTAGAGGAGGTGGAGGAGGAGGAGGTAGAGGAGGTGGAGGAGGTGGAGGAGGTGGAGGAGGTGGAGGAGGTGGAGGAGGAGGTGGAGGAGGTGGAGGAGGAGGAGGAGGTGGAGGAGGTGGAGGTAGAGGAGGTGGAGGAGGAGGAGGTAGAGGAGGTGGAGGAGGTGGAGGAGGTGGAGGAGGTGGAGGAGGTGGAGGAGGAGGAGGTGGAGGAGGTGGAGGAGGAGGAGGAGGTGGAGGAGGTGGAGGAGGAGGAGGTGGAGGAGGTGGAGGAGGAGGAGGAGGTGGAGGAGGTGGAGGAGGTGGAGGAGGAGGAGGTAGAGGAGGTGGAGGAGGAGGAGGTAGAGGAGGTGGAGGAGGTGGAGGAGGTGGAGGAGGTGGAGGAGGTGGAGGAGGAGGAGGTGGAGGAGGTGGAGGAGGAGGAGGAGGTGGAGGAGGTGGAGGAGGTGGAGGAGGAGGAGGTGGAGGAGGTGGTGGAGGAGGAGGAGGTGGAGGAGGTGGTGGAGGAGGAGGAGGTGGAGGAGGTGGAGGAGGAGGAGGAGGTGGAGGAGGTGGAGGAGGTGGAGGAGGAGGTGGAGGAGGTGGAGGAGGAGGAGGAGGTGGAGGAGGTGGAGGAGGAGGTGGAGGAGGTGGAGGAGAAGGAGGAGGTGGAGGAGAAGGAGGAGGTGGAGGAAGAGGATGAGGAGGTGGAGGAGGAGGACGAGGAGGTGGAGGAGAAGGAGGAGGTGGAGGAGGAGGACGAGGAGGGGGAGGAGGGGGAGGAGGTGGAGGAGGAGGGGGAAGGGGGAGGAGGTGGAGGAGGAGGGGGAAGGGGGAGGGGGAGGAGGTGGAGGTGGAGGAGGAGGTGGAGGAGGAGGTGGGAGGGGGAGGAGGTGGAGGAGGAGGAGGTAGAGGAGGAGGAGGAGGTGGAGGAGGAGGAGGTGGAGGAGGAGGAGGTGGAGGAGGAGGAGGTGGAGGAGGAGGTGGAGAAGGTGGAGGTGGAGGAGGAGGAGGTGGAGGTGGAGGAGGAGGACGAGGAGGGGGGGGGGGAGGGGGGAGGGGGAGGAGGTGGAGGAGGAAGGAGAACAAAAGCACAAAGCAAAGCACACCAGATCACAGAATTAAAATCTAAGGAACAAAGGAGTGAGAGGACCCTAAGTCTTGACCGGAACTCAAGAGAAACAAAGACAAGCAGACAGTACTTCTAGCCCACTACACAGGCTCAGTTACTGCTGTGGGATTTACAGGGATGGGAGTCTGGAAAGATGCAAGTCTGGATCACAACAATGCACTGAAATCACAAAACAGGTATGAAAGGGCTTCAAATGTTCTTACAGAAAAGGAGTAATAAATATCTAAGGTGAAAAAGTTCAAGACCTCAATTTGATTACTGCAAACATATGCATATTATCACCTCACTGAGGGTGTCAGGAGGCAGGCATCTCTGAGTTTGAGGTTAGCTTGGTCTTTATAGCAAGTTCCAGGCCAGCTAGAATTATATACTAAGATCCTGTCTCAAACAAACAAATATTTAACAACTTTACTGTGGCTCAAAAGTCTGTACAATTATTAGCAGTATATCATAAACAAAATGCAAATTTGATTTAAAATAAAAATTTATGGACTTTGTGAAATTGTTTGGCAATGTTTATCTAGCAAGGTTAATATGCATTTAACCTCTGACCCAGAAATCCCACTGATAAGAATTTAACCACTACCTCTAGCAGCAAGGTTTACACATAGGACAGAATACAACCAATCTAGTAGCTGAGTGAGCACACAGCCACAATCTGGCAACTATTAAAATGTCTAGAAAGAAGCAAAGGTGAAACTAATTACTGTACATTCATTTAATGAAATGCCATACCATCACTACCACCAAAAACCACGATTGCTCTGTGTGGTTAAGCAAGATCTCCAAAACACTGTAAGGATAGAAAGCTTAGCTGCAGAATTAAAAAGTTTAACAATTTTATTAAGAGCAAATGGTGATATGCCACAAATACTCCATTGTTTTGGGGGGGGATCACAAGTACTAACATATCTGATGGTAACCAACACACTTCATCTATAGCTTTGGTAAGTTTGTACACAAACCACAGCACGCTTTGTTTTCATTTTTATGTTATCATGGTTACCAGGATGTCAGATTAAAGGTAACAATCAACTCTGTCTTATGTTGTTTTGCAACAAAATCTAGTTTAAAATATAAGCAGAAAACATAAAGAATGTATAATCAGTCTTAATGTCTGAACCTCTTCCAAATCCATCTAATGAGTATACGGTCCTTCATAAGCGTTTTGAGGTTAAGATAATACAACAAAAGGAGGGTATCCAGAAGTAGAGAAAAGAAGGCAATGCAGAAGATAAATAACTCAGAACCAAGGTTAGGGCTGAGTAGGTCTAATGCTTCAAATGGAATGGTGACTTACACTTTGCACTGTGTTATTAAGCAAGAGACCACAAGGGAACCTAACAGTTCAAAGCTGTGGGGGAGGAGGGTCTTTCCAAGCTGTCCTGGAAGCAGTATCGTATCAACTCATAAAGAAATGCACAGAACACCTACCTTGTACGAGTAAAATCAGAACCCTGGAATGTATTATCAAACCCTTCTCAGAGGTAAGCTCCTTGAGTGGTTTCACAGGCAACTCTAGCTTCAGTGGTGCTCTGCACATTCACGGGCATTAAGCAAGGATATGTGAAATGTCGACAGGCTAAATGACAGTTGATAAAAGCTGCCCCAAATGCCTCCCAGGGCTTAGGAGGCAAACAAGAAAGAAATCCAATCTTCAATCAGCCATAGAACTGAGTCACTACCCGAACAAGCCAGGAATAAACTCAGAAGTGCCATGTGACAAGTGCCAGGCTGACCAAAAGGAAGTCCCGAATCCTGAGAAGATGGGACTTTCCTCCCCATATCTTGTCTCTCAGCTATGAATTCATTCTTCAGTACTTGTCTGGAATAACTGGTAAACTCTGACCTCGGACCTGCATGTATCTTCTTCATTTGTAGGCTGGCACAATGTTGAGCTTTATGGGTAGGTGCCACTGGAGATAGTGTGGAGCAACAAGCTACACTTCCTGGCTCTGAGGCCCTCATAGGGTAGACTGCCTCCAACAGTGATGGCTGCTGTGGACTATTCCTTTACATTGTGTGAATATATGTTGCCGTGGTTGGTTTAATGAACAAGTGAATTGCTGCCATACAGCGTGCCAAGGACGCATCCTTGCTGATAAGGTACAGATCAAGATCCAGAGCTCAGCTATGAGGGGAGGGGGGTTTAATCTCTTCCTTCGGGACCTACCTTTGAGTCTCTGGAGTGGTGGCTATTCCCTATATTGGCTAAATTTTGGGGTTCTGTTTACATAAACCTACAAGGACCATTTAATATTTAAACCATGATAATGTCTGTGTTCTTTGAAGGCTAACCTCTTTCTTGGCTAAATCATTTTCCCAATGGTTTAGCATACAGAGAAAACTTTACTCAGATAAGAGACTCCCTTATTTAGACAGGGGATGGCACAGTGCTAGCTAACAGCATGTTCTAACCCTATATACAATTCAGTCAGGTGGCCTTGCTAAGTTCTTATGAGGATAAAGCAGGCATGGTGACAGTCTGGGAAGGGTGGAAATGGCAGAGAACTGTGAGAATCCAAACAGAGTAAGAGTAGGCACTCTCAAAGAAGTGACATTAGAATGCTCAACCTAGGGGGAAGCATTCCCTGCTTAGACCCTGTGCAGACATCCCAATCCACCCTGGCTCTTTTTCCCGGAACCTTACAGACCTACAGGATTTTCAGGGAACACATCTCTATGAGTCAGGAACCCTGCTCAAGTTACAAAGGACAGTCTCTTTAATGGTTCTCCTTTAAGAAACACTTAACTTCCTATCTCTGACTGTCACATGGACATAAAGTAAATGCATCCAATTCCTGGTTCTGCAGAGAAGTCTTCTCCTTAGAGCAGATGCTAACGCTTTAAGGAAGTGCCTCTCTCAGGTCCCTGGACTGACAATTATCGAGCTGCTCAACAGTCTGTAAGTCATTCACAGCTCACATATGTAATACCAGCACTTGAGAGGCAGAAGGACTGTCATGAATTCAAAGCCAGTCTGGACTACACTGTGCTTCCCGGGCCAGCTTGGTGTATATAGTAAGAAAGACCCCATCTCAAAAAGATACTAAACAACATACAAAAATCACAATGAACAGAAGTTAATGGAGGAGACCATTTCAGTACAGCAGTGGGAGTTTAGAATTTACATAAACTTTAAGAGTGCCACAGCCTCCGAGAACACTCAAGATACTGGATCCAAACTATTATCCTAAGAACCAAACAAAATCATATTTCATAAACCTCTACGAATGTTTAGCAATACAGAACTACCCTAAAAATTCTGCAAATGTTTAGTCATGACTGCTTTGATCAGGGATTTCTGTAGCTATTCAGCAATTTGTACAATTTAAATGAGAAGTAACAGAGCCTGCTCACTAGCCTTGTAATTGCAACTACAGCAGTTAACTCATTTTCTTTACTCATGCATGATTCACTCAGAACAGAGCCCTATATTTCCTGTGTGAATAAGCATATACAGATACTCCCTTTTCTTCTCAATATTTCTAACAAAGGGCAACAGTATTAGGATATCCATTACATTCTTGTGTTGAGAATCAGATAGGAAAGGTTTTCCTGGTGAAGCCCTCTGATTTTGGATGGTAGAATCTTCTTAGATTCACCACGGCTGATGGTAAGGCTCAAAACTTTTGTGCTAAATACATTTAAAGTTGCACTTTAGTAAAAATGCCGAATGAATATTCTATTGTGAGAAACAGAAACTACAGTGTAGGTCTCAATGGTACCGCTGGTTGGTGAGAACAAATGCCAATCACAAGTGCACTGTTGGGTAGGGAACAATAATTCATGCTTCCTGAATGGCTAGACATGGCACCCTGTGGGTGAAGACACACTCTATGGTCTTCAGGGATGGCAGCAAGCCCATGCTCCACATCACGTTTTCTACCAAGGCAAACTGGACTCCAATGCTCATGGGTAAGTCCATCATCATAGTTTAGACTGAGGCCTGATTGGGATGCTCCGGGGCAGGGTCATTTCTTGATGCACTGGCCAGACTGAGCTCTGAAAACTGTCTTCTTGGGGTTGGAGAAAGAGTTCAGCAGTTAACAGCACTAAGTGCCCTTCTAGAGGACAAAGCTTTGGTTACTAGCACTTACATAGCGGCTCACAACCATCCATAACACCAGTTCCAGGGATCCAATGCCTCTTCTGGTGCCCCTGTGCACTGCACATATGTGGTACATACATGTGGTACAGACATACATGCAGGCAAAACACTCACACATAAAATAAGATTAAAAAATCTTAACTTGGTCTTTTACCTCAACTCCACATTCTGTCTCTCTCAATTTCTGTTCAAAGCTCCCATCAGAGCCACATGAGGCAAGTCGCAGGGCTACCTGGCAGGTCACTGGGCCTCTGCTTACTCTCTACAGTTTCTCTGTGATTAATTCATTACAGGCTTATTTTACAGAGTGAGATTTTTCCCTGAAGTCAGGAGAGAGTTAAGTGATCTATTCGCCCACTGGCCCTAATATGGGACACATAGCCCAAAGTTTGGTAGAAACCAATCAAGCTGCAAGAAAAGGAAGCTCCAGCCAGGAGTTTTTAAGAGGGAAGAAGAAGTGCTTTATGGGAAATGAGGATGCAGCTTACATCTGTATTTAAACAACATGAGCTCTCAAGTTTAACTCTAAAATGAGCCATTTCCTAGAATGTAACTGATGAGTCACATTGTTCCATTTGTTTTAAATGTTTTAACCCCTTTTATGTTTAGAATATGTTTGACCTCTGGGTGATGTCCTCCATAAACATGCAAAGAAATCTATCTTTGTACTTTGAGGCTAAGCAATCTAGAACTTGGAAGTTTGATAGCAAATATTGCAGAAGTTGATGCCTAGGCTTTTGTACACATGCATGCAGCTTGCAAACACTTGCAGCAGTATGTGATAATTCCTAGTCACAAATCCAAGAAAACAAGGGGATAAAATGTATCTAAAATGAAGAAATAACCCAATAATTATCAAGTCTCAAAAAGTACAACCATTGATGCCATCTAAAATTATAAGTTTCTTAGTCTTTTAGTTTATTCACTTGGAGAAAAGAAAAACAAAACAAAACACAGATTTCCCACCGTCGAACCGCAGACACTGGTGGTTTTTCAGCAGAGAAATTCTCAAATTCAAAGTTACCTTTTTGCAAAATCCAGACTAAACCCACTAAAACCTGGGCCTATGATCCTGCAAGAAGGATGTTTTATTATTTTTGTTGCTGTTTTGCCAATATTCATTACCTAGCAACTTCTGGGCTTCGTGAGGCCATTAGAGATGGAACGCCACCTTCTATTTCTGATCATCCAAGAGAACCAGGTGAGCCTGAAGGTTAACTTAGCCAAGGGTTCCAGGCACTCACAATGCTTAGCATATGTAACCAATTTCTCAGCTGTTTGCTCTGAAGCCCAAGCCATTCCATTATGCATGCACTCACGTCATGGCTGCTATGATCCCAGCAGCAGTAAAGACAAAGTTTCTTTGCTTGTCATCTGTAAACTTTTTAAAAGCCAAATTCTTTAACTTTCCAAATATCACATTTTAATAACTAACACCCAATTTCATTATGCTCTTCATGAAACAAACAAAATGTTATCATATAATACTATGTGGTAGTCCAAATAAGAGTGTCCCCCATAGGCAATACTTGAAGTGGCATTATTTGAAAGGATTAGAAGGATTTAAAGGTTGGAGGAAGTGTGTCACTGGGGTGGGCTTTGGGGTTTCAAAAGCCAGTGCCAAGCCCAGATCAGTCTGGATCTGGATGTATCCCTCAACTACTACTTCAGCACCACAATGTTCTCTGTCATAAAGATAATGGACTAAGACATTGAAACTATAAGCAAGCTTCCAATTAATATACCTTCGAAGAGATGCCTTGGTCATGTGCCTCTACAGATATGGAACAATAACCAATATAGAAGTTGGGACCATGAGCGGGTTGTTGTAGTGACAGACCTGACCATGGTTGCTTGTTGGCAGAATGTGGACTTTGGATGAGAAAGGCAGTGGAAAGCTTTAAGCTGGGAAGAAGGGATGAGGGAGTTTAATGGGCCATTCTAGTGGGAACATGGACAACAAGTGCTGAGAACAATGTAAATTATGACAGCCCAGCTAAGAGTTTCAGAGGAGAAGAATATTAGTGAATGGCCTAGACTTCTTGTGATTTTTTGGCAAAGAATGTGGCTGATTTTTATTCTTGTCTTAAAATTTTGCTGAAGGCTAAATTGAAGAGTTTAGATTAATGGTCTTGTCAGAGAAGAATTCAAGACAACTTAGTTATAGGCTGTGTCGTGGGGTTACTCAAATCACAAAGCAGGGATACTGGAGAGCAGAGAACCAAGTATAGGTTTACCATACCTCCACACCACCACCATATATTCCTCTAGGGAATGGGATAAGTGTTATGGAGCATACCACCAATGATTTTTTTTTTTTTTTTTAAAAAGTACTTGTAGATACCTGCAGATTTTAGAACATACTAAGTTTTCTCAAAGGCTCTCTCATAAACACATTCTTCTAGAAAGCTGGTGACACTACTCAAGCAAAAACAGCTATTCCAACTTCATAAGCACAGCAAGCACTCAACTGTTCAGCCAGGATTTCTCAACCCTGCACTACTAAGAGTTTGGACAGGGTAAGTCCTTGTCATGGGACCATCTGGTGCCTGTTAAGATGCATAGAAGCATGACTGGCTCTACCCATCCCTAGTCAAGACAATAAAAACTATGTCCAGACATTACCTTATGTCCTCTAGAGGATAAAACTGGCCCCTGAAAAGAACCAGAGTCAGTTGACACAATTTCACATGGAAAAACTGTACTAAATTCAGGAACTAGCAGAAACTAGTTCTTGTAAAGCCTAGTTTGATACATATTCCTCTTGAAACCAAGCTACAGCTCCTCATGGGAAGGCACATGTTACATCAGAGGGCACATACAGAATCTGGTGTCAGTTATCTGCATCTTTCTATTAAACAAGTACCATCGCAGCTTCTCTACAGTGCACATGCCTGGTGTCTTCCAATCACTGCTCAAGTGACTAAAGACCCTCTTTAAAATTTCACTGCACATGTAGGACATGGATTTAAATACAAACCCAGTACATACAACCACCTGCCTCAAGTAGTAGCATGAAAGCAGAAAAAACCCACAGTAACAACAATCACTATGGTAAGACATGAGGTTTACCAGTGCTCTGGAGCACTCCTCATGAATTAGCTATCTTAATCCTTCAATGTCCTCATCCCTTGTGGGATATTTGTACACTGTGAAGATATATTGCTGTGATGGGTTTAATTAAGAGCTGGCCAGCCAATAGTGAGGCAGGAGGTGTAGGTGGGACTTCCAGGCAGAGAGAGGAAGTACGAGGAGATAGTCAAGGGGCAGTGGCAACACCAACAAGACCTGGAGGGAATCGGACAGAAAGAAAGGAAGAAAGAAAAAGAGACGTAAAAGCCACATGGTAAAACATAGGTCGATACAAGCAGGTTTATTTAAGTTATAATAGTAAGTACGTCAAGCCTAGGCTAAGGTCAAGCTTTCATAATTAATTAGTCTCCATGTCATTATTTGTGAGCTGGTGACCCAAATAAAAATCCAACTACAAACAAAGTTCTTCTATTTCTGTTTTGTGATTAAGGAGCTCCAATAAATCACCCAAGACCTGACCCCAGAGTCCCAGTTCTTTACTGTTTTCTGTGGTCAATTCAAGAACTGTGGGAATCGCATCTTCTAAGGGACTCCATCCAGTAACCCAAGGTCCCCAGGTTTATCCAGGCACATTGTTCAACACTACTTAAGTTTGACATCACTGTTCTCTGGGCCAGCCTTCTATGGGTGTAAGACAAGCTTACTTACGTATACATAATGCTGACTAACCACATTTCCCTTCTTGGATAGAGAATGCACAGGACACTTTAAATCTTTTACTGAAGCTGACATGCCATATGTATGTCAATGTCCTGAAATACCTTCCCAATGCCACTATTAAAAAAGAAGAGAGGTTAATGAACACAGGTAATTTTTCACAAGCATATGCTGGACACTGAGCTACCGAGTGGCATATATGTAGCCCAGGCTTGCCCTGATCTCCAGATCCTCTTGCCTCTACTTCCCATGGGGTAACATTATAGGCATGTGTTACTATTCCCAACCCTCATCACTTGCTTTCTATGTAATCCTCATCCATCTTTAAAAACACAATTTTGCAAATCTTTTACAATTCTGTTTGACAACAGAACACACTCTGACTCTGAAGTCTTTAGAACTGACCATCTATCTGCTTTTAAAAATCTAACTTCTGAAATATGTCTTTTTTGTGAATTTCCTAAAATTACTCCGAAGTGGTACAACTATCACACTGGCATATTCTGCTGCATGTTCTTTTGGTTTGTTTGTTTGCCAACTAGGAAGTGAACCCTGGGCCTCCTGGGTACTTTGCAAATGCTCTGTCATTGAGCTACACCCCTAAGCCCTGGTATGCTCTTTCAACATCTACAAGCATGCATATCACTTCAAAAAGATAGGATGCAGAGATCTGAGGAGGTGGCCAAGGCATTCTTGGCTTCAAAGGTGGGTGGGAGTTCCAAGTAAGACAGATTGAGATGAAGAGGTGGGGTAAGCTGGAATGGGTGCCTCGTGGTCTTCCAAGAAGGTGGCATTGCTTTCTCACATCATGATACGCTAGCAGATGGTCACCACTGGTGAGCTATACTGTGGCTTTTCCACCTTCTAACAGGCAACATTTTACCCACTCCAGTGTTTTCAACTCGTTATTTTTTTAAGCTCATTTTAAAAATTATTTTTAATTATGTCAATAGAAGGCATAAGTGCAGGTGTCCACAGAAGCTAGGAACACCATATCTTCCTGAGGCAGGAGTTACAGGTGGTTGTGAACTGCCTGTTCTGGATGCTGGAAACTGAACTCAGGTACTCTGCAAGAATCGGAAATGCTCTCAGCCATGGAGCCATCTCTCCAGGCAAACCTCACCATTTTGAAAAGGCAAGTTTAAGAATACACTAAGTGCCAACCTAACTTGAAAACTATTTCCAAACAGCCCATCAAACACAGCTCATATGTACAGTCATCCATTAAAGGCCTAGGATCCTGCTCTGGTATCATACTTGCAGAAAGCCAATGTGCTCTTTCTGAGGAGCAGGAAGGACGAATTCAGGACTAAAAAGCTTCAGGAAAAAAGTCAACAAAGACCAATTGCCCTGAGGCAGCCACAGGAATCAACCTACTCATCAAGAGGGCTTGCTCAGTTAATATTTGAAAACCTCAGCTTCCTGAGTAAATACATTATTTCGTGAACTTTGAAACTTGGGCATGGGGCACCAAAGACCTTTAAAATCTGTTTCAAACCAACTGTCTTCAGTATAATTTCACATAAGGAAAATTGGCACTGTTTGGCAGCCATTAGAGCCACAGGAGAAAATAACAAATGTCTAACACTAACTTCTAACAAAGAAAGGCAACTGACTGTGAAATGGGAAACAGGTTATACCAAGTCTTAAACTTCCTTCTTAACTACTCTGAAAATCAGCGGGAGAAAGTGGCTATACACCAGCTCAGCTGCAAACCAAAGGACAGACATCCTTCAGTGTTCAGCTTTCTAACAACTGCTATGTGAATATACACACTTAAAACCATTTTTTAGACTTGTGAGAGTCAACAGGATGTTTGCCCATTTTCTTACCACCTGAGGGGGCCTTCCAACTGCCTAACTGTGTCCTTCAGGCTACTTGTCTCTGGACATTAGAGGTTGTTACCCAAGCCTTCCAAGCTGTTACCTTTCACCCAGGCACTGGATCAGTCTAAGGCAATGTAACAATTAGCCCTTAGCCTGGAGCTTTCAAAGGGATGCTCAGAGAGTAACTAACATCTCCAGTTTCCAACAAGTAATTTAATTATTCCATTTAGAAGTGATTTCTTTTTAGAAAAGTTTTCTTTATAGACCTAAAAAAGGTTAGCCACAAAGAATTTTACTCTGCTCTCTCTCGCAGAAGTACAGGCATAATGTTCCTAGCTTAATCCACATGCTTAGCCATACATCAGCTTTAAATTTCCCTGTTACTGCCTAATGTCATCAGAACAGCAAGTGCCTGTCTTTCTGGTACACACTGACTCTACTTGTGATAGTATCTGTCATACTGTGTATTTCCTTAGAAATCAAAAGATATTTCCCAGGCTTCTACCTTCCCAAGCTATGGCAAGAAACTAAGTAACCTGGGGAGGGGGAGGTTTAGCTACAGGAGAGGCCTGGGATTCATGGCCACCACCAAGAAATAAAATAAAAATTGACTTGTACAATACATATAAATCTGCTGGCCAAACAGATTTTTCAAAGGCTTACCAAGTTCGTTTTTACATAAGTGTAAAAGCCACAAGACAAAGAATTAGAGATTTATTTTAATTGGTAGAATGCTTGTGTAGCACAGGGGCGACACTCTCTCTCTCTCTCTCTCTCTCTCTCTCTCTCTCTCTCTCTCTCTCTCTCTCTCTCTCTCTCTCTCTCTCTCTCTCTCTCTCTCTCTCTCTCTCTCTCTCTCTCTCTCTCTCCCTCCCCCCCCCTCAAGTTAAAAGTAGAATGAAAATTTGCCCCGGTCATGAAAACAGCGCTCAGGTTCCTGTTGGGGACAACTCAAGTAAAAACACACAGCAAAAGAAAAAAGAGGAGGGGGAAGGCACCCCTCAGCATTCATGGCTATTTTCACTTTAAAAGCAATCACCTGGCAGCATCATCAGAAGCCCAAGCCGGCAGAGTAAACACTCTCTCTCCGGAAAACACCGCAGCACGTGCCTCCTCCTGGCTCCTGGTACCGGGCTCACTCACCAGTTTCTCCCACTTGGCTGAAAGGTGAGTTTAGAGGACGCCCGAGCCCCTTAAAGCTCCGTAGCCAAGCCGTAAATCCAACCTCACCTCTCAAAGACCAAACTGAAACTATGTTGTTTGTTTATTATACACTCGGAACCACAACAGCTGCCTAGCTAGCATCACATAGGATTTGTTGATTGGCCCTTCCTACCCAGAGCCACAGTCCCAGCCACCTCACTGCCACTAGGCAGTACCTAGGACTGACCCATCTAGGAAGCCAATTCCCTTGACTTCTCTCGGGGAAGGAAATCCCACTGGTGACCACAGAGTGCCTTGTGGAAGTCAAGCGCGACTTTTCCTGGAGTCCCACCATCTGGCGCGGCTACAACCCATCACCCTGAAGACTACTTTAACGAACTGCCTTCCCACAAAGAGCCACACGTACCACTCCTCCCAGAGACAGGCTCCTGGAAAGTTCCGAAGGATCAAGTTTGAGCGGGGTTCTGGTGTGCCTGCCCGCGGCCGTGAGCAGTAAGTAGTTGCTGTCCCAGCAGATCCTCTCTGGGAAGGAAGAGGGCACTGGGCTCAAGGGGCTGCAGAAGCCAGGCCCGCGCGCCTCGGGCTGCACAGGGTTTTTGGAATGCAGGGCGTGGCTCTCTGCTAGAGCTAAAGAAGTGAGTCAGCCCCTGTGCAATCCTAACCAATAAGCGCCTTCACTGCTGGTTAAGGCGGAACTTTCCTGTCTTGATTTAGGTCCAGTTTAGCAGCTTTTCATGTCTCACTCCAGTTGAAGCTTTAAAGAATTTAGCACATCTAAAGTTGGTGAAACTTTTCTGAAGCCAGGATTAATGAATCATGTTATAACAGCTAGTGGAAGGAGGTCCTTGGGTTTCTGCTGGTACAAGTTCCTGAGTGGAGGCTGTAATACTTACAAATGAGTATGCTCTGAGGACTCCATCAGAGCAGGCTGAGCTCTCACCTGAAATTTAATGATCTGCAAAGGCACCTAACAGAGGTGGCCAGATTATATGTGACCATAGGTACTTGGCACAGTGCTCCACAGAGTAGGTTCTCAGAAACTCCAAGTCGTGAATCTGGAACTCCACTATTGCAGACAGCCATAGACCGAACAGGGCCTGGTGACACAGACCTGTAATCCCAGTTAATCCAGAGGCTGAAGCAGGATACCTGTCTGGGCAATTTAGGGAAGCTCTGGCTCAAAACTTTTAAAGAGCTTTGTTTGTTTGTTTTTAAGGGCTGGGTATAGCTGTGTGAGTAAAGTCTAGCTTTATGGGAGTTTCATCCCCTAAACTGCAAAGAGAAATTTTTAAATGACAAACTGGCCTTTAATTTTAAAAATTCTTTTTTTGTGCTAAAAATACTCAGAGAATTTTAGAGCTGAAATAGTTGCTTGGTGTACAAGTGTGGAGGTCAAAGAACAGCTTCACGCAGTCAGTTCTCTCTTTCTACCTTTATTTGGGTTCCGAGGATTGGACTTGAGTCATCAAGCTTGCATGGGACCAACCTTTATCCACGGAGCCATCTCATCAGCTCAAGAGATTTTGTTTATAAATTGCAGATTAAAACCTCTTAGGTTTAGAGAAGATCTCTTGGGTTTAACTACTCCTCACCCCTTCGTGTGTGTCTGTGTGTGTGTGTGTGTCTGTGTGTGTGTGTGTGTGTGTGTGTGTGATGTGCATAGACACAAGCACACGCATAACTGTTTGCATGTTTATGCTTAGAGGCCAGAGGAAAATCTTCAACGTCTTTCCTCAGGTACACTCATTGTTTTGTTTTGTTTTTGATTTTTGTTTGTTTGTTTTTGAGACAAGTTTGCCCTGGAATTCCCCAATTAGGCTGAATGAAGTCCTAGAAACCTGTGACTGTAAGTATGCACCACCATGCCCAGCTCTCTCATCTATTTATTTATTTAGTGGGAAGGGGGAGTACCACAGCACCCTTGTGGAAGTCAGAGGTCAACCAATGGGAGTCAGTTCTCTTTTTCTACCATGTAGGTTCCAGGGACCAAACTCAGGTTTAGCAGGCCTGGCCTCTAAGAGTCCTTACCTGAGCCACCCTGTCAGCCAAGCCTGGTGTCTGGTTTCTTTACATGGACTCTAGGGTTTTAACTCAGGTCCTGGTTAGTGGTTAAACAGCAAACATAGCAAGCGCTTTCCAGGCTGAGCCATTTCTCCAGATCACTTTGTGTTTCCTGGAGTCAGTCATCCCACTGGCCAAGATTTTTTCAAAATGTTCTCTGGCCAACAAACTCTAAAGTGGAGTAGAACCTTCCTAAAATGTTCTTTCCTATGAGGCAATGGGAGAAAGCAGAAAGAACATATTACATGAACCACGATTGTCCTTCCCAGTCTGCGCTCTGCCAGTAATTGACCAGAACAATGGCTTCATCTCTCTGAGGTTCTCTGCCAGCTCTCCCACTAGGAACAACAAACTGGACTTAGAAAACAAATGTTCAAAACGGCAGAAGCAAGGCAGGCCTTCTGCTAGATCTAGCAACAGACAGATACCCAGCTCATGAAGGGAGCCCGATCACGGCGTTCTCCGACGCTCACCATAAAGGTAAAACACTGTACTCACAACCCTTGAAGCTAACTTCCGGAAGCCTCTGAGCTCCACCTCCATCTCTTGGCAACTAACTATAAACAGGTGTGACAGGAAGGCTTCCCTTCATGCCTGTACCATTTTTGGCATTCTGGGTTCAAACACTGGTCCCTAGTGCCAGAGTCACTGAGCTTGGATGCTGTCCAGTGGCTATTTCAGCTCAAGGCCCCTCCCCCTGGCCTTCAGACACATCAGCACCATCACATGATATATGTCAAAGTTCAGCATGCCATCAAGTACTACACCTTTTCTCTCTTGGACACTGAGCTGTGCCTTTGAGGAGATCGGGAGGAAAACAGCCCCCTGGAGGGAGGCAGCTTCTCAAATGTTCAAGATCTTATGGATTTTTAAAAGTGGGTTTTTTTGTTTTGTTTTGTTTTTTAACTTATAAAACTAATGCTATTTATTATACCTTGTGAACTATGTTGGCTGTATATTATACACTAGGTAATATGTTGGTTGATATATCAAGCTTGACATTCTGAGCAGATGCTCCACCCAAAAAGAAGGAAACCTTCCAAAACGCCATCAGCTGTAATCAGAACTCAAAGTGCTAGAAGACATTTCCCACAGCCTGCACATACCAGAAACAAGGCCACCATTATTGATATAGTTATGGTAGTCTCACAAGAGGGGGGTTAAATATTTCCTTTGTTACTTTTGATGACAATACAAAGTGCAAAGCTTCTCAATATACAGTTTTGTTTTTTCAAACAAAAACGATTTACCCACAAGCCCACAGGTATGTCACTCAGTCATTTAGAAGCTGGCTTCTACTCCCAGTCTTAAATTATACTGCCAAAGAACTCATTGGCTCTATTTCTAGCTTTCCCAGGGAATACTGCATCTGAGGAAAGGGAGTAGATTTCAGACTCCTATACATCCCTCTGTTATTGTTGATCCAACACTGCCCAAGTCATATAACAACCTCAAAAGTGAAATTAAAAAAAAAAAACTGGCTGATGCATCAGCAATAAATAACTATTATAGTTTTTGAAGCCAGCTGGCAAGCAGAAGCCAAGCATCAGATATGTTTCTCCAATCTTTACGACACGTTCCAACAATACAGAAGGTTTCCTGGGAAGCAAATCCAGTACTTCCTGAAAGGAAGGGAAGTTTACACAACATTGTATGGCATCAAATCACAGTTCCCTAAACACAAGCCCTCTGAAGGGTAAATCATTCTAGCTTCCTCCAAGTAGGAAACATACATGTTTGATAACTTGCCAAAGCACTCATTTCTTCTTTTATATTCATATAAGTCTCTCAATGTATGTGTTATAGGCACAAATGCCTTTGTTTACCCTTTAATAATGACTTCAATAACAAAGTACAGTATCAAGGCAAAGTTGAACACAGCAGCATTATCTCCCTAATCCCTGTGCGTTAACACACACACACATTATGGAATAATCCTTTTTTGTGCACTGTAAAAATGTGTCACTCTGATTGATTTAGTGAAAAGCTGAACGGCCAATAGCTAGGCAGGAGTTCCAGGCAAGAGGACGCTGGAAAGAAGAAGAAGAAGAAGGCTGGGACACAAGAAGTCACAAGCCAGACAGAGAGGAAGCAGGGCATACAGAGGACAGGTAAATGCCACAAATCATGCAGCAGCACGGACATCAACAGATGGAATTTAAGTTATAAGACCTAGTTAGAAACAAGCCTAAGCTATGAGCTGAGCTTTCCTAATTAATAAGAAGTCTCTGGGTCATGATCTGGGGGCTGGTAAGAGAGACAGAAAAATGTGCCTACACATACATACACCACACACACACACACACATGCACGCACAACATGATGCGGTACATTTGTTTGGATGGTCTAATCAAAAGTCATGTGACATTTGTATTGGAGCAAGCACCTAGAGACACTGTCACACATACCCACACACCCACAGTCATTAGTTTAATTAGTGTAAATACATGTCTGCTTTTATGATAGGTGGAAATAAACACTACCACTCTTCTCAAAAAGCTACATCAGAAACTAGCTACCCTATTATATCCAATTAAATGCTTCATGACTGCTAGCTGTGACAAAGGGCACTGATAAGTATTCCAAATATAAACAACCAAGAGAGGCAGTCAGCATTCTTTAGCTTGTGTGTAACAGAGATGACACCTGAAGTATCATAGGCTAGACAGAAAGCTAGAGTTAACTGAATAAGGTTCAGGCAACAGGAATGCCTAGAGCAGCTTCAGTGGTCCTTAGGACACCACCCCCTCCCCTCAAGTGAACTCTGGAGGGGCAAGAAATCCCCTGGAGCCTGCCTCTACTCAGTCCCTAGCATTGCCACTATGAGGGACTGGTCCATACTTTAGAGTTGTAATATTTTTAAATTCTCAGCAAAGACTTACACCTTCTAGCCAGGGCCATGTATCTATGATGCCCTGCTCTACAAGAGAACCATCTAGTTATATTGGTGGGAGAAGTAAATCCCACCAGAAAAAAATGGGTTAACTTCCTAGAAGTAGGACCCAGGAATAAATAACCGCACCTAGCATACGATTCCACTCTATGCCTAATGTAGAAGCAGATCCAAGTAGTCCTCTACCTGGTTATAAACTGCATTCTAAACATTCACTAAAGGTTAAAGTCAATGAACTTTTGCCTAGCTGTTGAGTCCTTGTCACTGGAGACATCATGTCCAGAGTGTAGCCACTGGCATCTCTAGGCTGTCCTAAATAGCCCACGTAACTCGGAACTGATTTGAAATTTATCAATATTTCTAATACCTAAGACTTCATTCAAAACATGGAAAATGCATCTGAAATTCTATTTACAATTTCATTCACTTATGGCATGCCTGGTCTTGGCAATGACTTCCACCTTGTACACATTATTTTATATTTGCTCTATCTATAATACTGCAAGACACTTTATAACATCTTAAAAGTCGAGGACTTATACACAATTCCCTCATAAAAAGAAAACACCACAAATATTAAATCACCAATCTAAAATATTATAATAGGAAATTTAAATTTTTTTTTAAATGATGCTGGTTTGGCTGTCAGGTCTGCCAGCATAGAGATAATGGCTATAGTCAGTAGTATAAACTGCCTGGCACTTAAAATTCTTTTACTGGTCATCTGGTATTGAATACATTCAGAGGATGTATTTAAGATACCGGTTATGGCACATACTAATAAAATCAACACCCACAGGGCCACCACATCTAAGAAGCCAGCCATTCGAAGAGAAACCTGACAGCTCTCTGTGTGCTCTTCTTCCTGTCTGAGGCTGAAATGGTTTCTTTTCATAATTGTATATGAAAGATTTAGAAGACTTTGGTTTAAGAAGTATCTTTCATAATAAAGCAGAGTGTGATGGCTCATGCCTGCATTCTCAGTACTAGGGAGGCAGACAAAATGAAAGCCCGCTTAGGCTACATAGTAAAACATGGTCTCAAAACACTAAAATAACAGAGCTGGAGAGCTGGCTTTGCTATTGTAAGCACTGACTGCTCTAGCAGAAGACCTGAGTTCCCTTCCCAGCACCCACATAGGTGGCTCACAACTGCTCCAATGACTTTTTCTGGCTTGCACAAGTATGCACTCACATGCACAGACCCATACACAGGCACGCTCACTCACACACACACACACACACCAATAGCCAAAATATGAAAACAGATAAATAAGTATTCTGTGCCTTGTGAAAACATAGGAAGAGGCAATCAGAAATAATGGGACACAAAATTGCTGTGGTGGCTAGTGTATGGAAACTTTATACAAGGTACAGTTATCTGAATGGAAGGAATCTCAATTGAGAAAATGTTTCCATAAGATTAGTGATTGATGAGGGCGGGTCCAGCCTTGGGCTGATGGTCTGGCTTCTATAAGAAAGCAGGCTGAGCAAGCCAGAAGGATCAAGCCAGGAAGAGGAGCTCCTCCAGGTCTTGAATCCACTCCTGTCTTCAGATTCCTGCCCTGCTTGAGTTTCTGTCCTGGCTTCCTTCAATGATAGACTATAATCTGGAACTGTAGGCCATACACCCTTCCTCCCTAACTTGCTTTTTGATTGTGATGCTTCACTGCAGACAACTGTTGAATTTGGTCGTGAAGAAACCAGAACCTAAATGGTACCCTGTCAAACACAGAGACTACTAGGGAGACAGGCCTTCATACCTCCTGGGTTTGCTCCATCAATCCAGTCAGGACTAGTCACTGGGAATATTAAAGTCCACCAAATCTCCTTGATACAGTGTCAGGACATGAAATGTGTGCCTATGGAGGTCAACTCCAAATTATCTAAATTAAGGTATAATAAGCTAAGACCAACTGGTTCTCTCCTGACATAGAAAGACATAGAAAAGGAGCATCTCTAAGAACAATAATGAACTCTAAGTGACATCATGTCACCCATCACGGAAAAGGGAGCCAATAACCAGAGGGAAAACCAGAAATCAAAGAAAACAATCCACTAATTAGGGGCTTGATTTTGTTGCAACTAAATGTTGATCTGTTTATATAACAGGAGGCATAAATTAACATGTCATTTATGAAATTAAAGAATTTATATGTCAAAGAAATGGCATGTACACAAGTGAATGAACAAGTCAGTATAAACTAAGTGAAAACCTACATATTTGAGGAGGGGCAGCTTAGCATCTAGTGCATATTGAAGAAGCTCATAATACATGCTGAGGAAGAATGACTGAGCTAACGGAAAGCAATGGCACCTGAAATCAAGATCCACAATACCAAAAGGGCCGCAGTCTCGACACAGCTGGCGGAGTATTGGACTGGGATTGTAGCGGAATGCAGGTCACTGCCTGTTTCTTTATGGATGGGTAGCATACGCACCATAGGCTAGGATCCCAGATGCTGGTCCCATGCTGCAGAATACTCTACCCCTCGACACTGACAATGTTAGATGGTTAAAGAACAAAGGGAGGTTCTTCTTAGTCAACGCTGTATCTCTTATCTAAAAGCCTCGTTTGAACTGGTTATATCTAAAGAAGGTTGACATCTTCAGTAGTAAGCAAGACTACAGCCCAACTGTGGACTGACAGGGCACTGCCTCAAGAAGCAAACTAGGACACATCATTTTAAAAAGGACACATCATTTTAAAAAGCAGGCCCCTATTTCTGTGAAACTTCATGCTGATCAGATAGATTTCCAAATATCATCTCACTACCCCCTCACCATCCTAAGTGTGTGGGCCTAAGATTTACCCCAGGTCCCAGTGGTACCTGAACTAGCATTTCAAAGCTAAAGAGTTTTTAATTTAATAATTTTCACATTTTTACAATTCTTTCTAATTAGTAATGCTACTTCTGATAGTATAGATTGAGACGCTAATTAGCGAATTCCCAATTCAAATATTCTCTGCCTCTGAAATCTACCTTCATCTGGTCCAATCCTCTTGACACCTGGGTGACTAATCTTGCTTTTTTATGCTCTGCACACTTTATACATGTTTTATAAAATCTACTACTTTCAATTAAAATATTTATTTTCTTCCCTTGAAATAGAATTCACATGTTTTATTTGTACTAGAATTTACCCCCCAAACCCATAAGAGCAGGTACCAGAATGCTGATCTGTACATAGCACAAAGGGCAACGCAGCCTAAGCTGGAGATTACACATACCTAGCAGATCTAAGCGGAATTATACTGATGCTTTGGAGACTCAAAAAAAAAAAAAAAAAAAAAAAAAAAAAAAGCCCATCCTAAGGAAATAATAAGACAAATAAGTATTTATCAGTGAAATACTTCATTAATTGAGTACTTTCTGTTACAAAGACCCTGAATCCTGGATGGTAATTCATAAACCAAGGATGTCTCTCTGTTTGAGCCATAAGCTTTCACATGAAATAGACAAGAGAAATTTTGTAATAATTCAATAATCCCAGATTCACTGTGAACTACAAATGTTTTTTTAGGAAGAAATAAGAGAAATGAATGTTTGAAGATTATGTAAATCTGATTCAGGGAATTGACACAAATAAGCACTTTGAAAAACTCAGGTTTTCTGTTTCTTTCCTCCTCTTCTTTTTTAATGGCTTAAGAACAAGTGTTTAGGGAGCTAAGTGGTGGAGATTAAAAATAAAAACAATCACCATGATCTCTGCTGTTACTTAGCAATTCCAGGCTTCAATTATTCCCTTCTAAAGGGCAAGTGAGAAAAACTGAAAAGGAAAGCACTTCCAGAAGAAATGCTGAGCCATGGGATCCAGATGACCCCAGCCTGCTCCTTTCTCTACTCCCTGTGACTTCACAATCAAGCCAAGGTGAACATTAAGCCATCGGGGTGTTGTTTCTCTGCAAGCAATTGGCGCTCCGCTAAAATTTAATTTCTGAATCAAATAAAACCAAATGCAGTGTGGGGGAAGTGGTCAACTGCCTGAGAGAGGAGGTGTCACCAATGTCAATCACCCAGTTCAGATGTAGAGATGGGGGGGGGTAAAGGTGGAGGGAGGTAGAAGGAAGTAGAAAGTCAGTGAGCATCTGGGATCTGTTCCCAAGCCTTGTCACCAAGCATCCACAAGCTGCAGGGGATGCCAGGGGTCAGCCACAATGCTGAGCTCACAGTTCCATAATGCCAGTGGGACCCGAGAACAGAGGCTTAAGTTCAAAATCAGTCTTGGCATTTACTTTCCATTCCAGAAGCCATATGGTCACAAGAATGCAGATTTTATCAAACCTTGCTGTCATCACACCAAAGCAAAGTGCTCTTATCACAGCCAAGACAGTGAACTGCAGAAATGGATTCACAATAGAAGCCTACCATTCTGCTGTGTTGGACTCAGCTTACACCATGCCACCACAGCAGACTGCTAATTTCCCAGGGCTACTGGCAAGTTGGCCACAGTAATAATTAAACTAGAGGAACTTGGGCTGCAGAGATAGCTCAGTTGATAAGAACACTTATTGCTCTTACAGAGACTGGGATCTGGTTCCCAGTAGCCACATCAGGCAGCTCACACCTGCCAGTAATTCCAGGCCCATGGAATCTAATGCCCTCTTCATGGGCACACACATCCATAAGGATAAGTAAAAATACAATAAATTTTTAAAAATTATAGAAACCTGAAATTTTAAAAATTATACCCAAAATAAAGATAATAAACACTCAAAGTTAATTACTTCCTGACTACTTTGCCATTAGCTAGGATCCTGATGCTGCTTGCAAGTACCCCATCTAATTCATAGAAAATCATATAATGGAGTTCAGATCACTTTCAAACCCGCTTTGGTGACTTTTATGGGACAGGCTGAAATCAAGCAGTACAAGTATTTACAGCCCCAGAAACCTGCTGTAATTGAAAGCCCTCCTGGCAGAACCACAGTGCTGGCACTTACTGGACTTTGCCACCTACAATATTTATCAGCATCCTTTCACAGAGATGCCATGTTTGAGCTGGCCCATCTTTTGAGTTGGAATAAAGGCTTCTAAATTGTAGATCACAATGCAAAGTATATGGACAGAAAGCAACTGCATTTATTGTGACCCCGTAATGCTGCAGAAAGTCCTATGAACAGTCTGTCATATCATCAAATCCATCACACCGATGAATCAAGTGGGGTAGGTACTAAAAGGCACAGAACAAATGAGGTCTAGAAATGCCTGACTAAATGTATCTCAGTTTTCCACTACCACATGCACTGAAAACATTACCAATGCTGTTATCACGGTGAACTGGAAATGGTCAGACACACCTGTCAGATAACTGACAACTGTTCAGAGATATAGGACAGTTTCTTCCAAGACTCATTGAGAACTAGAAAGTTGTAAAATGAAGCTCTTTAAGACTCAGGATTCTAGAGGGAAGCTCATTAAGACTCAGGAAATAAACAACTCAGCAGTCCCCGGGAGTTCTGGAAATTGACCAGTTTCACTGGGTTATATAAGCAGCCAGGGCTGCTGAGAGACCAGGGTTAATGGAGTTGCCTGACAAGACACTGATGGGCCTTCAATCATGCAGAGAGCCCCAGGGTTCCAGCTTTTGTGAATCATTGACCATGTTGGGGTGGGATTTCAGTGGTGCAGCTGCCTTTGAGTCATCCCTGCTTCCAAGTAACTCCTCAACCATACTCTTGCAAATAACTCTAGCACATGAATTGGTACACCAAGTGGGACTTGGGTCTGTAGGGTCTGTTGTTGGTGTCCTACTAAGGGTAGACGCTTGTGTCATATTTCTCCAGGGATAGTGTCACTCATGGACAGGGAAGTGTTGTGGGCAATGGATCAGATTTCACTCATGCAGCAATTTTTTTCACAATTCCTTCCAATACCCACAAGAGCGACCTAAAGTTATGGACTCTGGAGGTCCCTGACAGCAAGGGCATCTGCGTTTTTGAGGTAGCATTCCTAGTTTAACTGTTGACCTAGAGCAAAGGATTCTCCTATCATCTGCCATTTGGACTCTGTCCACCAGAACTGAAGCACTTAACAAAAATGGTGCCTACAAAAAAGGCCAGGTAATACCAAACCTTCTCTGGTGTTAGCAGCATCCTCTGAGCTTTCTAGATTATTTTTGTAATCCTTATTTTAATTTCATGTGTGTAGGTGTTGTGCTTGCATGCATGGCTGTGCATTATATGTGTGCAGTGTGACTCAGAGGCCAGAAGAAAACATTAAGATCTCCTGGAACTGGAGTTAGAGCCAGTGATGAGCTGCCATGTGGGTGCTGGGAACTGAATCAGGGATCACCAGAAGTGCTCTTAACTGCTGAGCCGCCTCTCTATCTGATACTTTAAAATATTTTCAGTTTTTACACATTTGTCTGTACTGTCCTTTTGCCATGACTTTTTAAAAATGATTCACCCAGTCATTAAAAGAAATCCAAAGACTGAACAAAAATTTACTTACGGATTATTTTTAAAAGATTCTTGTCATCTTGGCTTCCTGTAAGATACTAGCTTCTCCCAGGGTTCCAGTAGATTTCCATCACCTGGTACCAGGAGAAGGAATCACGTTAGTTATATGACCTTTACTAATAACATATCAAACATACCACAGAGATAATCAAAACAACAAAAATCCCAATGGTCCAAAATTCTGCCACTTATTAGTCACGGGACCTTGAGAAAATAATTCCTCTCCCAGAGTCTCCATTTCTTAATTTATAAATGACCATCAGATATGCCCTTCTGTCTGTATGGTAGTAACAAGTAAGCTAAAGAGCATGGTCAGCAAGCATCCTTTGATCCAACAAAGATGTTGTCCTGGCAACAAGGACATTCAACACTTAATGATTACAACTTCTTTATTGCCCAAATGTTGAGTTCATCAAATACTGGAGATCCACACATATTCACCCAATAATGTAACACGCCTAGCAAAGTGCTTGCATTTTGTAAAGGTAGAAGCCATTCAGAACAGTATTTCACCTCTGTTTTTAATCTTGTAACAGAATAGGATTTTTGTGTTCTTCTTTTCACACAGGGCCATAATAGAAACACATCACTTGTCCCCCGAAGAATGCTTTATTGATCACTGTACGTGAAGAAGATGTGGTTTCGGGTAGGCAGCACTGACAGAACAAGCCCATGACTTAACTTTCCTAATCCAGGCCCTACCTCAGAGCAAAGAGAATGACAATTGTGACATGGCTCCATCCACACAGTGCTGCAACAGACAGAAGCTTCAGCAGGTTAGCCAAGCCAGAAGGAGTCACAGGGTGGACCAAGGAAGAAGGGAAAGATACCATTTACATTCAGAGTCAGAAAGAACTGGCCAACAGCAACAAAACTGCAGAAGGACTTCACTTTAGAGAAACACAGAAAAGGAATGCTCATTGGCCAGCTATGGCTTTATATGGCTGGCCACATTACAAGGAAGCTTTTAAAAGTATGAAAAATGCTGTACAATTTGATATAGGTTTAAAATGAGTAGGTGCGAAGCACATCTATTTAACAACAGTATAATTTTTGCCAAATAGTTTATACTCCAATTAAGGCTTAGTTTCCAGGGCTGAACAATAGCGCCTACAGTTCAGAGAAGTCACATGGAGATGACCATATAGACCCTCCTACAAGCTGTCCTCAAATAAAAAAAATTCCAACTAGCATGTTACTACTAGTGATTACAGTAGAGATTATTAAATTCCCTGTTATAAAAGGCAACGATAGTGTGCAATCCCATAAATCCACGGGCTCCTGTAGTATGAGGTTTCTGTTCTGGACTTTCAGATCTAGCCTCAAGGTTTAGGCCCACAGACCCACAGACCAGCAGAGACACACAGATGCTTACAATAGTTTTAGGCTGATCGACCTAAGGCCCAGGCATATCACTTGCTAACTCTTTACCCTTAATCTAATCCATGACTCTTATTCTGTTCAGCCATGTGGCTCGGTACCTTTTATCAGAGCAGCATAGTTGTCCTCTGCTTCTTCAGGCTTCTCTCTGACATTCTTCTCTGTTCTGCCTGTTCTTAAGAGTCTTCTTAATCTGGTAGCCCCGCCCATACTTCCTGTCTGCCTTTGGCCAATCAGCACTTTTTATTAAATTCATAGGCGGGGACAATTATTTACAATGGAACAACATAATCCCCCTACAGGCTCCCTTTGAGAAGAGGGTTAAATCCTACTTTTGACAGTAACACAAACTTTCTTAATTTTTCAAATTGACATTATGTTTGCAATTTTTAAAAATCAAAATATAATTACATAATTTCCCTCTTGCCTTCCAACCTTTCAAATACTCTCTCAAATTCATGGCCTCTCTTCTTTAATTATTAGTTATAAATACAACCTGCCAAATCTGTTTAGTATCGTTTATATGTATACAATTTCGGGGCTGACCACTGGGTGTTAGATAAACAACTGGAAAATCCATTCCCAGGGAAGAGAAATCCTCCTTCTCTATGCAGTCATTTTTTCTCATAGATGACCCGTCCACATGAGCATATCTGTTGCTGCTGTTCCTCTTCAGGGCTTGTTTAGGCAGCCATATTGTTGAGGCATTGAAGCTTTCCTGTCGTTACTAGGACACACATTTTTATCATAATGGAGTGTTAAACAGAAATTGCCACATTCTCTAGCAGCCCTTCCCAACATCAGCCAACAGAAAGCACTGTGTATCTGCTGGTGTTTTATCACTACTCAATCCTTTCTATGGGGATGGACTCTGGACTGGAGAAAATGACTCATTTCCATCAGAGTCACCGAACTGTTGTGCACTCCCTGGCATCTGCTGGACACAAGGGCCATGCTCCAAATGGCAGGCAGCCCATCTCCCTCAGCACTACATTACAGTTTAAGGACAGTGTGGACAAGACCATGGCAACTTTGAAACAGAAATATTCAAATAATATCTACAGAAAGTATCACTGACATTTCTAAATTGCCCCTTTGACAGTTCTTCTAATAATGCAGACTGCTTTTATCTTCAGAACCTCGGTGGACAATTGTCTCCTTTGAGCACAGTTACCACTGATACATGGGGCAAAACCAACTTACTTACTATTATAGGGAATATTTTAATAAATTAGTTAAAGGATTAAAATCATGATCAAGGATGGTAATGTGTCCCTGCTATGGCTTATTGTTCCAAATGATTAAAAGTGACATCAACAACTAATGAACCACACATACACGCTGCCAAGCACAGGGGGGAGGAAAGGAGATTTAAGACCCATAAAGATTGATTTGAATGAATATGGCTCCCACTGGCTCATGACCCTACTGGAGGAAGAAGTGTCACTGGGGGCAGGCTTTGAGATTTCAGATGCTCCAGGTCAAGTCCAGTGTTGCTCTCTCTTCCTGCTGCCTTCAGATCCAGATGTAGAGCTCTCAGCTCCTTCCCTTAGTACCATGTCTGCATGCATGCTGCCATGCTTCCCATCATGATGATACTGGACTAAAGCTCTGAACTGTAAAACCAGCCTGTAATTAACTGTTTTCCTTTAAAAGAGTTGCTATGTCGTGGTGTATCTTCATAGCAATAGAAACCCCAAGACAGAAATTCATCCCTGCTGCGACAGGGCAGACCACGTTTTTGTTTGGAGGAATATAAAACACTTCAGGACTTCGAACTAGAAAAGCAATAGTTCACTTTAAGTAGTCTTTAACAGGCCATACTTCTACTAAGGGCAGGGAACCCAGAGGTGGTATAGGTGATCAGAACTGTTGTGGGTCCAGCTCAAGAGGTTTCAGAGGAGAAGAATATTAGTATACAGCCTAGAGATCTTTTTTTGTGAAATTCTGGTGAAGAATATGTCTCCTTTCTGCCCTTATCAAAAAAATTGGCCTGAGGCTAAACTGAAGTTATGGATTAAGAACCTTGGCAGAGGACATTTCCAAACAACGTAGCAGTGATTCTGTTGTGTGCCCATTACTGACCAGACTTATACGGATATATAATGAAAAAGAGCAAGCTGAGAAAGGAAAAATGCAAAATGTTCCAAAGTTGAAGGAGAAAGAGTACCGGGAAGTATAAGCAGATTAAGAAAAGCCTGGTGCAGAAAAGAGTAAAGGGGGCGGTGAGTTCCCAGAAAGACCCACCCAGCTAAGAGTCCAAAGTGAGAAAAGGTACCAAGGAAAAATGAAAAAGAATAAACGAAAAGCTTAAGGCCAGGCATGGTGAGGCACACCTTTAATCCCAGTTCTCAGAAAGCAGAGGCTGGTGGACATCTGAGGGGGAGGCCAGGGTGTCCTCAGAGTGAGTTCCTCAGCAGCCATAGGCAGTGAAAGAAACCAATGAAAACAGAAAATTGTTGAAACTATATTTGAACAAGGGTCAATTCTCCAGCAAGCAGCAGAGTTTGGCAGTTTCTGCCACATGGTTCTGACTTTAGAGTCAAGGATACAAGGTAAAGGTCACAGAATTTCCCTCTTTCACTAAGGAAAGCTTCTGAGGCCAGGCATATGTCAGGGGTGTCCTTTCATGGAGGCCTAGAGAGGCCATTGCATGAAGCTGTGAAGATGAGGCCTGGATTGCTATGGAGACTCCAAGATGTTGGAGATGCTAGAGCTGAGGGATATCTTCCTAGGAAAGCTGCTCACAGGGAGTGGAACCAGCCCAAGAGGAAGAAGTGTGCTGCAGTCAACAAAGCTGAAAGGAGCTGGAGATCTGAAGAGCATCCTGACATCTGACACGGAGATGCAGGGTTTGCCCAACTGGTTTTCAGTCCTCCTTTGGTCCAGCAATTCCTAACTATGCTGCTTTTCCTCCCGTTAGAATAGAAATGTGTGTCCTGTGCCACTGGATGCTAGAAGTGTGTGAAATCTCTTTCATTTTGATTTTACAGGATTGCATGAATCCCAGAAGAGAGTTTGAACGTTGGACTTTTAAACATTGTTGAGACTGTGATAGACTGATAGACGCTGGACTAAATGTTCAGATGCTCAAGCCAGACCCAGTGTCTATCTCTTCCTGCTACCTTTGGATCCAGATGTAGAACTCTCAGCTCCTTCCTCAGCACTATGTCAGCCTGTATGCAGCCATGCTTCCCAACTTCTCCAGCACTATGTCAGCCTGTATGCGGCCATGCTTCCCAACTTCTCCAGCACTATGTCAGTCTGTATGTGGCCATGCTTCACACCTCTGAATGGTAAGCCGGCCTCCAATTAAATGTGTTCCTTTACAAAAGTTGCCATGCGGTTTCTCAGAAAACTGAGAATCAGTCTACTTCCTGATCCAGCATATACCCAAAGGATACACATTCATACTACAAGGACACTTGCTCAACTATGTTCATAGCAGCATTATTTGTAATAGCCAGAACCTGGAAACAACCCTCAAATGAAGAATGGATTTTTTTTTTAAAATGTTGTACATTTATACAATGGAGTATTTATTACTCAGCAGAAAAAATAAAAAAGATAACTTGAAATTTACAGCCAAATGAGTGGAACTAGGGGGAAAAAATCCTAAGTGAAGAGGTAACCCAAACCCAGAAAGACAAACACAATTTGTACTTACTTATAAGTGGATATTAGACATAAAGCAGAGAGTAACCAGGCTACAATCCACAACCCCAGGGAAGCTACAACAAAAAGAATCCTCAGAGAGAATCCATGATCTCCTGGGAAGGGGAAATAGTCTCCTGAGTAAATTGGGAGCATGGGGGGAGGGAGGAGTAAGGAGAGGTGAGAAGAGAGCTTGAGGGAACAGGATGGTTAAGTTGGGGGCGGGACAGAGAGGGAGAACAATGAAATAGACATCTTGACAGAGGAAACCATCTGACCGTGCTAGGGAAATTCCCAGGAATCCACAAGGATGACCCCAGCTAAGACTCCAAACAATAGTCAAGAGGGTGCCTAAACTGAACTTCCCCTATAATCAAATTGATGATCACCCTAATTGTCATCATAGAACCTTCATCCAGCAACTGATGGAAGCAGATGCAGAGATCCACAGCTAAGCTCTGGGCTGAGCTCCATGAGTCCAGTTGAAGAGAAGGGAGAGATTATATGAGCAAAGAGGTAAAGACCATGATGAGGAAACCCACAGAGACTGCTAACTGGAGCTACTGGGAACTCATTGACTCTGGATGACAGCTGGGGAACCTGCATGGGACTGAACTAGGCCCTCTGAATGTGAATGACAGTTGTGTGGCTCGGGCAGTAGATCAGAATTTATCCTTAGTACATGAGTTGGCTCTTTGGAGCCCTATAAAGAGATACCTTGCTCAGCCTTGTTACAGGGGGGAGGAGCTTGTTACAAATGGAGACTTTGTTGACTCCCAATGGGAGGCCTTATCCTTTCTAAGGAGTGAAAGGGGATGTGGGGCAGGAGGAAGCTGAGGGGTAAGTGGGAGGAGAGGAAGGAACTGTGGTTGGTATGTAAAATGAAAAAAAAAAAACTTTTAAATAAAAAATTTTTTAAAAAAGTTGTCATAGTATAGGGTCTCTTCACAGCAACAGAAGCCTAGCTAAAGACAAGGATGAAGTTCACTTAAGATTTCTGCACAATAGGAGCTAAGCCAGTAAGTCACATGACCCACTTAACAAGGACTATTCAGATATGTAAGTCATGGTAAAATTAATTCAACCTGGTACTTCCAGCAATGCTTCAAACACAATGCTAAAACTCCACAACAGACATGCAAAACCTGGCTAAAACGAATATATGCTGTGTGTGTGTGTGTGTGTGTGTGTGTGTGTGTGCGCGCCTGTGTGTGTGTGGTGCTGAACCTAGGACATCACATATGTTAGACAAGCATCATACTTGTCATCATCATAAGGTACAATTCCAGCCCAATATATTCCAATTTGAATGTATACTCTATCCTCCAGAGCGACACCTGCAGGTTTTCTCCAGGTGGAAGAAACTGGCCAGACTCATAAGCAATGGACATCCAGGGTCTAAATTATACCTAGGGCTAGACAGGTAGGGAAACTCTTCCAGTAACAGGTTGGGATTGTCTCAGTCTCTTAGTTTCTCATGCCAAGGGAGCTGGTTCACTATGAGAAGCTGGGGCTTTTCTCGAGGAAACAGTGTCCTGAGTTACCAAAAGGCGCGTGTTTTGTGGTCACAAGAGTTGCATTTTATAAATGAGTCTTGAAAGATCTTAAGCACACTGTACAATTTCTGCATGCCTTAATTTCTTTATCAATAGAATGGGGCTGTACCACTACTACAGCTAGATGTCATGCCGGAGTGAGAAAAACCAATTATGTCTTTCAAGCAAACCTCAAGGAATACAGCAAATATTTACTGTTATATTATCTTCAATGTTAAATTTTTTTAAATTATGCCAATCTAAGATTAATATTTATTGGAATATAAACCAACACCCATGATACAGGTAACAGCTTATATAGGCACCTGAGAGATCAGATTATCTACTCGATAGATGTTGAACCAGTCTCTCCAGCAGTCAAGAACAAACAGGCCCTCAAGATCCCAGCAGCCCCTCTTGAATGGGGTTGGCCACTCCCCCTTCAGGAGCCCTGGACCCTGGATAAGTGTCTTTTGACCTTATCAGCTGACACCTGAATCTCACCACATCTCTTTATTTTGTCTAATTAAGAAGGTTTTAAACTAAGACTATATATAATAGGAATTATTATGAGGTATCTAGGAGAGGATAAGGCACAAACTATAACTAAAACTTAACACATATAAACTATATTATATATTTTTAGAATATTGGTAGATGGTGGGGTGTATAAATTATTTTAAAATTGTTTATCTGGGAAAGTGAAAATTTAATATTTGAATGTTTTTGGTAAGGGATGATAGGTAGTAATTTTAAATATTTATTTTTTAATCTTTCTAAGACTTCAGAAAGAAAATATGTCACTTGAAAGTTAGAAGCTTACGGGAGTAGTAGTTTTTAAAATTTGGAAAGGGCAGTGACACAGTTGTTTGGACAATTATTTATGGATTTTTATGTCATTGGAATATTTATTATTTTGGCTATTGGCTTATGGTATCTGACAGATTTTTTTAATAAGTAGGGTATTTTTGGAGGACTTGTTTTATCTTGTTTATGCAGGTTTTGTTAGTCTTGTTATTTTGTTTATTTAGTTTGGACATTACATGTGTATTGTTAGTAATTGAGGTAAGGGCACTTTTTTATCTAACTGGCTATTTTTTGTTAAAAGGACAAACTTTAAAGGAGTGTTTTTGATTTAATGTTATCTTGGGAAAGAACAATGACACTAGGAGTTGTCACGTCTCTTATGGCCGAATTTTGAATAATAAATGTTATATTTTGGGGTCTATGAAATGGTTGAAGATTTTTGTTTATTTATGGTATTTTAACTTGTATTTGAGATGATTGTGACATGGCAACTTAAATAATGTTGACTGTAGGTTTTATTATCTTAAGGATTTAAACTTGTATTGTAAAATTAGGTTATTTATAAAGGTGTGTATAAACTCTGAGTAATGACTTTTAGTACGATTATTAAACATTAGTTAGAGGTATAGATATAGTAAGTAAAATGGTAATAGTATTTTAGATATGTACATATATATTATTTAAATAGCGGTATATAAAACATTTTGTGCATATAATTAGTATAATTATATATTATGTTTAGTATAGTTAAATGGAGGTAGTAATTATATAGTGGACATGACAATAATGTGTAAATATTTTAAACAGAGGAAGAAGTGTATGTAAAATATAAAAGTTATAGGTTTAATTTTATATAATAGTTATAGATTTAATTTTATATTAACGTATAAGTTGTTTTGCACAAATAAAACAATTTTAGATTTAATTTTGTATTAACATGTAAATTGTTTTAATTAAATATATAAAATGGTTTTATATTTATATTTGTATTAATATATAAATATTTATGTCAGTGTAAATTGTCTTTGGCTTATTTTATATATTAGATTTAACTTTGTATTAATGTATAAATTGTTTTAATTAAACATATAAAATGGTTTTATATTTATATTTATATAAATATTTATGTTAGTGTGAATTGGTTTTGGCTTATTTTATATATTTGGTTAATAATTGTTTATAGGTAAGTAGAATAATTTTTTTATTTATTTTATTTATTTTTATTTTTTAAAAGAGATTTTTGAGGTTATATTGTTTTGTTTATAATTTAATTTTAATTTATAACTATTTTATTAGAATAATAATTATAATTTTTAGAGGACAAAACTTATTGGGAAAGGGGGCATCGTTTTTTTATAAGGTTGTTTTTGTTGACTTAAGGGCGATGGCATTTTTTGGGGATTTTGTAAAAGCTAAATCAATGGTTAGATTTTAATGGACTGACTATATATATTTATAATTATTTTTAGAGTATTGGATAAATTTATTTGGAGTTTTTATTAGAAATGCGATAAAGAATAATTATAGAGTTATTTTGTAATTGTTTTTGAATAATTTATTTTTTAAAATAATTATTGAATTGTTGATTGGTCTATATTAGGTTTTTAATTTTTAGTTTTTGTTTTTGTTTGTTTGTTTTTTATATATTTTATTTTTGTTTTATTAGTAGGAATTGTGGTAGGGGCTTATTTTAGATTTAGATGTTTTGTAGATAGTTGATAGGAGGAAATGTTATTTATAATGGAAAACTTAAGTATTATTGATATTTAAAGAGGATTATTTATATTTTTTATGACTTTAGATACGATTGTATATAGACAGGATGGTTGGAAGGTATAAATATAGAGAGAAACAAGGTGAAAGATGAAAAGATAATATTGGTCTTTAAATATTTTAATTGTTTCTGTCTTAGATTAGGTAGCATTTTTGATATAAGATAGAATTTTTTTTAATAATATGTTTGGGTTTAGAGAGGGAGAAAGTCACTTGTTTTTACTTTAAATCTAGTTTTATTTATAGTTAAATTCGGACTATAATTTTTTTTGAAGAGTTATAGCTGTAAGATGTAAAGTAGTGAGAGTTGAGAGATTACTTAGTAGTGTATATTTGTATTAGTTCGTTTTATAGTTTGTTGTTTATATTTTTATTATCAATTTTTTATTGTAGGTGATTGATTATTTAATGTTTAATGTCTTAAAGATAGTTGTATTTTTGTAAAGACAAAATTGAGACTTTGTCTTGTTAAATGACTTTTTTGTTATGTATCTATTTGTTATATTAGGGATGAGTAATTATTTTTTTTTAGGAAGGGACTGTTTTTGAAGAGGACTTTTATTAATTTTGTCAGTATTTATTTTTTTGTTGTTGAAACAAAAGTAAAATTTTTATTTTATTAAAGTATATATTTTGGCTTTTATTTTGAAGTTAACATATTTTTGAAGTGGATGGGTTGGGATAATTGTCTACGCAGCTTGGGATCTTTAGCTTAGCTGGCACGGATCTGTGGTCTATCTCTTGAAGTTAAACATTTTGCCTGTCTTTATTTTTTGACAGTGTTTAAAACATAAATGGACTTCTAGCCTCCTCCACTGGTGGGCACAGCCTGGCCCCATGTTGAGCGCCAGATGAAGGAACAAATCTCTTTTAAATGATACCAATCTAAGACTAAGTGTCTTTTGACCTTATCAGCTGACATCTGAATCTCACCACATTAGCCAAAAAAGCAAGTTGTTATGTCCACATAACATCAAAAATTAGTATCTCTAAGATCTCAGATGTGATCTAGACCATTTTGCTAAGTGACTAGAAATGGTTTGGGATACACAGTTGCTTTTAGCAATCAAGGGCAAACTGCCTGCTTGATATCTGCGCATAAACCTCAGGAGTGGCAGCCAAGGCAATTAGAAGATTCTGGCTGGGGGAAGCCTTCAATACTAATACCATCCACTTAGAAGTAAAAGTGAATGATTTGCTCAAAATGACTCAGCTCATGGTCAAACCTGGGGCTCAAACCCAGGCAGCTTCAATTCCTGTTCTTACCCACAACACCACACTGTTACTTCAATGCTAAGAGAAGTAGCTAGAGCTGGGATAAAGGCTAAAGGAAGGTCCTAGAAGAGCAAGAAGTGGCATCCTAAGCTGCCAGAAGACAGGAGGACAGAAACACTGAGGATTAGTGGGACCAAAGAGTTAAAGGACCAAATGTGCTTATGCTACAAACTTGTCAACAGATACACACACACACCATACATAATATATATATACATACATATATAATATAATATATATATCCCCTGAGATGATGGCACCATGAACGTCATCTTGTTTTAGAATCTGCTGCTGGCAAGAAGATCATGTGGACCACTCAGGCATTTTTAATACAAAACATAGTATGATTGAAAGCCAACTGCGTAAAGGTCATAGCACATATTCAAAATGCTACTCGCAGAGGGAGGGCCCTATAGCATGCAGCTACTTTGTGACCTCTGGCTATCTATCATTGCAGCTCTCTTTTTAAAGAAGGAAAGAAGACTTCAAGGCAGTTGAAGTCTCTGAGGGTTGGAAGAGGGGTAGGCGGGCAGGGACTGCAGTAGCAAGATACATGATCCTAGTGAAGAAGGCGAGCGCACAGAGAGGAAGGACACAGAAATGATGGTCCTGGCCAAGCTGGAGTGTGGTGGATTCTGAAGTGGCCAGTGAACTCTGTCCCTTAGGATTCATGCTGCACGATTCACTGAGCAGAAGTGAGTCCTAAGGCTGACTTATAACTAACAGGATATCACCGAAATGACAGGACGTATGTGTTACACTAAAGGAGACTATAATATCCATTCTGCCACAGGATTCTCTCCCATGCTGGTTACAAAAAGATAGGCTACCATGATGTGGGTTGCATAATGAGGGCAACCTCTGCTGTCAACAAGAAACCAAGTTGCTTGATCCAAAAGCCCACCAAAAAACAAGTCCTTCCCCAGCTTCTTCACATCAGATAAGACAGCAGCCACACTGACAACCTGACTTCAGCAGGGTCAGCACTTAGCTAACTGGGGAGCAGATCCTGCTCCAGGACACCCAAGAAATCGCATGTAAGTAGACTGATCTGCAAAGACTGTGCTGTACTGATGACTGCATGGCTCTAGATCATCAGTGCAGAGAGAAGAGAAATACAAATCCCTGCCCTCTGATGGCCTTCTGACATAAGAGAAGGAAAGCCGGGGGAATCCTGGGGCTCAGGAGAGAGGGACTCCCACCCTAGGCTGGCCACGTGGAGGACATAATTAGTCCTTTCACAAACAAAATCATCTTCTAAATGGTGATCAAGCTCTTGGCTGGCCTCTAAACGCTATTCAGTATGCCAAAGCCTGGGCCACTGAGATCAGCAAGAGAATTTTTACCAGTATACAAGCTCTCCTGCCTAATCATAACAAAATAACAAGAGCAGACTACATATAATGCATTGAATTTAAACACTGTTTGCAGAAACAAGCTGCAAACTTTCTCTTAGTGGCTTTAAGAATGCAATTAAAATGAAGACACCAAGAGTAATATGTCAATTTTTCTAATAAACTCTCAAAACAGAACACACACACATACACACACGTGTGCTTAAATCTTCCGAACAAGTACCTACAACCTCTACAAATCAGTTCAGAAAACCTCACCTCATGGCCAGAGTGTGCCCAGCTAAGAATAACTCTGAGAAAAAGCCCTCTCTCCTCAGAGCCCAGCTGAAAGGTCATCCCACAGTCACAACGTCTGCAAGGTAGAAAATGTACATTGCTCATCCAGGCCCAGGTGTAATGCACACACCTAAAGACCAACTGATCTGCCAAGGGTTACTACTCAGCACAGTTCTGTCCTCCTGTTTCCCAGACCTCTTCACACTGAGTTCTACCGACTGCTGGCTTCAACATGAAAACATGACAGCAGTGATTTAAGTATTCTGTGTGAGAGGAAAATAGGAATTAAGTTATCAGGATACTGGAGAGCTCCTACTTCTAAAGAGCTAAGCTCTGTGGTGGAACAGTGGAGGGGGTACTAGTGCATAAAACACTCATGTTAAACGCTCACTCCTTTCAAAAGCAATGCACAGTACTCGCCGAGTAAGGTGGAGTGTGCCTAAAATAGGCTGCTTTTCTTATGAATGACCTGATTCTCTTTCTTTACCCTACATTAAGTAAGAAAGAAAATCAAAAGAGGGCTGTCACAGAAAACGTGCCAGCAAGACTGTTCAACTCTTTATGTATGCTGACTTCTAAAGTCACTGACTCATTCAGTAAACATCTGGAGGGCATCCAGATCCAAAGCGACATGGCAGGTACTGAACATAGGTGCCGGGCTGGCTATTAGCAAAGGTACTTGCTGATACTTTCAACCGAAGTAATTCCATCTTGACAGCCAAGCAATGCAGCAGAAGGGTCTACAGTATGTGTATCAGGGGGCTGATCAGAATGCAGACCAGGGCTGTCTTTACTCCTAGATACCTCTATGTTTAAAAGGAAATGGCAGCTTGCTCTACCATGTAATGATAGCCATGTAGTTGTGGAAGCAATCCAAGCAAATAGGGTCATATCCATCTACAACCCCAGTTAGGGAACTTTCCGAACAGTAAAATCCATGCAGCCTTTCAACTCTCTCCTTTTCCCCAGACCATGAAGGAATAGACCAAAAATAAACAAGAATTCTTCTTTCCCATGTGCCAGCAGTTTCCACTAAGCATCAACTTGAGCTTCTGTAGACACTGTGTTACTAACACTTGGACATCACATTTTCACTTAAGATGAAATGTGTGATGCAACCAAGGTGCTTCCAAGCAGCACTTGCTCTTGATGCACGGTCAACATCATGGCAGACTTGGTGCTGAACACACCCATGTGCACTTCAGTGGGCATGCAGTCACATGGCACAATGCCAACACGCATCACCCAAAACGTCTCAGCTCAGACTGCAGTGTTTTCAAATCTTATACAGCTATGATCATTCAGTGACAGAAAACAAAGACTTTGAATGATCTTCTACCATCATTACTCAGCATATAAATAAAAAAACTATATCTTCAGATTGTATTACTTGAGAGTTTATTTTTTTTTAATTGCTGTTTAAGTTGCTACCTGTAAACCAATTCTAAAATAAATCACTACTTTTGCTTTGGGGTTAGAATGGAATTTCCAATTTCTGAAATAGCCCTAAACACATTTCTGCCATTTTGTACTACATATTTATGCAAAGTGGTATTCTCAGCACTGATGATTACAAAATCAAAATATCAATCAACTGTGGAAAATACTGAAGATACTTCAATCTTATAGTATCCAATATTCAGGCAAGATTTAATTCTTTATATGAAAATAAACAAGCACAGCATCTCAACTAGTACACAAATAATGCTTTTGTCTTTATTGGTAAATAAATGGTAAAATTCTATTGTAGTGAGATTGTTCTGTTCTATTGTAAATAATTGTCCTGCCTACTCGTTTAACATAACGCTAATTGGCTGAAGGCAGACAAGAAGTGTGGGTGGGGCTACCAGACTAAGAAAACTTTGAGAATAGGAAGAACAGAGCAGAGATGCCACAGAGAAGCCAGAGAGATACCACAGAAACAGCACGATGAGACGTCAGCAGATGCAGAGGAAAAAAGTTGAAATGCTGCTCGGAGAAAAATTATCAAGCTGCATGGCTATGCAGGATAAGAATCATGGGTCAGTTCAAGAGTAAAGAGTTAGCAAGTTATCTGCCTGGGTCTTAGACCGATCAGCCTAAAATTAATGTAAGTGTGTGTTTCTGTTGGACTGCAGGTCTGCAGGTCTGTGGGTATGGATCACAGGCTGGACAGGCCAGAAACTTACTACAATGTTCTATGTATAGCAAAGAACTGTTCTAACATAAATCTCTATTACCAGTAGATGTTTAAGTTTCTGTATGTATTTGTTATACACACACACACACATACACACACACACACAGCTTATATGAAAACTTCAAAGAGTTCTCGTTCTTACTCCCCTTCAGATGGTAATACAGGATGAGGGAGCCCAGGTTTCTGTCACCTTGTCTGGGCTGAACACACTGGCTCCTTCCCAGGGAAGCAGACACACCTGGGATTCCTTGCCTATTCTACCTGTAAACTCGTGGGAAGTTTCCTAGCAGTTTCATGGTTTGTGTGAGGCAGGCCAGAACATGTTATCTTCATTGGGCAACACGCGGAATAGTAACAACACACCTCTAGCTTAGTCATCAGGAATAACAACACCTGTGATTTCTAAAGTTATTATTGATCTCTACTGTCTCCTTCAAAATGCAGCATTCCTAGTTTTAAAGATACATTCTAAAAGGTTTTCATTCAATATTGTTTTTTTCTATAGAGATACTGTAACTCACAAAACTTAAGCTTTATGAGTTCTTATTTATGCCAAAGTTAGCAAGAAGACCATCTTTGTGTTATTGGAGTAGTTTTTCAGACCAACAAAAACTCACAAATCCCCATTTTTCCACAATCAATTCACAGGCATGTGTAAGTGAAGGAAATCACTCCCACAGCACTGGCTACCCAGAGAACAACAAATGGTGCTCATATGAGCACCCTGGGTAAGGCGAGGAGCCTGGTGTTCTCAGGTACTGAGTTAGAACGCCCTTCCTAAGCAATGAGGCTCAATTTTAGTTCTCTTACTGGAGGCAAAGTTTGTACTTTTCTCAGCCACTCTGAACCAAGAAATAAAAACCTTGTGAGCAATGACCAAACTTTAGTAAAAGGTGGTTAAAAAAAAAAAAAGACAGAAATACACTGTGACATGCTCTAAGACACTCAGCCCCAAATACTGACTGGAGTCACCTGGAGTAACTCCTAGGAAAGGAGAGGAGGAAGAAGAGGCGAGGTGACAGGATGACAAATAGATGCCTGGCTGTGGATAGGCAAGTCAATGGCACAGACGATCACACAGAACCAGTACAGAGGAGTGATACAAGGTTGGCAGTATGGACTCTGCTAAGGCCAGAAGCACAACAGTGTCATCTGTGACAAGTAGAGGCAAGCATTTTTTTTCTCGCATATGCTATCTTCTGCAAATAGTTAATTTTCGCACCTTACAGTGTGAGAATAGCTAGGGGGAATATTTGAAATCAATGGATATGGCTGTATTGGGCTAAAATGATATTAGCAAGAGCAGGTATCGGCCAGATTCAGTCTGCAGTCTGTGAGTTGCTAGCTCCCACCCTCTATAAGGAAACCTGTGGCTAACACACCAAACAGATGAAAGTGATTACAGGCTGTGTTATCCTGTTTAATCACATATTTTACATGGATGGTTATGGGACAAAAATCATCTCAATACTTCAAAGCAACTAAGGAAAGAAAATTGTCATGAACAGACACAAAGAAGTTCTGATTTGTCTTTGATAGGTCCTCTACCTTCAAGACTCCCATAGTTTTTCTGTTCTCATTTTCTTACCTAATTCTTTATTAGGTGCCATTCTCTTTCTCTAAGAAGTGTCTCTCAAACACCTCAGGTAAGGTCATAGCACTTTTCTGTGACATGACCTTCATTACTATGAGTATCCATGTCATTCTCTGTGCAATGTCTGCTTCTCAGATACAAGTACAAACTTCCAGAGGGGTACCTTGGGGCCAGGTCTAAAAGAGGCAAGCAGACAGGGATTAAATAAGAAGCTTTGATGCTTAGCAAGGATGTGGGTAGTACAGAGCAGCAGGCAGATCTTGCACAGCGTTTTGAGGCTTTACTGCCTATAGTGTGGGCAATGTGATATGGTGGCTGAAGAAGGAAGCTGGCCCTAGATATATACCATGAGAGAAAGAACAGTAAGCCAACTGTTCTCCAGCTGGTTCCAGTAAAACTACATGGCTATTTCTCCAAAGCTCTATCACTTGGGGAAAAAATCCTATAATTTTAGTTGATGATAAATCATGTTTTTAAGGGAAGATACACATTATATGAAAAAAATAAAATCTATTTTGTTTTAAAAAAGCTGGCCAGAATTTTCAAAGTCAGCCCAAATACCAATACCCCACAGCAGGAAACTCAGTTAACCACAAGAAAGCTTCACCTAAAAATGAAGACCCAAAGTAGCAACAAAATTTTCAAAAATAGTGTTAGAAAATGAAGAGTGTGGGGTCAATAGGCTAGAATTGCATATGAAGCAAAAAGGTACCTTTTGAAATGAAAGTACAAATGATACTTTTAAATAAATAAAAATTGAGAACTTGTGGTCAGTAGATAAATATTCCACGAAGTGCTGAGCAGAGCACCTATAAAAATGAAGAGCTTAGAGGTAAGAAATGTGAATGTGAAAAGGGGGGCTGGATTTTTCACCAGTCTTAGGGGAAAGGAAATACCTGGCCATGTTGCAGTGTATCAAAAGCATGTCACAGTCCTGTTCAGTCTGTGACACATGAGCGTGAGCACACATGGAGGAAGGAGAGCCAACGCATGTGAAGGAGAAAAAAATGCTATTAGTTTGTTATGTCTCACAGGAAGCAGAACAACATTAATTCAGATAAGAGTTTTACTAAGATTAATGATTTAATCTACAAAAAAAGCTACAAACAGAACAGTGCAAAGAGAGGTACCTAAAAACATGAAATAAAGAGTAAGAAATAGAGAATTAAAAAAAAAATGTCTTAAAAGACAGGATCAAGCCAAGCATAGCTGCATGCATCTAATCCCAGAACCTGGTCTGTATCAAAAAATAAAAATGAGAGAGAGAGAGAGAGAGAGAGAGAGAGAGAGAGAGAGAGAGAGAGAGAGAGAGAGAGAGAGAGAATATAAAATCTTGGGCTGGAGAGAAGGCTCCGTGGTTGTAAGAGCCCATACTGCCCTTCCAGAGGATCTGAATTTGAGTCCCAGCACCCACATCAGGGGCTCACAATCACCTGTAACTCCAGCTCCAGAGTATCTGATGTCTCTGGCCTCTGTGGGTACTATACTCACCTGCACAAGCATACACATAATTAGAAACAATACAAAATAATTTTCAGAAGGCTGAACTAATTTAAAAATTAAATTAAAAGATGGGGAAGTGAAACTAAGAAGGTCCAACTAGAGCAATGAGAAGAGATTAAACATTACACAGACTCCCAAAACATGCTCAAAGGTAACACCGAACCCTATCCTTATCTACAATGGATACTTTTTAAATAGACACCGCTTCGTAAGCAGGTGAAAAAGATATGTCAGGCTGACCTTAATAAAACCCAGACAATGACAAGAAAATTCTAAATTTATGTCACTCATGAGACAAGGAAAAAAAAGCCCCCAGAAAAACACAGCACCAAGATGGGGACAAATGACAGACAGAAAGGAATATGACAGAGGTCAGAAACACACACACAGACACACACACACATACTCACACAGACACACACATACAAACACACACACATACACGCACATACACACTCATATACACACATACACACAAACAGACACACACATATGCACACAGACACACGCACACACACAGAGACACACACAGATACACACATATGCACACACACGCACACACACACACACACACACACACACACACACACACACACACACACACTCCTACCTTGACAGACCTAAGGATAATCTTTACATCCCCCATATTAGATAGGGATATAGGTTAGATATAGATGCCCTCATATTAGGAATGATGAATCCTAATCACTGACATAAGCAGAAATTAGAGAGGCAACATGATTGAGCATAAACATTAAATTCAACCAATTATAGCAAAGCAAGCCAAAGTGTGATCATAAAGTACGGAAGCCAACTGTTAGAGATAAATGAAAAAAGTGATCATTTGGACTTCATCAAAATAAAAGTGCCCATTTTGTTAAAGATAGAAAGAAAATGGAAAAAGTGATCAATAATTGCAAAATACATAGCACACACATATTGAACAAGCTACTAGGATTCAAAATAAAGAGTCACACATCCCAGTTTCTGAAACAGCAGAGGATTTGACTAGATTCTTCCTCAGGAGGATACATAAAACAGTATTTAGAAACATTTTCAGCATCATCAGCCGTCAGGGAAATCACAGGAAAGCATAAGTAGAGGATAGTGCATCCACAGACGGCTAGCATCAAAACCTGAGGCAAGGTGGATCAGGACTGTGGATGCTACCATCACCAAAGCACTCGTTACTGACCAGACTGCTGCCAACTGTTATGTGAAACACCACACAAAGCCGCACGTTTCCTAAGGGGGTATTCTTAAGTATATATCCGAAAGAAAGGAAAACATATGTGTATAATGAGATGTGTGTAGTTACATTCATGATATTCATAATAATCCCAAACCGAAGCCCACCCTAATGGACACCAACAGCAATTAGATCAATTCATCAAATGCAATATTACTCAGCAGCAGACAGGAGCACACTGACACATTCAAACAACAAATATGAATCTCAAAAGATTCAACAAATATGAATCTTATGTACAGCACAAGGAGATAAATGCACTCTGTATAACCGTGTATCTGAGGTTTTAGAAGAGCTGGCACCTGCCAGGATAATCACACTTCGTCCACTCCCATTAGAATGGGCCACAGATGGGAACAGGCACATAGGAAGTGGGCCTAGGAAAACTCTTCCAGAATAATAGGAATGTTTGTTCTTATTGGCTTTCATTTGTTTTATCAAGATAGTATCTTGCTGTGCAGTCCAGGCTGGCCTCAGACTTACTGTGGTCATGCCTGAGCCTCCCCTGAGCTGGAATTTGAAGTGTGAGACACCATGCCCAACAGAAACATCCTCTACTCTAGATGACAATCACAATTCACTAACTTATTTCAAAGAAGAAGAAGAAAAACTGTGAGCTTCCTATCAAAACAGTCTGTGAACATTTGCATTAAAATGTTCAAAAAATTTGAATTAAAAACAATCTGTTTTTAGATCATTTTATGTGTGTGTGTGTGTGTGTGTGTGTGTGTGTGTGTGTGTGTGTGTGTGTGTGTGTGTGTGTGTGTATAGCTTGTAACTGACTGACATGGGGATTCTTTCCTCAGCTTACTTTGGGGATCCTCTTTCCCAGCCTACTAAACACTAGAATTACAGGCATGCCTCCATGCTTACTCAGGGTCTATTAGCCATTATCTCCAAAGCTCCACTTCTAACAATTTAAAGGGCCACTTTTAACAATATGAGAGGAAATGCATGCAAAAGTGAAGGATAAACAAACCCAAATGTTCTAGTACTTTCATTCAATAGTAGTTTAAATTTCTACTGTATGACAAGTAAGACAATGGTCCCTCAAAAAATTAAAATAAGATTACACCCTGTGACTGAGAAATTCTTAGTCTAATAAAAGATAAGAAGCTCATTCACTGAGGTATAAAAAGGGCTAGGGATAGTAGCCCAGTGATAGAGAGCTCTCCTGGACTGCTCCAGACCCCAACACTGAAACAAAATGTGCAAATAAATTTAGAGAAAATACATGACTATTTTTCTTTCCCTAATTCACACATGCAATACTAATAACAGAAAAGTGTAAAATCAGTTAAAACTTTTGAAGAACAGAATGAGTTTAAGAAAAACTTATTTTTAGCTAACTATCTCTACTCAGCCATGTTTTTTAGCTCTAGTCAAAATAACTCATATTTCCCCCTTTTTAACTGACATATAGAAATTAAATATAATTATCATGTGTAGTATGATGCTTTGATAAACCTGTACAAGTGATATATAGAAACTATATAATTATCATATGCAATACGATACTTTGACAAACCTGTATGTATTCTGTGAATGATTGACTACATCAAGCTAATTAACACATATATTAACATGCATACTTCTTTTATTGTGGTGAGAATACTTCAAAATTACTCTCAGAAATTATCAGTAACATTTTGTCATCTACGGTCACTATTCTGCTACCGCTCTTGCTCAATTGCTTTTTGGTGATTGCCATGTCCATAGCTCAGAGAATTAGGCAACTGTGTATTGTATGCGTTCCCAGAACTGCCATACCCAGATACAGGGCCAGCTCCAGTGTCACAGGAGCCTGTACAATGCACCGGACTGCAGCACATGCTTCAAAGAAAGACCTGACAGGTTGAGTCTCATTCTTAGGAATCTCCTCATAATCTCTGAGCTACTTCTGTTCCCACCATTTACTTACAGCTATTATTTCAAAATCATCAATGACCTGGAGTATTACTAAGGGAACAGCCAGTTCTCAGTTTAGTATGACTGGCCAGCAGCATGTGACACTGACTTGCTGCAGCTTCCTGAATTACGATAAGTCTTGCTCTCCAGAGCACCAACCACCCCTTTTCTCCAGGTCTTCCTTTTTATTCTCTTGAGGTTCTTCATTTTTTCACCCAAATGGCCTCAGACCCAGGCCTATGTGTCACCGTACATTCACAGTAAGTACAGCCTGAGTGGTTCCTGACAGCACTCATAATCTTGGGTCCATGGAGGTTTGTCAACTTGTAGCAAGCATGCCTCCCTGCAGAGAATGCTGCTGAGGGGGAAGGTGAGGAGTGCCCAGGACATGGGTGAATAAACCTCTAAGGATAGAATCTATTAGCAAATTAGAAGCTATGAACGAATACAAGACAAAAGGTGCTATCAGGTGGAACCAGAAAGCAAGTGAGAGGGTGGCACATGCAGCACTCTGAGGTGAAGGCAGGAGAGTTGCAAGTGTGAATCTAGCATTGGTTTTGAGGGGGGAGGAGGGGCTCATGGGGGAGAGGAGGAGAAGGGTTACAAAATTATTTGTTTGTTTGTTTGTTTGTTTGTTTGTTTGGAATCACTACTTCCCATGAATGTCAATTCAGCAGAATCTTAGCCTCCTGTGTGTCCTTAACTGGAATCCTTCTTAAACAACAGAATGAAGATTTCACCCAGAGGAAAAGTCTTTCTTCAGCCTGGACTTTCAGCCTTCATACTGGGGCATTCTTACAAACCGGTTTTAGAGTGAACCACCGCCACTAAAGCATTACTAATAATGAGATTTTTACTGCCACCAAATTCAGTAAATACAGCTGGAAATCCCCAAACAGCCAAGCTATTTGGTCACGACACTTAACAGTAGTTACCAGAATCACAACACCATAAACAGCATGTTCACGAGCAATCAGTTGATCCAAAATTACTTCCTAAGCATCATTTCTTCATCCTGGCCAAGAAAGCAAAGCAGCACCTATGAACTGAACCCTCACCCCCTACCCCCAAAACCTCCTGCCCCCTACACAATATCAGCCCAGAAGGGGACCCCATTCCCTTTGAAAACATCACCTACCCAGACCTCCTTTTCCTTCCCAACATCAGGTGTAGGGGTGAAGCAGCCACTAGCTGCTTGCTCCCCAGCCTCAGGGAATGGAGAGGAGGCGGCAATGGTGTGCTTACACAGACCTCACCAAAGGAGTTTTGGATAGGGAAGGTTCCTGTTATCTTCTTGCAGGCTCTGCTTATAAAGCCCCTGAGGAAGGCCACTAAGTTAAATGGGGGGGGGGGGGTGTCCCATGTTTCTCGGTTTCACAACATCCTCCAAAGCCTCAGCCTTTGTCAAATTCCATAAAACTAAAATGTCAGGCTTTCAAATTTTGACATTTGAAACAAGAATGTTAAAACGGCTGAAGGAAAACACATTTTATTTAAAAAGGTAGAAATAGTTCCTGAGTTTCTGTTAACCTCTATGTCCCTAGAGACAGTAGTTGTAATGTTAAGATTCTGTTATCTGAGTGCAACATTTAATCTAACTACCTATCTGTTGTCTAGTGCTTTGGTCTGAGAGCCAGCAACTAAGGTTTCATTGCTTATAATGTATAAAACTCTTTTCAGGTGCTGGAAACCTTTCTAAAATAAAGAAAATGTTCCTTTTGGAACAACCTCAAGAGAATGCAGATTCTGACAGTGCTATGTTGGGACAGCCTGCTTGTGTGCACCTTTGAAGAGTCTCTTCATCTGGGATGCCATGCCCTTGCCCCAGATGTAAGCACGCTCAGTCCTTGGTTATGTACATAGTTGGACAGTTGCTTTTTGCTCAAGACTTCATGGCCTCTCTACTTGATATGAGAAAGGGTATGTCGGTACATACGTGCACACAGTACACATCACTGCCTCCTCTCCTCTCCCCCTCTACCCTTATCAGGTATAGCACATAGGTATTTTACTTATTTATGGGGCTTACTATCTTTCTCCCACTAACCACAACCCAGGTTTCAGCTGTTCCCTTTTCTGTCTTCCTGTCAATAGCTGACTTCTGTGCCTAAGTCAAGGCCTGCAACAGGAACTCTCACAAGGTCTGAGGTTTCCTTGGCTCACTGGGGCCTATTGAACTAGCCAGGGTTTGCCTGTGGGGACAACAGAGGTTTAACTGGTGCAGTGAAAATGAGGGCTACACTACTTGGAAATAAGATACAAGAGGTTTCAGGTGCCTGTCATAGACAGGCTGCTCACCTCAAGGAAAGAAACAGAGGTCCCAAAATACCCAACTGTAAAGAAAATACTGTTCTGAGCCAGGTGGTGGTGGCACATGATTTCAATTTCAGTACTGGTGAGCCAGAGGAGCCAGGTTGTGGTGGCACATGATTTCAATTTCAGTACTAGTGAACCAGAGGCAGGCAGATCTCGGTGAGTTCGAGACCAGCCTGATCTACAGAGCTAATTCCAGGACAGCCAGGACTATAGGAAGAAACCCTCAAAACAAAACAAACAAAACAGAAAATCCCATTCTATTCTCGCCTGGTGCTCATACAGGGGTTCCCAGCAAGGCCACCATCCTATGAAACAGATGAGACAGAAAACGGGATTCCTTGACCATAATAACCACTGCTAGAGACTTTAAGGGCACATGAAAATCAGTGGCAATGATGTAGCCCTCACTCGACACTTCTTACCAACGTGGCCCCAAGTGAATCCGGGGATATGCATTGCTGTAGATGGTCAGGAAGATGATTTCTGCTTAAGTCATATAATTCTAACAATATTAGAATATTTTTCAGAACTGATACAGGAATTAAATAGGATTTTCAGTCCCAAAGACAGCTAATTTTGAACTTTAGAACATATTCAAAGCAAACTGGTTGCCCCTAGAGACGAGGAATTCCCAGGTGTGTATGCTGCTGAATCCAGGTCACAACTAAAGCGACTTTGGTAAACATAACTCTCCAGTATTTCTCTTTCCGCACATAGTCCCAGCCTCAGTTCATGTTACAGGCTCAAGGTTCAGTCAACAGCTTACTTTCTGGCTGAGAACCCTCATCAACTTAGAGCTTCATGTAAGGCCAAGTGTTACTCATTGACCTAGCTTGAGAAAAACCATGTGACTTATCAGGTGTTATGAGAATGGATCAACCTCTGAAAATGTAGCAAGTAATTGTCAGTGTTTGGCGGTGTAGAGATACGTTGCTGTGTAGAGCTATGTAAGAGCTGTGCAGAGAGCAGTATGTGAAGGAATGTAGCAGGGTAGAGGGAAGGAATGTGGACAGAAGAGACTTGGAACTAAGTAAGAAGATGTAGCTATATATAAAAATCCATGGTGAGAGAGCTATGTAAAGGAGATGTGTAACTGTGGCAGTATAGAGATTTGTAACTGTGTGGAGTTAGGGAAAATAAAGCTGTATAAAAAAGAGATGTAATTGTGCAAGAGGTGTGTGGCTGTGTAGAGAATGTGTGGAGAAGGTAATGATGTGGAATGTGGAGCAGGAGAGATTTTCAGAGAGAAAGGATTTTTTTCAAGAGTAAGTAAAAGAGAAAGTTACCACCAGAAAGTGTGTTTATGTGTTCTTTTTACCTGTCAGGTAGATGGAAACTTATTTCTAACTACCCTCAGATGAAGAAGTTTCTTGAAGCCCTCACTACTCTGAAGGTCTTCTATTCACAGCCTTGGAGCAGTTTTGGGGAGCTGGCCTCCCCTAGGGGGCCATACTAACTCATTAACATTCCTAAAGCCTAAATACACAGACTTCCAAAATCAAGTGTCCAGCAATTATTAAATAAACACATCAACAATGGGTGTTGTAGGAGAGGTTTTTGGCTTGTTTGGCTTGTGATTTAAACTTGAAGACTCTAGCTTTATAGAAATATATGCTGTTTGGCTTATGGTTTAGGCACATTGTGTTAGTTTTTATATTTTAATTTAATTTATTTTTATTAATTTGTTTTGTTATGTGGTTTGTGGCTTATTTATTTTTTATATTTTTTTGGGGTGGCTGATTGTGTTTTTTGTGATTTTTTTTTGTATTAAATGTTTGGATATCTTGTTTGTCTTCAAGATGTCTTGTTATAGGTTAAAATGGGTTTTTTTAAAAAATTATTTAATGATTTAGAGCTTCCTGCAAGGCCAAGTGTTACTCACTGTTTCATAGTATATAGAAAGATATTACCAGGAAAGTACGTATAATATCTTTCTATATTCTAAGCAGCAGTGGACAGGTCTTGACGGTGAGACTAGGCCAAGCCAAAAACCTCATCTCCAAATGGATGTCATGTCCCTTCAGGACAAGTCTGAGTCCTTTAGGAAAACCTCTTGAGTTGAGTTCCAATAGTTACTGAACAGACATATGCCTTGTTTTTCACTTGGTTATATCTACAATGCTGGGGTGTGACCCCCAGGCCTGGATAAAACTCAGTTCCAAGGGCCTGCCACTAAAAAGGATTCAATTGCTAAAATACGTTTGTGAACTATGTAAGATCCCTAGAAAACGCTTATCATTTCTTTGATGGAATCAGCCTCACTAGGTTCACACAAAAGTAACAGGATGACAGTAAATATGATGCCAGATACCACAGCAGAGCCTGCATCAGAAATAAAATACATTTCTAATAAGGTCTCATAGCAACCACCTCGGCAAAAGTTGCAAATAGTAAATGTTAAGAATTCTCCAAGAATAACATACTTTCTTAAGTTCAGCTTCAAAAGGAGGAGGCAGCACACAGCCATTTCCAGATGATGAAGCACAGTCCACATCTCAGATCCTGAGCCCACACGGCCTCAGGTGATGACCAGTTCAAAAGCCAATAAAAGCTTATTGAGAAGATACACACTTGCTGAGATTCAGCCCAAACTGCTCTGTTGCCAGAAAAGACACCAATGCAGTGGCGAACCAGAATTCCCTTAGGAGCACCAGGCCAGGATCAAACTCACTGCTTCTTTGTTCTCTCACAGGCAATGGGAAGGGCTATAATGAGGCTGAGTCAGAGCTAGCAGTGACATTTGGGTTAGAGAGCAGACTGTCATGTTCCAATTCTAAGGACCGGCCCTATTCCCACAGGACACTGTGCCTGACTCTCTCTGTACATCCGGGTCTGCAGGCCAGGTTCAGACACTCTGACAGCTACTGTCTCTCATCGAGCAACTCATTGTTTTACAAAGATTCTCATGTGTGCTTTCTAAGGCAGGGTCTTGTCAGGTATTCAATTTCCCAGCCAGATAATACAGTGCATTCCTATGAATTCAAAGGTGACCTCAGATCATGGGAATGGTTTAAAATTAACTTTGAAATAGCATCATAAAATTCCAAAGCTAGTAAGAACCTTCAAATGCAGGGTGATGGCTCAACCCAAATAATAGCACTTCAGTGGTAAATAACTGGAAAACAAAACAAAACAAAACAAAATTCCAATAGGCCCCACTGCACCTCCTTTGCTTCAGCTTTTCTATTTTGTGATATTCTCATTTTTATTATCATAAAACAGATATAGCTCATTTTTTGTTAATTAAAAACTAAGCCCTTGACCTCTGCGGTGATTTGAAGGAGAATGGTTCCAGCTGGTGGCCTGGGAGGTGAGGCCTTTAGAGGAGAAGGTGTGTCACTGGATGGGTGGCCTTGAAGGTTTCAGAAGCCCTCACCTGAGCCAGTCTCTCTGCATCTGTCCCTAATTTGAGAATGAGGTGAGAGCTCTCAGGTCATCTGACCTGCAATAACCAAACACAGTCACAAAAAAGCAGCTGCCTCAGCTAACAGCAGGAGACAAGAATTTGAAAATCTCGTCCCCTCTTGCTATTGTTAAAAGCTTTCAGTTAAAGCTTCATGGTAACAGAGATATACATTTATTTATTATATAAAGAATACCACCTCTTAATAAAAGCAACACACAGCCCATAAACCGAAAGCCAAAGCCTTGTGGGTTTATTTTGATCAAGAGGGAATAATAGATTAAACTTCGACCAAATAAAAAGGAAATAATTCAAAAAGGAGATGATACATTTATATTGCTTCACATGGCAAAACTCTCAGTTTACTTTGATATAGAAACAATCCTTGAAAAGTAGATTTGCTTGCATTGGCTCTGAGTCCTGGTGTATCATATGCCAAATGACAACCAAGGAGAAAGCTAAGTGGTCGGGATGAAGCTGAGGGGTACAGCACTTGCTTGGCATATGGGAGATTATGTTGTTACATGGTAAATAATTGTCCCACCCACTGGTTTAATAAAAAGCGCTGATTGGCCAAAGGCAGGCAGGAAGTGTGGGTGGGGCTACCAGATTAAGAAAAACTCTGAGAACAGGAAGCACAGGGCAGAATGCCAGAGAGAAGCTGGAAGAAGCAGAGGACAACTATGCTGCTCTGAGAAAAGCATGGCTGAACAGGATAAGAGTCACAGGCTATATTAAGGGTAAAGAGTTAGCAAGTGATATGCCTGGGCCTTAGGTCAATCAGCCTAAAACTATTGTAAGCATCTGTGTGTCTCTGCTGGTCTGTGGGTCTGTTGGTTTAAACCTTGAGGCTAGGCCCGAAAGTCCGGGCCAGAAACCTCGTACTACACCCAACACTACAAGATAAATTAAAAATTAAATAAACAAAAAAGAAATGGATTTGTGAATTATTTCTGGAGGACCTTTGTTAAGTCTTTGAAGTATAACTTTTAAAAGTAATACAATTGTGGATAGCCATTACAACTGACCTGTTTGCTCTGCTTCCCTCCAAGTTTCCATTAAAACAATAGTAAGGCAAGATTATGCCAAATTCATAAAGCCACACCACACTCATGTAGGGGTATTGTGTTGTTTCATGGTAAATAATTGTCTCACCCACTGGTTTAATAAAAAGCACTGATTGGCCAAAGGCAAGCAGGAAGTGTAGGTGGAGCTACCAGACGAAAAACTCTGAGAACAGGAAGCTCAGAGCAGAACGCCAGAGAGAACATCAGAGAGAAGCCAAAAGGAGCAGAGGACAACCATGCTGCTCTAAGAAAAGGTACCAAGCCGCATGGCTGAACAAGAGACATGGGTTAGATGAAGGGTAGAGAGCTAGCAAGTGATATGCCTGGGCCTGAGTCCGATCAGCCTAAAACTATTGAAAGCACCTGTGTGTCTCTGTGGGACTGTGGGTCTGTGGGACTGTGGGTCTGTGGGTCTGTAGACCTAGGCCTTGAGGCAAAGCCCAAAAGTCAGGGCCAGAAACCTTGTACTACAGACTCATGGCATTGTTCATGCTGAGAAGCAGAGCAACTGATGAGGCTGAAATACAGGCCAAAGTACAGGCCCTGAGGTTCCCTCAGGACTAGACAGAGGGACCAAAATAACATCAGAAAAGCAGTCTGCCTGAAAGTCTACCAAAAAAAAAAAGTTTAAGCTCTTACCTTATACCAGTTACAAAAATTAAGTCAAAATGGATCTGAGCTGTAAAAAGTAAGATCTGAACTAAAATTCCTAGAAGAAAATGCAAGAACAAAGGTTCAGGTCATGTAATCTGTTGATGGATTTCTTGGATGTGACACCAAAATCTCAGGCCACAAAAGCAAAACATACCAGGATTAAATCAAATAAAAAAGCTGCACAGAAAAGGGAGAGATGAACAGAATGGAAAGCAAAGAACAGAGCAGGAGACTTCCTTTGCAAACCATGTATCTGGAAGGTCAACAGCCAAATATGAAGATCTCTTAGCACTCAACACCAAGAAGACCGAAATTTTACCATGTGCAGACATTTCCCTGAATAATGAACAAACGGTCAACTGTACATGAATGGAGGATGTCCAACATCACTAAGTGGGGTAAGCCAATCAAAACCACAAACAGATGTGGCCTCCCACACATTAGCATGGCTGTTAACAAAACCAACAATGACAAGTACTAAGATTGTGGAGCACCTAGAACCCATGTACACACTTAGAAATGTAGAATGTGACAACTGGTATGAAGTACATGTAGAGAATTTATCAAAAATTAAACAGAGAACTTCCATATGACCTAGTAGTTCCATTTATGGACTATATCTGAAAGAATGGAAAACAAGATTTTTGAAGAGATTAGCATACCTATATTCATTGTGGCAGTTTTACCAATAGCCAAAAATAGAAGATACTATATTACACATCTACCAACAAATATATGGATAAATGTAGGTGTATTGTCAATGGAATAGCATTCAATCCTTAAAAAGAAAATTCTATCAGTGCTGCTACATGCATGAATGGTCAGGTCATTAAGAAGCAAGTAGTCTTAAAGAGACTTAACAGATTTCATTGACAAAAAAAAAGAGAATAATGATTTCCAGGGGCTAGGGAGAGAGAGAAACCTGTTATTCCATAGATAAGTTATAATTTCCCAAAATGAAAAAGAATCTCAAGATCTTTTATAAAACAAGATCTACATTAACAACACTACCTACCTCATACTAAACTTGATCAAGAAAGTAAATGATATAATTTATTTTTTAATCACAAATAAAGAGGAATGGAAAGATTACATTATCTTAATGGCCCCAATATAATCACAGAGTTCTGAGAAATTAAAAAAAAATAGGTAGAAAGAGGAGCAGGCCAGAATCATACAGACAGAAGGGGACAAGAAAGCCATCCGAGTTGCTAAGTGAAAAACCACAAACATCAGATAAAGAAGGAGGAGGAAGGGACTGTGGAAGGGAGTCCTCAGCATGGAATTTCTGAATTCTTGGTATAACGAAAAGTACTGACCATTTCTTAGAGACATAAACAGCCCCATGCAGCCAAATAGGACACAGAATAGCTGGAGCATGCCAACAGACATCACAGCACTCAGCCAAACCAAGGAATTATCATACCTTAACAAATATTAATATTTAAATGCAGTCTAGAATGTTCTGCACTAAGACGAAAGGCGATCTGGACATGTGCTGCACATCTCAGTCCCAGAGGCGGAGGCAGGAGGACTGACGTTGGAGGCCAATGTAAGCCTAACTTCCTCCCACCCCTGGTAAAAGGACAAGGTAGAGGAAGAAGAGAAGGGGGCAGAAAAGGGAAGTGAATTCTAACAGCCAAAGGTCATCTTTAAATATTCAGCAGCAAATAGGACAGAGATCTAACGTTTTTGGAAGAATCCACTAAAGTGACAATTAAAGCATCTTCTATATTTTGAAACAGATAGATACAATGAATACCAGAAAACACAACCCAAAGAGCCGAAAGGGCCACCTTTAGTCAAAGGAGAGATGAAAACTATTAGCCAACTATGCTGGATAGTTTTATATCATCTTGACATAAGCTAAAATCATCTGAGGAGGGAACCTCAGTTAAGAAAATGCCTTCAAAAGACCCAGCAATAGACAAGCATGTAAAGTATTTTCTTAATTAGTGATTAAGGGGAGGGTTCAGCCCATTGTGGGTGGTGCCATCCCTGGGTTAGTAGTCCTAAGAAAGCAACTGGAACAAGCCATGGGGAGCAAGCCAGTAAGCAGCACCTCTCCATGGCCTCTGCATCAGCTCCTGCCTCCAGGTTCCTGTCATGTTTGAGTTCCTGTCCTGACTTCCCTCAGTGATGAACTGAGATATGAAAGTATAAGCTTAAATAAGCCCTTTTCTCGCCAGTTTGCTTTGGTCATGGTGTTCATCACAGCAACAGTAACTCCAATAGTAAGACACCAATGTATATGCAATGACTTCAAAAATAAACAAAGGAGAGAAAACAAGTTATATAATAAAACCAGTTATATAAGCTATTCAAAATAGAGGTCCTGGATGTTAACTAATCAAAAGAATGAAGCCATCAGCTGTCCAAAACTATACAAATGGATGCCTGCAGTTTGGACTCAAGATTCAGGAGCCCCAGCATCATCCAAGAGCCCTAAAAGTCTGGACGGCAAATAGTGAGCATGCTATACCACACTGTGGGAACTGCAGTCAGCACTCTGAAACGTGTCTTGCAATGGAAATGCTGATGCAATTTCATAATTACACACTTGGAAGAAAGTAGAAATACATGCTTGTTCAGTATACACATATATGTGGAATGTGTGTTTAGTTGCTTCATCTGTAGGGCCCTGACAATCTCTATACATTCAAGTTGGCTATGATCACTTTTAGATCATCTCAGAAGACAGAGAACAGACACTAGAACATAAAAGAATTAAACATCCATTTACCTCAGTCACGCTGTTACTTTTCTTCATTGGCCTTCCATCCAGTCTAGGAGAAAATAAATAAATTAAAGTATATTCTTCATACAATGAGCAGCTTATAGGAAAAAGGAAGGAAGGAAGGAAGGGAGGGAGGGAGGGAGGGAGGGAGGGAGGGAGGGAGGGAGGGAGGGAAGGAAGGAAGGAAGGAAGGAAGGAAGGAAGGAAGGAAGGAAGGAAGGAAGGAAGGAAGGAAGGAAGGAAGGAAGGAAGGAAAAAACAGGGTTATTGCTATCCTTCCTTAACTGTCCACTGAGAAATAAATGTTCTTTCTCCTTGCCAACTTCACCCCAGTTATCCTGGTAGAGAGACCAAGTTGTGACTGGGCAAAGGAACAGAGCAAGCCTGTGCCTGGTGCTAGAAAAACACTACATACCAGACCCATCTAAGGGCATGTCATCAAATTCCTAACCATGGAACTTATGAAGTACCCCCTTTCCATTCAGATTAACTGCTAACTTATTATAGAAACTGATACAGTTGGCAAGCACAACTTTTCAAGCCATAAAGACTAGAACTCTGGCATTAAAAGGACAGTGATATATTTATGTTTCCCTTTTTACCATAATATAATCAACAGCAGCTAACGGGATAAGTATGGGACACACGGGGGGGGGGGGGGGGGGATAAAAGACCTGCACACAAGCCACTGAGCAAAGGCTTAGACATGCTTCTTTATCCTGTTTCATCAGATTTTCTCAACTAAATCAAACATGACCCTTTCAACATGTATGTGTGAATAATGGAATACAAGAAACACATATGTGAATGAACACAGTACAGAAAAAGAGGAAAGGTAACTTTAAAAAAAAATGTCAGCCAGGCGCAGTGGCGCACACTCATTTTTAATTCAACACTCAAGAAACTGAGGAAGAGAATTTTGAGGTCTGAAGCCAGTCTGGGCAACAGGGTAAGTTTAAGACTAACTAACCTAACCTACAAATTGAGACCCTGTCTCAAAATAAATACATTTTTAAAAATAACATTTAAAAATTAATAAGCATTTGTATTAGTGTCACACTTACAAACAGAAAAACCAAACTAAAACCAACTTTGGACACACTGGTCCTGCCTAGAGGTAAAGTTAACTGGACTCCTTATTACTCAGGGAAGTGTCTGAGTTTGAGAATCCATGTAACAGAACCAAAATTAACATTTTAATGAGGAAAAAAAAAGCCAAAGATAATTGGCCGAGAGCTTATACTATTCAGGAAGATACTGTCATGCTTTGTCAGTGACCAGGTCTCCAGATATTATATGACAGAGGAGTTGTTCATGATAGACTAGCTGGGAAAGGGCCTTCCTATTATGAAGCAAGACTCTATTATTGACAATAACATGGAGGGGGGGACCACCAAAGGAGGTTTGGTTTCCTTTCTACAGGTAAACTAAAAACCATACAGTAATGATAACATAACTTAAATGTGCTTTCTAATGCACCTCTCTACTTGGCCTTCCAATTCCCAGAGCAAATGCTCAAGTTTGGTTCATTCCAGTCCACAGAACCAAGAACGTCCGAACAATGTGACTGCGTTAATAGGTGAAGCAAGCAAGCTGTATATAGTGCCACTGATGCTATAAACGAAGGGTAAGTGTTCACAGGAATAAACATATGTGATTGGGTGTAGAGTCTGTTGTGAAGTCCCTACCCAAGAGTTACTCAAATCAAAAGACTCATGCTATTCAGAATCCAGTCTTACAAACTACCAACAACCCAATGGACGTCTCTGTAAAGCAGACACACTTATCACTCTGTACCAAGAAGAAAAGCTTTCATAAGAAACCTTTCTCCATCCCAACTGCTAATTCTGAAACCTGCTAAGTGGCCATATTATTCTCCTACAACAAACAACAAGGTGTCTCCTGTAACAAGAGATACCAGAAGAACACAGTGTCTCTCACGGGCAGCTGCTCATAAACTCAAGAACCACCAGTTACTGAGAAGCCCTGAGAACACCACCTTCCAACAGCATGCCAAGCCTCTGTAAACATTTCCTTTTTATAATAAGTAATTTCAAAAAGCAGGGTCAAAACAGGAACATAGTTCAGAAAGGGAAGTTTCTGTTATGCCAGTGAGAAAAAAAAATATTAACTACTTATTAGAAAATAGTGTATGTGGTAGCCAAGATACGTGTTTTAAAAGACCCTCCTGCATCCTCAATGATAAACATAAAATTATACCTCAACTACAATCACATTGTTGTATGTGACATGCAGTTACATTCAATCCCTGAGGGAATGAGGTAGGGGCTGAAGGAGCCTGAAACTACAACCTAACAGATGTAGACAACTCAGAAGCTACGTAACTTCTCTGGGGGTATTCCAGGAGAGAGGGAAAAGGGTCCAAAATCAAGTTTGCTGAACTACTTGGCCTACAATGCTGGCATGGCAGTTCCAGCTTCATAATGAAAGCCCCCAAGTCAGCCTCAACCCATTTAGTGGCATGTTCATCTTCTAGCTTTAAGTTATTTGGATTCTCATCTCGAGAAAGGTGTTGGGGTCCCCTCTCTCTGTGTGATGGTAAAGTGTTTTGTTAGCAAGGAGCCTGAGGATAAGAAGAAAAAGAGACTTGGATGCACTCACTATTAGTGAGCTGAACCATGAGTGCAGCAGCTGATCTGTGAGAGCAGGGAGAGCACACTGGGGAGCTTCGCTGTGTGAGACTCAGCATGGAGAAAGCATGGACAGAGGGACAGGTTCGCTTTTTTGCAACTGAACGTTTTATGAAAGCAAAAGTTCTAAGACTACGTAAGCAGGTAACTCTGCAGTGGCCTGGCATAGTCCCAAAGTCTGAACCAGCAATCCCACAGCTGCTTAGTCCCAAATAATCACACGATGAATAATAAGGTTCATATTAATTATAAACTGTTTGGCCTATGGCTCAGGCTCATTACTGAATAGCTCTTTCAACTTAACCCAGTTTTATTAATCCATGTATTGCCACATGGCTCCATGGCTTTACGTGTGTCCCACCCATTGCACCTTACTTTCTTGGGTGGCAGCCTACAGTGTCTCCTTGACTATGCCCTTCATCTTTACCTCTGCTTGGATTTCCCACCTACCTCGAAGCTGCCTTTACACAGGCCAAAACAGCCTCTTTGTTAACAAATGGTAACAAAGTATCTTCACTGTGTACAGAAAGACATGCACGCACGAATGTCTGCAGAATAGATGTCCCCAATTATCCTCATGGCTATGACTTTAAACATTCATTTTGGATCCAGTTAAAGAAGGGGAACTAAACAAGACCTGCACAACAATGATACCGATAGATTAACACAGAGGGGAGAAAGTCCAGGAGGCCCAAGCCTAGAAAAATAGACAACTGAGTGCTGCTGAGAGCAGAAGAAATGGTTTTCCCAAGGAACAACCCCCTAACAGGTTAGCCAACACCAAGTAACATTACAGAAAATGGGCAGGGTGTACATGTGTGTGCATGTGTGTGTGCATGTGTGAGACCATGAATTTAAGCATTTAAGCGAGGGGGGGGGAGGATGGGGAGAATGAATGGCTGGAAAGAAAAAAGAGAAAAGTATAATTTGAAAACACTAGTTTTGTTTTAATTTTTTAAAGTTAAGACAGAAATTGGGCTAGAGAGATGGCTCAGAGGTGAGGAGCACTGGCAGCTCTTCCAGGGGTCCTGAGTTCAATTCCCAGCAACCACATGATGGCTCACAACCATCTGTGATAAAATATGGTGCCTTCAGCTGCCTGGCAGAATCTGTCTGTATATGAATAAATAAATCTTTAAAGGCAGAAATTACTGTAGACATGAACCTGGTGACATGCAGAAGATTGTGGGTGGGGGTTCTCCGACTCCTCAGAATCCTGGTATGGCAATATTTAAATGCCTCTGTGCTTACTACTGGTGATTTGCTTCCGAGTTAAAGACACTGGAGTAGGAAAAGATCCAAGAGCAGAAAGGAGGGGACAGAAGAGTCACAGTTGAGGAAAGAAAAAAATTAAAGCTCACAGAACTTTGTAAGACACGGGTAAACCCCCACTTTGCACTTGTAGACCAGCCCTTTGGAATCTTCTTCCATCAGGGAGTGCCAAGGTTTCTTTGCAGGGTGACACTCTGATTGGCTGGCCTCCTGGCCAGTTGGTTGGCTAAAAGGCGGTGGCTTCTCAGAAGCAACACTAAGAGCCAATGTTGTTGTATCACCATTATGTGCCATGCACAGATGATGTGGAAACTGGAGCAAGCATGCTTTGTTTTGGGGACCTAATGCAAGCCAAGTTCAGTTATTTGTTCTTGGAGGGAGACGATGAGTAATTAGACATGAATAATAGAGACCAGTAATAGCACAAGAGCAATTTAAATACATTTTCCCACTAAAACTGCACTTTATTAGAATAATTTTTTAAAAAGCTTAAAAGGCTTTCTTACAAACAATACATTGTGCAAATTAAGAGTCTGGCTTTAAAGAACATAAAAGACAAAATATGAAGTTACTGTTTTTTTCCTTTAATGCCTAGTACCCCAGTGATGGCAGCTTAACCAGGGCTCTAGCACCCCAGTAAAACAGTTTAACCAGGCCACTAGCACCTCAGTGAGGACAGCTCTGTTGTGGGCAGATGAAGACCCCCGGAAGATCCCCTAGTAACACACGGACTCACTGAGATGCAAAGGCAAGGCAAGCTTTATTTTGTGCATACCTGCAGCTGGGACCCAACTTCCAACTGTCACAGACAGGAGAGAAGGGTGTCTCCCCAGTGCAGGGCAGGGCTTTTGAAGGGGGGGGGGAGGAAACCCATAGGAATGCTGTCATTGGGAAGTCCTGGAGAGTGCTATACTGTTATCGGACTGGTGTCTAGGAGAATTTTCTTCACTAACATCTCTTCAGCTAGGTGAACAGTAGCTAGCTAATTGGTCATCTTAAGGGTAAGGGAATACTTGTGGTTAGGTTGGGATGTCCTCCTTATTACTCAGAAGTGGGCCTGACCTTTGGGAAATAAAAACTTAATTCCTCAAAATGGCTCTGAGTTACTAGACAGAGGGACCTTGGCTCCCACAAGCTTAACCAGGCCACTAGCGCACCACTGACAACAGCTTAACCAGGGCACTAGCACCCAAGTGAAGACAGCTTAACCAGGTCATCCCTTCCTTCTCTTTACAACTTTATGGCCCTTACAACCTCTGCCATCTCTCCTAAGGTGTTGAAAAGTGTCAGGCATAGTCTCTGGCCCTTGGAGGTAAAAGGTCCAGTCTCTCTCTAGAACAGTGTTCTCAACCTTCCTAATGCTGTAACCCTTTAATACATTTCCAATGAAATTATTATTGTTGCTACTCTTAATAAATTGTAATGTACATATCTGATATTCAGGATATCTGATATTTGACCCCAAAGAGGTCACAGCCCACAGGTTAAGAACTGCTACTTTAGAATCATCCAAGTTCTAGCCACCAACTTGTACAACTGGTGCCAGCCCTCTTCATAGGAAAACATCCCAGTGCCTTTGTTGACGGTGCATAGTCTTAGCTGTTTGAGATTAACCAAGAGAACAGGCACGGGGTGAGTTGAGTGTCTTCTCCCAAGCTTTTCAGTTTGCCAAGATTCCCAGAATGTCAGGCTTCTAAGGAAGAGAGGGCACTCTATTATCTGAGGAGCTGGGCTGGATTGTAAAAGAAAATACACAACTTTATCAAGCACACCAGGTTTAGCCCTTTTAGCTTGACTCTCTGAGGCTGGTTTTCCTTCCCTCTGCCTGCCCCGGAAAGAACAGCTGACTAGAGGGCTGTTAGCACTGTAATCTGCTAAAATGGGGAACTGGAAAGAAAAGACCTGGGACAGGGAAATAGGATGCACACTTAAGGAAAGAGCAGAAACAGCTATGCTCCAGAAATGATGAAATAAATGTTCCTGAATGGCACAAAACTGACAAAGGCCTGGAAACGATGCCATTTGAAGTGTGACCTCGGAGCACTCCTCATGAAGAGTGACCAAGTTCCAGGATTTCACTGGGCAAATGATAGAGTTTACACAGACATGACAAAATGGCAACCCCAAGGTAAATAAGCAACATCAACAAACCCAACTACTCTGAACCCATGAGCCAAGCCCAAGAGGCCAAGAAACACTCCTCTCTGTTCACCTATGGGAACTACCATATATAAAACAAAGAACAGGGTCTTCTTGATCTAAGAAAACACAGTCTCGTGTTCAAGAGTGAACCAAGTATGGATGGCTATGGCTCAGGAAAATGAAATGAGGCAGCCTCAAACAGCATGTTCTACAGTAGTGATGGTGTGGTAAAGCAAAAGGAGGTCACACATAAAGCTAGTGATCTGTTAGTATATTCTAAAATGATTTGTAATAATCACAAAGGTGTATAATCCAACATGTAGGTGGGCATAGACTAACTAGGTATTAAGGAAGCTACCAAAAGCCCAAGATAATCTGGCTCCAGAACTGCAAAATGCTAATCAGTCAATTAGTCTCATAGAATCTTTAACATGTATTTGGCTTTTTTCTTGGAACTTCTGTCCAGAGTCTCAAAGGGATTTGCTTTTATTAACACTGGCCTTTCCAGAAAGTAAAACTCAATCCCCATGTTACCTTTGGAAGACCCAAATATGCCTTTGGTTCCTGAAGCTTACACTGAGAAGTTTATAAACTGAAATGATTTTCTGCACCATGTCTTGCTAGTGTAACCTCAGTAACATGCCATGCCTCCAATCTGATGGAAACAATTTGAGTCGCTTTTAAATCCCTACCACTAGAAGTACAAAATAACCTTTGTGGTGCTACTGAATCACAGTTTCTTGAGAGCAAGAATCACACTGACTTTGTGCTTTAAATGCAGCAGACCCTGGTGGTAAAGGCCTATGTGGTTGTCTGCTGTCAATTCCCTTAAAGCAAATCTAGTTTTGCAGTTCACTAGTGAAACCATCTGCACTTATTGTTATGTCGCTGCCTTTCAGGTGTCTCCTCCTCCTTTCTGGCCTAGCAAAAGTGATGGAAATAACTCACAGTAATGGAAAAAGTATCCACCTGATCGTATTTGATCTTAATATTTACAAGTAACTGTAGATTTAGGAAGCTAATTAACCCCATATTACATCCGAATATTAACATCTTCTACTTTATAGTTCCTTTTAACAAAAAATAGGTTAAAAATTGTTAATTCTTTTAATTCTCTACACCAACTCCTAGCTATTATACTCTAAGCAGCTTCCATTTGACATTAGTGGCACTGCCTCCCTCGCTAGAAAGCCCCCAGAATAGAAGTCAGATCATTTTCCATAGCCCATAGTCCATGTGTAGTCCAACAACTTAACAACTGTCCTAGAAACAAATCTAAGAGCTGTGCCTTTATTTTTAAAAAAAGAACCAAGTTCTTTTAAGTCATGGAAAACAGTAGATGTTTACCAGAAATTAAAAGAACAATGAGAACCTGGTCATTTAAAGTACCTTTGAAATACTTTGAAGTAACATCTTCAAAGGAAAGTTCCACATGAATTACTAAACCAAGCTACCACAACAAATTGTACCAACAACACACACACAAATGTTTGTGTCCCTCAAAGAGACAAGGACAGCAAACAATGTAAGGTGAACTGATTGTTCCAGTGAGCCCCAGACAAGATGAAAATCACTGGATTGGGAAGATAATATCAGGGCTAGAACAGTGTTTGCAGGTTCAGTCCGGAGCACTGCCCTCTCTCTAAACCCCGCCCCATGAAAGTATGTGTGCATATGTAAAATTCACTCCCAAGGCAGATTAGGAAAAAAGTTTTCAACCAAAATTCACTAGTTTTCTCAAGTAGCATGCAGAATTATCTGGGGAATTCTGCTACACCCTCAGATCCAGAAGTCTCTCAACTGTCGTTTCTCCACTGTCTGATACAACCCCAGGCACAGACGTACCTGACTGAAGCTCAAAAAATCCTTGACTCAAAAAGAGTAACTTATTAAATGGCCAAGAGCCATGGTTTCTTGTTACTATTAAAATGATGTGCTCCGCCAACGTGGCTTTCAATCTCAAGAACCAAATACAAATGAGTCTATAAGAACTAGATGCATGGTAAAAGGTCAAAAACAACACGATCAGGCCAGGAGTGCACAGAAATCAACTGGCCCTCCGTCTGTTCCTTGGCTTTGGAACCTCAGATCCACATCCTTACATCTTACTGTTTCTTGAGGTAAAAGACAATAAGACTTTTGCAACCAAGAAAAAGAACAAAGTACACAGCTAATGATAAAAAAAAAAAAACAAGTTAAATTATAAAATTATATGGAAAGTTTCCTGCTGCCCTGTTAGTTAAGCTATTGTCTTTCAGACCAATTGGAGGAGAAAAAAAAAAAAAAAAAACCACCTTGCATCACTTAGGTCAAGATTTTAAAGCAATGCAGCTTTCTTTCAATGTCTCTCCTTTGTGCTTCAGGTCACTTACTTATAAAATGAAGTCAATGTCTGAAGAACTCAACATTCTGCTGATGGCCAGGCATCCTCTTGTCAAAGAGGGAACACAGACAGCTAGCTTTTATACACCTACTAAGATTCTCTTCCTACTGACTTCATAATTACAACTAAAAGGTTTGCCTATAAAATTCATAAAATGATTCAGTTCAGAGACCAACTCATTTTAGTTATTTGTAGGTAGATTAGAAGTTTTCACAGCATTTGATTTTTCTCACTAAAAACACAATTATACTCAGTGCCCGGCCTCTCTCTCTCTAAAAGAAACTAGTAAGTTGATAGAATATTATTTGACTATTAGCAGAAACACCTAAGTCAGAACAACACCACAGCCTTGGATACAGTAGTTTCAACACTGTTTTGTGGGGTGAGAACAAGAGAACTCTACACATCTATCCTTGACAGTTTTCTGGTTCAGGCTCCGATGCAAAAGAAAACAGTAGCTAGCTCAGACCCAAGTCTAAAATTATTAAATGAATGACACTGCTCAAATATTTTTATATGCTAACACAAAGAACTGTCTAAGACTTGAAAATGGGCAAGAGAGTTTCAGGCATCCTTTGTCTGCTATGACAGACATTACCTAGAGCAACCTTCAGGGATTGTCTGAATCAGTAAGGCCATGGTCTTGTTCCCAGGCAGTAATTTAAGTGTTTCTTGCCCTAGGCATTGTAAATACATTTTGTCTGCTAGAGATGCCTGGAAGGAAAAGAACCCCAAACATAACAGAGCATGTTTTCTAGTTCCTCAAATTCTCCTGAAATTTCTCTTTACCGAGGTTGAACAGAGCTGGGACAGACTTTCTCACAAGAGGCTTAAGATGAAAAAGCAATGGCTCCTGAGGGAGGACGGAAGCTCAATACCTGACCTCTATCTGGTGTCTCCTTTTTGTTGGCTGGAGACAGACTACTGTCTTTAACATCCCTTGAGCCTTCTGGGATCCAAGATGGCAGAACCCTGAATGACAGACACCTCCCTATGCCAGCAGAGAGCAATTATCCCTGACTGGAACAGAACTCTGTGGAAAAAAAGACTAGTCCTTTCATACAAAGACCTGTAGTAAGACCATCTCGAAGACAGCTCAGACAATTCCCAATCCGAGCCTTAACCAGAACTGTTTATTTATGTACACTTCTTACCCCTGGCTCCAATTTTCCTCCATTTAAACCTAAAGTTTCTATCAGTTCTTTTAAATAAGACTCAGGGCTATTGGGCCCCTTTATGTGTTCCTCTTCTCAATGTGGTCACACTAGTGAATCCTTCTCTGTTTGTCACAACCACTTACATCTTAACTGCCACACTGGGGAAGGTGTCCAAGGCTAGCTTGTTCAGGCAACCAAAACTCCAGCTTTCTCCCTGAAAGTCCTCGTTACAAAATCTTTGGCACATGTTTCTTCTACATTGACATGCAGCATGCTTTTAATGCTTTGAAAATGTTTCTTCAGCAGTGATGGTCTGCTTTACTCACTGTTCTATTGCTGTGAAGAGATGCCATGACCAGGGAACTCATAAAAAAGAAAGTATTTAATTGGGGGCTTCTTTTACAATTTCAGAGGCCTCTTCCATTATGATCATGGCAGAGAACATAGCAGCAGGCAAGAGTGATACTCAAAAAGCAGGCAAAAGTTACATCATCTGCAGAGAAACCTCAAAGCCCACAACCAGTAACACACCTCCTCCAACAAGGCTACACCTCCTAATCCTTATAATCCCTTTAAATAGTTCCACTTGGGTTAGTAAACATTCAAATATATGAGCCTATGGGAGCCATTTATTCAAACCCCCACATGGTTTACTTCATTGTAAAATTTACTTCATTACAATGTATCTAGAAAAGTATTCAGTATAGTTCTCAGCAGTGATCAACTATAATCCACCGGACTATGAATAATCGGCTTGTGCTATTTGGAAGCCAGATCCATTCAGACAGAATGAGGTGGAAACAAAGAAATGGTATTGACATATGTTATGTACTAAGCTACATTCTTAGTTAAATTCAAAGTTACATTATCAGTCTCCTACATCCAGCCATAGACAGTATTGAGGTCCAGTCTGGAGTACCAATTGCAGAAGTATGTTCAAGCACATGTGCTGCTGATGCAGATTTCTAAAAATAAACAACTAAAACCCATTGTCTTAGTTTGTAGAAAAAGACGTGTGTGTGTGTGTGTGTGTGTGTGTACACATGTGAAAGCCAGAAGCTTATATCAGGCACCTTTTTCTATTACTCTCCACCTTCCTTTCGGAGATAGGATCTCTCACTGAACCTGGAGCTGAAAACTTCAGCTAGATGCTCCAGGGATCTGCCTATTGAACCAGTCCTCAACACTCAGACTTCTGATAATGGATGCTTAGAATCCAAACCCAGGTCCTCATGCTTGAACAGCAGGCACTACCAGGCCTGCTCCTCATCCATTGAATATGCTTCTCAGTAGATATAATATAAACAAAATCCTATTAAATACACAGAAAAGATGTTATGTAAATAAATCCTGTAAGGTACATATAGGAGGTAGTGTGCAAACAAATGTTACATACATATTAAACCACAGGTCTGAGTAATAAAATTAGCTAGAACACATAACTAAGAAAATGGAGCATAAGTCTATCTTACGAACTAAATAACTATATATCCAAAGTAGCAGAGAAGACTTGTAGGCAAATATCAGCATAGTCCTCTTTCCCTTTGAAAATCACACAGCTGTCGGGGACAATCCATGTGAAGTGAAGATTGAAATATCTTTGCAGGCATTGAGTCAAAATCTGTTCCAGAGACTCACCTTGTGGTTTATTCTTACACATTTAAGCATGGCAAAAGTTTGGAAAGAGGTTTCTACTGGACAATTATCACAACAAAGCTTTAGGCATGACTACATAGAAATGACCTAGCAAGATAGCAAAGCACCTGTGTTCTTTGCAATAAGAAAGAGTACTGTTGGCTGATAAACTGAGCTCAGGGCTAGGTCCTAGAGGAAGAATCTGTAATAGCATATGGATAAATTTTATTGGTGGATGACTAAAAGTACATGGGGCATCTTTCATAGGGGTGAGCTCTAATCACTGAGAGACAAAGCCTTGGATTAGGACACTGAAGGGATTCAGGTGGAGATTAGCACCCTACAGACTAACAAAGCATCAAGAGGTTGTCAGACAGCATTCACTCAGGCTTTCCAGGTGAAAAGACTTCATTGGTTTTCTTCCTTTGAAGAAAACAGGCCCATGTGATTAGCAATACTGGTTTTTCTGATGCTTATTATAAGCTATAATTCCTACAGGCAAACATTTTCAAATCTTTAAACTTCTCAAAATGAAAATATGTGACTCTGCCTACACCTTGGGAAACTTTGTAAAGGAACTATTATAGGCATGGAAAGGGAAATGGGGTTAATTCTTCTTTACACAAATAGGAGCAGGAGGTAGAAGCAATGTTCGTTTCTAAGTCAGAAAACGCATCAACTGAAATGCCCAACCCAAGAGTTTGACGTAAATCAATGTGATCCATAAAAATATATTTATGTACAGGATTAGTGTAGGGGTATTGTGTTGTTTCATGGACAATAACTGTCCCACCCAGTGGTTTAATAAAAAGCTGATTGGCCAAAGGCAGGCAGGAAGTGTGGGTGGGGCTACCAGACTGAAATCTCTGAGAACAGACCGCTAGAGAGCACCAGAGAGAAGCCAGAGGAAGCCGAGGACAACTATGCTGCTCTAAAGAAAGGTACCGAGCCGCATGGCTGAACAAGAGACATGGGTTAGATGAAGGGTAGAGAGCTAGCAAGTGATATGCCTGGGCCTGAGGCTGATCAGCCAAAAACTAATGAAAGCGTCTGTGTGTCTCTGTAGGACTGCGGGACTGCGGGATTGCGGGTCTGCGGATCTGTAGGTCCTAAACTTTGAGGTTAGGCCCGAAAGTCTGGGCCAGAAACCTCATACTACAGATTAGCATGGCAAAATCAAAGGTTTCTGCAAGTAGTGAGTATCCTGACATTTCAAAATAGAGATTGGTGTAATTTATGAAAGAATTTAATTTAAGTATTGCTTTTCATGGAACAACCTGTTCAATCAGTTTCAAACTTCATGCACAGGTAAACTTCCCCTGTTGATCACGCTTAGGTTTTAGCTAAACGTGTTATGTTCCTCCTAAATATCTGCCCAAAGTTTCTTTTGTCCCTCTGCATCTCTAGTCTCTAAATGTCAATCATATGCCACTAAAATCCAGTCCCCAGCTGTAGTCACCTCATTTCCTTTACTTCAAAGTATCTCCGCGCCATGGCTAATTTCCATTGCTCAGAACTATCATGAAATTAATGTCCTAGCGAAAATGACGCACTTAGCAAGGCTCCTGGCTCCTTCCACTGAGTGCACTCTTCATTCTATATGCTTCTATCCAGTCAGTCAGAGAATCAGCAGAGCCGGAGAAGCCCTCACTAGCAAGCAGAACCAGGGTACTGCCAGAAAGGGGCTAAGAACTGAATTGAAGGCCTGGTGCATGCTGGCAAATGTTCTGGGACTAAGTTGTATCTTCCATCCCAAGAATACTTCATTTGCTCACTCATCACTGCAAGGCCAGAAATTTGCATGACTCAAAAACAGTAATAACCTTGGTCCCTTAGGAGACCTGGGTTTAAGCAAAACTCCAAACAGGTTAGTTACTGTAACAATACAGGCACTGCTGTCCAGATAACAAAATAACCTGAGCTAAACTTTTCTTTCAGTAATGCAAGCTTTTACAGAAATGTGTTCAATTCCTGACACTGTTAGGCAGAAAGAGGGGATGTTTAGCGGAAGCAACTTCCACCCTTGTTCCTGTAAAGTCTTCTTGACAGTTGTCCAGTATCTTAGTTAGGGTTTTTTGCTGTGAAGAGACACCATGACCGCACCAACTCTTTATTTTCTTTCTGTCTGTCTGTCTGTCTGTCTGTCTGTCTGTCTGTCCGTCCGTCCATCCGTCCGTCTGTCTCTGTGTTTTGACACAGGATTTCTCTGTGTAATAGTTCTGGCTGTTGTGGAACTAACTTTGTAGACCAGGAACTCATTGAGATCCACCTGCCTCTGCCTCCCATGTGCTGGGATTAAAGGTGTGTACCACCGCAGTTTATAAGGGAACTATTGAACAGGTCTGGTTTACAGGTTCAGGGTTTAGTCCATTATCATCATAGTGGGAAGCATGTTGGCTTCCCATGGTGCAGACATGGTGCTGGAGAGGTAGCTGGGAGTTGTACATCTGGACTGGCAGGCAGCAGGAAGCGAGAGTGACACCGGGCCTGGCTTGAGCACTGGAAAATTCTAAGGCCACAACCAGTGACATACTTTCTCCAACAAGGCCACATCTCTTAATTGTGCCACTCCCCAGGAGCCTATGGGGACCCTTTTCTTTCAAACCACCAGTTCCAGATACCCACATGAATTTAACACAAGGAAGTAATCTTTTAAATTTACCCTCCACTGAAGCTACAAAGAGGGTACTATGAGTAAACAACAGGCAAAGCCTACACCAACTCTTCTACACACCCATGACCATGCACCCACACAGGAGGCAGTCAATTGACTCTTCAGCTAATGAACAGCCTCAGATGATGTTTTCATATTCATAAGAAATTCTAGGAACCTTTGGGATTAGGTTATATAGATAATTCAACTTGTCTTTCAATCCACCTAAATCCTGAGGAAGCCTAATTCTTGAACACTTGCAGGGAGGAAAAAATAATCGCAAAAATACAATATAGAACCAGATTGGACACCAATTAACATTTTCCAAAATAGCCACAAACTTACTCTTCAGTTTTGTCACAGGTAACTGTCCTGGCAGGAACAAGAGAGACCTGTGTCTCCCTTTGGTTATCCAACTATTAAACCAATGAACCTCCCAAGAAGTTGAAGTTTCTTCAGGAACCCCATGCAAAGGGAGGAGAAAGATGATGCCCGGATGTTAAGCAGAGTAGGGAACTTATTCCCTGGAGAGACTCTTCATGATTCTGACAACTTGGCCTTATAGGAGGGACTCATACAGTGGTGATGGGCAGACTGGTCCTCATCAGTGGTGATGGGCAGACTGGTCCTCATACAGTGGTGATGGGCAGTCTGGTCTGCATACAGTGGTGATGGGCAGACTGGTCTTCATACAGTGGTGATGGGCAGACTGGTCTGCATACAGTGGTGATGGGCAGACTGGTCTGCATACAGTGGTGATGGGCAGACTGGTCCTCATACAGTGGTGATGGGCAGTCTGGTCTGCATACAGTGGTGATGGGCAGACTGGTCCTCATCAGTGGTGATGGGCAGACTGGTCCTCATACAGTGGTGATGGGCAGACTGGTCCTCATACAGTGGTGATGGGCAGTCTGGTCCTCATACAGTGGTGATGGGGGACTGGTGTTCATACAGTGGTGATAAGCCACAGTGCAGCTTGACCAGGACCAGACCTAGACCTGGACTGCTTAGTTATGCATACCTCTTGCCACCTATTTAAACCTAAGCCTCATGTTAGGACCCTAAAGATGGACTTGGGGAGTAGGGAGCCAGTGACTTTTTAATTCTTTGGTCAATGTAGCCACTTTCAATCAATATCCTTCTCTGATCTCCACTTCTATGTCTTTGGCTGGACTACTGAGAACCAGCACCAAACTTTGCCTATCAAGGAGGCTATCAGGGCCCAGGTTTACCTTAACTGGCAAGAAATCCCTTATCTCTCCCATTGGAAAGTAAAAATCATTCATTAGAAAGTAAACACAGGCCTGGCAGTGGTGACCCACATCTTTGATCCCAGCACTTGGAAGGAAGAGGCAGTTGCATCTCTGTGAGTTCCAGGATAGCCTGTTACACAGAGAAACCCTGTCTCAAACATCAAAAAGAAGGAAGAAAGAGAGAAAGATAAAAAAGAGAGAGAGAGAGATCAAACAGACTTGTCTAAAGTGTGAATGGGTAGTGGGAGGGTGTCCAAGCTTCAAGTTCAGAGATCTGAGTGGGTCACCATACCTCTGCCAATTTTTGTGATACCTTATGGTAGACTTTTCTCTGAGGCTGAGGTGTTCAATTGGAAGGGCTAGGTAAGAACCTACCTCATTGGGGATTCTGGATTAGAATGATCTGCATTTACGATTATTCTAACTATTCCTAATTATGAGCATGAGTGAGATTTGATTACTGTTGATTAAAAAGTTGCTACCAAAAGCAATAGAAGTGTGAGGTGATGAGACAAACTTTGAAAATAAACAATGTTAATACAACATGGAAGAGAAGCCACGGGAACTATGCAAAGCATTCCTAGATGGCAGTCACAAGTATCCCCACTTAGGAGAATTTAGTGGGCTGGATTCAGGGAAGCAGTCACCCCTGTATGTGTGAGACAGGCATGACCACAAGAAAAAGGAAGATCTCTTTTGTGAACTGTGGTGACATAATATATTTAATAAAGTTTGTCTGGAATATCAGGACAGAATCACCCAAGCCAAGCCATGAAGGCCAGGGAGTAGTGACCTTTAATCTTATCACTCCATCTGGATCTCTGTGAGTTCAAGGCCCAACACCCAGGCAGCAGGCAGCGGTGCTGCCATTTCTGTTAGTTAGAGACCAGCCTGGTCTACAAAGCAAGATCCAGGACTGTCAGGACTGTTACAGAGAAAGCCCTGTTTTGAAAAAAAAAAACAAAAATAAAAGGCTGGAGAGATGGCTCTGTCCTCTGATGTTCCAGACAAATTTTATTAAACAAACAATATATCACTACAGTGAACCTTGCCGTCTCTTGTTACCTGTATAATCTTTAATGTCCAATGACCATTTAATTCTGAGCCTCAAGTTCTTTAAAAGTACATTGTGTAAATACTATTACTTAACGGAGATAGGTACACACAGATATGTCATGGGGCTTAGATCAAAACCTGCTTTTCAGCCCAAGTGTGTGGAACTTGGACTCAGCTTACCCTCATCAGTTTCCAAATCCATAAAGCCTAGCTTTAAAAGTTGAACTAGGAGGGGAGGAGGTCAGAACACAGCAGCTCACACTTAGCCTCAGCACAGGGCTATTTATCTGTGGGCACTTCCTCTCGGTGGTCTCTCTAAACCATAGGAAAGAGCCTGCACATTCCAGGTGACAACACCATCTCAGACTGCCTCTGACAAAAAAAAATAGTAAAACAGGAGCAGAGTTCCTCCTTAGTGATTCAGGCATTTTAGAAAGCTGTCTTTCAAAAAAATTTTTGCAAGCTGTTAGAGGGGGGGGGGGAACCAAAAAACAACCAAAGAAACAAAAAAAGACAGCACAGTGCACCACTAGCCCTATAATGTTACCTGTTCTGAAGGGTTAAATGGCCAGGCCCAGGTTCTACTATGTTAAATGCTGAAACAGCTAAACAAAGGACAAATAAAAGAACAACAATAAAAGCAATCCAGTCTCAGGATGCTGGAGGGACAGCACAGTGGTTAGGAGTACACCCACATGGAAATTCACCAGTTCCAGAGGACCCAGTGCTTTCTTTTGGCGTCCCTGGCCATCAGACACTTACGTGGTACACGGACATACAGGCAAACGAAACACCAATACATGTAATATAAAGTAAATCTCAAGAACAAAACAGAGTCCATAGCAGTTTCTCTGAACATTCTCACACTCTTCCCTTAAAGAAGAAACTTGGGAGCTGTGAAGTGCACACCTTTAACTTGGAAATACCACCTCAAAAAGCAACAAGGTACACAGTATGGTAAACATCCCTAACTGGCCCATTTTCTCAACAATACTCAGGCCAATCCAGTTGTGAATGCACAAATGCTGTCATAAACCCAAAAAGGAACAAGCAGGCAATAGCCACTCCAAGGCTTCCAGACCCCAATCTTAAGACAATTAACCCCGTTAGCTCCCAGTTGGTCCTAGGGATTTGGGAAACAGGGAATAGTTCCTCCCTACTAGTGCCAAAGCCAGGCTACCAACCTAGATGAAATTTATTCACCATAATTGAGGTGATTGTAAGCAAACCCATCAGATCCCAGAGAACATTATTTGCAAAACCACGCCATTAACACCATCCACCTATAGCCTCAAAATTGCAGGGCATTATAGGCATGGAGCTTTTTACAAACAGCTGTCCTTGAATGCCACTGATATTTCTGTTGTCTTTAAGTATAAACCTAAAGAGGATTTTTTTTTTTTTTTTTTTTGGTCTTGCAAATCCCACTATGATCCCCAATCAAAATGACTTTAAGGTGATAGGAACTGAGATTGGAAGTCAGAGGCAGAGCAACTAAGATGCACATCCAAGGCCCTGAGTTACATTCCTAGTGGTGCTTGAAAAAAAAGGGAAAAAGTAAAACCTGAGCAGGAAGGGCAAGAGTGAAATGATCCTAGTTACCCCGCCCTCCCACCTCCATTGGGAAGTCTCTACTGTTATCAGAGTGAGGTCTGGAGTTCTCTAGGCAAGCCTTCCCAGGTTTTACCTTCACTGTCAGGAGAGGGGAACTCTGGCTCCACTCACACCTTTCCCTAGAATAGGGGGGATGTTCCCAGTACTTCATTGAACTTCCCACCCCAACAGCTGTCTACAGACCCATTTACACTAGAGTGTGCAGTTCAGTCCACTGACTCCTTTATTGCTAGCACTGTGCATGACAGTTCTAACGGCATGATCCATGTTAAAGCTTGGAGTAAGGCAAAGGCCTCCCAGTTCTATCCGAACCAGTGCGATTCAGTACAAGAAGCAAAAGACAAAGTAAGTACCTTCTAGTTTCAGGTTTCACTGTAACCTTAGTGCCTGTTGACCTGTGTGCTAGTCTATCGCATGTCTGCATTCTGCTTTTCCCTTCTAGTTGAGAAAGCTGCTGCTAAGCACTCTCAGAGTGAAATTACCCCAATAACGACTTTCAGGCAAGTCAGTTTCTGAGAGAGACCACTCACCCTGACCTAATGAGATGAGAACACAAACTCCAAACAAGACAGGGTTCTCTACAGGAATGCATCCTAGCGAGGGTGGGGGTGGTGCTCGCCTTTAGAACTAGTGCTGAGGACCTAGGGGCGGTGGGATCTCTATGAATTTGAGGCCAGCCTGATCTACAATGGAGTTCCAAAACCCCAACAAACTTTAAATGAGCATCAATTTGATTGGCTTCCATGAGAGGGGCCAAGCAGTCTTACAACACCACCCTGAAGGTGATGAAGAGAGAACACAGTAGCCACTCCCAAACAGTTGCCTCCTAAGTTTCAATGTGATGCCAAAAGCCAGGCAGATCCTCGAAGAGCTGCTGGTGTTGAGCCCTTCCTTGTCAGAGGTAGCAGAGGCAGTGGTCTGACACTGGCCAGGAAGTGGTTCCAACCCCATTTCTACCCCTTCATTCCTAGACGGGGTCGAGAGGAACAATTACCATATTGTATGCTCATTAACTGACTGACTGTATATGAGTACATACAGTCTTCTAAGAGCCTTGCCCAGCCCTGTAAAATACCAGCAGCTTACTAGCATTGTAACCAATCTTCAAAAGAACACTTCACTATTCTACCAATCCATCTACATCCGGGTGATGAGGATCATGGTTACGATCAGTGAATTCTATGGATGTGAGTCCAGTGACACAGTTCTTTGACTATGAAGTGAGGGCCATGGTCAAGGAGCAATGCTTCATTGGAGAAGCATGAGAGTGGATTCTCCAAGTCCGTGAATGGTAGTTTTGGCAGCAGCATTCACACATAAAAAGGCAGGTGTATATCCAGAATAAGTGTCTATTCTAGAAAGGACCATGCATTACCTTTTGCATGAGGGAAGGACACAAAAGCTGAAGTCTGATGTCAGACACTGGCAGTAGTGGTGACAGATGCCTCCTTCAAAGAGCAGCAGCAAAGGTAGGTATACACTGCATTCTCTAAGGCCTCTTTATATCTGGATCACTTCGAAAAAGTGTCACCCCTTTGCCAGTGGCTTCCCCACCCAGTTATTCCTCTGTGAAAGCACTGTCACAGGCACAACCAGAGCTGTTTCCTAGGTGATTCTAAATCTTGCCAGGTTGACAATCAAAACCAATTATCACACTGACAATTAGAGAAATAAAATTCCAAGTCTCAATGACTTTCCTACTCCTAACTTGTCCCAGCCATCTGTTGTGTGTTGGAATAACTCCACTTATAAAATATAATGGGTTTATATTTCCTTATACAACAGAGGGAAGAGTTCAAACCCAACCATTTCATCTTTAAAGTTATTTTTAGCATAGCAAAATATATGTCATAAAATCTACGTTCTTGCAGTCTGAATTAAGACCATTCACATTATAGCTTAGCGTGGTGGCTTTAATCCCAGTACTAGAGAGGCAGAGGCAGGTGGATCTCTGAGTTAGGCCAGCCTGGTCTAAATACAGTTCCAAGACAAAGGGCTATTTTTTTAAGAAAAAAAAAATTCACATTGTTATACAACCCTATTATCACATCACCAAAATCTACATCACCTCAGTCAGAAGCTGTTACTCAGCAGTTCCTGCTCCCACTACTCCTGGTGCTAGGAAACCACCATCCTCTTGGTACTTTCTAGAGGCCTCACTAAGTGAGTAACAACCTTATTTGTTCCTGTGTGATGGCCTTGTTTTAGCAAAAGGACTTCAATGTCATACAAGTTGTACCATGTGTTACACTTTTTCTCCTCTTTATGTGTGTGTCTATGTGTGTGTGTGTCTGTGTGTGTATGTGCATGTTGTATGTGTGTATGTTTACGAGTGTGCACGTGTGCATGTGTGAGCATGTGTGTGCATTTGTGTATGTGTATACGTGTGTGTTGTATGTGCATGTGTATGCACCTGTTGTGTGTGTTTGTGTGTATGTATGTATGTGTGTGTATGTGTGTGTATGTGTTTACACACACATGTACATGTTGGTGAGAAGGACTATTGGTCAACACCAGTGTTTCCTCTATCACTCTCAATCAGTTTATTCTTTGAGACAAGGTCTTTCAATGAAGCTACAGCTCACTGATTGGGCAACTTTACCCAGTCAACAACCAGGGCTCCTCCTGTCTCTACCGTAGTGCTAAGACTACAGGTGAGTGCAACACTCAGCTTTTCTAATGTGGGTGCTGGGGATCTAAATTCAGTCAGGTCCTCATACATGGCCAACATTTCACTGATTGGGAAAACTTCCCAAACCCAATTTCCATCTTTAAAAGCAAAATAACCTCATTCTACTTTGCGTGTGGAGCATATTCTGTTTCTGCATTCATAGCTCAGTGACTATCTAGGTTGCTTCCAAAATGCTGTTATGAACATGGATGTCTTTAAGGTTCTATCTGTAATTGTTCTATGTAACCAGAAATGGCATTGCTGGACACGCAGATCTAGCTTCATTTTTTGAGGAACTACCATACTGTTTTCCATGGTAGTGGGGCCATTCTAAATCATCGTCAAAACACAGCAGGACTCTAATTTTCCAATATCCTCATCAACACACTTGTTATTTTCTATTTTTTAAGACAGTATCTTTAAAACCCATTAATTGAACTCATTTTTTATCTCATCTGTGGAGTTGAATAAGAATGCCAGAAAACCCAGTTTGCATCAGTACTCTATACGTCTTGGGAGACAATTTTACTAAAGCAAACGAAAAGATAAAGAAAAAAGGAGAAATGGACAGGAAGATAAAGGAAGGAAAGAGAGGAGCTGTAGAAACAAACTACACAGAGATCAAAAAAAGCCACTTCCAGGGCAAAGCACTTCTGTAGCCTTCCATCTCTTCACCTGTGAAATGCCCCAAATACCTTCTCTTCACAGCTCTTGTATACAATTACACACAACACTTAAAAATCTAGAGTCTTATGGCAGTGATGATAACTGGGTAGGAGAGGTTATTTCTAGAGGTATAAGAAAAGGGCAAAATGGTAAATGTTACAATTGTGGAAGGCAAGGTCACATAAAAAGTGATTGTGAAGAAGGTATTCCCAGAAACAATGCTTTTGTTAGGAATAATCCCAAGAGAACAGCCCTCCCTTCAGGAGTATATAGAAGGTGTGGGAATGGGAGACAATGGACTAATGAATGCAGATCAACAAGGGACAGACAAGGTAACTTTCTGCCTTCAGGAAACGCCCCAAGGAGGCTTCCAAAAGCCCCCATATCAAATCCAGTTCAATTTTACCCTGCCATCATGGAAGAAACACCTTCTCAGAACAATTAAAGAAATTAAAACCTATTTTAAAAATACATGTTACACTGAAGGATAGAAAATCTACAAGAAAAAAAAGCTTCTAATAATGAACAAAGGCCAAAGTTAAAAGTACAAATAAATGATGTTATTATTGAAGGTTTATTGGACACAGGGGTGGATGTATCAATAATTTCACCAGAGTCATGGCATCCAAATTGGCCCCTTCGGGAAGTAAACATTCAGTTTTTGGGAATTTGGTCGTTTTCTCAAATAAAACAGAGTGCAAGATGGCTTAAGTGTATAGGACCAGAAGGACAGAGAAGAATATTGAAGTCACATGTGGCTAACATTGCTATAAATTTATGGGGACTAGATTTACTACAAAAATGCAGCACACAGATTAACATTTCTCCAAACACAGAAATTCACAGATGCTTATATTAATTTTATGCTGATCAGCCTAGGGCTCTGGCATATTGCTTGCTAACTCTTTACCCTTAAACTAACCCATGATTCTTATCCTGTTCAGCCATGCAATTCGGTACCTTTTCTCAGAACAGTATAGTTGTCCTCAGCATCTACTGGCTTCTCTTGCATCTCTGTTCTGCTCTTCCTGTTATCAGAGCTTTCTTAGTCTGGTAGCCCCACCCAGACTTCCTGTCTGCCTTCAGCCAATCAGCATTTTTATTAAACCAGTAAGCAGGATGATTATTTACAATGTAACCACATAACCCCACTATAATCATATCCTAATGAGCACTAAGATAAGGAGAGATGAGATGGTAAGAAAAGACAGTCTTGATATTACTGGAAAGACACCTGAACTTACAAAAGGCCTCATATTAGAATTTCACTATAGATTTATCAGTCATTCAAATGATAATGTCTTAGTATAATTGGGATACACTTTCTGGCCTCAAGGATATCATCAGTGAAGTGGGAACCTAATTAGTCTTATTAATACAAACCAGGAGTCAGATATCAAGGGTGAACGCTGAAAGATAGAGACGCAGAGCAGGCGGCCACCAGAAACTTCTTACCTCTACAACTCCTCAGACCAAATGTGGGTTAAGATCCTTCTCCACCTACTTATATTCTGGTCTCCACCTCCCTAATGCTGGGATTAAAGGCATGCAACACCACTGCCCAGCTCTGTCTCTGTTTTAGACTGGTTCAATCTCCTGTAGCTCAGAGTGACCTTGAGCTCCTGATCTTTCTTCTTCTTCCTCCCAGGTACTGGGATTAAAGGTGTGTGACACCACTGCCTGCCCTCTATGGTTAACTAGTGGTTAGTTCTGCCCTCTGATCTCCAGGCAAGCTTTATTCATCAGAACACAAACAAAACATCATTAGAGCTAATAGCATTTTCTCATCTACACTTTTAAAAATGTAAAACTACAAACCTATTCTTCCATGGAGTAGACAGAGTGTATGAAAATAAGCAATAGTAAAAGCACGGAATTGCACCTGAAATTGTCATGAGCCTGGTTCTACAGCAAAAGAAGAGGAGATTGAGGCAGCAGCTCACCCCTCTTCCCTTCATCTACCAATTAAAGTGACTTACCCTAAACCTTTGCTCTGGGCTAAGTTCATATGGTATATGGAAAAATAAAGGCACCATCCGTTAAAGACTGTACAGGAATCTTTTTCTTGGAATCATAGCTGGCTTTTCAATGATATTCACAGAACTGGGGCTACATATTCAGAATCACACAACCCAAATGCCCGCTAAATAGCTGCCATTAGCCAGTTTCTAAAAACTTACTAATACATTGTAGCAAAATACAGAATACCTTGGAATGCTATAATTACCCACTGGTGTGAGATAAAAGACGAACAATTAAACAAGTCAATTACTGTTTTCAAATAAAAGCCAAGAGAAAAGGATGCAAATAAAGCTTCTGCAGGACCCTTGTCATGCTCTAATTACATTATTCTCTAATCTACATCAGCCTTTTCAATTGAGTCCCATCAATTTCAGAGTATTCTGATGGCTCCTTACAATTTTAACACATTATTTACATATTCTGCTGACAACTATTCATGTCAATAATGCTCTAAAACCTTAGTTACATTACTGGCTCAGGTCTCTAATTTTTCCACTCTAGTAATTTCAAGCCACACACTAACTTCTTTCTTTTATACAGCCAAATAGATGGCTTACAACATTACATCATCTTGATAATGTCATTAGATAAGGTTTATTAGCTCTGGATTAAAAAGGATTCTATGCTTTAATAATTATTCTCTGAAATATTCCACTTTCTGTAATGAACGCATTTGAACATGTAATTTTAAATATTTCTATAGAACTTCAAGATTTTATAATGGATGTTGGCTGGTTTTCAAAGGGCTCCTTAGCCAGTCTTCAGAAAGCTGGGGTTACACTGTAGAGATCTGTCATTCCTGGGTCTTGATGAATTGGGTGGAAACACAATTAGCCACAAAGCAGGCCCTACAAGTTTAGATTCCCAAAGCAGGTCATTACTGTAAACAACAGTAAGGGTGTTTCTGCTGTTCTGACACCATGTACCTGGAAGTGCATCGTTCTCTCTCTGCCTTCTGAAATGTCCTTACAGATTGACCACCCAGAGGAAGCAAGTAAGAACCTGAGTGCCTCTGAGAGGAGTGGTATGGGATGGTAAATATGATCAGATAAAATTGTATACAACATTCTCAAAGAATTTATGATTTCTAAAGGGAAAAAAGAAGTTCAATGCTGACAAGCAGGGCATCTCCTGCCTTTCTTTTTACTCTTTAACCTATCCCAGTATCTGATCTTGTGAAACCTGAATCTCACCTCCCAGAGGCAAGCTGACAGCTACTTTCTGCCTGGAACTGACACCATTCTTACTGGGACTGCTGTTAACTAAAAGTCGGAGAGCTTCTGAGCTTCCAAACTGCCACCTTTGCTGCTTGGGCAATAAACCACATCTTGGGAGTCTCACTGTGATGATTTCAACCTCAGATTTTGATGGTGTTTCTCAGGACACTCAAATGACAGACCATTTATTCAGAGCAACTGTGTCGCACATAAAGACCCTGGGAGCCCCACGCTCCTCCACAAACACTCTAATTTCAGCAATTATATGAATGCCCTTGCTGATAATTTCCTCTTCCCAGCACTGGAAGCAGCACAGAGCGCAAAGTGCACTTGGCCCATCATCCCCTTTACACGACTGCTATTCTGCTCTTATGCATTTGTTGCTTTAGGAAACATCCTTCAGGGGCTACATTACTTCTGTCTGCTTTGTCACCTGACAAACTCATAGACTCAGTCTTGGCTGGGCACAGTGCCTGTTGCCTATATCAGAAATGTGAACTTTGACCCCTTGTCCAAGGTATTTCTCGTCTCCGTTAAACTGCTTTTACTTTCTTCTGTAATCAAACACACTGTTTCACTTGTGGGAAGAACAGGATTCTCTCTGATTTCAGTATCTGATCCATTCATCTCTTTGGTAGAGATCTGTACCTGCTACTTAGCACTGGTAGCCCTGTAGTGGAGAAAAACAATCTCTGACCCACCAAGTGTACACTCTATTTAGGTAAGGCAGACATTCTCAAGCAAGGAAATAAAACACATACTGTATGCCCTGGTGAAGTACTCCCAAGAAAACAATGCAGTAATACAGGACATGGGGAGGTGAGAGTGATGTGGGATATCTTTCTGTAATCTGTAAATATGCTTTATTATTGGTTAATAAAGAAGCTGTTTTGGCCTATGGAAAGGTAGCTTAAGGCAGGTGGGAAATCCAAGTGGGCATAAGATGGAGACAAAAGACATGATCCAGCCACCCAAGAGGCAATATATGAAAGTACCGGTAAGCCACTAGCCACATGGCAAGACACAGATAAATAAGAATAGGTTGACTTAAATTGTAAGAGTTAGTTGGTAATGAGCTTGAGCCATGGGCAAACATTTTGTAATTAATATAAGCCTGTAATAGGATTATGTTGTTACATTGTAAATAATTGTCCTGTCTACTGGTTTAATAAAAATGCTGATTGGCTGAAGACAGACGGGGAGTATGGGCAGGCCTACCAGACTAAGAAGACTCTGGGAACAAGAAGAACAGAGCAGAGATGCCGGAGAAGCCAGCAGATACAGAGGACACCTATGCTGCTCTGAGAAAAGGTACTAAGCCGCATGGTTGAACAGGATAAGAGCCATGGGTTAGTTTAAGAGTAAAGAGTTAACAAATTATATGCCTGGGCCCCAGGTCAATCCGCATAAAATTAATGTAAGCATCTGTGTGTCTCTGCCGGTCTGCAGATCCGAACCTCAAGGCTAGGCTGGAAAGACCGGGCCAGAAACTTCATATAACATAAACCTTCGTGTGATTATTTGGGACAAAGCGGCTGCAGGTGGATTGGGATGTTGGGGCCAGGCCCGGCCAGAAACTTCAGGCTACCTGAGAGAGAGGGGAAACTGGGTGAGCCACTGCTGGGCTGGCCTCCTGTCCACTAGTGAGCCAGTGTAAAGGGCGCTTTGGAAAGTACCAGTTGTTTTACGGCACTTCTAACCTACAATCATAAGAAATCTCAACTCTTCTACAGACAACAAAGACTGCATGTAGCATCCTGGCCTCCTCCAGCCTCATGGCCCACCATCTTCTCTGTCACTGACCCTCCTCCAAATGCCCCATGGTGTCCCCTTACTCCTCCTCCTGCCCAACTGCAGTGCTCAGTGCTTCCTTCTCTTGTCAATTCTCAGACGGTCCCCCAAAGAAGGGCTTTACAAGGATGGGAAATGACCAGTTCCCAAACTGTACCAATGTAACAGCAAATGAAAGAGAGGCTCCCACCTATCTAGGCAATTAGTATTTTATCAATCTTATAAATTCTAAAAATTCTGCATTATATACAAAATTATCTTGTTACATTGTTAATCAGGAAGAATACCTATAGGTCAAATATGTTTAATTTTCACCTCTTCTTCAAGTTCATTAAGGATATCAGTTTGCCAATAAGACATTATATGAATCATATAGAAACTTAGAAAAATTAACAAGGAATTCCTGAGCAAAAGCAGTTTGTAAATAATCATCATGAATATGGACAAAATGTGAACACCCAGGCCAGGAAGATGAGTAAAGACATCTAACCCAAATTGTCCTTAGAAATCATGAAAGAAGCTAGCTGTGGTAGCATGCACCTATAACCCCAGCATTCCTAATAGTGAGATGGGAGGTAGAAATGCAAGGCAGAAACGGGAAGCAGCCTGGAGTCCTCAGTACAAATGTGGAAACAAGAGAAACCTTGTCTCAAACAAGGTGGAAGGTGAGAACTCTCAAATGTTGTTCTTTGACTTCCACACACACGTGCACATGCCTGCACTTACGCGTGCACATACACATACACACTAAACATTTTTTTAATGTGGAAACCTGCAGTGAAGCAGCACAGCATTTCACTTAGATCTAACTACTAAGTGACACTTTAAGTCCCTCCAGTATATTGGCCCTAAGTCCTTATAAAGTACTGTGTTGTTAGGTGCCATAGAAGTTTCTAGAGTGTATGAGCTAGACGCCCCATTTAGAAGATGTGCTAAGAGCCTCTGAGAAGGCTCATTAGACAACAAGCAAGCAAGCAAGCTTAGGACAGAAGCTGACAATGGGGAAGAACACTGGGTGACAAAAGTCCTTCCCTGACCACCACATGGACACAGTAGCACATGTACATTCATATGTGCATGCATGTACACATGTGTACGTGCACATATATATGTGCATACATCTTATATATGTACAAACAATAATGATGAATAAAAATGTGTTTATTTTTTCAAAGAAGAGAAAACTATGGTGGCAAGATAAAACAGCATCATTAAACCCACTGGGGTGGGGCTTAGGGTTACTTTTCAGTTAATTAGCTGCTATTACGAACACAGTTACAGTTTTGAGTATAGGTATTTAAAAGACCTGGCCATCTTGTTTTATCTTTGTGTGTGTGTGTGTGTGTGTGTGTGTGTGTGTGTGTGTGTGTGTGTGTGTGTGTGTGTTTTGTAATGTATTTGTGCAGGATGGAGGGGAGAAGGGGTTGGGGTTTTTTAGCAGAAAGCTTGCTGTGTGGGTGGCAAATTGTGCCTCCACGACACAAGATACCTGCAATCTGGAAATGTCTGGGGTAGCTGTTGCCTCCTCATTGACATCAAGATACCACTGGCCAAGTTTTCATCTGATCTTCACGAACTTTCTCCTCTGCCAAGCCTCTCACTCACTAGACATAAGCAGTTGGTACGACAGCTGACCAAAACCACTTCCCGAGTAACTTAAAGTCAGCAAAATGATGACAGGAATGGCTGCCTCCAGCCCCTCCCCCAGGAATGACTCACAAATGAGAAAAGGAAATTGGAAATTGTATGATAGAGCAGCAAGAGAAGTCAGTAAAGGAAGCTGCAGGCCTGGGATCATTCCATTGCTAAATTCTCATAGACTGGGGTGGGGGTAGACCCAAGGAGAGCCTCTAGCTCTTCGTCTGCCCCAAAGGTTAGGACAAGCTGATTACATTCTATGGAAACAATGAACACCTGCCCATACCCCTTAACCAGGTGTTCATGCCTGTGGTGACATTTTAGAAATTCTCTGTGTATAATACACAGGCCACTGTTTTCACAGAGAATGATGGGGGCTAGGGCAGGAACACTTCCCCCTTGCGGCCTCTGGGTCCTCCTGTCTCCGTGTGCCTCACAGGTTTCTACAGAAAAGAGGGAATAGCTGCATCACTGACACACAAACTGTTTCCCATAACAATGAACACATACCTGGGTTGATTTGTCCACAGGTCAGAAAATGAATCTGACACTCAAATAAGTTTCTCAGCACTCATGAACTCCTCTTATGAAGATAATGGGGACAGAAAGGCAAAGTTAAGCCCAATCCAAAGTATAGTCAAGTTCTATTAATGTAAAACCATGACTGAAGGGGGTGAGGGGGGCAGAAGCATCAAGATCGAGCACTTTATTAAATCCTTACAGAAAAGGGTAGAGGTGAAATGACCCCATTTCCAGAGGCATGCTGAAAATAAGAGCCCTGAGCAGGGGGCCCCATCAGTAATATCTCCCAAAACTTCAGTCCTGTGAGTAAAATTTACAAGCTCATCTCTTTATCACTAACCAAAAGGTGACTTGGGCTATAGAGGGAAAATGAACTTGCAGGTTTGTGTAAAACAGCTGACTCAGAGCACACTAACCTATGTGCCCTGTAGTAAGCCGCACTGTCTGGGTCCCTGCCTCAGCTGAAGAGCAGGGCATGCAGCCTGCCCTCCAGTGCTAAAAGTAAGAGACACTCAATGGCAAAGGCCATTTCCCATTACCATCACATCCATAGTGGATGGTCTGAGGTCTTGGAGGACCCAGGACTGAACAGGCTCACCATGATGGTACATATATTACACTAAGCAGGTTATCAGGATCATATATCACCAAGAGAAAGAAAGAATGCCAGGCTAGCCAAGTCACGCACACAACACCATGCTTCTTTGTAGCTAGAAGTCCTCGCATGTCCCTGGATTGTAGGAATTTGTTACACCGGTTGAGAAAAAAATATGAGCAAAGGTGTACATGAGCCGAGACCATGTTTAATCTGTCAACACTGGAATACACAGTACCGAATACAGACTCACACCTGAAATTCATGCAAAACATCTGAAACCAGGGTGTGTCATAGGGCTCCACCAGGCCTCTCCCATGGGGATCTGATAGAGCAAGTCTGGGTAGCTGGGTGGTGCCTGAGAATCTTTGCTTTTAACAAGCATCTGAGGAACTACATAAGCTCAGGCAAGTCTGGGGGAACACTGGAGTGAACAACCATGCTATAGTCTACAGACAGCACTTAGTAATAGCACCAATTATGTTAGCTTATAAATGGGAATAATAGCAAATAATGGGCTTCCTATACACAACTACCATTTTGACAATATCCGTTTTAAAGAAAGGTTAGTAGGTTGTGCAACACTTCACAGCTAACACGTGATAGAAATGAGTCCAGAAGAGAGACCAAACCCCAATAGCTGCATGGTGACCATTATACACACATCCTTATTGACAGCACAGTTCCTGCCCAACTTATAGAAAGTAACAGAAGCTTTATTTATTCCAAAGGTTGAAAAAATAGAGAAATAATTTATATAAAATATAAATTATTTTAAAATATAGAGATGGATCTTTCAAATGACTGCCTGCATGCTAAGACACAGGCTGTTTTATGTATGCCTTCTTCATGATGCTGGTCCAGTTTTGATCTTAGTCCAAACCTGTCCCTGGGAGGTAAAGAGACCCAAGAAAAAAAGCCAGGGGCTCCTCACATGCAAAAAATTAGTTTAGCAGAATTATAGTGTGTTATAATTTAGTCCCCAAATATGTAAGATGGAAGGCTCGATTTCTGGGTTTTTTTGTTTGTTTGTTTTTGTTTTTGAAGTCCATTTGAGTAACTAAGAGGAAGTAGGGCTGGGCATTTGTATCAATTTATGAAGAAGAGCAAAGAACATCTGAATTCAGATGTTCTTTTTGTGGTCTCATGGCCGGAAGCATCCAATGGGAACTATGGTTCACACTTGGAACTCCCATCTCCCAGAGCCGCCTAGCTTTCTCATAACCTGTCCTGCGGCTGGCTGCTGAGCAGCAAAAGCAGCTGGAGATTAGTGTGGGAAGCAAGCCATACTCTGCAGTGCACAGAGCAACTAAGCTCTGGTGGAAGGTAGGTGGGTAAGGGGATGCTGAACACATTTCAGCTCAGTGAGATCTTTCATTTACAAGTGGTGTGATCAGGATATAAAGCCTCAATTGTAAGCCAGGGAGTATCAGTTGTCTTTTATCTTAGCTAGCATAAAGTTTTTTAATGAAAAAAAAAATCCTTTTTCTTGTCTTTAGTTTTAAAAAAAAGGCTTAATCTGTGGTGGGATCAGAAACCCCAGCCCTCTCACGTTAGCTGGAAACTCATTTGAGTTTCAAAATGAAACAAAAACCCAAGATAATGACTCATTCAAGAACTTACTGAGGCCACTAATGCATACAGTAGAGTTGGGGATTGATGACTCACTCAAGTACTCCCTGAGGCCACTATGCTTATAGCAGGGTCCCACAGAGACCCTTGTGCCACTGACTCCTTTGTCAGGCTATAACAAGTACCACAAAGTAAGAGAGGTGGAGCTAGGGACAGTGTGCCTGCAATGGAGTCACCTGAACAGTGGCATCAAGGGAATGCAAATCAGGCACACCTATGGAAGAGACCCCCCCACCCAAGTGCACTGTTCTCTCCAGCACACCCTCACACAGCACAGACCTCCAAACCTTTCTGTCTTCAGCAATGCCTCTGTCTTGGGGCTGGACTGTCTCCTCCCCTCCCCTGGCCTGGGACACTCTCTCATCTTACAGACCTCTAGCAGAAGGCTACAACCCAGTCATAAGTGAACCCTCCAACTTACATCTATTATACATGATACTCTCTAGCACTAATCACAACTATAATTAAATCATTTCTGGAATCAGTGGATGCCTGTCCCCTAGAAATGAACATTTCTGGGGTCACAGTTCACACAAATTGGTCTCTCGATAGATAGATAGATAGATAGATAGATAGATAGATAGATAGATAGATAGATAGATAGATAGATAGAGAGATAGATAGATATCCATATCCATATCCATATCCCCAGTACTTCAAAAATAGCAAAAGTCCAATATACACTGGGTAGAAAATGAAGCATTGCAGACACTTCTGTGTGTCTCTCGAGGACAGCCAGAAGCTACCCTCCTCACTGTTTTCCATATGCTACAGATTTCCTTCTTCAAAACAGATGTTAGGAACTATGAAAAAGCCATGTAGAAAACCAATATGAAGGCATAAATTGAGCAGGGTAGATATTTCTATGTGGAGTCTCGGTTCGTCTTACTGGACTGTATTCTGAAGAGGAAGACATTGAAACAAAGTGAATTCCACCGAAGATCAGACTGATCCACCACAGAACACGCGATTAAGTGCTGCCAGACAGGAAGGGGAAACAATGTAAAATCCCCAGACTGTCCATTTGGGCCCTAGGTCTAGTACCAAGTATGGCAGTCCCAAAGCTCTAGCACTAAGTGTGGGTTACTCAGGTACTCAGTCCAAGCTGCCCAGCTTATAGGTCCAGAGGATGAAATACCTAGCACAAGAAGACACAGCTTGTTGATAGGGAGGTCTGGTCAACAAACTCCATCTCTATGAGCTCATCCATCCTTGGAAAACACTGCCTGAGCTCATGAAAGCGAAACAGAGCTGTATCTTCCTCCTCCCCCCCCCCCCCCCAGATCTTGTAGGATCTGAGTCCTACAAGAACTCTCTTGTCTCTGCATTTCCAGATAGCTGCTGTACTGAGCAACAGAGCCCAGGAACACAAAAGCCAGGGGCCCCGGAAAACAGGGAATAGGCTAAGCAGGCAACTGGGACCTCTTCATCAAACACTCAGGGTTACCAAAATCATATTTTTAAAAGATGCATGACCACATTTCTATGCAAGAACAGAAAGGCAGAAAGAGGCCTGTGCCATAGAATGCACCGCTGTACATAAACCAGCACGTAGATTCTGAGTGTCTCTGCATTAAGCCTGATGTGTATGGAAGTTTAATTTCTGAGAACCAACTACCTCATCCATTCCCCAGACCAGTCAGTTTAACAACTAATGTGCTGCTAGCATAGTACCACTTATTAGCCACCACTGGGCTAGGCCACCAACTGAACACATGAGACTCTTACAGAGAACATCTTCCTAATCAGCCTCATGCCATGCTCAGGAACTTCAAGCCAGCATAGCATGCTGTTGCCATGGTAACACAAAGGGAAACCCTTTCTTCTAACTTGGGCCTTCAAATCTGTGGCTCCTTTAATTACCACAAGCCCCAGCTCAAGCAACATGAAGCCTGCTACCCACCCTTGACAAATCTGCTCAGGGACACTGTACAGAGTGACAGCCAAAGGTAGCTTCTCATTAACCCCAGCCATGCAACCAACATGTGGTCACCTCAGACACCAAAAAGATGCTGTCGGAGAGAATCCTCTGCATAAAATGATGCTCATCGGTTCCATGAGGTTGAGAGGTTTTTGTTTTCAAGAAAAAAGTATATCCAATAAGAGTGTATATAAGAGTTACTTCAAATGTTTAAAGAGCTAAACATACTACCACTCTTGGATGCTTACCAAACCTGAGGACCAAGAAGTAGGGTTGTAAATTTAACCTTGCACTGTGGTTCTCTAGGGGTATGTGCTTTTAAAAGTTTGTCAAAGTGTCGGATTGGCACATATACAATTTCTTCATTCTTGAATTTGACCAAATTGAGACAAAAAAAAAATTTGAGGGGAAAATATATTTGTTCTGAACATGCACAGACATTTCATTTAAATCATGCTAAATTAGCGTTACAAATAATCTGGAGATAACTTAAGGTTTACAGGAGGGTATGTGTGGCAGTTCATGGCCCTACTGCAGCCAGGGTTTGAGCTGATGTCCATGATTCCTGATTCCATTAAAGGCCATGCCAATGCCAGGGTTCTGAGATGCTACCTAGGCCATGTTGGTGTCTGAAGTCTACATTGCTGCGGGGGGGCCATGCTGATCCTGAGTGCCTATTACCTGGGGCCATGGTGATATTTAAGCCTGGGCTGCTGCTGTGGACCATGCCTAGTTCCATGGACTATCACAATCAGGGTCTGTGATGTCTGTGGCCCGTGGTGCTACCAAAGGCCACACAGATGCCTAGGGTCTAGGTCACATCCTGTGGCCATGTTGGTGTCCAAGGATCAGGATGCTGCTAAAGGCCATGTCTGGGTCCGTGGCCCTACTGCAGACAATGTCTGTCTTGATATCCATGGCTCCTGATATCATCAAAGGTAACACCAATGCCAGGGGTCTGGGCCACCATCTGGGGACATGTTGGTGTCCAAGAACCTTGCTGCCATGGGGGCCATGCCAAACCAAGTGGTTTGCATAGCCACATGGGGCTGAGGCCTGGCGCTGCCATGGGCCATCTTTGGGTCCATGACCTAACAGCAGCCAGGATCTGGGCTGATGTCTGTGATGATATATTGTATATTTAATAAAATCAGTTGGAATATCAGAGAGAGGAAACAGACCACAGTCAGTTAGTTATCACTTAGCCAATTTCTCAGACTAAACAAAATAGGTGCTATCTTCACTGGCCCTCAGACTGACTGGTCGCTTCTACAGAATCTTCAATTTCTGCTTCTCCTGCCTTATGTATCTTTCCCTGCCCAGATGTTTTACTTCCCGGTTCAACTCTATATCATAATCCTAGAGTTAGGATTAAAGGTGTGAGCTACTACTGCTTAGATGTTAGGCCTTGAACTCACAAAGATCCAGAAGGATCTGTCTCTTCAGTGATGGGATTAAAGGCCTTGGTCACTACTCTCTGACCTTCATGGCTTGACTGTGGGTGATTCTGTCCTCTGATATTCCAGACTGATTTTATTAAATATTACAATACATCACCACATAAATGGATGTATTACTTGTCATTTAAAGTCTTTCACATCTTCTGACTCCTATTATACCTGTTTAGTTGGAGAACTTAAATTCTTTGTCCTTCCTTATGTGTCATGAATTCCCAAAGGCATGAAATTGCACAGAAAACTCACATTCTCTGAAGGAGGGAGGGAGGGAGGGAGGGAGGGAGGGAGGGAGGGAGGGAGGGAGACCAGAAACAAATAAAAAGCCAGCTCATCTATACTCTTCTGACTGTTCAGCATCTGCACACCAAGGCCCAGTCTTGCACAATGTCATCTCCTCAGTGCCTTTCCTGTGACAATTTCAAGCTGCTCTTGCATGGTCCAGTCCACCTGAGCAGGTGGTGACTACTCTCTATCCTGGGTAGACAAAACAATACCTCATGAAAGGCATGTGTACTTGTTCAGTGATCAGTGATAGTTTACTCAGCCCAGCTGACTACTGGACAAAAAGACAGTCAACTCAATCCACTATTCTACTTTTAAATTAACAAGGACCACTGCAGTTTTTTTATTATTTTATTTTAAAATCTATTATGGGGCGGATATTAGAAATCTCAGCACAGTTGTGGTCAAGGACTAAAACAACCAAATTTTGACTTTACTAATTATAACTCTATCAAAGACAAAACAGAAGGGGATGAATGAGATCTGACTAAATGTTCACACACTGAAGCCTAAGTGAATAAGACAAGAGCCTTAAGCTGTTGCTCTCCCCAGGAACATGGCGTTAATGGGGATTACTCCAGCACCCACCTCTACAGTAATAGTAATTTCTATGGCTTACAGGCCAAAGTCCCAATGAGGCTAAAGCCCCACGTCCTAACAAGGCAGCACATCTAATGAAAGCAGTTTTAATTCTTATCCAACAAGCAAGAGGAATCACTCAATCTTCATCACCTGTAAAGCCACAGGGTGTTTATTGGTGGTAGAGCAAGTGTGTTCACTGTCAAGTCCAGTTAAATGAGCTCTCATTTACATACAAATATATCTTTTTCCATGTTCCGCTCTCTCACTTTTGACAAAAAAAAAGTCATTGCCACACCAGAGGAGGGGCCAAGGAAAGAGACAAGGAGGAAGAGAGAAACACTTCACCCATTCTAGATTTTCTAACTCCTTTGCATGTCCATATTCTCTTCCTGCCATCTGTTCCTGGCTAAAATGGTCTGTTTTCTAATTCTATATTTGACCTTTTCTTGGAATGTTACTTAAATGGCATCCTCTTGTCACACCTTTGTGAGTTTGGCTTTCATGCACTGTGACAAACCCAACATTCACCCGCAGTGTTATGCTGCTTGTTACTACCAGTGAGTAGCGACCCACAGAGGAACCTTCCACTGAGGGATAGACCAGTTCCTTTATCATCCGCTATGTGCTTTGCAGACTTAGAAAAAGCTGCTAGTTATATTAGCCTAGAGTTTTATTTCTCTTGGATACACACCCAGGACCAGAGCTGCTGATTTATACTTGAAGAAACCATCTGACTCCTTTTGAATAGGCTGCATCATTTAGCATCCCCATCAGAATGCGTTGAAGTATTCTAGCTCCTCAGCATCACTGCCCAGGACTTTGTCTTAGGCAATTTTGTTCAGTTTTACTGATTTGGGGGATTTTAATTAGTGCATTGTGTTTCTTAAAACCTTTTTACTGTAAAATAATTATAGACTCATGTTGCAAAAATTAGAGTTCTAGTACATTCTCCACCCAGCTGTCCCCATCTTAAATAACCACAACACAATGATTAAAAACAGAAAAATGATATTATATATAACACTAGTCACTAAACTGCAGGCTTCTTCAGATTTTACTGTTCATGAGTTTTTCTTTTTTGTACATGGTCTATTGTGTATTATAGACTTACACAACCACACTCACAATCAGAACACAAATCTCATTCAGCAAAGCACATTTCACAGAAAATGTTCTTCCCTCAAAGACCCTTGGTCAAGCATAATTTCCTTTTGCTCTCAATTTCTTTCCCAAGCAAATTTTTAAAAGTAATTAACTACTGGGCTGGAGAGATGGCTCAGTAGTTAGGAGCACTGACTGCTTTTCCAGTTCATTTCCCAGAACGCACATGACAGCTTACAACCATACATATATCCAGTCCTCTCTCTGACCTCTGCAGACACCAGATACACACCTGGTGCACAGATATATATATATGTAGGCAGAACATTCAAATGAATAAGATAATAAATAATCTTTAAGGGGGAAAAAAGCAATTGTCCTGCAAGGCATTGGGTCTCATGCATGTTATCCCAACACTCAGAATACATTAGCAAGAGAAATCAAGTTCAAGGCCAGGCCTGACTACAAAGCCTGGATCCCACCTTTAAAAATACTAAACAAACAAGACAGCTGTCTCCTCTGCTGCTCTACGCACAATCTGGAGTTCAATTTCCAGGTCTTGTTAATGCTGTCAGAAGACAATGGTCACTGCCTTCAAAGGAACTTGGAGTAGATTAACACGCATATACAAAGCTGGCTTGTACTACCCATGGTGACAAATGACATGCATAGTCTGGTTACGACTGAAAGGAGGGCCATAGTAAGCAAACCCCATTCTCAGACTAGTGCTTCAGGCCCCCTCGGGAACAGAACAGCCAAGCCTCAGAACCACCAAGGATTGGGCACACAGGCCAAGATTCCCTCAAAATGGAAAGATCTACCAAAGACCTCAAGGGCTGAAGAGCTTCACTGAAGACCAGTCATCTCCTTGGACCAAAGTCTGACTCAGATGATACACAGAATTACCAATTCTCCAAATGATGTTACCTCAGGGACACCTCTATGCCAAAGCAGCTCTTTATAACAAAGACCTCCCTTCATAGGTCCATCTGCCTATAGCCCCTTGTTTCAGATGCCATCATAGTGGACACAAGAATCCATCACTGGTTTTTAATTAATGTCCACCATGATCTCTTCTTGTCTGCAAAACCCACACTGTAGGTCCACAGCTGTTCAGTCCCAAATAAACAGAGGCTTATATTAATTATAAATGCTTAGCTGGTAGCTCAGAGTTATGATTAACTAGCTCTTTAAATTAACCCATAATTCTTATTTATGTTTAGCATGTGGCTGGGTACCTCTTCTCATAAGGCATTCTCATCTTGCCTCCTTTGGGTCTGGCTGGCGACTGCTTCTCTGCCTTTTCTCTTCCCAGAATTCTCCTAGTCAGATCACTCCACCTATACTTCCTATCTATTGGCCAATCAGCATTTTATTAAGCCAATACAAGTGACAAAGCTTTACAGTATGCAAGAGCATCCTCCCACAACACCATACCTAAAGGCAGAATTGTTCCTTTACTCTTTTAGTCTGCACACAGTCTATTACTAATCTCTACTGCCATTTGTAACCAGATCTTGCACCACCTCCTCCATTCGATACCAATAGTCCCAGCTACCTGATACATCCCTTTATCTCCTGGTATCTATACCCCAAGTTCCCAGGCACATGGCAGGTAAATCAAAGGTTTCTTTGCAAAAGTGAAGTGTGGCTATCAGATTGCATTATTAGCAGCATGGTTTTAGGGAGTGAACTGAGAAACATGAGTCTTAACAGGAAAAACAAATCAATCAAAGATGTGGCATAGGAGTCTAGCTTAAGAGTATATTATAAAGCAACTAAATATTAACGCGGAGATGCCTATGTGTCTAAGAGAGGACAGGGACAGGACCACAGGAAGTGAGGAGTAGAAAAATGACACATTCTTGCACATGACTGATGCTGGAGAGCAACATAGCAGTATTTCAGGGGAAAACAGATCTACTCTCTGTTGTAATGGTGGGATGGAGGGAAAGTGCAAGCTGTGTCTTATGACTTCATTTCTAAGGGCTTCTGCCAAGAGCTGTGCTGGCAGAGACAAAATGCTCAAGAAGCATCAAGAATCTGCAACAGCCATGGTAGGAGTCAACAGGACATCCTCAAGAAAAGGACTGGGGGCAATGGGACATTTGCAGAAAGTCTCTCTCCAAGGAAACTAATCTTTCAGCTATCACATCAAATGTCCAATCACCCCCACAAACACACACCCAGGAAACCTCTAATACAAGGCAATGGCCTGGATTTGGCAGGCTGTGAGGTTGCCTGTCATCTGCTGAGTCTCCTGAGCCAGCTCTGAGGAAGCTCACAGTCCAAAGAACTAATAGGAAACTCAGCCACAGCTCTCAGCCCTGCATTACAGTTCACTTCTGCATACAAAAAGCATTTAAATTTAATAATTCATCCATGGAAAACTCTCAAATCAAAATGGTGTTTTATAACCTGAACTTTAAGATGCCAGCAGAACCACCCATGATTCTAAACACCACTAAGCACTGACACAATCAATCACATAGATTTTCAGAGGGCTGCCTCCTAACAAGCAATGGGCCATTTTGACCTTTGCCAAGCCACAGTATTCCTAAGTGTGGACATCTACAAAGGAAAGGAGAGGGTACCATAGTCCACCATCACACTTTCTCCCCTCTGGGACTGTCTAAATAAGCTCAAAGATGCTATCCCAGGAAGCTCCCAGGCAATGATGTAAAATGAATACAAAAACACAATAGGAAAAATCATCAGATCTTTATGACAATATTTGGTAATGGATGCCACCATTGTAGTACTGTTCACTAAAAACATTGTGCTCCTCAGATGGGAAGCCCACAGTCACACAACATCAGTGTCACTGATTACTTGCTTCTCTCCCTCTTATAACTAAAGCTTAGCTGGAAAAGAACCTGCTCCCTGGTTACACAGCACACCATGCAGTAATAGAAATTAGCAAGAGCAGGCAATTGTGAGCCTCTAAAAAGAGTTTTCAAAGTGCATAGAAGTATCTTCCAGCTCCAGTTTGCAAAGACCATCCAAGTTCCCAAACAAGGATCCCTCTACCCAAGGACTCCAGTCTCCAGAGTTACCCTCTCTACCCTCCTCTCTGCCACCCTCTAATTGCCCTTCCAAATCAGTAGAACCGGAATAAACTGTAAATGACACATAGGCTTCTCCAACTCACAGTTAAAGAACAGCTCAAAGTCATACAGAAAACTCCAAAATACCTCCCAAGTCCCCAGTCACACAAGAGGTATTACAATCATCAATTTAAATATAACTCTGAAAACACATTAAATACACACTTATCAATTAATGAAATCTTTTCTAAAGCAATGCAATGAACTCAGAATCGAGCCACCTAAAAATGAACTGTCTAACTATCTACACACCTGAAAGTAGAAGGCCCTTTCACAGAAACTGGAACGGGGTGATTCTTGACTTGCAAGATTCTGCTAGAGAGCAGCAGGGCGCACATCAGATGACCCCAGTAGAAAGGTCACACTGCACGTATTTTCAAAGCTATGAAGAATAACAACGAATCAAAGCTGAGTCTTAAAACTCATTTCAACTTTCCTCTTTCCCGGGAAAGGAAGCTTATTGTTAACTTCAAAAGGTCCAAATGAATTATCAAAAGCTGCCTGTGAGTGGGTAGACAAAAGATATTTTGTATGGCTTATCTACAAATGCCAAAAATGCACTCCCTTGCAATTATGCCTCTGCCTCCATGCTATTGTGTATTATTTAGCTATTTCTGAATGATGCGGTCTAAGCAAACATGCTAAGTTTTCCAAGTTCATCCCAGAACAAGAAGAAGGGAAACAAACATTTATTCCTATGGTGTGATCATGCCCCACAAAGCACATGGTTTGGGAACAATTTCCAAATTCCCATTTTCACTGATTATATTTGGATATGGAGCATTTATGAAGCCATGAAGATTCAAGGAGACCATGACAGCGTTACTCCCACGGAGGCACCAATGGCCAGGCTTCCACACTCATTGTTTCACTATGTAAGGCGCTTTTTGGGGTTTTGATGCAGCAAGAAGCCCCTCACCAGAAGCTGGTCCATGCATGAAGACTTCCAGACTCTAGATCTATGAGCCTAACTTGCTTCTATTCTTTATAAACTACTTGATCTCATATAAAGTCAGAAGAACTCATCTACCTATATGTACCTCAATATGAGTCTCTCCAAGCTCCTTAATAATCATTCCTCCTTAATAACCAAGCTCTAGTTTTCTAACTGGTACTCAGAATAAGAAATACAGTTTCTACTCTTGCAAGAATGTTTCTAGCAATCAGGCCATGTATGCAATAGCTCCATGGTTCTGTGGATTCCTTGAGTTCCTAAAACCTTACTACCTAGTCCACATGGCCCAAGATACTTCACAGTAAGCAATACTTAAGGCTTTGTCTTTTCAGTGTCCACTCTCTGTATGTAAGAATGGCATTTTCAAAGGAGGATTCATACATGATACTGCCACAGACTGCCAGTAGCACAAGCAGTAAAAACCAGCCAGATTCTAGCCAACTTTTATAAAAATACAAACAGCATAGTCTCCTCACTAATTGATGGATGTCATTTCAAGAAAACTGATTTATGTAGTTCATGGTCCTATACCTGGCTAATACATGAATGGCCCTAGACTTGGTCCCCAGCACCTTTAAAAACAAATAAATTCATTTGCAGTGGTTTGTTACTTTTAAATGAATCCATCAGTTTCTAACTACTGCTATAGAAATGACTACAAATTTGGTGGCTTTAAAACAATGCACATTTATCAAACATCTCACGGTTCTGGAGGTCAGACTCACCAAACATCTTATGATGTATTGCAAGGTTAGGCTCCTCTCAGAAGTGCTGAAAAAGAACATGACCAGAGCAGGACCCCTTGGCTGTGCTGTGCTTTGACGTCTGCTTCAATCTCATGTCTCCTTCTCTGGCACTGGCCACTGTACCTCACTCTTAGGAGGAGGAATTCCAGTTAGTTCATGGGATGCTACTTGGACCCAGCTCTAATACCTTTTAGAACAGGAGAAATCCTGTTCTCAAAAGGCAAGATAGAAAGCAATTGAGGATGTCACCAATGTCAACCTCTGGCCTCTACATGCATATGCATGTGCACACATGTTGTGGACTATTACTTTAACTATGTAAAAGCTATGTTACATGTGTTACATTTGCTTAATTATGTAAATGGATTGCTTTTGTTTATGCTTTTTTAAAAATTCTGTAAAGCTGTGTAGCTGTTTCATTTTGCCTGCCTACTCTAATAAAAAGCTGAACAGCCAATGGCTAGGCAGTAAAAGGATAGCCAAGGCTGGTGGGCAAAGAAAATAAACAGGAAGAGGAATCTAGGCTTAAGAGGAGATAACAGAGAGAGAACAAAAAATAGAGGGCAACACCCAGGGCCAGTCAGCCAGGCAGCCCCAGACAGCATAGGACATACAGAAATAATGAAAGATAAAAAGGCCCAAGGCAAAGTGTAGCTAATATATATATATATATATATATATATATATATACATATATATATATATACATATATATATGTATATATATATGTTAATTTAAGTTGTAAGATCTAGTGGGACAAGCATAAGAAAAGCAAAAAAACTCATAACTAATAAGAAGTCTCTGTGTCATGATTTGTGAGCTGGTTGGTGACTCAAAAGAAAGCCTGTTATACACACACACACACACACACACACACACACACACACACACACACACACACACACCCCTTAAGGGGGGAGGGAGAGGTAAAAGGAGAGAGACTCAAGACTATTAAGTGATCATAAAACCAAAACACCCGAGAAGTCCTGCTCTGGCAAACATGCAGATCACAAGAGTTATAAGGTGGGGAAAGCACACTGGAGAAAAGACAAGTGTTTAACCAGAACCATTCAGGCTGACTCCAACCTCAAACAAGACCAAGGTAGTCTGGTTAGCAATAAAGCTGACTGGGCTTTCTCTGTACATCTAACTTCTCTGCACCTCACTACTGCAGAGACAGAACAAACAAGCAAACTATGCTGTGGGCATTTGTAAGGTGAACTGGCAAGCAAATAACAACCTGTAGCCAAAAGGAATTGAAGGAATCCTAACCGTTCAAACCATTGTTCAGGACTATACTAGTTTCAGACAGAGAGGTGGAAAGATGATGTGCAAATGGCTGGTAGTCCAGAGTCAAGGCAAGAAAAACAAGTAATTTGCCACAGAGGCAAATTACTGGAGCCTTAAGAACTAGAAAGCATACTTAGCAAACAAAGCACTGCCCTGGGTTCAGTGACTGGGCCTGGTGACCAAAAGGAGATTCACAGTCACTCTTTTAGACAACGTCCAGCAAGCACCAGTTTGGAACATTCTAAAAGGCATGGATGTTACAATAGGGTTTCTTGTTCCTGGACGGCCAGAGGTCCTGACCCACAGAACTGTCGCCCCAGACCGCTTAGCCGCCTACAGCTGCTTAAGCCCCCCAAAATGATTCAGATGCTTATAGTAACTTCATGCTGTTTGCCCTATGGCTCAGGCACATTGCTAGCTAGCTCTTTCATCTTAACTCAACCCATTCTCATTAATCTGTCTGCCACATGGCCTGTGTCTCACCTGTGTTCCTCACATGTTTCTTCTTTGGCAGCTGGGTCGATCTGATCTGACTCCTCTCATTCTAACTATTCTGATTCCCCACCTACTTCTACAGTGCCTGTCATGGCCAAACAGCTCCTTTATTTAAAGATTAATATTCATAGCATACAGAAAGACATTCCCACATCACATGGACGACTGAAATGGTGCATTATTAGGTTGATCAAAAGCAGGTTCACAGCAAGAAACTAACAGTACTCAGGTGAACCATGTTAGAAATGATTTTTGCCTAATTTATACATATGAATAAAACATTTTATTTGGACAAGGGGTTGACACTAATCACATTCTTCAAAGGAGCAGGTTTATAGTAAAAGGGGAAAAACGGGAGATTCAGAGGACCAGCATCTACTGCTAAATGAACCACCTGGCCCAGGCCAATAGACCAAAAGCAGAGATGACTCAATTCTTCCCCCATAGCCAAGTAGCATTCACTAGTGACAGGCAGCCCAGAGGGCTTGCCACAGCTCCCTAGAAAAGTAGGGCCATGAGCCACAAGCTTCTCCAGTCCTATGCTTTGCTTCCCCCAGTTCCCTGTGTGGAACTTCAAGAATGTTCAGCGAACCCAACCATTTAGAAAACAACCCAGCAGTCATATCTGAACCACTGCCCAAAAGCAAACAAGCAATCAAACAATAATGTGTGGGCACAGACATAAGGAATGACCAACCCAAGTTGAAATCCAAAAGCAAAAAAAACTGCAGAACTCTCTAGCATTTATATTTCTGTAAGGAAAATACAAGGCAATCTTTGGACAGCCTCCAGTCAGAGCTCAGCATTCCCTAGCAAAATTTGCAGTGCCTGCCTTTCTAAGGTTAAGACTGCATTACAAACATCATAACACCATTCTTGTAACCTGAAAAGGATAAAGATCTTATGGATTAGAGGCACACCTACTTTCATCACTAATTATACATCTGTCAAAATTGTGCACCATCTAAAGAGGTCTGATTAGGCTTGTTCTGCAAAACTACAAAGAAAAAAGAGAAACCATGAAATCAGCAATTATGCTGGACATGCATATTTGATGTATTCCAGATGCCAAAACCCCAAGGCAACTTAGCATTCTATAAATGAAAACTTTCGTTTTGCCTTCCACACCTAATAGAGACATGCTGAACACTGAAGGTGCTTACAGGGATGACATCTCTAATTCACACGAGCAAGCAGCTTCTTTTCTAGACTCCGTGTGAAGAAAAAAGACAACTGCAGGCAGAGCCACAGTTGAATCTTATATGTCTATAATTCTGGATATAAAAAAATGACACTGCACAGAAAATACATTGTGCACCACAGTAAGCTGGGCTGGGAAGCGCTCTGCTGTGTTTGGTTTTGATCATTTGGGTTCTCCTAAGACAGGAAGTGGGCTATATCAGATTTGTGCTGCATGATAACTTTGGAGAAGATCTAGAAGATTAGAGTTTAAAATGGCCTTAATGTAACGGTTAGCCTCAGGTACAAAACTCGATCTGAGAGAATATGAAACTACACTGGAACTCCAACCAGGATCCTTGAAGAGTGGAGTGGGCCCAGCAGCTGCAGGAAACAACCAAGACCTAGCCATGGTGTAGAGGATCTAGGTAGCCCGCTTTCCAGACACTCCTGGGCACAAAAGAGGGTCCTGGGCCTTTAGAAGTTACACCTTGAGATTCCAAGATATAATTATCAAGTGACTGCGTAGGGCAGGGTGAGGTAAGACAGAGAGTTTCACTGTTAAACAGCCCGGACTGGCCTCGAATTCACTATGTAGCACAGGATAACATAAAATGTACCAATTCCCAGGTCCCGGCTTCCCGAGTGCGGGGAATATGTGAGACCAGGCTTGGCTGAATTTTTGTTTTGTTTTACTGAGATTATGTTTTACTTTGCTGCCTGGACTCATGGGCTCAAACAACCCTCCTGCCTCTGCCTCCTAGATAGCCAGGATCTCCGGTGACACCAACCTAGATCTTCTCAGATAAGAGTCCCATTTGTATTATTAACAAATAATGAGCTCAGCCTGCACATCAGGGAAGAATACAGACACATTTAGAGCACTAAGAAGTCTAAACCCTGGTATTCACAAATATAAAGTATAGAATAACTATTGTTGGTTAAAATGGGAAAGATAAAATAAGAAATAAAGCAAAAAACCTCATCAAAGATATTCTTACAGACTTGAAATAGAACTTTTGAAAAAGAAAATGTAAGATCATTAGAAGTAAGATTACAAAGGAAAATCAATTCAGCAGAAGAAAAAATCATAAAACTTCTTGAGAATACTGACAAAATGATGCAGAAAGGAAAGCATGCTTCAAACAGAATTTATAAAGATGTCAAGAGAAAAAGACTTCTGACATTCATTTAATCAAAGCTGGGGAGGACAATGGAATAAGCAGGCAACCGTGTCTACACATTCATAGCAAGAATATTGTCAGGGCTGATAAATAAGAGGAAATCTGCAGATATGAAATGCACAATTAAAAACAAGGCAAAAATGAAACAAAAATGGACCTGCACAGCACCAAGATAACGTTGGATTAAGTTAAGCTGTCCACTACAAATGAGCAAACAAAAAACTTCGAAGGCGTCGTAAACACTGACAAGAAACAGAGAAACAGCACAACGCAAGGAGAGAGTGTCTGCAAGGCCATCTGGTAGTAACTGTCATCTGGGAATGGAAGAAAGAAACAGACATTCCAGAAGCAAAGCCAGAGAGTCTCAGTGAAGATCTTCTGAAGGGGGCAAAGCTGATAAGATGAAAGGCACAGAATGGAAGAAGACAGACGATATGGCAAAGGTGTACAGTTAGAAAACTATCATCCTGAAATTACATGTCTATTTTGTTTATGGTGATACAATTACATAAGTTTTGACAAAAGCATCTAAGTCCAGAAAGAACATTAGTGGCCTGGTGAGTTTTATATTACATTGGAAAGGAGTCAGGATACTTAAAAATGCTGACTGAGCTTTTTAAGCTGCCAAGTGTCCACAGAACACTTTCTGGACAGTTATTAGAAGAGAAATTCAACACATATACATAAAAGAAAGCTGAATGAAAATACAAACCAAAAGAAACTTAAATCCAAAACACTGAAAATAGACTGCAGGGGGGGAAAATATTGCATTATATTTCCAATAAACCGAAGGGAAATAAGCTGCATGCATGGAAAGAAAGAAGCTAATGCAGGACTCAGGAGACTGAGGCAGGAGGATCTCAAATTCTAGGCAGCCTGGGCTCAAAGCAAGACCCTGACCAGTAAAGAAGTTGTGGCCAGAGAGGAGAAAGAAGGGAAAGACTGAAAAGCTTGTCTACATTAAAATCGTGAGCTCTGCTCTCCAAGTGGAAGATGCTCAATCTCATGGTTCACTAAAGAAAGCAAAAGAAAATCGACTACTTCACACACACTGAACAGCAGCAAAATACCAGACAGTGGAGGGAAGTGAGACCACAGATAAAATGCAAACGATTCCAACCACAGATCTTGTTTTAACAATAAAAGGTGACTCACTACAATTATATACAACAATCTCATAACACACCCAAGCAAAAATGGCAAGTTGTAAAAATGTTACTTACAATATATCATTCTTATCAAGGCTGAAAATAAGCAAAATGTAGCAAGATTGTCTTTACATATACAGTAATTATGTATATAGTAATTATGCCAGGCATAGTAGCTGTGCTAGATTCCACCTCACTGGCGCTGTTGACAATATTGGCATAGACTGCCCACTGCAAAGAACTGCATATTTGATAACTGTAATCTTCTAAAATAAAGACTTCAATTGAAAGAAAGGCTGGACTAAGAAGGACTGCCCCTGGGTGACACCCTGAGCCTTCCTGGAATCTTTCAAAATCCTCGGGCTTATATGACTCTGGAGGAGGCTATTTCCTGTATGCAGCCTTTGTTGTTCTGTCTAGCCACATTGGAGGAGCTAGCCTTGCCAACTCTCTTCCTGAAACCCTGCCAAAAATAATGGCCTTTCCTTGTTATGGAATATTGAATTCTGTAGCCATGTGTTGCCTTTGTTTATGCTGTGGAATATTCCCTTAACTGTGTAAAGGTGTGTTACGTTTGTTTATGCTGCTTTTGTTTCACCTGCCTGCCTAAAGCACCTGATTGGTCTAATAAAAAGCTGAACAGCTGACAGCTGGGCAGGAAGGATAGATAGGCAGGGCTCTTAGGCAGAGAGAACAAGTAGGAGAAAAAAACCTAGACTCAGAAGAGGAAAGAAGAGAGTAAAGTATACTGGGGAAGGAGAGAGACCAGGGCCAGCCGCCAGCTGCCAGATAGACGGACACAGAAGAAGCAGGACAAGTGGGACATACAGAAAGGAAAGGGTAAAAAGCCCCAAGGCAAAAGGTGGATAAGAAGATATATGTTAGTTTAAGTTAAAAAGAGCTAGCCAAAAACTAGCCTAAGTAAGCCAAGAAAGCATTAATAAGTTTCTGTGCCATGATTTGGGGATTGGGTGGCAGCTCCCCTACAAAAAAAGAAAGAGCATGGTAAATGTGGTAAATTTGGCACCCAATGTGGAGCTCAAATTTTCACATAGGGCGAGAGGAAGTGGGAGATGGAGAGAGGAGAGGGAGGGGGAGGGAAGGAGGGAGGGAGGGGAAGGGAGGGAGGGAGGGAGGGAGAGAGAGAGAGACAGAGACAGAGAGAGAGAGAGAGAGAGAGAGAGAGAGAGAGAGAGAGAGAGAGAGAGAGAGAGAGAGAGAGAGAGAGATATCTGCCATGCAGTAGAGCATTTAAACAGCTAGCACATTAAGTAGGAACAAAAAGCTAAGTAAAAATGCCTGTCACAGGGCAGGTGCCAACTTCCCAGGGATGGAGTAGTTGGCAGGCCCTAATTAAACACCTCCATACAGGACCTGTGTGAGCTTACGGCTCAGCTCTCACAGACCCAAGGGCAGGGCAGAACTAGCTGCCAAAGACCAGGTAGAGGACCCAATGGTATCTTAGCAGTTGAAAGTTTGTTCACGTAGACAGAAAAGGCTAGAGATATGCAGGAAAGCAGGTTCAGATGGAAAAAACAGTAAAGCTGGTTCAGATGGGGGAAAAGAATCTAACAGGTTCCAGTGTGTTTAAAAATGTGCATAGGCTTAAGAATGAAAAGGGATATAGATAGTCATAGAAAAATGGTTTAAAAATAATAAAGGAAAGTCTTTAAAGAAGGAGTAAAGTAATATAAAAAGAACGAGTCACATGAAGATGAAAATACACAGGGAGTCTGGATCCTGTATGGTGGTGTACTGAATCTGATTTTTTTAATGCTGATAAGCAAACAACACAGCTGCTGAGAGACATGGGATTGAAAGTGGGACTGTGGAGTTAAGTCGGCCTAGATATTTCAGGAATAAAAATGGAAGTCAAAAAAATGTATTGCTTTGGAGAAGAGGTTACACTTTTGTTTCCACAGAAAACAAAAGGCTATGGATTCATCCCAGGTTGAGAGAGACCAGGTTTGATTGGAGAAGACCCACTGAAAATCCTGGCAACAGACATAAAGAAATAAACCTAAGGGAAAAAAATCATCTTTGGCTGGCTTGCCTACAATGCACAGTCCATACTTGTATTAATGCAGATTCTATGTTACCTTTGAAAGCTTGTGTGTTTTCAGAATAAGATGATCAGATACCAATGAAAACGGGTGTCCCCAGTGAACCAGCCCCTCAGAGTGCCTCTACTGCAGTTTCCTCAGAGTTCAGCATCCAGAACAGCTTCAGGTTACTGGCTGAGATGGCCCAACCTCACAGACCATGGACCTGGACTCTCCCAGGTCTATCTGGGATCTTTAATGGAGTTTAAGGGTAGATAGTTATAGGTTATGATATCCCCTAGTTATGATGAAAGGTGAATTAGGTACAAAACCTTATACTCCCTAAGACAGGACAAATAATCGAATATTTTCTTTGGATCTGCCAAATACAAATAGATTAGAAATAGTAAATGTAATCTTTACTTGATAATGTTCTTGTATATAGTTAAAACTTTAACATAGTAAAAGGGGGAATACTGTGGAATATTTAACTAGATAAAAATGTGTTCCATCTGTTTATGCACTGGAATATTACTTTAACTGTATAAAGATGTGCTGCATTTATTTATGCTGAATTTCTTTAATTATAAAAAGATGTGTTGCTATTTAGCCTTGCCTGCCTCTGAATGGCCAATAGCTAAGCAGAAGACAGATAGATAGGGCTGGCAGATAGAGAGAATAAGCAGGAGGAGAAATGTAGGCTCAGAAGAGGAGAGCAGAATAAGAGAGGATAGAACGAAGGAGAGAGACACCTGGGGCCAGCCAGAAATGAGCCTAAGCTAGGCCAAACATTCAAAACTACTAAGTCTCCACGTCATGATTTGGGAGCTGGATGGTGGTCCCAAACAAAGAAAAAGCCCGGGACATTTCCTTGGCTGATTTTCCCTTGAGATATCACAATGCTGGACATTTTTCTCACCACCTCTAGAGCTGGACACTCAATCTCAAAACACAGCAAGAAGAATTTCAAGGAACTTCAGATCCCTGAATTCTTCGGGAATGAGTGAGGCGCACTTTCACTTACCTGTGCTGTCTATTACACATGCACACCGGCTGTGCTCCAACTGCACTGTGCTGGGAAAGTCACACGGCTGGCAGCCACTGAAGCTTTGCCTAGAATAACAAAGGCAGAAGATGGGGAAGAGGGGTCAACCAAAGGAACCAATGTGTCCACTGCGAAAAGAAACTTATTTAACTGGGCAAAATCTTCACCACCGAGAGGAGAAATGGCCACTCAAATTAGGGAAGATCTCCAGTTTAGCCTCAGCCATTTTCATCTATCATCAAAACCTGAAGTCCTAAGTCAGTGTTGGTAGAAGAAATCGTTCTAATTTTCAAAGCTCACTGGTAGGCATTTTCTCACTGGAACCTCACAATCTTGGGGATGTGATACTTCTTGAGAATATTCTTTTTTAAATGCAACAGTCATTAATGTTCCCAATGATTAGAAAATGTACCCCCAAACTCCTCAGCTCAGAAGTAAAAAAGAAATGAGAGGGGCTGGCATACGGCTGGCATTCGGCTCAGCTGGCAGAGTGTTTGCCTAGTATGCCAAAGCCTTGGGTTCCATCCCCATCCTCTGTGCTCCTGAATCTCAGCACTAGGGAGGTGGGATCAATATGCTTCTTCTTGCATCCGATCTTCTGGTCCACCTCTCTGGTCAACAGATGCAGAAATGCCTTTGTCTGCAAAGTGACCAAGACACTGCCATAAAATGGGTTACTTAGAAAAGCAACTCTTAATGTAGGAAACCCATACCGAGGCAACTGGACCTATATCTTTGTCACATACCCTCCTTTGCCCTGCAGTCATATTTATCATTGCTGAACTTTTTAAATCTTTATAATTACAAATCCACAGAAAAGTTGCAAAAATAAAAGCAGTGGGGGAAAAAAACCCACTCATGTAGCCATTACCTGGATTTGCTTATGGTTGTTTTCCTAAACATTTACTTGCTTTCTTACTCATGCACACACACACACACACACACACACACACACACACACACACACAACACACAAATGCACACACACATACTCCTTTGCACTTTTGGATTGAGCCACATGACAATCAGCTTCACACACCATGGCCCTTTTTCTCTAAAAACTTCAGAAATTATTCACAAAGAATAGGGATGCTGTCATACAATCACGATGCAGTCATCAACGTTGGTACCACCGACCCCGATGCTTTAATTCGCTCTATATTCAGTTGCTCTAATAAGGATTTTTTGTATGTCTTTTTCCAATTCAAGATCCAACCCAGACTTAGATAAAGCACTTCACTCGTGCGCTTCTCTGACACACACAGTGCCCCTGTGCCCTTATAGCACCTTGAGAAGAATGCAGCTCCTCCCTTTTAAACTGACAAGGCATTTCATTTAGGCTTGTCTGACCTTTCCTTGGGTAACTCTGGGTGTTTGTTCAGCCAGAAAATTCCCTAAGTGAGAAACTCTCTGACAATCACAACTGAAGGTACACAGCGTTTCTTGATCCTAAAGTAATACCCACTTTACTCAATAAAAAGGAATCGTGGCATTTCTCCTTGAAACTAGTACTTCATCTAGGGGAAAACATTTTAAGACCATCCAAATACTTTGTCCTCCCTCAAAATCCCCCCTCCCACCCTGCGTAATCTCAACACTTGGAAACTGAAGCAAAGGGATCGTGAGTTCAAGGCCAGCCTGAGATACACCGTAAGCCCCTGCCTAAGCCAAAGAAAAAAAGGAGAAAGGAGGAAAAGGGAAAGGGGGAGAGGCAGAGAAGAGATTCCCAGGTATCCATGTCAGCCTGTTGGATACTTTAAACAGGACCACTACCGCGCACGGACTCGAACCTTCTTTCCACGTTCCTACTCACTCATTATCACTCCTCTCCATCATCTGTTCACCTAGTGACGCAGTTCGGTTTAGCACAAACACCCCGAGTCCGGCCTTTCTTCCACCATGTCCTTACTTCCTTCCTGTACTCTACACTGGCACTCAGGCTTAGTGAGTCAGAGCCCCTTCAAGCTGCCTGCTATGTATTTTTGACATATTTATTTTTTCTTAGTTTTATTTCTTTACTTTCTCACATTAAAAAATGTTTGAGACTTAATATGGTATCTGTCCTGTCTTTGTGCTAGGTGAAGTCATTTCTCCAAAGAGTCCTGGGGTCTTTTCAGAGAATACTAGGGACCAAGACTCATAACGACTGGTTTCCAGTCAGTCTGCTTCCACCTGCTGATCTTCAGTCTACATATGAGACACATATTCCTTTCTGTCAAAAGATAAACAACTCAAGGTGCTCACTCTGTTCAGCTGTGGCAGCTGAATTACTGATAGACCTCATCAACTGTGACTCCAGGGTCTTCACTTTGTGAGGTAGCAGTTAGCACAAGCAAGTGGCCTTCCTCAACACTACCATCCTTACTCCTTGAGATGTCACCGATTAAATTCATTGACAACATGGCTAAGGTGCTCAAGAAACACAATCTCCCACACCTGTCTTTCTATTCCCTGCCTGAACACAGCTACTCTCTGCTGTCCACGACCTTATGGAGAGCTCAACCCTCAAGTACTTCATTCTCCACTATCTTGGTGTGCAAATTCCAGCCTTAGCAGCCCTGAGCTACAGACCAGCCATCTCCATGCCATGAGACTGAAGACTCCTCCAGTGCTGGCCACATCCACTTTGGCAGAAAATGGGCACAGACCAAACACCAGGACAGAACAGAGGACCCTCAAATTATCTTCTTCTCTCATAGGTCACCATCCTGGCTTTCGACTGTCCACTGCTGGAAGCTTCATGAATAAAGAGACTGTATTTAGTGTGGAAATGTGAGATCAGCTCGGGCTGCCTCTTTTTGTCTTCATAACTTCAACATGAGGTAAGGCTGTGCTAAGGAGGTGAAGGATCAAACACTTTCAACACATTTTAATAAAGTCTGTAAGCATTCCAAAAAAGTCACTTTCTGGCACACACTTAGCTGTGTACCTGTTCACTTGGTCTGAAAGTCCACAGTATCCAAATAGCTCTCTAGATGGAAGTGATTCCAGATGAGATGACAAAGCAATGCCTCTCCTAATTCCATGGCTGCCCACCACCCCAACACAGCTGTATTTCCACAACTCATCTCCAAGTAGCACAGCAAAAAACTCCTGCCAAAACCAACACAGTCGGTTGCTATGGCTCCTATTTCCTGTTTATATGCCCATACTTGAGAGTGTCAACTTTCCATGTGAGTCATTTTCTGATGCATTTTCATTTTATTTAACTTCGAACCATATATCTCTACAGAGAATTAGAGAGTAACCAAGGGAAGGAAGGAAGGGAGGGAGGGAGGGAGGGAGGGAGGGAGGGAGAGAGAGAGAGAGAGAGAGAGAGAGAGAGAGAGAGAGAGAGAGGGAGGGAGAGAGAGAGAGAGAGAGAGAGAGAGAGAGAGAGAGAGAGAGAGAGAGAGAGAGAGAGAGAGAGAGAGAGAATTAGAAGAAAAAGATCATCACAGCTGTAAGGTAAAACAACTTTGCAGTTCTAGAAAACCAGAGAACTTGTCTTTATCAGACAAGACCCACACTTACTGCTGTACACATGCACACACTTGCACACACATGGGGGGGGATCACGATGATTATCTAGCACTACTATCTCCATGTGAGAACTCCACACTGCAGCCTATCTAGGCCATGCATAGGCAGCCTTGCTTTTCGTTGGCTTTGCTTTAAATGGCCCAGGAATTAAAACACAAGTGTGATATAAAGGTGCTGACCTGCCCAGCTCCCTTGACCCTAGGATTCTCTGTGCTCTGGAAAACCTCAGAACACCTTCTCACAGGTCCCTCTGAATCTCCAGTAGAATTTTGTTTCTATGAGTCAGCATGGATGCAGCTCCACACAGGTTCTTCTGTGGTTCCCATTTCCCAGGAGGTGAACGGGGATTCCTTGGGCTCCTAAATCAAGACTTCCATGATCAGTTCTTCATCTGCTCTTCCAGTCACCTCCCTCACTTCAGGCCCCATCTCTTGTGAAAAACTTAGCCTCTCTGGTGAAGCATTCTGCTTTCCTCTATTCCTTTTGACTAATCTGCTGGGGCATGACAACTCCTGGGAAATATGTGTGTGTGTGTGTGTGTGTGTGTGTGTGTGTGTGTGTGTGTGTGTGTGTGTGTGATCATTACTGTCTAAGGCTGGCTTTGTGTGCCACCTCAGTGCTCCACCTTAGTGTTCCAGTCTAACGCTCTCCCAGCACCTGCCCCCTTTAGAATAAGTAAAGGTAGAAGAACTGTAATGATCACTTCCACTGTGCTAAGCATGGATGAGCATTCAGTCTCCACAAGTTCTTTAAAGAGGATGCTATTATCCTCAGCTCAGTTCACAAATAAGCACACGGGCAAAAAGATGCCGTAGCATCCCAATGTCACAGCCAGGAAGTGGCAGAGCCAAAGAGCTCCAACACATCTTACTACCAATAAGGTGAAATATGCCTAGCTGAAAATGTCACTGGGTAATGAGGGATCCAAGGAAAAGTCCCAGAACGTTGATGGTGACCTCAGGACAACACCGAAAGGATTTAACAGTAAGATGTGGCTCATCTGAATCCTTCACAAGTACTGATGTCCATAAACTAGGCTCATATATAGTTCTCAGAACATAGGCCCACGTTGGCCACTGTGACAACCCAGAAATAAATATACACATGAATCAAGAAAGAATACAGTAAAAATTGAAGATACAAATTCACGTGGAAAATTTAACAGAAAGCCAACCACCAAACAAACAGGGAAACTGCTAACATCTGACATTTTAATAAATAAATAGTTAGATAGATAGATAGATAGATAGATAGATAGATAGATAGATAGATAGATAGATAAATAGATAAATAGATAAATAGATAAATGGATAAATAAATAAATAAAACTTTACTGTAAAGTTTGGGAATTTTAGCTTCAATGCAAGGACTTTCTCCCAAAACAAGAATATTTAGCTAAGTAACATGTAGTTGACATACCCACAATTGTGAGAAATTGAGAATACCCTTTAGTGAATGCATGCTGTTGACACAGGTACAGCCATACCAAAGACTCCAACCCCTCAGCCACATGGGAATATGACAAAGCCCCCAACCCTGAGGCTCGGAAGGACGGCAAGGCCTTTCTTTATTAACTAAGCCCACATGTGGATGTTGATAGTGTGTGCAGAAAATGTCCATCATAGCTTCCCCCACCCTATATTTATGCCTAGATACTGCCCCTACCACAATTCCTAAGCGTTCCTTCCTGGAACCAAGTGTATACCATAAACCTGCTACCTTGTTTTCTATATGTAACATAACTCCTCCTCTGTGTTCAGCTGTTTCCAATCACCTGGCTGCTCTGTTCAGCTGTATGCAATAAACATGCTGAGCTCCTGGGATTGTACAGTTTCTCCATCAGAGAACCCAGTCCACATGACCCTAGCTCTTCAATGTCTGTGTGTTTATCTTTCCTTCATCCCTTGCTGCCGTAGTCACATGCATTCTAGGAGCCATGTTGAATGCTGCACATGAGACAACTGCTGTGTTAAGTACCAATATGCTAAACTCCAAAGTTCATATTTCAGTAGAATATCCAATTCTGCCTTATGGAAGTTTCAACAATAATAGAAAACAGAACTAACTGTTGAGGGCTTTAAGCTACAGACCACTAATTAGGGAAAGCCCAGCTACAGAGCTACAGAAATCTCCCTGCTTCTAAGCACAAACTCTTTCCAAGAGTAACGCATATAAAATTTACGAAGTCTGAAATGGGGTAGCATATACCTTCGAAGATTCAAGGGTTAATTATATATGTTAACCAAAAGTATTTAGTTGGTACCTATTACCCAGCAAATCCTTCATAAGCCTTAGCTATTGGTACTGACAAATAAGTTTAACCTTACTCTTGACAATTTCAAGGTTTTCATTCTATCTCAGATCCTATTAAAGACAAGAGGCAGGAAGGCAAATTAATTAACTTCAAGATGGAAAAGAACAGACCACAGGTTCAATAACCCAACTTGTGGATATCTATGCACTGTCACAACAGAATTTCACAAATGTCCACTAAGAACAGCACTAGAGTGGGAAAGTGAGAACCCAGAGAACAGCATCCTGGTCTCTTGTGCTGGTTTGAATGACAACATCCCTGTTGGCTCATATAAACAATTGGAACTTTTTGGGAAGGACTAGGAGGTGTCAATTTGTTGGAGGTGTGTCATTGCAGGTTTAAAGTTTCCAAATCCCACACCACTGTCAGGATTCATTCTCTCTCTCTCTCTCTCTCTCTCTCTCTCTCTCTCTCTCTCTCTCTCTCTCTCTCTCTCTCTCTCTCTCTCTCTCTCTCTCTCTCTCTCTCTTTCTCCCCTGCTTGTTGAAAAGATGTTAAACTCTCAGCAGCTACTCTAGTGTCATGCCTGCCTGCCGCCATGCTCCCCAGGCATGCTCAGGGGCTAGAAGACATATTATTGTAAAAATTATTATCTTGCTAAAAACAGTCCACAGATCCAACGCAATCCCCATCCAAATCTCAATGTCATTATTTTCAGAAATAGAAGAGGAAAAAAACAAAATCCTTCATTCAGAAGCACAAAAGACCCTGGATAGCCAAAGCACTCCTGAATAAGAAGAACAATGCTGGAAATATCAAATCTTACCTCAAGTTCTACTGCGGAGTCACAGCAACAAAACCAACCCACTGCTGACACAAGAGCAGACAAAGAGAACAGAATCGAAGGATCCACATGTATTTGGCAAAGATGCCAATATTCTTTAGAGGAAAGACAATGTCTTCAATAAATGCTACTGAGAAACTAAATGTCTACATGTTAAAGAATGAATCTCCATCCTTACCTCTCACCCTTACAAAAATGAACACATGGCCTTAACATAAAACCTAAAACTCACCAGACAGTGGTGGTGCATACCATTAATCCCAGTATTCCAGAAGCAGAGGCAGACATATCTCTGAGTTCAAGGCCAGCCTGATCTACAGAGTGAGTTCCAGGATAGCCAAGGCTACATAGAGAAACCCTGTCTCACACACGCGCGTACACACACACACACACACACACACACACACACACACACACACACACAAGAAGTAAAAATAGGAAAAACACTTTAAGATTTGGATACAGGTAAGGGCTTTCTGAATAGAACTTGGATTGTTATGAAAAACAAGGTCAACAATCCACTAAGTAAGACCTCCCAGAATATAATAATAATAATAATAATAATAATAATAATAATAATAATAATAATAATTTCTGTACAGCAGCAACAGTTAACCTAATGAAGAGACAGCCTACAAAACAAGAGGAAATTTTGCTAGTTATACATCTGATAGAAGAGTAGCATCGAAAATATTTTAAAAACTCAAAAAATTAAATAATCAAATATCCAGAGGCTGGGAGGTGGCGATGATCTGAGTTCAGGTCCCTGGAACCCACATAAAATCCATCTGTTGGGCCCATCTGTGACCCCAGAACAGGAGAAGTGGAGACATCAGACCCTTGGAGGTCATTGCCAATGGAGCTGAGTAAATGAGCTCCAGGTTGAGTGACAGATGCTATCTCAGAGGACAAAGTGAAGAACAACCGAGGAGGCTCAATGATAACCTCATCCCACCCCAACACACACGAGAAACAAATGATAACCTCATCCCACCTCAACACACACGAGAAACAAATGATAACCTCATCCCACCCCGACACACACGAGAAACAAATGATAACCTCATCCCACCCCAACACACACGAGAAAAAACCAAACAAATGATAACCTCATCCCACCCCGACACACACGAGAAAAAACCAAACAAATGATAACCTCATCCCACCCCAACACACACAAGAAACAAATGATAACCTCATCCCACCCAACACACACGAGAAAAAACCAAACAAATGATAACCTCATCCCACCCCGACACACACGAGAAAAAACCAAACAACCTACTCGATAATTCACAAAGGATGAGATACTGTCAGTAGGCACATGAGGCCTTTCAAACCAGGTGAGTTACCTGGAACCTTACCCATCCATGCCAGCCTTAACATCAGTCACACAGTCTGACCCTGGTCATACAGTCAGTCAGTCCATGGTCCAGTCTCCTACAAAGCTTCTATTTGCAACAGATGGAGACTGCTCTAGGGACCCACAACTAAGCAAATGCAGAGATCTGTGATCTACACTGGAGACTTGAGAACACTGAGGAAGGGGGGACCAGATGCCAGATAGCACCCCAGAGATAGAAAACTTGCACCCATGAATGCTTTCCAATATGCCTACCTGAACAAGAACAGCACAGTGACACTACTAGTTGATATATCAGTGTGGACAGGGGAAATCCACAAGTTCCACACCCGGATAAAGGACTACAGAGGCCAATGGCTACTGAGTGCAGGATAATCATTTTCCTTCAGGAACAAGCTTATACATAGGTTGGTCAATCCCAAGTGATCATTCCTGAATCTATGTACCTGTGGGCAATGCAAAATAGACTCAGCAGGCTATACATACATGTTAGTGTGACCACCCAGTCAAGCCATGAAGGTCAGAGAGTGGTGACTTATACCTTTAATCCCATCACTCAGGACACAGAGATTTTTCTTGATGTCTGTAAATTCAAGGCCTGACAACCAAGCAGTGGTAGTTCATACCTTTAATCCTAATTTTAGGATTATGATACAGAGTTGAACCAGGAAGTAAAACCGCTGGGTGGGAAAGATATATAAGGCAGAAGAAATGCAGAAATTGAGGATTCTGTAAAAGCAACCAGTCAGGTTGAGGACCCATGAAGATACCAGTTACCCTGTTACCTAAGAAGTTACCTAAGAAGTTGGCTGAGTGAGAATTGACGGTGGTCTGTTTCCTCTCTCTGATATTCCAGCTTTTCCTCAATATCTGGCTCTGGGCTTTCATTATATACCAACTAAAATTCATGCAATAATTATGGAAATAGGTTCAGAAGTTGCTCAAAATATCAAATACAGATCCTCCAAAGGGCTCAGCCTCACAACTCCTGGCTATTTACTTAAAGGATACTCTGTCAACTTCTCACAAAGATGTTTATTATAACACTTTTCACAATTCTGCTAAATAATGGAGCCAAGCCAAGTGTCTAACAGCCGAAGAATGGATGGACAAAACTGTGCATGAATATACGAAGGAAATATTTTCCATCGTAAAGAAGAATGGAGCTATAACACTCACAGAAAGACAGATGTAACTAGAGATGATCCTATTACATGAATTAAGCCAGTTTCAGAAAAACAAATATATTTTCTTGCTGTTCCTAGATTTTACATTGTCATAAAAAGTTGTGCCTGAATGTATAAAATAAACACAGGTGAATAAAGGGGACAACTGGAAGGGAAGAAAGGGTGAGGAGAAGAAGGTGCTGACGGAGATGTGCTCAAAGTAGAACACGGACTGGATGAAAAAATTATGTGATTTTTTTTAAATTTTTTTGTTTCGTTTTTTAAACAACCTGGGCTTTGAAGTTAGATACATCTGGGTTTCTTTGCAGGTTATCCAATGGCAAACAAAGCCTTGTGCTAAAGATGTTTGGTGGGAGGTAATAACCAAACTGGATGGGAGAATAAGATCTAGTAGCTGGAATTAAATACTGAACAAAATAAAAATAAATAGATAAACACACATAATACACATATTACTATTGTTCTGCTTCAAGACAGAATCTAAGCCACATAGGAAAAATAACAAGTAAAGAGGATTATTCTGATACAAGGAAATTTACTGTATTTGGATGAAATGTGGACACATTAAGATATCAATAAAAATGGGATAGTAAAATAAAAAATAGGGCTGGAGAGATGGGTCAGAAGTTAAGACCACTGGTTGTTCTTCCAGAGGCCCTGAGTCCAATTCCCAGCACCCACATGGTAGCTCACAAACATCTATACTGAGATCTGGTACCCTCTTCCAGCATTTAGGCAGAACACTGTATACTTAATAAATAAAAATCCTTTTAAAAACAAAAAGACCAAGATACTGGAGAATGAGAAAGCCCTTCATGCTGAGTAGTAAGACCAGTCACTGTTGGGAAGCTACTCTATCCTTCATCCTAGACCAGGAACTTCACAGTTCCTGTTCATAGGTTTCATCAAATGACCCCATTTTACAGGTTAAGATGCTGAGCATTTCAAGGCATAAGTGAGTGACTTCAGGTTATGCTACCAGTAAGCTGAAGAGACTTATATTTTAAACCAGCAAAGCCATTGGTGACAAATGGGGAGAGGGGAATTGTCACATGGCCATTCCACAAAGCATGCCCTTGCTCCAACCAAATTCATTGGCAATATCCAGACCCAGTCATCTCTACATCCCCATGGCATGTGTTGTGCATTGAGTCTCTGTCCCAGTCCCTTAGAGGTCATGAGACATAGACCATCAAAGTGAGTGTCTACTACAGATCCCATCCTTCAAGCCAGAGCATCCTCAGCACAAGGGACATTCATCAACTCTCCAATTTGTTCATGGGTCTGTATGTCGGCTAGCCTCAAGAAAAAGGCAAAGACAAGGCTGGCTCTGTACCATCTAAGATGATTTCTAATACCTCCAGGATATGGGTGGGGGGTTGCATACCATGTGTGTCTCACTGTTGTGTCCTTAGATATGCTGAGTACCAGCTTTCGGTAAATGAGCATAGAAACATGTACACACACACACACACACACACACACACACACACACACAAAGCCACAGAACAAGTGGCTGAAAAGAAGATGGTTGTGAAGAGAAGCCTGAGGAAGCACAAGTTATGGCCATCAGGGAGGCCTCAGACCCAAGTCCTCTTTGGAATATAATGATCTTAGAAAGGTAGGGCCTCAAGAAATCAGATTTTCCTGAATTATTATTATTTCACTTTTTAGATTGTGTGTATGCATGATGTATGTATGTGGAGGTCAGAGAACAACTATGTGGAGTCAGTCTCTTTCCTTCCATCTTATATTCTGGAACTTGAATCAGTTCAGTAGGCTTGCATCGCAAGTGCCTTTACCCACTCTCTGAGCCATCAACTAGCCCCCACTATTATTTTTAAATGAACAAATTTTACACTCAGGGGTAAAAATGCCTCCCAATCCCCTTTGCCTATTCAAAATATTTGTCAATATTTTGAAATACATACAGGGCAAAATTGTCTCCTAATTTACTATTTCAGACAGATGAATCATACGTGTAAAAACAACCTACTAGCATTGTGCTTCTGTAAAAGGCACAGAGAGGAACAAGATTGGGCCAGCTAGTTTACTGAAGGGAACATAAACAGATCATTACAATACCATACAATTATGCTTTTGGCAAAACAGAACCAAGTGGGGGAGGGTGCAGAGGAGGAGATGACTAATCCCGCTTATGCTTCAACCTAACTTTGTGAAGAAGAAGGGCTTTCCCCCTAATGACCCCTGCAATTTCCTTGTCTGATTCTCATTCACTTTAAAGCAAACACCACGTCAATCCACCACCCACTGCTCCACTATGTCACCATCCACACTGCACACGCCCCTGTGACACTGGTGGAGCAAGTTCTAAAATTAATGGTCAGTCACATAGCAGCACATGAGCTAGCTGTCTATTCAACCGAATTTTATCAAAATTTTTGCCCCTGAATCTTTTTACAAAAATTTCTTGCCTCCAACAGTCAACTAATACAGTGTGTGTTTCTCTGCATCCAAAAATCTTAAAGACACAGCCAAATGGATGGTTCATCTAAAATTAGGATACCACCATTTGAGAGTTCATGTTGTTTGGGGATGGGGACACAGATCAGGAGATAAGGTGTTTGCAATGCAAACTTTAAGCCAGAGTTCAGATCCCTGACACACACATAAAAACCAGGTAGGTCTGACTGACTGCCTGTGATCCCAGTGCTCAAGAGGCCAAGAGGGCTCAGCAAGAGACCATGCCTCAGAAGTGAAGGTGCTGGAAGCTCTCACATAACCTGGAGACTTCTCCCCAAACATATGGCCCACATATGTGCACCTGCACACATATATACCATAAACATACATTATACGTGTAAAAGTAAAGTTTTGTGTTTTAATGTAAAATTTTTTTACCTGCAGGAAATATTTCAAACAACATATAATATATAGAACATGTATGTACTCAGAACAGTCCAAAGCAGCCATGCTATCAAATGAAGGAACAAATTTCTCAAGCATAAGGTGATGCTGATGATTTTACATTGAAATTACTCTAAATATTGGATAAGACAAAAAAAGGGCAACAGGGCCGACCACATAATTCTGACCAAATTAGATTAGAAGGAGTTTTCCCAGAGGTGATGAGAAATGGCTGATCGGGTGTGGGCAAAAGAGGTGTCCAGTGGCTTCACTAAAAACCTAGGAGCATAAAACTCAGAAACTGAGTTTTAAGAAGGACAATGTTTTCATTTGCTTTTTCTTAAACAAATAATTTTGAAGCTGCAAAGTTTAAAAAAAAAAAAAAAAAAAACACTCATTGCCAGCATGCTGTATCCACCCAGAATTCTAACAGGGCATTCATTTTTACTACTTTCTTTAACTTCAATATGTGCTCTGCTGACTACTTTAAGAATCTGCTAGATAACATACATTGACACCTTTTATGACCAGTAAATATGAAAAGAAGAGGAAGGAAGAAAAGAGAGTCAAGTGTTTGGTAGGTAACCACTCACATGGGTGCTCCATAGGTCATTACTAGGGCTGATCCTGAGCCAGTATAAAAAGTAGACACTTACTACCTAAGTGAGAAAGTCTTCTGGAATCTCCACAATATCACTGAACTAAATCTGAAATTCTTTATATGCTCATTCTACCACATTTTCCACAATGAGGGTTGATCAGAAAACCTGGCCCTTACATAGTTCCCCACTGCCCGAGTGCACATTTTTGGGTATCATAATATATAACAATCTTGCTATCTGTGGACAGTGAGCTTTGACTTGTGCCACAAAGACAAATCAGAGCAGCAGAAAAATTAGGTCGTATTTTTTTTTCTCAAAAGTAAAGACACTGAACTAGGGATGGTAGTGCACACTTATGATCTCAGCACTTCAAAGCTAAGACTGGAGGTTCAAGTTTGGGGACAGTCTTGGCTATAGAATGAGAAGCTGTGAAGGAAAAGGAAAGAAAAAAAGAGTGATGGGGGTGTCTATATGCTGTGAATAAAGGACTGTTTGGGCTATGGCAAGTACTGTAGAAGAAGTAAGTGGGGAAATCAGGCCATAGGTAGGAGGAGGGGGGAATCAAATGAGATGTGATCCAGCCGCCCATAATGCAAGATGTAACAAAATAGGTAAGCCACAGGCCACGTGGCAGGACAGAATAATGGAAATGGGCAGAATTAAGATGTAAGAGCTAACTAGCAATATGCCTCAGCCATAGGCCAAACAGCATGAAATTAATATAAACATCTGAGTCGGGGGGGGGGGGGGGGGGCTCTAAGCAAGGCAGGCAGGTCCAGACCATGAGGCTAGGCACTCTGGGGCTAGGCTGGCCAGAAACCTCATTCTACAAATGAGTAAGGAAAGAAACCAACAAATACAAACAGACCCTCGAGTTGAGAGACAAAGACTCCATAACCAATTTCTAAGTGAGAGACAAGATTGTAAACTAAACTCCAAGACCATATTCCCGCTGCAGAATGAGTTAGTTACAGCCAAGCGTGCAGCTGCATCATGTATCAAATGTGAGCAGTTTTTTTAAAGTTCCAGATGTGCTAAAAAGTCTGGTTTATGGTTGTCTCTGTTTCTGCCCAAATCCACATGCTCCATCCTAGGTGAAGCAGATATACCTTTCCCTATAGCTACATGCATCAGGACTGGATTTCCTGGAATTATAATGGCAAGGGGATGAGCCGATGACTGAATCCTTTGAATGTCTGAGTCATTATCACAATCCACTTGAGTATTAAGTGCAGCTCTAGGTACCAAGCAACAAAGACATGTATAAATCCAGAATGAAAATGAGCATGAACAGAAATGTAACAACACAGTATGTTTCCCATTAAGTCTGCACTTGGAGAAATGCTCAGAACGAATGATTATAATAATAAGTTGAGTAAGGCCTCTGCTCGGAAGAACACTATCGCTGTGCATCCAGGGTCTTATGACTCCTCATATGATCTGATCCAGTTCTACTACTAAAATTCAAAATTCTGTAACTGTTGAAAACGCAAAAAAGAAAAGTCAAAGAATTTAGGAGGCAACCACATAGACTACTATGCAGATATTTTAAAAAGTAATTAAGATATAATATAAACAAAGAAGACATGAATGCTCTTTAAAGTATCAAATATACAGATATAATCAGGTAGGAAAGGAAATACAGCTGGCAAAATGATAGTCATGCATATCAGTCTTGCTCACTTCTGTATCCTAGGGGACTCAGAGTTCCAGCTCACTGTAGGCACACAGAAGTGCTGAAATTCTCTCCACTGAAAACAGCCAGTGACATCTTGGTGTCTGGTCATTTGTATTGTGCCTTGTCTATTCTGAGACAGTAGGCAAATGCTGGCTAAAGAACCCCACACTAGGTTGAGGACACTTGCTGGGCCATGGCAAGAATGACGTTCATGTTTTCTGGTTTTTTGGGTTTGTTTTGTTTTGTTTTTGTTTTTGTTTTTTACATCCGCTTGCTATTTGGACTCCAAATGTGGCCTGAAAACTTAGCTCCTATAGAATCCGGTATCTCAAACTTTGTTCAGGTGCTCAGTCAAAATATCTGGAAGCCTGAGTTCTGTGGATAACAATGGATAATGATGTGGCAGGTCAAAAGGTCTTTCAGTCTCTCTGGGTTTTTAGCCCTACACCGGAGAAAGGAAATGGACAAATTTTCATTTCAAGGGTTTAGCCTATCAACAAATAAGAGTCTATAATAAGAAGTCATCAGACAGCAAACAGAAAGGCTGTTGCACACATTTCATTTGTCATATACACCTCACTGTAACTTAATTCTTGATGCCTTCTTTGGAATTACCTTTGGGGTGCTGTGCTCAGCCTTGTTCTACCTGGACCATGGGGTAAGGGTAGTTAAAACATTTTATTTTCTTGGTTGTCTATTTTCGAGGAATGGTCTCATTATCGCGGGCTGGTCTCATCTTTACTTCAACTTCTGGTCCTCCAGCCTCCGCCTCCAGGTTGCTGACAAGACAGACATACATACCCACACTTGGTGTTAGGAGACGTAGGGATTGAATTCAGGGCCTCACACATGCTAAGCAAGCACTCTACAGCTAAGCTATGACACTATTTTGTTGCTGGTATTCTCGTTTCGTTCTTCCATACAATCAGTGGGTCTCGTCAGATGAAAGGATTTCCTTGTTCTAGCTGAACTCAGTACAACTTCATTTTCACTCCTGAGTAAAAGCCTATGTATACACAGTCTACTAACATTTATCAGGTACCAATGGTGGACTTAACTGAGCTTTGGGGCACGAAGAATCTGCAGCACCAGAAGAGCCTGCGGTAACATAGTGAGCCTCTGAGATGGGCAAGCCTGTTGCCTACCTCTAGAAACCTAGCTAAATGGCCAATGTGATCTCCTAAGTCAACAAAAGATGTTTTGTACTCAGTCACCCTCACATCTCACTTTAAATGTATTTTTCACAGTTACCAGAGTGCCTCATAAGTTATTATTCCTATATTACAAGGGGGTTTGTTGTTTTGTTTTGTTCTGCTCCCAATCAAAAGCCCAAACAATTTGCTTTAATTATTCCTTTTATTTGGGGGATTATATCAATTCTCCCTTCCCTTCCTCCAACCCCCCCATATGCTCCTTGTTGCTTTCTTTCAAATTCAAAGCCTCTTTTTCATTAGTCACTGTTAGACATATATGTACATGTATATACACATATATATAACTAAATATACAAATGCAACCCCCACAGTCTGTATAGTTTTATTTATATGAGTGTTTTCAGGGCTGAGCATTTGGTGTGGGGCAGCTAATTGGTGTTCTCTTCCCCGGGGAGACTGTGTCTCCTGCTCTCAACTGAAAGCATCTCATTTCAACAACTTTACATCCATCTGATCTCCAGGCTTGTGGTCCAACGATGAAATCTAAGAAATCAAGTCTTACCTCAGCGTCTCACCGTCTCCATTTCTGTGTCACAGCCCCAACAGAATCACAACAGCCAAAAAGTGGGACTCTACAGACATCAGCCTCCAAACTGAACTACTTCTCTCCCTGGTCCATAGACCCAGGCACACTGATAACCCTGTGTTCCCGGAGCCAAAGTAGACAAACAACCACCATTGGCTCAGAGGCTACATCTGCCCACCCAGAAAGCCTTCCTCCATCTTGAAAGGGCAGAGAGCCAGGGCCGGATGAGGAGTCTAGGGGCCCTTCCTGTACAGGCCACCCCACCCTGTTCTTTCTAAGAGGAAGTGGGCTGGAAATCCTGTACACTCATTGTTTTATTAATAAAACCTTTGGAGGAGGAAAGCTTTAGACAGAAATACACATTCACTGGGGAAATTAGGAAGTCAAGGCTCTAATATCCTTATGTTTCTTGTCAACTTTGGTCATCTGAGACTTTTGAAACAAAAACAGAATCCTAGAGCATCTAAATTTGACAAGTTGCTGATGACACATTACACAAAGGCCTGTCATCATTATGTATATTGCCACCCACACAGCAGCATTGTGAAATAAAGAGTGAGCCTCACGTGGGTAGAGAAACTCCATCACATCCGAAGAGGCCTCAATCACAGAACTCCAGCTAGAATAAGATCTATGAACAGATGCACCTAGGCATACAGATGAGAGGCAGGCTTGTAGTAAACATAAGTTCAAAGTCTCTCTCTCTCCCTCCCCCCCTTTCTCTCTCCTCACTATGTAGCCTGAATGGCCTGGGATTCCCTATATAGACCAGCCTGTCCTTGAGCTCACAGAAACTGGCCTGCTTTGCCAATACCCCTTAAGTGCTGCAAATAAAGTCATGCTCTAGCAGCTCCAGCACAAAAGATGCAAGACTGACATGCTTAATGTACAGCCTAATGGCTTGACTAGAAATCTGATTTCTGAAAGCCAGTGTTAGCGCCTGACATCTCTCACACCCGAATCAACCTCTTCTGGGACACAGAAGTCAAGTCTAGGTATATGAGGTGTTTTAGGTTACCTACCTACATGTGGATGAATGACTTCATAGCCTCAAGTTTCCTGGGGAGACCTTCAAACTAAGCAAACAGTTACTGCCACAGTGTTGGTGTGGTTTTTATGCCGTCTTAAACTATATTAACATCCCTTCTTCCTTTCCACAGATAAACTGGCCCAAGTTCTTTGTGAACTCATTCCTAATTAAACACTTTTCAGATTGGGATAGGAGAGGTAAATAGCTCCCTGGAACCACTAATGTTTAGATTCAAGATGAGTGGCTACTTCATTATTTTAAATTAAAGGGATTAGATTCATCAGATTCTTTGGAGTAAAAAGCTGTCAAGTTACCCATACACTTGAATATGCTTTGCTGACTATACTGAGCTGCTTTAATTATCGAAACAATGCCTCATGCTCATAGAAAGCTCTATAATTAATAAAGTCCCAGAAAGGAGAAGCTGACATGGAATTCCACTGGAGATTCTAGTGGACATTTTGATGGATGTCTTTAAGCCCTATATTCACACAGCTCCTTCGAAGCAATGTTAATCTCAAATGTTTATTACAGTCTGTTTCTCATATATTTTGTACCTTGCCAGTATGAATGACATCATAAGCACAAATGTACAACATTCTATTATACAAACACATACTAGAAGCCATCTGGGTCACTTCCTCTGCTCACTATGCATCTTCGGAGATAACCATTTCCATGGAAATAACAGCTAGAAACAGGCTCACTGGAGTCAAAGGACCAACAAATTGTTTCTCAGTTGGTCATAAGAGGCCTTTAAAGGAAAAGGCCTTCTGAGTCATTTCAGCATCTACATTTTTCTCAACCAGCTTTGGCTGAATTTCTAGTCTGTTCCTGCTGCCTTTACTGTTAGCTAAATTTGTACTTGATTTTTAAATTATTCAAAACTGGTAGTTAGCTAGTCATCTCTTGCTAATGAACTATACTGCTTAACAAACTTTCACACTTTGCTAATGATAACCATGTGGGGTGGTATTCTGAACACACTTGGAGTGGGCATGGTACCTATCCTATGTAGAATCTGTTTCTACTTAGTAGATATAACTAGCACTCAGGAGCCCAGGATGTGACAGGGAACAGTGCATATTGAAGCATGGATGGTACACAAAAAGGTGATCTGAAGAAACAGAGTGAATTCTGCTATCAATGGGAGAAGAAATCTGTTCCTTCAGGAGTGTGGTCTAGAACCAAACCTGTTGATAAACAGCTTCTCTACACTTTGCTTTTTTCCTCTTCTCTGGGGTGACTGACTTCACAAGCTCAAAAGACCAAAGCTGGGCTCACAAAAAAAAAAAAAAAAAAAAAAAAAAAAAAAAAAAAAAAAAAAAAAAAGCAAACAAAAAAACAAAAAAACAAAAACCAACAACAACCTCCTGTTAGGATTACTTAATTTTGTTGTGGTTGAGACAGCATCTAGCTCTAGCTGCTTAGAATTCACTATGGTCTAGACCAGGCTAGCCTAGAACTCAACAGAGACCCACCTGCCTCTTTCTACCAAGTGCCAGGATTAATGGTATTAACCAAGTCAACAGTAATGCCAAGAAGTCCTTAATTGGCCCTGTCCTTAAGACAAGCTAGTTCCTTGTGCCTGGGCAGCTAGGGAAAGCTAGAATGGAGTAAAAGTCCCAGTGTAGGTGAGAGCACCACAAGCCTATTTCTAGAACCTTCCAGAGACGTGAACTTGGCAGGATAAGAGATCAGAGACCTGCTTGAATCCTTCCTGCCTATGTCAGCTCTCAAAAGGCCACTGTTCTGAAGGTCAGTGTACTTCTGATCGGAAAGGAGACTGTGTTCAAGCTTCGCCATGGTCAGTACCGCACTGGCAGTTATCAGATAACTTTCTGAGTGGACGTGAGAGTCTCCTCATCTAGACCCTGTTCATAACTTAGCAACGATGCACTGCACACATGGCTCTCTAGCTTCTAAAGCTGATTTAAAATACAAATAGCTAACTAAAAAAGGCAAATTTTGGGGACTCAAAGTGTGTTTCAATAAGCAGTAGAGACAGGAAACTGAAATTCTGCCACATTTCTGATACAGGTGACTGATGTCTGCACAAAATGATACCCAAAAGAAGTTAAAAACACATTGTCTTTGTCTATTTATATTCCATTCTCTTAAGAAGGATCCATGTCTTAGGGTTTCAATTGCTGTGATAAAACCCCATAACTAAAAGCATTTTAAGAAGCAAAGGGTTTATCTGGCTTACATATCCCAGATCATGGGCTACTGAATTAAGCCAAGGCAGGAATTGACTTCATGGAAGAAAGGCACACATTGGCTTGCTCAGATTGCTTTCTTATGCAACCCAGAACCACTTGTCCAGAAGTGGCACCACCCACTGTGGGCGAGGCTGTCACACATCAATCATAAATCAAGAAAATCCCCACAGACATCCCCAGAGGCCCAATCTGATGGAGGCACTTACTCAGTTGAGGTTCCCTCTTTCTAGATGACTGTAGCTTGTTTCAAGTTGACAAAAAAGCAAGATAACTTCTCACTAGCAAAATTAAGTCAGTCAAATGCAAACTACAAAAATCACTTTAAAACTAACTAAAAATTAAAAGAATAAAATAAAAATCTAGGGCTAGAAAGATGGCTCACAGATTAAAGCATTTATTGCGTTTGCAGAGGAGCCCAGGAAGATTCTCAGCAACCTCCTATAACTCACCTTCCTCAAGATCCCTACTGGCTCCTACATGCATGTAGTATACAAAGAAACTCAGGCCTAACACACATACACATATAATACATCTTCTGTTACAAACAGGTTTTAAAATTACCTACTGAAAGAAAACTAGACACACTTCTGTATGTATTGTCAAATAGAGATAAAAGTAATCATTAAAATGCATATAATTAAAATTTACATTTTAGGCTGATCAAAAAAAATGATTTTCTATCAAAGCATGTTGGATGTAATTATAAAACCTTGTACTGGTATAATTTTACTTGTTTTCAGTATTTTTTTTATCCTCATAAAGATATATCATCTTTAACTTACCATCTAATGACTTTTGTCACCTGTCATGAAATCCAGGGGATAAGGAGTTGGGAGTAGCTCAGTGGTTAAGAATGCTTACTGCTCTTCCAGAGGACCCAGGTTAATTTCCCAACACTCACTTTGGATGGCTTGTAATCACTTGTAACTCCAGCTCTAGGGGATACAATACCCTCTTCTGGCTTCCTTGGGTACTTATACTCACATGCACATTCTCCCACATAAATACGCATGCAAACACAGAACTAAGAATAAGAAACTAAATCTCTAAAAAGAAAAGGTAAAAGACAATATAAGAGGTTAAACACCTAAACATCCAGAAAACTGTGCCTCCATCTGCTAAATATAGACAAGATACATTCTGTATTCCAGGCCTATTAGATAATTCAGTGGACCAGAAACAGCTTTGAGAGGCCAAGTAAAAAGGATCAAGAAAACAGTGTGGCATATTAGCCATAGCATTTGGGCCACACAAAATAGATGAATCACACTTCTCAGGGTTTTAAGTAGCACTTGAAATATTCATAAATACCATCACTTTCACCTTCTTCACTCAAGAAATATAATTAAGTATCTACTTCATGCCAAGGAATCTATATACCAATACAGTGGCTACCAGAAGATGGGTGTGGTCCGTAACAGGGTGGTTTCTTACCTAAGACCTTAAAAGTGGACTCAACGGGAAATTGATGGAGGAATATTGCTAAAAAAAAAATAAGAGAAGTGCGGAGGCCGTTTCAAAGGAACTGAAATAAAGTCACCAGGGCTGAATCTGAGCAAGGGAAATGGGAGGGTAGGTGGAGGAAAGACCTTGGGGAGGAGTGGATAACCAGCAGGTTACATGAGATTTTTGAGAATATGAAATTATTATTTCAACTAACATGGTGGGAAGTTAGCACTGAGCATGACAGGCTGCGTGTTGGCGGTTTTTGTGCTGTTGGGTTGTGGGACAGAACATTTGACTGTCGCTAGACATGAAGAGGAGCAAGGGTTATCAGGAACTGGCTGCTCATGTGCCTTTGAGCAGGCAGAATGAGCACAGACTTGCATCCGGGGAGAGGGTCCTGAAGATGACGGATGGTAGCAGAGCAAGAGGTGGCTCTGGCTGAAGAGCCAGGGCACATCCAGGGGAACCTGCATCCAAAACATGGACCAACTAAGGATGGAGGATTGTGGGAAGAACTGGATTGAAAAACATGTTCCAGTTGCAGAAAAGGATTTTTTTTAAAAAACACACAAAGTCTTTATCTTCTATCTTCCAATCAAATTTCATATTAATGATGCTACACAAGAGAAAAATTAGTTCAATATTATCATGGAAGTGTCTCATTTCCTAAATGTCAGTACTTCATCTGACTATTGTTAATCCCAATGCATATTAAATTAACAAACTGTAAGACTCCCAAGACCCCCATTGGTAATGTTTTTTGGTTTTGCTTTGGTTTTTTATCTGTTTTGTTGTTTGGTATTTGTTGTTTGCTTCTTCTTCTTGTTGTTTTGAGACAGTTTAGCTCAAGAAGACCTCACAACTGTGACTATGCTCTATGACTATACATTCTGCTGTAGCCTTGTGGGACTGCAGGTTTATAGGCACATACCACCACACCCGGCTACTGGAAACATTTCTTGAAGAATATTATAGCTGGGCAGTGGTGGCACATGCCTTTACTCTCAGCACTGGGGAGACAAAGGCAGACAGATATCTGTGAGTTTGAGGCCAGCCTGGTCTACAGAACAAATTCCAGGACAGCCAGAGCTACATGAATAAACCCTGTCTCAATATATATATATATATGCTTTTCTTGGTAAAATATGATTGATGCATATCATTTCATCATTTGAAGACTTACTATTTGCTGTACCTTTAAATCCTAAGGAAAGACATCCAGTTCAAACAGGTCCCTTGACTGTGTGAACAATGAATGCCTTACTCAGCTCACTGTGGCATCTGGCACACAGAAGTTATATTAAAGTTCACAGACATGAAAGATAAGGTTAAAGCCTTGAACATAAAAACACTAATCCCTGGATGAGCAACCTACTCTAGGAGATGTCCAAAGGAGAGAAGTCACTTGTATCAAATTCAAACAAGAGAGCCAGAATGGATCCATCAGAAGCAGGATTGACTCAAATGGCAGGTTTAGACACAAGAGTTTTCTCTCCCAGTCAAATCCCATGTCCTAGGAACAAGCTGCAGGACTGCTGGCATCCCTTTCTGTTTCTTGAGTGCCACAAGATTTTTTGTGGCATGGAATCTAAGATTCTGTGCTGGCGGCACAAACACAGAGTGAGAAATCAAAATGGAGAGAAAGCATTTTTAAGTCCTAGAAATCAAGGCTTGACCTATGAGAATGAAGGAGAGAAAGCAGCTGGCACAAACGCTAATCACCTCTTTTGACAGAACCATAATCCTGTTTTGAGAAACCCTGAAGACACGGAGGGTGCAAACACTTTCAGCAAAGAAGTGGGACCCAAAATCTGGATATAAAAATCAAGCTCGTTATTGGCGTATAGTATTAAAGATGTCAGGACAGCTATGTCGTACATGGAGAATGCCGCCAATCTTCAACACCAAAGAGGGCTTTATAGCATCACAGGGAAAGCCAGGATTCCTCTACCCTTGGATCACAGCATGTGGTACATGGACACTCAGGCCCAACACACATAAACACACAATAAATCTTTTCTTAAAACTAACTGGTTTACCTTAACACTAGAAGAAAAAGAGGCCCCGTTGTATGCTTAAATACAGGTAAAGTAATTATCATGAAAATAAAAAAATTTAAACAGTAAAGTTTATCCCAACACAAGTTTTGTGATCAATCTAAAATGTAAATTTTAATCATATAGGTCAATATACAGGTTCCTGTGTCTTTTGGGACTCAAGGTCACTGGATCACAGGCAAAGACTTCCTACCATGACTTACTAATGTCCTCTCCTACCAGGGCTTCCCCCAGAAAGAAGGATGAAACAGAGGCGCTAGCCAGTGCCCAGGTAGATGCAGTCCTGGTGGCAAGGCTACATAAGAGGAGCCCAGATGAATTCTTTCCCATGTTCTGGTCTTAGAGCTCTCCTTGCTGGCCAAACATCCCCAGCACAACAGAACAAGGCACACAGCTACCGCCACAAACCCACAGAGCTGAGATTTTGAAAAGCAGATGTCACAAGAGACTTGCTCAGAACACAGGGCGCTGATCTTCCATCAGAATTTCACAAAGCGGTGTATTTGCCCTCATTCTACCAATTACAAAATCAGATTGGAATGCTCCCAAGCTAATAAAATGTTTACCCTCCAAATGAGCACAGCTATTCAGAAAGGAGCCCTGTAGATATTTCTGGTTGCCAGGGTTGGGCTAGCAAAACAAGGGCACAGCACTAGACTAAATTAATTCTTCCTCACTCACAGAGAACTGATAGAAGCATGACATGGGGTGCTGTTCTGTCTCACTGAACCAAATACAGGAGCCACAGCACCCGAGGCTGGCTGAACTCCCACAGTCAAAGAGAACTACTCCAGGATAGTAATTTGGCCCAAAAGTGTTTTAGTGATAAAAGAATAATTTTACATTTTCAGGGGTGAGCACTACAGCAACTTTGCTTCCAATTTTACAAAGCAGATTAGCTGAAAACATAGTGAAACATATCTCTATGTGCAAGATAAATACCAACAGTCAATGAGGAACAGGCGATCCCACACTTATCCATTACAACCAGGGCTCGATGACAATCCCCTTCTGTTCTCAGAACCTCAGAAACACCATACTTGTTAAAAGCTACATAAAACCACCATGTAGAGAAGACTGTACGGTCAACAGAGAGGGATTTTAAACTTAAAGAAGACAACTATAAAAATATAATTACATTCTGGAAGTGGAAAGTAGAGACATCAGGAGTTCAAGGTCATCCTTAACTATACATAGTAGGAGAAAGCTGATGCCCAACAGTTGCTTTCTGACCTCCACACAAGCACTTTATACAAATATATAAAACGGTGAAATGAAAACTTGAGAATCCACTAATTTGGATTATGTAAGTTTCTAAGCTGGGCAGAGTTAGTTCACCTTTCAGTTAACACTCTCAAGAGCAGGAAACAGTAACAAAGTACTAAGAATGGCAAGGCAGGGTACTTACTTGAAGACAAGCTCCTATTTGTTGAGATTATTAGCAAACATGCTGCTTAGTCACTAATTCCGCTCTTGTTTTTTGGAAAGAACCTAATCTATGCACAAATCCCAGCCTCTTAGGGCCTCTCCCCATCATTCTGTGAGTGTTTCTACCTTCCGTGGGGAAGCAACTGCAGACTCCCATGACTCTACCTGAGCAGCAAAATGATCGGCCTTTGTCACGCCTACATTCACAAGCCACTCAAAAATGCCTTGGCCTGAGCTCAAGGTCAGCATGGATGGCCACAACCTTATCTCCCAATGCCCTTCCTTCCCAAAGCCTCCCTCCAGTCAGACTTCTATCATATCTACACCAGAGGGAGGGAAAAGACAGGGAAGGGCCAGTCAGAAGGCTCAGCCTAACGGCTTCAGTTCATTTTCAGGATCAGGTGGAAGGGGATGACCAACTCCTACACACCGTCCTCTGAGCTCCACATGGGCAACACGGTGTGTTCATGCCTAAATGCAGACCAGACACACAGACACAGACACATGGGGGAAGGGAGAGAGAGAGAGAGAGAGAGAGAGAGAGAGAGAGAGAGAGAGAGAGAGAGAGAGGAGAGAGAGAGAGAGAGAAAATTAAGAGACCCCAGGAAGGGAAAGGAGCTCTACATGCCAGGAACCAGTTGAAGTCTCTCCCCAGCTGAGAATGAACAAATTCCAGTACAATTAATAAAACTGCACACAATGAGTATAGAGATTATATTAATTATTAATATTAATATTAATAAAATTGCACACAATGAGTATAGAGACGATATTTCTCTTCTATAGAGGTTTATCAATAAGAATGTTAAAGCTGCAAAGAAATGTGCATAAGTTGCTCTTCTGGTTGCTGTGACAAAAGATCCTGAAGAGAACAGCTTAGGGGCAGGTATGTTAGGGCAGTTTCCTGACACAGCTCATCAGAGTGGAGAAGGCACTGAGGCAGGGGCATGAGGCAGCTCATGCTGTGTTTACAGCCACTTAGCTCCCTTCCTCCTTTCTGTTCGGCCTGAGCCCCAAACCCATGGAATATTGCTGCTAACATTTAGGATGAGTCCATGCTACCTTAATTAATAATCTACAAAGTTCCTCACAGATATACCCAGTGGTTTGTGTCTATGGTGACTTTAAATCCAACCAGGTAGGCAATCAAGATTTTCCACCACATCATGCTTAAAACCTAAGCAGGCTTGTCCTTACTCCTTCCCAAATGTGAACCAGCAATTACCTGGGAACCTCAGCAAGCAGGCTCCAAACTTTGTTCATAGTAAATACCCTGTGTGGTTTTATCTTCTCTGCTGTGATCCTATTGGATACACATAACTATTGTGAAGAAACTTGAACACTGTTCTGAGAAGCCCATGCCCACATTTGAAGGTTTCAGAAGCATCATATAATGGTAGGAAAAAAAAGAACTGAAATCACTCATATACAAACATACACATCAATGACAATGGGGTACATCAAAAGCCACCTAAATGCCCTCAGTGACCAAAGCTGAAATAACTTGGGCAATACAAATAAAAGCACATAGCTCTGGATTATAACCAGAAATATAAATTACCTATGAATCCATACTGTTAAGTATAAGTGGCATGGTGGATAGCGGGCAGAAGTCCTATACGGTAAAATTCAAAGTGTATTATATAGATGCTTCATCTGAGCATAACTCATCCTGTGTGCGCTACTTGGCAGCAGAAAACAGGTCACACCTACAGAGATAAGCCAAGTTGCTTTTTCTCCTGAAAGGGTACAATGGAAAGAACGGCTCCTTCATTAAAATCCTAAGGCCAATTTCAATTGAAGGACATATGACCAGTACTCCTCCATACTGTCGTGGTCAGACAGGAGAGGAGAGAGGAGAGAGGGGAGAAGGGAGAGGAGAGAGGGGAGAGGGGAGAGGAGAGAGAGAGAGTCTATCAGTCACAGTCTCAAAGTCCAAAAAGACACTGCAGCTAGATAGTATGTGGTATGCATGCCAGTTGTTAGCCTGCAGAGAAGAAACATTATATAAAAAGTAGGAAAGCTTAGCAAAATATGATTCAAATTAATTATAATGTCTCAATTAGTTGTGATTGACACATTAGAAGGTTAAGGCTTATTATTACAAACTGTCTTGAATTTACCATGCTGCCTCACCCCACACTCAGACTATAGTAATTCTATATTCAAAATGTCTACTGTTTCCCCCTACACCCTCCATGCTGCACTGTCCAGCCTTTATATCTTTTCCAATTCATTTTCTATACATTTGCCATAGGTTGTTCTCTAACACAAAAGTTCAAGGATAGGACATCCATGATAAAATTCTTTAAGAGCCCCTATCACCTGGATCGGAGTCAACAAACTTCTTCCATGAATGCCAAGATGGCAAGGTGGGAGGTCTGCAAGCCTCCCCCTCTACCACCACAGCAATGCAAACAGAAATGCCCATATTCCAATAAAATCATTTACATGAAAGCAGGTGGATACCTAAATTTGGACAAAAGGCCATGTTGTGCCTATTACCGGCGTAGAGAACCAGTCCCATGCTTTTCAAACACCAACATCACCTCTCACCCTAGATGAGGCCTGGTTTCTTTGTCTACCTATTCCCCTATAGATGCCCTTCACTTAGAGAAGCACCCTTCTCTGTGAAAATCTTCAAGATCATTCACCCTTCTCTGTGAAAATCTTCAAGATCATTTCATGTGAGAACAATTCCCCCCATTTCTTAACTCATAGATTTAATCCCTAAAACTCATCAGGCAACAGCATTAAAACTCACACATTGTAAGATATGGACTTCATGTCTCTAACCCTCACACTCAGGAGGCTGGGACTGCTGATAGTTCGAGACCAATCTAGGAATAAATTCCGGGATAACGTAAGCTACCAAGTGAGACTGTGTCAAAAAAAAAAAAAAAAAAAAAGAATGAATATAAATGTCATTTAGCTTTACATATCTGTCTTGGTTTTAAAGTCACAAAGCATATAATTGGTTAACCATATACTCCATGCTTTGTAAATACTAGTTGGAATAAAAGCCAATCAACACTACATAACATAATCTAGTTATGAACAGGTGGGTCCTTTAAAAAGAAGTGCTCTGTAATCTAAGTTTGAGGAATCAGGGAGCTGAACGAGTGTTAAGCAGCTTTTTTTTTTTGCAGTGGGAATTCACCAAATTGTGAGTGTCCATAGAAACAAACATCCTACCAAATAATTTTCAGATTTGTTTTGACTATAGAAAATTTGCATATTTTTATCCTCTGTGACCTGCAAAGCAGTTATGGAATTTTTGAAATTAGGCATATATCCATGCTGGGCAGACTAAGAGCTTTAATTCCATCTGTCATCTTGGTAGGCTGAATAACAGCCTACATAAGGGTAACTACGTCCTAGCTCCTAAAGGTTGGAAACGTCTCTTTACAGAGCTAAGGACAGAAAGCCAAGGTGTTGGCGGGGGAGCTTTACAAATGTGATTAGGTGAAAGATACTGAGTTGGAGAGGCCATTTAGGTCCTACACACAATCAAAGGTGTTCTTAATATGTAGAGGCTGGCCTGATACCAAACACAAGAGGAAAAGGCAATGTGACCTCTCAAGGACCTCTAGCTAAGACAGCCCAGCAAAGGGGTCTGGCAGCACCGCAAGCTATAAGAGGCAAGAACAGAGTGTCCTAGAACCTGCAGAGAGGAGCAGCCCTGACCTCACCTTTACTTCAGACCATTAAAACTGATACTGGACTTCAGGCCTACAGGATTATTGAAAAGCAAATTCCTGATGCTTAAGTGGCCAAGTCTGTGACAAGTTGTTACAGCATCCATATGGCCGTATGATGTATACTTAGTATTACTACTGCTTTGTGTTTTGTCCAAACTCCACCTCTGTAACAGCTGCCACTGAAGGCGAATGTTGAACCACTTCTTGTATTCGAAGGTCCTTGTGCTTTAGAGCTTGTAAAATAGAAAGGCCTACAAGTCCTGCAACATCAGTCGAGCTGTGCTGGCCCTGGATGGAGCTGGGCTGCTCTGCTCCACTGGAGTGCAGGTCATCCAGCCATTTGACAGAAAGTGAAACAATCACAGGTGGAATTTACCTCATTATAATAAATGAAGTCAGATTAGCCTTGTCCTTCATAAGGTCACAATTAACCTTGGCTAGGAAAGTTTCACCATCTACTTAAAAGAATAATCAGAAGTGATGACGAAATGCCCTGGATCTGGATTGAACTAGCTGGATTTAAGTTCCAGCTTTAACATTTACTGGTTAGTCACATGACCTTGGTCAAAGTGTTTGTCCTCTGTGACTCAGGAATCTCACATGGAAGGTAGAATGGTGTTTGATAGTGCTTACATAGTTGTTCTGTGAATTAAATTTGCTTATGTACAAAAGTCATTTAGTGTGTGTGTGTATGTGTGTAAGTGAAATGTAAATACTCAGTTAAAATTCAACACACAAAAATAATTATTCAATGATTACTCCTACTAAGAGATTGCATCTACTTTCACCTCAAGCAAAACCTCATTCTTTGATCTTCAGATTCACAAACTACAAAAATTTACAGAGTGGGACATTGAAAATGACCTCAACAAAGAAAGATGAGTGAAAGATCCCTGGTTACATCCTGGACCATTGCTTTTGGTGTCTGGACAAATTACCAGGGTTGACAGTATAAGACATGTGCTTAACTACTGGGTTAATCATGGGACTTATTGGGAAGCTTAAAGTCACTGTCCTTATAAGGAACTCCTGTCTAATCATCCTGATCGTCTGGACTGACAAAAGCAAAATACGGCAACAAAAGTCTACCTCTACCTTAACCGTGAGCCACCAAGGCTCCAACTGGAAGGCTTTGCCTTATCAGTCAGTTGTGCTCAGAGCAACAAACCAAACCATTCTGATGAAGGAAGGGAGGGAGGGAGGGAGGGAGGGAGGGAGGGAGGAGGGAGGGAGGAGGGAGGAGGGAGGGAGGAGGAGGAGGAGGGAGGGGGAGGGAGGGAGGGAGGGAGGGAGGGAGGGAGGGAGGAAAGAAAGAAAGAAAGAAAGAAAGAAAGAAAGAAAGAAAGAAAGAAAGAAAGAAAGAAAGAAAGAAAGAAAGAAAGAAAGAAAGAAAGAAAGAAAGAAAGAAAGAAAGAAAGAGAGAAAGAAAGAGAGAAAGAAAGAAAACCAAAACACCAGGGAAGCTGCAATCCTCCAAGACAAAAGGTTACTGTGTGAAATACAAGTGTCTCCATACCTGTCACTAGTTACCACCATCCCTAAGCGCCACCTACTGCCACTTCTGACAGTTTATACTAATGATTCAGAACGTACCACGCACTTCACACCCTATAGCAAACATCAGATCACCATCAGACCATACATCTGAAAATGCCCAAGCCTCGGACTTGCTTCCTAAAACCTTTCAGAGGAATCTTTTGTGGGGTGTGGTGGCAAGACTGTGTGGAGAATAAAGAATTCAAAGCCAGTCAGGATCCATAGCAAAACTGCCTTTAAAACACGCACCTGTGCACACACACACACAGGCTAGGGATAAAACTCAATGATCATGTATTTGCCTAATACACCAAGGTTTTAGTTACTGCTCAGGAAAAAAAGACAAACAGACAGACAGACAGCCCATGTCTAGGAGGCAGGGGCCCCCGGCTAGGTTGTCTCAGGTACCAATACCAGGTTTCACCAGTAGAAAAAAAGTCTAATTAGGTATTTGTGCTAGAAAACAAGCCAGGAACCTCACAGACATTAACCCTGGAATTTTTCATTACAATGATTCTAGATATTTGCTGAAAATCATCCAAGTAAGTCACTCACTTAGAACTCAGTGAGTCATAGTCTATTTCTAAAATACATTTGAAATGGACTCCGCTTAGTCTACTGTAGCCCACCATATCCCCAGGTTCAAGGTCGTAAATGAAAGGACAGGACCAACTTGGCTCACAAATAAGGTGCCCATATCCATATTAGCCATACACCATCAACGCCAGGGCCTTGTCGAAGGCCAGAGTTGAAGAAAGGGCACAGGATGCAGACAAGGGCTCTGCTTTAAGCAAGTGGCTTGTAGAAGTGGAGAACAATAAATTGGTACTGAAAACACTAATTCTGTTAGTGACTCAAGATCTTGCAAAGCTAATTCAGTATTCAGATCTTCAGTAATTCCAATTTGGTTCCCAGATACAGAAAAATCTCTCTGTCTAAAGATATCAGCTCCCTAGAGGCCAAAGCCTGCCTGCATGGCTAGCTTTTAAAACACTAGGAAATTTGACCTCAAAGTAAAATCTGCAAATGGTGGGGGGAGGTGCTAGAAAACATACTGCACACCAGCACACATTCAGAATTAGGTTCATCTCTTTTCCTATACAACTTTCTTTCTCAGACAAATGCTGAAGCCTCTCTCACCAACTCCTTAGCTTGAATGAAAGGAATATCACATTGCCAAGCTAGAAAAGAAGAACATTCCAGATTGTTCCCTTTCCCCCTCTCCTTCATTTCCAAACATTACTACACTGACCTTGATTCTCCAAGCCCTTGGTTTGGGTTTTCATTAAATCCCAGGGTGAATGCAACAGCAGCCTCCTAAAACATTTCACAGTCGCCAGAGTCACCCTCTCCCATGTACCAAAACTCCCTGAGTAGACTGGTACGCTTATTCTCTTAATTCATTCAGCAAGTATTTTCAGAGTTTCTACTATGCAACAGGCACTGCTCCGGGCCAGAAAACAATGTGGTATGCACACACAGTGCAGAAGCACCCCACCGTGGAGCCAGTGAGGCATGAGGCCTGTGCCAGGGGAGGAAGCAGGAAGAAACTAGGCAGGCTTGAGAGCTGTACTTCATCAAGGGCAGTCAACAAATGTCTCATTCCAGATGGGACACCAAGTTGTCCTGAAGAAAAAGGAAAGAGCAAACATGCCTGGGGATATGTATTCCAGGTAAGATGGTCCAGGTGCCCATAGGAATGCAGGGGTTCAGGACCCAGTCATCAGAGGTGTGATCAGAGACAGCACATAGGACCACACAGTCATAAATACACTCATATCCATTAAGTTCACATGGAATGAAGCCAAAATAGTGTTTTCCATTCAGTAATTCCTTTCATAAATTCCCAGAGAAACTTAAAGGTCTTGGGACGATTAAGAAAAGAACAAGACAAGAAATATAGAGACGAGCATTAGGATTTATCCCGTTTTCTGCTTAGCAATCAACACAGAATTCACAGTCATCACTTTCAAAACAACAGCAAGAAATGCTGGTCCTAAGGTCAACACGTCTGAGAACTGGGGCAAGAACATGAAGAAAAGTATCCCCACCATCACCCACTCTTCCAGCTACCACTGCGCTCTGTGTAGTATGTGGTCCTGTCTGCTGCCAACTTTGAGTCAAGTCAGTACTAATACAGCATGTACGGGATGCTTTGCAGTGTTGCTGATCTTGCTAACACGTTCACATACAAACACTACTGGGCAAAAAAATTGAGAGGCACTTTCCAGATTTGAATATTCACTGAAGGGTACTGTTCTTTGTGAACAGTTTCAAAGTTACTGTTTGATTATCAAAAATGTTTTAGATATTATATGCAAGGAGGAGTATGGTGAATGTTGCATTTACAAGGAGACAGAGCTTAAGAAGCATCATCAGTGGTCATTTAGAAAAACAATTTCTCTTTAGCATGTTTTTGTTTAAAAAAAGAGCAGTTACTCGAAAAAAAAAAAAAAAAAAAAAGAACAAAGACCCAGCACTCATAATATTTAAGCAATGTGGTTATTTAGATGAGGTGGGAGAGAATGACCATTTTACTGTGGTTAACAAAAATATCTTCATTGCTAAAAATTTTAGTAAAATATTCTAAGGAGAAAACAGGTTTTATTTCAAGGAATACATAAAACTGTACACATTTTGTGGTAGAAGCCAGAACCTGCTCTTAAAATCTGAAAGAACAAAGTAAATAAATGCCAATAGCAAAGCTAGAGCAAACAATACAACTATCTTTTTCTATTATGAAGCTGAAAGCAAATTCACAGGAGCCTGAGGAAGTCAGACCTTTTATATTGGGCACTGAGTATACCTGCCCCCTCCCCAGGACCTCACCTTCTATCCACAACCTCAAATGATACACAGGGATAACTGTCCCCAAGAACAGTGGGTTGACAATAGCCCAGCAGAAACAGCAACAGAAATAGAACAGACACTTCATTGGTACTATGGTTCCATTAGTAATTGACATAGAGAGCAAGCACAAGACGCAATTCCAATTTCTATTTCTCAGTCTCGCTAACACTGACAGGTACTCTTGAGAAAGGAGGCACAGAGTGGTTAGGACGGCACACAACTACTGTAAGATGTAGCTTACCACTCAAGGTCTCTGATGTAACCAAAATACTTTCCTGCCTTTATGCATCAGGTCTCTAAGATCGATCGTGTGTTATACTCAGTGAACTCTCATTACTTGTTGCTTTTTAATAAGATTTTTAATTTTAAGGATATTCCATTTAGAGGCACCACATAAGCATCCATCCCTATATATGGCATCTGAGTTCATTACCATCATGAAAAGTGAGCAAGGTACCCCTAGCTCCTTAAATGCTATGCCTAGAACACCCCAGGTAAACTTGGTATGAGGCACACATTGATGGAGAATAGTCCCTGGCATCTTTCCCTGGTTAATGAGGAGCTGGGTGCTGTTGGTGTTAATGGTGAAGATTTCAAAGGCTTTAGACCTAATGTTCACTATGTTTCATGTAAGCATACACTGGTCTGGAAGTTATTCAAGACTGCCCCAGAAATCCATCCTGACCACATCTGGAAGAGAGACCACAATTCTAACACAAACATAAATATGCCTCAGGGGGCACATTCCACATCAAAGACCTGTTGCTAACCCTGTTTAAGGGATGTCCAAGGAAGATCCATAAAATGTGGTTTTACTTGTGATAATCTTATAGTTCAGACTTACTCGTTTTTATAGGCAGTGTCAGTATTCAAATTTCCAACAATAAACCTCAACTCCATCCAGTGAAGCTTCTTTCAAAAGCCTTCCCCCTAGACAGCACCCACCCAGGAAGCTGATGGAATGAGAAGGGGGTGGGAGGGTGTCAGCTTCTGCAATCGGGACTTAATCTTTGAACCAAGAAATCCACCACTCATTTTAATGGCAGAGCAACTGAACTTTAAGAAGTTCAATGCCTTATTAGATGCTATACTGACTGAGTACAGAGTGTGACCCTAGACTTGCTACCTATCAAGAGGGACTAGAGGGTTTTCCCAGAAGTCAGCTGAGACAATTCATTCAGCACAGCGACTACTACCTCCCACAGACGAAAATTAAGAGTCTCATACAGTTAAGAGCTCCAGGCAAATGTCCACAGTGTGGCCTGGTTGTTTACAGAGCGTATTAGACAAAAGCAACATATTAATTATGCCCTATTATAAATTTTAAAAAGGAAAACGCATCTTCTCCTATATAAAGATATTAGGAATTTCAGTTGGTTTACACAAACAGCAGGAAGCATTTGACACCCTCTCAAACACAGGAAGGGTTTTTATCAACATAGGAAAAAGGGAAGCAAAGCAGGTGTAAACAGTTCAGTGGATCCCTGTGGCAACATTTAGTGCCTGTCTTCATTCAGCTTCATATGCATGCCTGGTCACAAATATGTACACATCTGTACATGTGCATTATCTGATTCTTTCCTTGATGATTCCAATGAAACAACTTCCAGGTGTTATGTCAGATATTAAGAAAAAAATATTACCAATGACAAATGCCAGTTAAACTGATGGGGTGACAGGGTCCATGATACAGTTACTGATGATTACCCCCCTTCGGTAGGACCTGACAACAAAGATCAGCAAAGCACAATATCTGTGTCCCAGTACCTCCTGCATGCATGATGGGGTCACTTAAGTCATTGTCATCCGTTATCCACGCTGTATTCTCAGCGTCTTGTGCTCATGCTCCTTCCTCAAAGATTTCCGTGTCTGGAGGGTTTTCCTAAGCCATTTTAAAGGCTGCATTACTTGATAAGAGACCAGAACACTGCAATAGAAGAGTTCTGCTGGTTTTGTTCATTTTTTTTTTTCTATTTGAGTCAGACCTTGTGATTCAGAATAGTCTGAGGATGGAGACCAAGCAGAGCTCCCAAAAATGTTAGTCCTTGCAGTAAACACACACGGTTTTTAAGTTAACAGTTGAAGAACTTGATAACTACTAATATCCATGGAAATAAACATTAGGAGCTAAGAGGCCTGGTCTCTCAATCTTGAACTGGTAGCGTGGCCTTGGTCAGGCAAATCATACCTTCTCTGGGTCTGCTGTATCACACCTTATATGGCATGTATGTTCTTACCATGTTGGCAGCGACAGTACAAGCACTTTGCATGAGTCAACTCATTAAATCCCACAACAACACTATAAAGTAGGTGTCACCACACTTATTTGTCAACTAGGCAAACAGAAGCACAGAGGGATGCTGACAAGAGCATGAAGGACACAGGCCATGGGGGCATCACTGTTGGATTAGCGATATCCACCACTCCTTCCAACTTAAACCTTCTATGAAATTTCAATAATGAGCTATACTTTAATTGGTCATATTTATGCCACCCTCTTCAAACTGGTCAATGTTTGCCATAATAACAAATCCCTCATCTTTAAATAATAAAATACTTAAAAGCACCTAAGACACTGGCAGTGCTCACTTTAATAAAAGGCTAACCTAAAGTGCTTCATGGGCTTCCGGTTTTAGTCAGTTCATACATGCAGTAAGAAGACCTAAGCTCATGGAACCTAAAGGCATAAGGATATTGTGTCCTAACAGGGCTTGGAATCAACCACAACCCATCTACATCCTCATCCATTTCAGGCAGACCTCTTCTAATAGAAGCTCCACCCCATCCAATGCTCACCCCTACTCCCCGACAAAGAAGAAGAGGCTACAGTGACATCCGGAAGCCAGCAAGAAGCACACCATTATCTGAGTTCAGAACAGTTAACAAAAAGTGATAAAATAAAAAATGTACAAAGACAGTGTGAAAAAATCATCCTTGTTTATGTACACCTCTCTTTTCTAATTTTTTAGCTTTTGAAATCCTTGTCTCTTCCCAGACCAACTCAGTCCTCATGGTAAATAAATGGACAAGACTGCTAGTTTCTAGATTAATTATTCTAGGACTCCGCTATATATAAAAAATAAATGTCTGGCCAACATGTAAATTCCCAGCTCAAATTCTGTACTCATAGGTGACAGTATGTATGGTAGATCAATCTACTGTAAGGTGTAGAAGTCTATGCTGACAAACATCAGTATACTGTATACTGTAGCTATTCATACAAATGCAAGCTTATACACATACGTGCACATATTCACATGTGTACGCATACACATTCTCTCTCTCTCTCTCTCTCTCTCTCTCTCTCTCTCTCTCTCTCTCTCTTTCTCTCTCTCTCTTTCTCTCTCTCTCTCTCTGTAGAAGCAGTAACAGCAGCTACCACCTTCCCCCATCATCTCTCTGGTGTGGATAGTTGGGAAAGTACACTTTGAAAAGTACTACTGCAGATGTTTCAAGGGCAAAGTTATATGCTTTTCAATCCCAGCTTAAATGCACTCAGTAGTACTCCCACTCAGAAATGACTGGGTTTCCACCAAGTCTTTCCTACACATCTGCTCACAATTCCAGGAGCACCGCCTTTAAAACAGACATCCCTGCCCTGCGTTAGTCACTGCTATGGCCCTCCTAGAAAGAAAAATCTCAGTACCAAAGTCGATGACAGCTTCAGTAATTCATCCCTAGCCCCAACCACCTGCCTTGGTAACATCAGAGCAATAACTCCCCCCAGGAACTAATAAGCACTCACCAGACAGTGGCTTCCTGTTATGCATTTGATGTATAGAACATGTACTAACAGCTCATGAGACGCTTCATAGTCAGTCCCTAGACATCACTGCTTTAAGATTCATCAATCTCTGGCCAAATGCAAGTAGGAACTTGCACACTCATGCCTAAAGGAAAGATATTCTATGCACACAGGACAAGCAGTCTGAGCACACCATGCTGATGGGTCACTACTTCTATTAAAACTATATTACAACAGAGTGAAAAAGAACCTCTCTAAACCCTGTCACTGAAAACCACACCAAATCCTCTTATATAAAGTGTTCTTCTTAGACTCATTTCCTATGCAATCAATCCCATAGTGACTGGAGTTTGAGTTACAGGAATCCACAGGCAAAGCGTTTCCAGTTACACTTGTGTATGCTTTGAATGAAATTACTGACATTCTATCTCAAATGCCACAAGTGGCCAAGACACCTGCTCCAAGTGCTCCAGACCAGCCCTCCCCAGATCCTGCCAGTGAACAGGCCTCTAAGAGGCTGGAGAGCCTTGACTTAGAAGAAAGATAGGTACCACTCAAGCCTGGAAAACACCAGCCATCAGACCAAGCTCAATAACCTCTCCTCCAACACAATACTCTTGTGCCAATACATGCTCCTGTTCCAGCCACTACAACACAAAGTTTACCTCCACAGTGACCACAACCTGGGATGTAGCATGAACTCTAGCTCTCCCGAATCTGCCACACAGGGCACAGATACTCACCCAGGCAAGATGGATCTGTCACATAGGAAACAGAAAAGACCTGTCACAAGGAAGTGACGGGTACAATCGGGACTCTGTATGGAAGGGGTCGGGGGAGAAGGCCAAGTTCAGCATGGGTGGGAGTAAGGTGTCTAGATAAGCAAACCCTGATGGAGGGGCTGCTAGTCAGGTAAGCCTGCTCATTAAATGCTTCTGATAAAAGTAGAATATTGTAAACTCCAATAGGACTGTGTGCTCTGAGATGAGTGCGTAAGTATTTTCTGCATGTGTTACTCATTCCGCAGAAGCAGGTCCTGGTGCCTCTGTGTCTCTGCTCTATCACTGGTGGGATACAGGCTCTGCCCCTCATCTGACACTTTGACACTTTTCCCACCCCTTACTAGAAGCGACATGCCAGTCAACATCACTTAATTTTCTCAATAGAATTTTTTGCATTGATCTGTTTTTTTCACCTGATAATTAAGTCATGCTCTCCCCCCAGCTCCCCCCCACCACCACCAACAACAAGCTTTCTGAGCGCAAAAGCCCAGGCTTAGAAGAGTCTGGCAGACACATAATGGGTATTCAGAGAAGTGGGCGGAGTGTGGGGAGGTGATGTTTGGGGGCTATTCTGTAAGATGATGCTTATGGGGAAGCAGAAAGGAAGGAAGGAGGGAGGGAAGGAAAGAAGGAACAACCATGTGGTACACACTTTGAAGCGGAAGAGCTCTAGCCAGCCTGAACTACGTATGAGATCAATCAATCTTGGGGTCGGGGAATAAACCTATCAAAAAGTGTGATGATCAAAAATCTATAAGCCAACAGGGTCTAGTGGCTCAAACTTATCCCAGCTATTCAAGAGACAGGAAGCTTAGAGGATCAAGACCAGCCTAGGCTACAGAGTGAGTTCAAGGTCTGCCAGAACAACTTAAGGAGACCATGTGTCTAATGAAATGGAGGGCTGGGATCTAGCTCAGTGGCTGTGCATTTGCCTAGCTTGCACAGGTCCTAGGTCCAACCTGCAGGATGGCACACAGACAATAAAAATACCACCCATTCTCCTACCGAGGACTGTCCTGCTGTCTCTACACAGAGGGCAGCAATGAGCATGTGGGTAGCACTGAATCCTACCTGCTACGGCTCTTTGGAATAGACTAGCAAGCAGTATGTTCAGAGCAGACACTGAGGAAGGATTGGTGAAGCTTCCTTAGACATATCTGCATAAGTAGTTAAGGACATAGGCCTGGGAACCAACTCCACAGTTAAAATTCCAACTCTATCCCTGAAGGTCCCGGACAAGTAACTCACCTCTCAGCCCTTCATTTTCACCATGTGCTACTGAGTCCAGAGAACAGCACAGCCTCTACCCCTTTGCCTCTATTTGGCCCAGAAAAGTTTACCCTCTTCCTTGAAGAACAATTTTAGAAGCTGGTATAATTATATTCAGTGTTTGGGCTGATTGGGATGGGGGTGAACACGAGTATGGGGAGGCTCACCCCATGAGAGATGACAAAAGGCCATCATCTCTTCCACAATGACACTTAATGTGTGACGTGGGAATGTCTTTCTGTATGCTGTGAATATCAGTCTTTAAATAAAGAAACTGTTTTGGCCCATGACAGGCACCATAGAAGAAGTAGGTGGGGAATCAGAATAGGTAGGAAAGGGAGGGCGGAGTCAGAGAGAGACTGAGCCAGCTGCCCAAGAAGAAGCATGTAAGGAACAGAGGTGAGCCACGGGCCACATGGCAGGGCAGATTGATGAGAATGGGTTGAGTTAAGATGAGAGAGCACGCTAGCAATGTGCCTGAGCCATAGGCCAAACAGCATAAAGTTAATATAAGTGTCTGAATCATTTCTGGGGGCCTGAGCAGTGGCGGGCAGCTAAGGGGTCTGGGGCTGCAGGTCTGTGGGTCTGGGCCTCAGGCAGCCCCGGGACCAGGAAACCTCATTGTAACAAGTGTGCAGTCACAGGCTCCCTCTAACCCAGAAGTCTAGAGCAAGCAACACTTAGACCATGCAGGATTTGGACAGTGGCAAGGGTGTCCTCACTTAGGCGTCAAAAGGTGGTGGCTCATTTTCCTGCAGGACTCTTTACAACCTGGTTTCCTTTGGTGGCTATCTTAAAATGGGGTGGGGTTTGTTTGTTTGGTTGTTTGGTTGGTTGGTTGGTTGGTTGGTTGTTTGGTTGGTTGGTTGGTTTCGTTTGGTTTTTCACTATTCTTGAAATGAAGAGATTTTTATTTTCTCTTACGTGATGTATGAGGTTTCTGAACCAATCTTTCCAGCCTAGCCTCCTGGCCTGGACTTTTTGGCCTAGCACGGTGACCCAGACTTTCAGAGCCACAGTCCTGTAGCCCTATTGAAACACACAGATACTTGTGTTAATTGTATGCTGATTGACCTGGGGCCCAGGCATATATATAACTTGCTAACTCTTTACCCTTAAACTAACCCATAGTTCTTATCCTGTTCAGCCATTCAGCTCAGTACCTTTCTCAGAGCAGCATAGTTGTCCTTTGCATTTTCTACCTTCTCTGTGGCATTTCTGCTCTGTTCTTCCTGTTCTCTGAGTTTTCTTAGTCTGGTAGCCCTGCCCACACTTCCTGTCTGCCTTTGGCCAATCAGCATTTTTATTAAACCAGTAGGCTTGGCAATTATTTACAATGTAACATCATTCCACTATACTTAAGTTCTCATTTGTAACCAAGAACATAAGGATATTATTGGGAAAATCTGGGCAACTTTTAACTCTCAGAAATGCAGGGATGTAAATAAAAGGAAACTCAAAGCTTGACTTTGCTCATGTAAAGTGCAACAAATACATGTGGACTGTGCATTGGTTAGGTGTGAGCATGCCCCAGCACACATGTGAATGTCAGAAAACAACCTTCAAAGTTGGCCCTCACCTTCTACCTTAACACAGGGCCTCCGTTCTATTCACAGCTGCACATTAACACAAGGCTAGCTGCCTGTCAAGGACCTTTGAATTGTCCTTTCTGTGCCTCCATCTCTCCATAGCAGCCTTGGCAATGCAGATGCATATTACTCCATCTGGTTTCACACGGCTTCTGAGGATTCAAATTCAGATCTTTATATTTGCACAAGAGTTTCATTCACTGCACCTTCTCTCCAGCCTCCTTTCTCCCTCTGTCCCTTTCTCTCCCTCCCCTACCATAAACCTTAGCTGTTAATCCTTTGTTTCTGAAAGCAGGTGCATTCTCTGCTTACTTGTACAGAAAGGCAGAGAATATATTGATATTCTGTTTTATCATGTAGATAGCTTCTATGTCCATGTTCAGATCTATCTCTGATTCTTATACATTTATAGCCTAGGGCTATTAAATTCCCCATCACTCAAGCCCACATACTAAATCTTCATTAATGGCCCACTGTAAGGCTCTATGATATGTACTTACAGTTCAATTCAAGGCAAGCAGAAATGCTGCACTTCAAATTCAACTGCAAGTTTTGTAATTTGTGCTTGGAAATTGTTGGTTTAAATATAAAACACAAATTGTTTGGTAAGCATCTGGGGTCATACACAATACAAATACAAGGGTACAAATGTAAAACATGCCAAATAGTGATCCGAGAACCCAAAGGAAACCACAAACAAGATTGGTTTGACCCATGTGGCATTAGTTTTAAGGATTTTAGTACATTACTTAAAAATCTGCATTTCCATGAATATTGGACAATCTTCCACAGGCACTTCTCTACCTGGATGCCACTGGAAATGATAAACAGGCTATAAGCAGCATCTGCTCCTGTTAGAAGGGACACCAGGCCCCTGGTATGCCACATGTTCATCCCCCAATGTTGTCTGACCTCTGGCACACATCACCAGAAGTGTTACACACTGGTGTGGAGAGATCTCAGTTTGGGATGTTTGTTTTATACACATTACAAAAGGCAAGACATAACCACACAAACCCACATGTATTTCAAATGTTTTAAAATAAAACTCTCCTTTTCCATGGAGGAAAAAAAAAGAAAACACCCTTTCCCGTGTCCTTACATGTCTCCTCGATTTTGGATTTTCCAGAAACGGAGAGCTTTTAAAAATCACTGTATCTTATTTATTTACTGTATTATTTAAATATTTTCAAGATTTGACAAGATGCTATGCTTCTGTCACATGCATACTGCTGCCCCTTTGAGGACATTTGCCCAGTTCACTAGAAAGGAAGCAACTGGGCTAAAATCTCAAAGTGTTTCGACTGTGTTTGTCTCGACCATCGTGATTCTCAAATATGCAAAATCCTGATTTTATAAGCAGAAAGTAGGATTATCAAGGCAAGATTTCTGAGCAATCAACAATGCATGTATTTGTTCCTTCCAGCCTTTCCCTCCCATCTACCCAGAGAAGGCAAATGGAAGACCTTCCATGCAGTCCTGAAGAAGGCTATAAAGCAGTGACTACTCAGTAATGCTTTACAACCAGGAACTGCTTAGAGATGGGAGGGAGAAAATGAAGGGACAGATGTGTGAAATGATAAAGTGAACCTTCTCATGTGGCCAAAGGCTCCATCAAAGCTCTTGACTCTTTTTCCACTTCCTCCACATACAAGAATTTCCTTCCTTCTCCATCTGAGCCACATCATTACAGCTACCATTGCCAGCAACCACATCACCACTCTGAAACTCATCTTCCCAATACTCTCCCCAAAAGTAAAGGCTGACTTTAAAAAAATAAGATAAAATAAAATAGCATACCCAAACTTGCATTTGCATCCCCCTACACACATAGCAAAAAAGAAGCCAATAAATAAATATATAAATAAGTAAGTAAGTAAGTAAGTAAGTAAGTAAGTAAGTAAGTAAGTAAGTAAGTAAATAAATAAATAAATAAATAAATAAATAAATAAATAAATAAATAAATAAATAAGGAGGTTAATGCTACAGAATACACCCACATACACAGTGAGTGATATGGACTAGAAAGTTGTTTCTCAGAAGGGTGAATGACTCAGGGAATGTAACTGACAGATGGAGAAATCAGTTACTTTTTTCTGTAAGGAGGCCAATAGCATGTGGTCATGAAAAGCATAAGCTTTGGTGACAAGTGGGCCTGAAGCAGTGTATGCTGAGCAGAAACTTTCCCCTCCCAGAGTTGTTCTGTTGCTTCCTGGAAAAAAAAGGTTACAAGCCCCAAGATGGGGTCTAGGCCCCAGTGTGTGTCATGAAAGCGGCATGGTGATCAGCCTCCTGGCAGCCCTATGTCAGAGCTGGCTGCCTGCCAACCACCTAAGAATGGACCCTGTATTTCTTAGAATAGCTGTGCATTGAGCTGGGATCTCCAGGGTCCTGAGGGAATGCTTGTCTTGGCTTTCCTCAGCTCTTATCTCAGAAAGAGACTCTGCAAACAAAAGGCATACGTCTTCACTGCTTAACCAGCTTTCAGCCCCTGAAGAAAATGTGTTGTCTTGGTCCTTCAATACTAAAGACATGAAAGAAACAGATCTCAATTATGTAAAATCACTGAGTACAACAGAAACCTCTTCCAGGAAATCCACTATTGATCCTCAAGTCTATCCTTATAATGCCAATAATTCTAAAAATATGAACATTCATTTAGAACTTCGATGATTCTAAAGATATTCTTTTAACAATCCTGAAAAAGAAGTCAATATAAGCCAGCGATTCTCAATCTATGGGTCACAACCCCTTTGGGAGTCAAGGAACCCTTTCGCAGGGGTCGCCTAAGACCATCAGAAAACACAGATATTTACATATTAATTCATAACAGTAGCAAAATTACATTTGTAAAGCACAAAGGAAATAACTTTATGGATGGGCATCATCACAACATGAGGAACTGTATTCAAGGGTCACAGCAGACGAAAAGTTGGACCACAGAGCCTATCAGCATAGACTACCACCACCAAACATAGCAGCAAAAACTAATCGCAGAGGTTCGGAGGCAGAGGCCTCTCTGTGAGTTCAGGCCAGCCACAATTTTACATAATGGACCCCTCTATGACTACTAGTACTGTTGCAGGAGATATTAAATTCTACCAAAACTGAAAAGAAATGATGAATGCTGGACATGTGGTGCATGCTTATGATCCCCACACAGGGCACAAGGATCCAGAGCTCAATGCCAGCCTGCCTAAGTCACACATTTGTGGGCGGCCTGAAGCACAGAATGAGACCTTGCCACAAGGGCCTTGATAGGATCAGTGTCCTTTGCCTTGAATCTGAGATAGGGAAGAATCCAAGAACCCTCAATAATATACTAATGGGACTCAAATTGGGAACAGTGTGGACAAGGTAGGAGGCTAAGAGGCCACAGCTCTTACCCCTGGCCAGTTGCAAGCATCAAACTTCTAATCAAGCCACTGGCAAGGAAAAAAAAAAAAAAAAAAAAGTGGCTGCCAGATAAATTCAGCTTGCTTTATGAGGAGAAGAAATATTTTCTATCTTTACCAGGTTGTGTTGCTAATGTCCTGGGAGTTCCCAGAAAAGCATCATGAACTGACAATATGAACTCGAACAGCTTATACTTCAAGAGACCACAGTAGGCATTAAAAAAATGTGGCTTAAAAATCAAAGGGATAGCAATGAGGAAAACATGTTGGAATCTGGATGCAATCCAAACAGAGCCTGGTACCCTTTCCATTCTCCTCCAAGGAGCACTGTTGCTTCTGGAAAGGTATTGGCACCATACAGAGTCAGCACAAAACATGATTATAAATATAGCAGGCTAACACACAATAGTATGATGACATTTGTTGTGTGTTAGTGCTATGTGTCCAGCATCCTGCAAAGCATTATAGGTAGTATGTACACACACACACACATATATATAGCTTCAGTTTAAAATCTATAAACTCTCTATATACAGAATGCTTATAAACATATAAACACATTACTTACACACAAGTAAGCCTTATAATTACCCTGAGGCAAATGGCATACCCACTTGGTGGATGAAAAAAAATCTATAAATGTAAAAGGATAAATGTCCTCTCCACAGTTATAGTCAGGGAGGGAAGAGTTGTCTGTGCTTTTTCAAACTATATTACTAAAGAAAGTTCTCTGGACAACTGACAGCCACACAGGACGGTGGCACAGTAACATCATGCATCTAATAAATGGGCTGACAAGGCCAGCAATCAATCAATCTCTCTCTCTCTCTCTCTCTCTCTCTCTCTCTCTCTCTCTCTCTCTCTCTCTCTCTCTCTCTCTCTGGAGAGAATCATCACTGGTGTTCCCTCAGAATTAATCAATCACATGATCATACTATTTTGAGTTAATTCAGCTTTCAGAACAAAGACCCCTCCTTCAAAGTTTACAGCCCTTCTTTTGGAAAAAATAAAGCAACCCCTGAGAGCATTACTATAAATTATAATTGTAACCAAGGATTATGGACTACTGCCTAGGGTAAGCTACCTGCCAGAGGTTCCCAGGATAACTTTAGAGTTGGTGTGGAAAAGGGGAAGAGAAGTGAGCAAAACCAGCTGCTTCAAGTGTGCAGTTTGTAAGACCTGGCAGGCTGTGAGCCAGAGAGACAATGCCCACTTCAACTCCAGTGTTAGAAGCTAAGGTTTTGTTCAGCAGTGTCTCTGAGGAAGTTTCCATTGCCCAGATTCCAACTCCACAGTCTTGGTAAAGTTAACAGCAAACAGTACTGTGCAGTCAATTGTTGGGGTTTCTACACCTGACCTTAGACAAAAAGCTGGAGAACAATCGATTGATTCTGAAACCAACTGTAAGCTGTAAATGACTGTGTCTCTCTTTTCCTGTTGCCGTGACAAGCTGCTCTGACAGAAGCAACGCTGAAAAGAGAGGTCTTGCTTTGGCTCACAGACCAAGGGAACAATCCATCATGGTGAGGAAGTCCTCTGAAGAGGAACTTGATCGAGGCAGCTAGTCACTTGTGTCCAGAGTTAGGAAGCAGACGGAGTTGAATGCTTGGGCCCAACACACTTTTCTTTTAAGATGGTCCAGAGTTTGCCACTGGGGTAGACAGGCCTTCTCACTTCACTTGACCTACCAGGCAGCATTGCACACGCATACCAGGCCCATCCCCAGGATCCTAGAGCCCAAGTTGACAACTGAGATGGCATCCTTCATAGGCCCGCTAACAGAAAGGTGCGTTGGATTGTCCTCTGCTCTCTCTGCATTCTCTCCTCTTGTCCTGTATGTTACTCATCTCCTTAACCGGCATGTCGGTGGATTATCAAAACTTAAGAGTTGTCTTAGTTGGGGTTTCAATTGCTGTGAAGAGACACCATGACCATGGAAACTCTTATAAAGGAGAACATTTAATTGGGTCTGGCTTACAGGTTCTGAGGTTTAGTCCATTATCATCGTGATGGGAAGCATGGTGGCATGCAGGCAGACATGGTGCTGGGGAAGGAGCCAAGAGCTCTACATCTGGTTCAGCAGGCAGCAGGAAGAGAGAGTGAGAGCGTCTGAGACCTCAAAGCCTGCCTCCAGAAACACACCACCTCCAACAAAATCACATGTCCTAATAAGCCCTTCAAATAATGCCACTTCCTATGAGCCAACGGGGGACATTTTCATTCAAAACACTGAAACAGTTTTTGACTGGGGCCTGAAACTCTGGTTACAACTTGGGCCAACCGAGCCAGGATAAAGATGTCTTTTGACATCAGCACTCACTCATAGCAGGGCAACCCTGGTCCCAGACGAAAGAATGGATTGTCCCACAAAGCTACTGGGATCACCTTTAGTCCAGAGATTTTTCCTTTTCTCCTAACCTCTGCCAGGGTCAGCCACTTCCTACCACTACTCAGTGATGCACAGAAATCAGTGTTTGAACTCCACAGGATCAAAACACTGACCCTTAGGTGTTTCTGAATCAGTGTTCCTAGGGCCTTGAATTTCCTTTTCCTGGTCACTATGGGCATTTCTCATTTATCTGAGAGGCCTTATTCTGGAAATCTTTTGAGCAAATCAACATTGACTTGAAGTACTTGGACATTTATTCAAGTGGAAAGAGATACAAAGTCCAGTGACCCAACAGTGCCCTAGGAAATCTCTACTGTAACTTGCAGAACCATAGGAAATACTAAGTCTACATGATCTATTTGCCCCTTTGGGAGAATTCTAGCTGCCTAGTCTTCTGTAAACCACAAAACTCAGAGAAATTAATGTAACTACCTTGAGGTATATTTTTCATATTAGTCTGTGTCTATAATGACTGTTCTGACAAAGGATGGGTAATTTGATGGATGCAGCAACAATCACATTAGTTACACACAAAACACAGCAGATTCAGAAGGCACAGGCTTCTCAGCAGTCCATGCAACTCTGTCTAAAATAGACTACTACATTCTAGGAACATTTCCTGCTCTTGAATGGGGACTCTCATGGGCCCTCTGGGAATCAATCTCCCATAAGGGTTGGTGAGCCTGCATCATGAGGGAGTCCACAACACTTGCTGTTGGGGTTCTAAGAACCAAGTGAAAGTGCTCCCATCAAAATCACTATTTAACTGTGAGGCAGTAGTTGAGAGTGGATGTGCTTTCAGTGGCACTGGATATTGTAGTAATGGGAATCACGTAAAGGAGCTGCTGTCTGTACATCCTGTTCTTCTCACCTGATGACTTCTAAAACAACTGGTAAGGTCCTTACTTTATGGCAGACCCAGCTCAACTTCAAATGTTTAAGAGTTCATTGTAACTCAAGAATAAGAAGCAAGTAAAATACAATAAAATGTTTTAAAATAAACAAAGCCGCTTCTTCCAGAAAGACTTGTTAAAGTCACATTAAAATGTCTCCATGTCACGGGTGGAAAGACAAAGTGCTCACCATGCATGCTTGAGAGCTTGAGACTGGGCTTCAGAGCCCTGTTCAAAACAATAAAACAAAACATGACAAACAATCATGACAGCATATATTTGGAATCCCAGCAGGGGAATTAGAGGTACATAAACTCCAAGGGGTGACCCAATCAAACTTCACCAGCTCCAGGCCACTGAGAGACCCCGTCTCAAAAAGCCAGACAGTCAGTTCCTCTTAGAAATGACTTCAAAGGTTGTTCCCTCCACACGCAAGTGCATACATGTGTAAGTGCACCAGCACACACACATTCATGCACATACACACACATGCGCCCTAATATAAACACAAAATGGCTTGGCCATGTGGACGATGTTCATTATTGGTTTTAGCCCCTCATAACTTAGATTCAGTTCTCACAAGTGAGTTTTCATAAATTCGTAAAGTATGAACAGTTTAAGGTTCCTCTTCTCCTATGGTCTTTGCTAAGGGTATTATTAAGAATTAAGACTCTAACTAACACGTGAAGTTACACATACAAAAAAAACTGAAGAATTTAAGTTCTCTTTTGGTAAAAAGACATATTTTACTCTAAGTAAAAATGGTATCCAAGTAAGATACGAGCTCAAAGCTTCTGTATGAGCCAGAAAAGGAAGCACCAGAATAGGAGAAACAGACAGCCAGGACAGGCTAAAGCCTTTAATCCCAGTACTTGGGAGGCAGAGGCAAGGGGAGCTCTGTGAGTTCAAGGCCAGCCTGATCTAACTATGAGTTTCAAGATAGCCAAAACAGTTTCAAAGAGAAAGCCTGGGGGGCGGGGACGCTTAAGAAGAACAGCATCAGAAACCCACAAAGGAAATTAAAGGATACTTAGAAAGTCCAGAGAAAAATATGGGCAATTTCCAAAGCCAAACTCTTATGGGCATAAACAGTCTGGAAGGTTCCAGAACAGCAACAGTAGCTGCCCTAAGTGCCACACAAAAGTGTGCCTTCAAAGCGGTCGTCATCCAGGACAAGAGACAAAAAAGCTCTGGAGTCAAACTACACCACAGAGCAGTGGTCCTCAACTTGCCTAACTGTCACCCTTTATTACAGTTCCTCATGCTGTGGTGACCCCAGCCATAAAAATTCATGGTTACTTTATAGTTATAATTTTGTTACTGTTATTAACTGTAATGTGAATACCTGTTAGGATATATGATTCAAGTTCCCACAGGGGTCATGACCCATAGATGAGAATCACTGCTATAGATCCAAAGGACTCACCAGATATACATACAAAATACCGAATCCAGCAGATTCAGAGGTGGTCTTCTCGGCAGCCTCCAGAGCTCACACGAGGCCACAAACCAAGTCTTAGAAAACATACAACAAAGTAATTCCTTCCATCTTATCAGATTACAATGCAATAAATCCAGAAATCAAAAAGTAAAATGACAGAAATAAGGAGACTAAACAAAGTGCTCACCGATGGTCGGTCAGCAGGTCACTAAAGAAAACTAAGATGACACTTAGAGACCCCTGAAGCAAAGAAAATGAAACCCAGTTTATCAGACACTTTGCGAGATGGCCACGGCACAGGGGAGTTTATGCATGCAGTGCTTACACTATGAAAATGAGGAGGAGCTCAAATAAATAATGCAATGTTGGAACCTCAACTCTTATAAAAGCAAGAAAAATCCAAACCCCAGAGCAGCAGACAGGAGGAAATAATGATGAGAAGTAAAGATAGGAAGACAAAAACAACAATCCACAGACTCAAGAGCATGGTTCTTTGTAAAACTAAAACACTGACACACTGCTACCCAAGCTTGCCAAGAGAGAGAGACAGACAGACAGAAAGATGGGCAGACAGACAGACACAGAAACCAAGTTTTTTTTTTTTAAAAAAAAAAAAGGGGGGGGCAGTTTCAACAAATTACAGTGAAATTCAAAGACTCACTGGGCAGTAGTTTGAAATTTTACATCCCATAAACCATGAAAGTCAGAAGCAAATGGATCTGGTCACAGACACACATAAACTACCAAAATCAGGTCATGAGGATACACAATATAAACAGACCCACAGCAGCTAGGAAGATGGAGAAGTCCAAGGCCAAGCAGACGCACCAGCAAAGCTACCAAACTTTCAAAAGCTACGACCACTGTTCACACTGTTCCACAGAAGAAAATGGAAAGGCACACTGTCAAACACATCTACTCTGACACCAAAACAGGGTAACAACAAAGAAAACTTGGGACCAATTTCATTGAAGACCATGAACACAAAAATCCATAATAAAAATTTTGCAAACTAAACTTACAAACATCACCCAATTGGCTTCATTCCATGATACAAGTTTGGCTCAACATACAGAATTTGGTATGTATAATATGTATGTAAACATACTTTCAGTCAGAAAGCATATGATCATCTCAACAGATGTGAAAAAGCTCTTTGACAAAAACATTCCTTCAAGAAAATAGGCAAAATGAAATGGGAAGTTATTTATAAAAGCAACCTACCACGGACAAATTATACCATTGCTTAAATGGAAAACAAACTTAAGCTTATTCAAAAAAGTATAATTGGGGCAACTCTTACAGTCCTAGTCTATTACATATAAATCATAATTTTCACTTTAAAATGCTATATAAAATGAAAGTGAACAGGCCTATCAGCTAGCAAACTTCTTCCAACGTTCTATCCTGGTCTGGTCTAATTTTGTTATCCTATAGCGTCCATCTTTCTCAAAAGCATTTACTGTCCATTGAAAACTGCTCTAACAGGTATTTGTTTTTCAAACTATTAATTCTTCAGACATTTGCTCTGTAAATGTTCTATTCTCCTTGTAGAGCTTTGAATCTGCTGTGTGATGATATTCTACAGAAAGGCACCTTCTAACAAAATCCCCTGAGCAACATTTTTGAGAGATGCTAAGAATTACCACAAAACAGACCTGAGGACTCCAGATAAGTTTCTAATTGCTTGAATTTCGTCAAAAGGGTTTCTGGCACTGACCCTTTATGATCTGACTGCTGTGTACACACACACACACACACACACACACACACACACCCACACACACCCACAAGATCTGATCAGATCAGACCAAAGGGAAAATATCGCATCCCAGTGACAGGGGCCCATCAAGACTAAACAGGATGGTTTATCAGTGATGTCACCAGAAGGAACTATGCAAAGGATGGGAAGCAGTTTGTCAGGACTGAAATGAACTCTGGGCATGCTGGCACATACCTATATGGAGGCGAAAGCAGGACTCCCTCAAGCTCAAGAACAGCCTGAACTACATCAAGAGTCCTTGTCTCAAGGATTCAAGGTCATTTGTGTCAGTGATTCCAGCAGTAACTAAAGCCATGACAGGATGAAAAATGGCCGGGTGACCCAACATGCAATCCTCCCACTAGGGCTCCTGGGTACCTCCTCTTCACAGAGCTACTCACAGGAAAGATGGCTCCCAACAAATGTAAGTATCTTTGTCTCTTTGAATTCTGCTTTGGATACAGTGGTACCTCTACCATCAGCTTCAAACCAGGCTCTTTTCACTTATGTACTTCTTATTATACATGTGTCCCTTCTGTGATGTTGGTGGTCACTGTCACCTTCACAGAGTGTGGAATCACAGAGAAAGCACACCTCTGAGCATGCCTGTGAGTTGGAAAGACCAGCCCTAACAAGGGCCTGAAGAGGGATCAGCTCATTGACTCAAAGCACCTGCTGGGCATGCCTGATGATCTGAGGACAGCCCTCAACACCAGCGGAAGAAGAGAACTGGCCCAAACAGTCATCCTCTGGCCTCATCTTGGACTTCAGCTGCGAATTCTGCAGTACAGGTCACCAATATAAGAACAATTACCTGTGGTGGATAGCTTGTACATAGGGGCAGAGCATCTTGTAGGGACCAGATTAGTGGTGATGGTCTCCAGAGCAATTACCAGACTAATAATTTCTCTGACTTTGTACAGGACTTGGGCTCAGACCACGATGGGCAGACATACCCTGACTGCTCAATAACACATCCCTATTCCCCCTGCACCAACTCTTATTCATCTTATTACGAACAGAGCAGGCATCTTCCCAAACAATGCATTAACTGGGACCTCCACACACGGTTCTTCTCAGAAAAATGCCAGCAACCTCTAGGACACCCTACTAAAGACAGGGATCTCAAAGCCTTGTCCCAGCTCTTCTCCAGCAGCCACCTCAGCTGCAGCTGGAGAGCACACCCCTTTTGGCAGAATAGTCAAATTCCATAAAGGCCACCCTTTCTCCTCAACCCCTCCACAAGCTGGGGCAGTCCCACAATGGACAGAATATTTCATTCACATTCTGCTGGAGAACAATTTTTCTCATAGAGAAATTGGGTAGCCAGATTCTCAACCAGATGAGGGGCCTATTCATGACTACCTCAACTAACAAATGACAAAGCTGTTCTCTGTCTCATAATATTTCACATACTTTTTGAATCATAAAACTTGTGTCGCAAATTTAACCCTTCTGTGTCCTGATGGCATTTTTGAAGTCATTCATTATGCAATAATCTCTCTCTCTCTCTCTCTCTCTCTCTCTCTCTCTCTCTCTCTCTCTCTCTCTCTCTCTCTCTCTCTCACACACACACACACACACACACACACACACACACACACACACACACACACACCACAACACATTCCTTTGGCTAACAGAAATTAGTTAAGGAATACAAACAACAGCTACTGTCTGTGGCCACATCACCTTGAATGTGCTGATCTTGTCTGATCTTGAAAGCTAAGCAGGGTCAGGGCTGGTTAGTACTTGGAAGAGAGACAAATAACAGCTACCAAACACTGAGTGCCTACATCATGTTGGCTACAGAATGAAATTTTAATAACTGTTGTCCCTCAAGCACCGACTCAAAATGTTCTTGGAAACTGTCTTTGGTGCTTCTCTGGCTCTTTTATCCAGGAACCTATAAATAGTGCACAGCTAGGCTCTATGTGCTGAGCACGAACTACTTCTAGCAAGTTCAGAGAATCGATGGTTTCTGCACACAACAGTTATAGTTCTCCTTTTCACTGAGACTGAGGGAGAAGGAAAAGGGGGTGGGCACTGGTGTCCCTTTGCTGGCTCTTGGAATTCAGAAGTCATTCGAAAAATCCAAGCTGCTTCAGTGAAGCTGAGAAGAGCCAAGGACGTACTAGGCCAGTACCCTAGGGCCAGAGCTTGAAAGTGAGTATATGACAGGGGCTGCAGCTGAGACAGTCAATGGGGATGAAAACATGCGGGGAACCCAAGGCGAGCATGGCTCAGCTACTATGTCCCATCCACGTGACCCCCTCTTAGCACTAAAGGTCACATGGGCACAGTTCACACGGGTCATTGTATCTCCATACAAAGAAAGAAACAAGGAGGCTGGCCTGAAGAGCATGACGAAGAAGTCCCAAGCAAGCGAATTAAACTACGACCCGTCCCTGCCCTGACACACAAGAATTTATACTTTATTTATATTTAATTTAGCTAAAAATAGTACTAGACCATAGGTGGTTTCAAGTGACAAGAGTGATGTTCTTAACGCAGGGAACCTGCAAGTCTGGTGTCTACAGAGGGCCCTAGAATGTGTCCAGGTCAGTTCAGATGGAGAGCCAAGCCGTGACTGTGAGCCTGGCACATCCTCAAGAAGTGCCATGGACAAGCTTTCCTTAGCAATCAACAAGGAACAGGTTTTCCTCTCTCTGGTGAGGAAGTGACAGCCACTGAGGAGTGGCTCTTGTGTGTCACCACAAGCCTCTGAAAAGAAGTCTGTTATCTGGTGAATGCCAAGGCCAGAAACATATTTTGCTTACCACATAATGACCAAAGCATTTCTCCAAGCATCTGTGTTTGGATGTGGACAGCAGGTACATTCCATATCCAGAGAGACAGGAAGCAACTGAATTGACCACCATAAGAGGTGAATTATGAAATAATCCACACAGTTACTTAGCCTGTACTAAAGGAACCATTCTGCCCTCCTAAAACTATCTTATATTTGCACTGACCTGCTCTTGGAATGAAAGTTAAAACTTCTTTATCTCCCCATTGCCAGTCTGAGGCTTGAATGCCTTGTAGAAGCATTTACTAAGAATAAAACTCACAAATTTACACCACCTCCCTATGTTGTATTTTTATCTTAATCTCTGGCCCAGGAATGTCCTTTTGTGGGTGGCCAGTGGCAAATAGATTCAAAGTCTATTATTCTGCTTTTTATAGGAAACAGCTTAATGAGTCCACTGCATTTTAATCTAGGGATTATTGTAGCTCAGGAAAATTCCCTTCAGAAACACCAATGAGGATCTTTTGAAGTTTTTTTTGGTTTTTTTTTTTTGGTTTTTTTTTTTTTTTTACCAGAAGGTCCAATTATCATTTACACATTTATTAGTACTTAAGCACCTGAAATAAAGGCCTTTAAACCAAAAAGAGAGAGCCAATGCATAGTTAACAAGAAAGCCAAGATCTCCACTGAGACCATGTAAATACATACCTCTACTTAAAAATAGATTGGGAATGAATGCTCACCAGTGAAGGTGTGTCTGACTAATGGTGATGACGCTGTGAAGCCTGACCTCCTGAGAAGCCTGTCCTCCAGGGCTGAGGGTTTGTTTTGTTTGGGTTTTTAAGATTTCCAAATGGATTTCAAGTTAAATTAGCAAAATACACTTAGTGCCTCTCTTCAAAATTCTCAATCCAAAAACAATTATTTCATATAAAAAGGGCATCAATTTCCTAGGATAAAAATAGCAGGAGCAGACAGTAAAACCTTAAAGTTGTTTTTAGGACTGGAAAATGAAGACAACTGTCTTAACAGAGCAAAAGAAGACAAACCTTAATTTGAGAAGCGCCATTCTTCCTCAGAAACAGACCTTCCAGAACCATCCGGCATATGAAATAGCTAACATAAGTAACAAGGAGAAAAACTGCAACTTGAAGCAAAAATGGGGCAAAACTAAATAAATTTTCAAAAGGTTAAAAAATTAACCTCAGAACACACATTAGTTCATGAAAACATTAAGGAACTGTCAACAACAGGAAATAAAATAACCATGGTAACAAACATAAAACTTCAGAAGGCTTCCAAGAAAAATTATTCCAAGAGTTATCCTTGGGAAAAGGTACTCACAGACAAGTCAACATCTTGGAAGGAAGCTGAGAAAACAGTGGGGAAAGTCAGTACTGTAGCACAGAACACAAAACAGCAAAGAGCCATCTCCTAAGTCCAATGATAAATACCCAAGCAGACCGAGCGTAGAAGCTTATTTGATTTACTATGCCTTGCTAGGGTTCGTCCCTGCAGGTGAGTCAGAGGGGAACCCAAAGTAAACAGCCACTTAACAAGCCAGAGCAGAGAGAAAAATGTGCATATGCTCCCTACATGCCTAATTCTCTTCTTAAACAGCCCCTCAAAACAACAAGTGGTGCCACCCACACTCAGGGTGAGTTTTCCCACCTCAATTAACCAATTAAGAAAATTTCTTCTTGGGAGGCAGAAGCAGGCAGATCTCTGTGAGTGTGAGGCCAGCCTGGTCTACTGAGTGAGTTCTAGGACAGCCAGAGCTACACAGAGAAACCCTGTCTTGAAAAACCAAAAACAACACAAAAAATCCTTCACAGGTAAGCCCATGGGTCAACCTGGTCTACTCACTTAGATATCCCAACCATGGCATAATATCAGTGAACTGTCCCACATGGATGATAAAGAATGAAGTCATAAGACACAATAAAAGGTCCTAGAAAGAATGGAGAACTCGTAGTTGGCTGAGTGATTGCGAGTATCACTTCCCTATTCGCTCCCCAGTGATTTCCAGCCAGGAATTCTACACCAAGCCAGGCAATAAATTATACATAAGTGCCACATTCTCAGGTATATAGCAGCTCAGTCTTACATCTCATTTGCAAACTATTAGAAAGCTTGCAAAATTAGAAGGCAAAAGAAGAAAAATCAGAATATAGAATAGAGGAAAGAGGAAAGCCAGAGGAGGGGTGGGTTCAAGAACCCCTCAAAAGAGAGCTGCAAGCCCCATAGCACAGGGATGGATGCCCAGGTTGTGGTTCAGGTTAGTCCTTCAAGATGAAACTGGTATGTGTTAAAATATTGCCAGAAGCCTTGTGTGGAAAGCTTTAGTTACTGATACATGCCTTTAAAAAGCAAAGGTGAATTTTTTTTTTAAATGAAGATAAGTGTAGCTAAGCTGCTAAGGCATTCATGAATTCTATTTACATAGTACAAGGTAAACACCAGGTAAAGGACAGCATAAAAGAACTGAACCCTTAAAAAAGTATAAAGCAGCTGGGTGAGAGTGGCCTACTAAAATCCTAGCACTCAGGAGGCAGAGTTAGATGGATCTCCGTGAATTTGAAATCAGCCTGGTCTAGAGAGAAAGCTTTAGGATGCCAAGGCTCCAGAGAGAAGCCCTGTCTCAAAACAAAGAAACAACACATTACAAAGCCTAATTCAGTTAATATCACATCCTACATTAGTACATTAAGCTTAACAACTTACAAAATAGTTTAACCTGTGTCTCTTCATTTATACTTAGCACAACTGTGCCAGTGATAGTAACCCCTTTAGGAAGGATGAGGCCTCTGAGAAATCAAGCAAATTGGTACACCTTCCGCAAACAAGTTTGCAGACAGTGGATGACAAAGAGCATGCTATGCTCAAAGTGAATTCCAGACTTGAATTGTTCCTGACAGGACTCTGAGGAATACAGAGGAAATGAGCCTAACAGGAATCGAACCTGGGCTCTTCTCTCACTCACACTTACCACATCACTCCATGTTCCATTTCCTGATATATTTGAAATAGTCAAATTCATGAAAACAGCAAAATAGTTGATACCAGGGCTTAGGGAGCAGGAAGAAAACAAGAGTTGTGAGTTGTGTGATGAGCTAAGTATTCCCATAATGGAAGCAGAAGAGGCTATGAACTTGAGAGTGGAGAGTGGGGACTAGGGAGAGGCTCAAAGGAGGGTGGAAGAGAGGAGAAATGATGTAATTTCGTTTTAATGAAAAAAAAAGATCGTGCTTTTTAGTCTGTAGAGATGACTCAGGGATTAAGAGCACTGGTTGCTCTCCGGAGGACATGGTTCAATTTCCAGCACCCACATGGTAGTTCACAACTGGCTGTAACTCCAGGCCCAGGACAATCAATGCACATGGTGTACAGAGACATACATAGACAAAACACTCATAAAATAAAAATAAAGGTTAAAATAGAAAATACTAAATGGATAATCAACAAATGGACTCACAGTGGTATCCATCCCATAGTGAATAACATTTATCTTTTGTGTTGCTGACATTACACAGGAAATGAGAGTGAGCCTGCTTTCTTGGCTATGGGAGGGGCCCAGGTCAAAGGCAATGAAGAAATTATTAATGTTCAATCCTAGACTCCTCCTCAAGAGGATCTGGAGGTATTGAGAACAGTAGGGGAGTTAGGTCTAAGAACCTATTATGGCTCCCACAGGCATCTGGTAAACTATAGAATTAGAAGTTAATCCATTGACTTTCTCAGTACATGTGATTTGGAATGTAATTACCATCATAAAACTAGGTGTTGGAATCAATACTCAAATACCACATCCTCTTGCTGAAGAGACACCAATAACAAGGTGTGTTTGGACACTGGGCATTAGTGTAAGAGTCATCAGAAATTCCTAATGGTGTCTCATTGTCATGGTCTCTTGTCAAAAGAAAGATTCAAAATAAATAAATGAAACACAAAGGCAGACGGCACAGATGAGAAGGTTTGTTCATTCAGAGGATGGCTGAGCGCTCCCCCACAAACCAGACAGCTGCACTCAGCAGACTGGTACTGTGGGGCAGTTGTCCTGCAGGGAAGCTGTGGGTCTGGCCTTGAAATAAGCTTTGTAACTACTGATTAACATCACTTTTCCCTGAAAAGCATGGCATGGAGAGCCAAAACTGTGTTTTCTACCAAGTTTTTTCTTGCTTTGAAAGCTGCAGATGTGGGAACTGTGTACTTCAACTTCCTGTCTCTAGTCTACAGTAAATATTAAGAAACTATTGTTGTCCCCAAAATACAACATGACCTTTCATAAATGTCTGGGTCACATCAACATCTGAGTCTCAAAAGCATGCTTCCTACATTATAAAAGAAAAAGCATTTTCTGCAACTGTGGGGAAATATTTTTAGCAGGGAAATACTGACTCCTTCTAGACCAAACTGGCTAAAAGCCTCAGAAACAGAGAGGTGGTCCGAACTTGAGTCAGTGACCACATCTCACACCCGCTGACACAATCAAATCACCTCCCAACCCAAAAATGTTCATCATTTACTGCTTTGAATACAGGATTTGATTAGACAACCAGAAAATATATCTGAGTGAATGCTAACCCTAGATGTGCCTGGACATCCCCACTCAAGTATGCTCCTACCAGAGTGGAACACCAGCAGAACACAGAGGCAAGATCAACTCCATACAGTAAATAGCAACACTGCTCTTTGTAAATGGAAGGGTTCTGTGTATGGGTTCTTCATGCCTGCTTCCTAGATTATTAATTCAAATGTCCTAAAGTCAACACAAAGGCAAGAATGAAATGGGAATGTCAAGACTTGACAATATTGACCCTTACAGGCTACAGGACAGACACAATAACAAGGGATAAGGAAGATTACATGTTCCTTCTGCCACCCTAATATATCTCAGTCCAAACAAAAGAACATACCTCAAAATGCTTTGCAAATAAAAAGGCATGTTAATTACCATTATCAGAGTTAGCAAACCTTCTGATACCAAATGACCTTCCTGGTAACTGCCTCTATGTACGACTAAAAGCAACCATTCATTACCAGCTATAGAATAACGCTCTAAAGATTTGTCACTTAGATTGGTTTAATAAAACACTGATTAGCCAATAGCAAGGCGAGGCGGTAAGTATAGTAGGGGAACCAGACTAGAATTCTGGGAAGAGGAAAGGGCACAGTTGCCAGCCAGACACAGAAGAAGCAGGATGAGAACGCTGAACTGAGAAAAGGTACCAAGCCATGTATAGATAAGAATTATGGGCTAATTTAAGCATAAGAGCTAGTTATTAATAAGCTTGGGCTACTGACTGAGCACTTATAAGTAATATTAAGTCTCTGAGTCAATTATTTGGGAAGCAGCTGCTGGGTATTGGGAACTTGGAGAGAAATGCCCCACTGCAATTACATACTCTCTATCTATCTACACTTCCACTTCAGCTAAAGAAATGCTAACCTCAGGCTCTAGAACTAAAGTCCATGAACGTGACAATCCAGTCAAAACAGATCAAGGGGGGCCTCAACTACAGGGAATAATCTCGCACTAGGTACACATCAAATCACAGCCAGGATGGTCATTTTATTACCTGAACTTGAAGCTGCCACAAGTCTCCATTTACACATACACACAGTCAAGCTGGATCCCCGTAACATCCCTTTGATCCACAGTCAGGCCTCTCCTTCAGGAAGATCCATCCCTGGGCTCAATAACCTGCACACTAAGTTGTAGTTTGAATTGGGTTTTCCATCACTTTCGACCGAGAGAATCATCATGGTACTTTCTACAGCATATTTTGTTCTACTGAGTCACACTGATGTGGACTTCAGAACTGTCTTTTTTGAAAATAAAATCTGAGAGATTGACCAAGTAAATTTTAATTAGATGGGCTTGACTAATCAGCCCTCCTTAGGGTACCATTCATTCTTGGCAAGATAACTCCATGCAGTATAGAGCAGGTTGATTTTTCTAGTGTCAATTTTTTTTTTCAAGAAATAACATATTAACCTGGGCCAATGATGCAGGCCTGTAATTCCAGATACCTAGGATACTGAGACAAGAAGGTTGAAAGTCTAAAGGGAGCTGAGGCAATGGTGGAGAGGGGGCATTTTAGTTCTGGGTTCATCTAGTTTATGGTTCTGCAGAGTTGGAACCATGTATCAGCATCTGCTCAGCTATGGTGGGTCCTTGTCATAGAGCAAGGTCAACAATGGTGAGAGTACATGCAGAGTGGTGAGCAACCGATAGCAGAGAGAAGGGTACAGTCTCAGTGAGCCAAACAGGGTCTCATGAACCACATTAATTCCTTCTGAGGGCAGCAGCCAGCTGGCCTCCTCTCCATCTAGTACAGCAGTTCTCAACCTTTCTAATGCTACCACCCTTTAATATGGTTCCTCATGTTGTGAGGACGCTCAACCATAAAATTTTGTTGCTACTTCTTAACTGTAATTTTTCTATTATGAATCATAAAGCAAATGTCTGATATTCAGGATATTTGATGTGACCCCTGTGAAAGGGTCATTCAACCCAAATGGATTGCAACCCACAAGTTGAGAATAACAGATCTAGTAGGACCTACTGCCTCTCAGCAGCATCATTCCACAAATCTCTAGCATGTGAACCTCTGGGGAACAAACTATGACTCTTAAAGAAAATCAAATGCAGCCAAGTTTAGCAACATAACAAACCAGCACAGAGTCTAACTCTCATTAGCAAGTGTTACAGTTAGGCCTCTTGGCCCTGGGAGGCCAGAGATCCAGACCCACAGACCTGCCGTCCCAGACCCCTTAGCCACCCGCCGCTGCTTAGGCTCCCCAAAATGACTCAGACACTTATATTAAGTTCATGCTGTTTGGCCCATGGCTTAGGTACATCACTAGCTAGCTCCTTCATCTTAACTCAACCTATTTCCATTAATCTATCTGCCACATGGCCATGGCTCACCTGTGTTCCTTACATGTTTCTTCTTCTTTGGGCATCTGGCTTGATCTGTTCCTGACTCAGCCCTTCTTTTCCTACTTATTCTGATTCCCCACATATTTCTTCTACAGTGCTCACCATGGGCCAAAACAGCTCCTTTATTTAAAGATTAATATTCACAGCAAACAGAAAGACATTCCCATATCAAGCAAGGCCTTTCTGTGGCTCCTAGAAGTCTCAAGATTTCAGAGGAAAGCACTGTTGCCCATCTATGCCCCTGTTTCCAAGTAGAGTAAAAGGCATTTCACCTGTGAGTTGGTGGCTCCAAAGGTGATGAATAGCATCATGAGGGCTTTACACTTTTCTGTACTCTAGAATCACTGTACACCGCTAAATAATACAGCTGCAGCATCCAAGTAAACACCCAGTCTCACTTCTTAAAAGACCACTTGGGCTGAAAGAAGGTGGTGCAGACTGTATGGCCTACGGTGGCTCATTGAAATGATCATAGCTGGTCTGAGGACAGTCATGGGGTGGTAAGTAGGCAGATAATCAAAACCCAAATATCCATCCTTAAAATATACACAAGCACTTATTAAAAAAAAATTCTCAGAAAAATATAAAGACATAGCTTTGTGTTCCTTACCATGATGTCTGCAGACTCCTATTAAGCATAATCATTTATGACCTTGAGCAAGCAGACAGATGAGCATCCGAACATTGACTGATTGGTTACCCTGCATCCACCCTGTATTATCTTGGTTTGCTGTTCCTTCTGCTGAGGTTTGCTGTGATTACAGTGGCATAAGATCAGAAAGGTCTGCATGGCTTGTTGTGATAAGCTCCAAAAGCTCCCCTCCCCACTCCAGACCAAGAAGAGCTTGGAGTCACACACCCACATACAGTTAGGATCTTAAAGCTCTAAGAATTGGTGTATATCAAACTACACAGTCCTCTTATTGAGTTAGTCACTGGATTGTGTAGAGTACCTACATATCAAATTTATACAACTTATTATGACAGCTGATATGTCCATTTTAAACTTGCTAAGATTTAACTGTTTGCCAAAGGCCTAGTTGAAGGAGTCTTCAGTCTTCCTGAAGTAACAGAGGCAGAGAAGGATCTAGAGAACAGCGCCAGTAGAGAAAGAGTGAAGAGTCACAGGAGCAGCTGGGGTCACTGCGGGACAGAGGGAGCCACACAGAGCTCCACATGTGCCTGCATCTGCCATCAAGTCAGGACTTCTTCACAAACAGCCATGTTAAAGATAAACCTCACTCAATCCCCATTTCGTGGGGGGGGGGGTGGCCTGGATGAGTAAACCCCTTAAAATACATCAGCTAGAATAAATAAATCACGGTGTCCTCACACAGTGCAATGCTCCATAGCAATGAACACGGACATTCTATAGCTGTATGCAAGGACAGTAGTAGATGGTTGCGTGACAAAAACACACAAAAATATAATACATATTCACACACACAAAAAAATTATGCTGCTTCAAGTCAGGGGAGCAGCACAATGTCTAGAAGGGAGAGAGCTGCATTGGTGGTGTTTCTTAATTTAGGTGCTAATCACACAGGTTATGTTTCATTTGTAAAGTTACTTTGAGCTATATATTTTTAATATGTGTAGTTATAAGAAGCCTGGAATTCAGAACAGCCAATAGCTACCTTGCAAGAAATAATGGTTCATGTAATTTGATGTGTAATAACGTATAACTACAATCACTGTAAAAATTATAAAGTCTAGCAAGTCTTTTCAATATTATGTACGATTTCTACTCAAATAGTTAAGTCCCAGAGTGTGGGATCATTTTTTAGCCTCTTTAGTGTTGATTTTAATATATTAACCTCAATTTCACATGACCATGAACTTTCCACAATCTCTTATAGATTTACGTTTTGTTTTTGTTTTTGTTTTTAATTAACCAACCCTCAATCACCTTAGATCACAGAGACTGGCTTACTTTATGAACTATTGATCAGGAAGAGGATGGTCATCATCTGATCCACTCACCAAATCAACCATAGGTAGCGACAGTGGACAAGCAGCTACAGCAAAGAAGCCAGCGCAGGCATCTCTCCAATACCATACCTCTACATTCACATTATCAACCCAATTCAAACTGCTTAGCTACCCATTCATTAGACAAAATTGTTAAATTAATTATATAAAAAATTAGCAAAATACTAACAACATTGGTTAAAAATCTCTTATTTCTGTAAACTATGAAGAGAGACAATCTCAGTTACACACTATGATGTCACATAATTTATGACTGTTCTAAAATGCCACTGGTGGGGGGACATTATTATTTTTAGAAGCTCCTAAAAATTCAGAAGAAAATACCATGATGTTTGCAACTTACTTTCATGTGCTTCAACAAAACAACAAAAAAAAAAAAATAATCAAAATATTTTAAAGGGATGAACCTACTACCCAAAGAGAAAAAACAATTTCAGCAAAATGCTAAGAACATTCAAATCTAGCTGCGGGTACACAGGAGCTCACCACACATACTTTCAGCTCTTTGACAGGCTTGGGGGATTTTTCATAGTAAAATGCTGCAGACAGGTCTTTACTCACCTTCCAAGTAGGTGGCTATCTTCTAAATAAAAGCAAACGGCTAAGTCCGCCCACGGGCACTGCTCATGCTACCTTCACCCTGCAAGCAGCAAGAAGCAACGAATTACGAGCAAGGAATTGTATTAAGCTAATGCTATTTCTGTCAGTAGATGTACTTATATGGCAAGTCTTGAAATTAGAATTTTGCTATAACTTAAAAGGGGGGGCAGGGAGGGAGAAATGTGAAAAGAAAACAATGATCCCATATTGACCGTAGGCAATTCCATCAGCCTCACTCACCCTAGCTCTCTGACTTCATTTTAAGGTATGCTTGACAAAAGCTGCCTGTAGTTAGGGTATACAAAGTGGCCTTCTGCCATATGTAAACATTGAGAAATTATTACTACCATTAGGTAGTTAACACATCTATCACAATTAAGAAGAAGACTTAATTACCTTCTTTTATTGTTTGTTTTGAGCCATGTCTGGCTATGTAGCCCAGGCTGGCCTTTAACTCTGGGCCCTCTCATGCTGTATTCAGAATGCTAGGGTTATAGCTATGGGCAACCCACTCTCAGGTATTAGTTACTTTCTTATTTGTGGTGAGAACTCCACAAACAGAGCTCTCTGCTCTCGGCAAATCTCAATTCACAATATATTATTATTAATTACAGCCATTGTGCCATCCATCAGGTCTTCAGATTATTAATGTCATGGTGAGTTTCTCTTCATCTGAAACCATCTCAAGGCAGATTGCTAGGCCCAAACATTCTGAACTTGGCCCAAACTCAAAAAAGACCGGAGGTATAAAGGCCTGAGCGCCTCCTTTTGACCTCAAATTTCTGAGACCATATGCATCAGGCATTCTCTTAAAACAAAAAATCAAAGTAAAATGGCAGAACTTACTCACATCCTTTGAGGCAAAGATAGTCAGACCCAACCTTTGCCCAGCTAGGTGAACAGCAAAGCAACACTGTGGCCTAAATCACACTCACATTGCTGCAGACAGTCTCAGCTTCCCACGGGTATAAGTAAGTTTACAGCCCTCCATAGAAGGCAGCTAAGAGTCAAAGTTGATGTCTAACAAAGCTATTCAACTAGAAAATAACAGAAATGAGTATCCTATTTAAGCCTTCCAGCCCCAGAATTAGAGTTCGTCTCTGCCCCAAGTGATAATGATGCTCTTCCAAAAAGCAACCCAAAGGGCCAAACAACACCCTCACCTGAGGGAGTGGCTGTGTGCTACATGTTTCCTAACAGGAGACATCTACAATCAAGCTTAATAACACCATTAATCCTTTAATCATGACAATTACTATAATTACTACTAATTATTATACTTTCCTTGTAGACACAATAACCCTTCATGCACTTCTGGCATTTTATACATATGATTCATTTTCCTTCCATTTCTCAAAAGAGAATAGTTAGCAAACTGAAGTAAATAACAAACATCACACTGAAACGCTGGTCATTTTCATCTTTGTGGAAATCAAAGGAAGCTCTCACTGGAGAGGGCTCTCCTTCTCATAAAATAAAAACTGTCATGCAATAGTGTGGCACAAACATACCCTACACATGAAGACAGAAACACAGGGAAGAAAGGAGACTCTCCACGTGCTGCTGAGCAAATGTCTACACACCCAGGGGTTGGGGGTGTGACACCAAACCGTGAGCAAATGCCCTTGGAGAGCTGGTGGGTTTGGAATCCTGTCCTCTCCATGAGAGAGTTTAAGAAGTGAGACAATCTCCCAGGCTACAGCCTCCCCTGGAGTTCAGACTGCCTTCCAGAGATGTTGGGACTAGTGACTCCGCCACACAAACTGGGGCGCGTGGACCCCCAGGAATACTCATGAAGCAGCTGCTTCTACAGCCACAGAGAACTGAGAGGAAAATACATCATGTATTTTCCAGAATCACTGATCTTAACTCAAAGATCTGGGTGGGAGAAAGCTAAGCAAATAAGCTAATAATTTAAAAATTGTTAATGTTAAAACAAGAGGTAGAATTGCAATTGATACATAAATACTTAAGAAAAAAATCCTGATTGGACTTCCATATGCTATTTTTGGCTTCATTCTCATTTAATCGGGATGGGAATGTGGACTATTTCTCCATTCTCATTAAAGACAGCAATAGAGAGGGCACAGGTGTACCCTGGAATGTAACTTTACAACAACCCTTGTTCTGAAAGCATCTCTTCAAAATCAGGAGTCCCAGATGCAGAGGCAGACAAAAATGAATTCTGGGTACCTGTAATCCCATCTCTATATCACATGTAGACAGGTATCACTGGGATGCAATCTTCTTCATCATCCTTCCCACCCACTGACCCACCTGCCCCACAGAAGCTGGGTTTCACAGTGATGACATTTTCCTGTACTAATTGGTAAGATATTATCTGCAGTACTTTTCACTTAAAGTGATAATCACATGGTTACTATATAAAAATAAATGCACCAATTTAGTTTGTTTCTGAAAAGTTGTACCGAAATACATTTTAAAAAGAGTGACTATAGAAGCCCCAAAATGGAGGCCAGTGATCCCTGCCTCCTAGGGTTCATCCCCTTCCACAGTGAATGAGGCTGCAGTGGGTAAATGCTACAACATTGTGGGAATGCTACAGAGAATTATCAAAGGCTACACCAAGACTCTGCAGTTCATGTCTTCTGTCTTTGGAGGGGAGCTGGCTGCCATGACATGAAGACCCTCAAGAAGCTATACCAGAGCTGGGGATATAGCTTAATAAGTAAAGCATGTGCTTTACAAGCATGAATGTCTGAGTTCAAATCCCCAGAAACCCATGTACAAAGCCTGGAATGCACAGCAATGAACAACAAAGAGCCCTGTTCATTGTTCACTGACGTGTATTCCAGGCTAGTTGTTGGCCTGTGAATTTCCAGAAACACTTTCTGCATCACCCATTTTACCATAGGATCACTGGGCTTATCGACACACCTACTATATCTACATGCCCAGCAAAAGCTCTACAGAGAAAGACACATGATAAAAATCTATTCCCCAAAACCAGCTGTGGCCTCCAACAACCATGAACATGAGCAGATCCCTCAGCACCAAGAGGCTCTCACTGCAACTCCATAAGACCCCAAGTCAAAACCATCCAGCTAACCTGTCCCAGAATTTCTGATCCCCACAGAGAAAATATAAGGTCAAACTTAGGGTCTAGTGTGAAAGTTCTGGGGTCACTGTCATGCAATGGTGACTACTATCACAGAACACGCCTGACGGGTTTTGTCTTGGAGGCTGTGGGAGCACTTGCTGACTGCATTTTCTCTACCAACCTCCCCACTATGGAGATGAACCACTAGCCTGAGTTTTGAATCAGTCATTTGTTTCTCTTTCTGGTTTCACCACATATGTATTCTCAATATGCCATGGTATTTTGCCTAATTTAAGCCAAACGTAAAGGAAACCATATTGTGTATCTTCTTCTGAGACTCCCTCTTTCCTTAAGATTTGATTCTCAGATTCGTCCTGTTGATTCATGTGGCTGTGGTTCATTCATTTTTTTTCATCATTCTATATTTTTCATTGTGTGAACAGACTCACAATTTCCAACTCTATTCTACTATGGAGGATCTTGGGAGTTTTCAGTTGTCGTGAATAATGATGCCATTATATTCTTGCACTTGTGCCCTGGTACACACAGCCAGCTTCTACGGGCTCTACCTAAGGAAAAATGGTAAGGCTTGGGAGCTGAGCAACTTCAGTCGGCTAGGGAATGCCAAGTTATTTTCCAATGTGCTTGTGTACAGCGGCCTCTTTAGCCGCCTTTCCAGTCTCGCTGTAAGTAAGAGGCATGCTTGGTTTACTAATTATAGGGAAAGCTATCAACCAACAAAAGCGAAGCTTTTCCTTTTTCAGAGTCACTGCTGCAAATAAACAATCTCCAAAGCAGTGACCCAGACAGATGGAGCATATTATTCACAGGACACCATACAGCCCCCAGAACCATGATGCAGACCATGGCACTACAATACACTGCCAGTGAGGTACGGCCGCTTCTAGACCTGGGGCAAATGCAGAGGCTGTCTTCTATATGGGATTCACAGGGTGGGCTTACCTTATTGCCGTCATCATAAAACGGAAAATAAATAAATAAATAAACTTGCTCACAAGAGCCAAATTCAAAACTAAAGCAAGGGAATCAATGATCGCTAAAACAGTTCTAGCAGAGGATAGGCTTTGCTTTTTATATTTTTGCCTACAAAATGAAACTACTACATACTGCAACTAATTTTTCTCTTTAGTACTTCTATAAAATAAATTAAGTATTTCTATTTTTAAACTTGTCCTTTGTAGACTTAATCCAATTTGTTAGGTGGAAAGGGTAACTTTATGATAATCTACATTTCTAGTAAAAATAAGATTATAAATGACTCTCTTGGCATTAAATACAAATAATAAGAAATTCTTTCAATTTGGACATGAAGTTAAAAAAAAGTCTCTGAAGGACAGAACTAAAATGTTGCCTTATGGGATCACTGGAAATCAATCTTTCAGCAATGTGTACGCATCTCTTTTAAATCATTTAGAGAAAGAGAATGACAGTTAAGAACACTGGCTGCTCTTCCAGACGACCCAGGCTCAATTCAGTGTCCACACAGAGATTTAACTGTAACTCCATTCCCAGGTACACAAACATAAATGAGGGCAAAATATACACATAATAATAATGTTTTATTATGTATCTTTATGAGGTAGGAGCCGTGTACCCATTTTGTAGATGGAGAACACTGAGGAAGAGAAAACAATGACATTGTACACAGTACAGCTGATAAGGATTTGACCAAAGAAGTTTAATCCAGTCTGAATTTGCTTGTTTATTTGTTTGGGGACAGAATCACAAGCCATATTCCAGGCTGGCCTTCAGCATCTTCCCACATTAGCCTCCCATGATGCTTGGTTATAGGTATATGACTTAGCGCCTGGCCTTGAATCCACCTCAGACACCCAAGCCCAAGTCCGAAGGCCCTGTGAGGCATCAGTAGCAGCACGTGCATGTACTGAGCACTTCTCCCATGTTGGGCTACATTCTTTGTACTCTTCCCACACAGCTAGAAGGAATATTCTCATTTTGTTCTTGAAGAAGTTAAAGCTCTGAGATTCTGAGAATTTGGGGAGAATAGCATAAGCTATTTAAAAAAAAATGGTGAATGACTCTTTCACAGGGGGCCTTAAGACCATCAAAAATGCATATATCTATAATATGTTCATAACAATAGCAAAATTACTTATGAAGTAGCAACAAAATCATTTTAAGGCTGGGGGGGGTCAATTCAACATGAGGAACTATAGCGAAAGGTGACAGACAGCATTAGGAAGGCTGAGAACCATTGCTGTAGACATAGTATATCACCTGCGCTCAGGCTTCATAAGCAGGTCCCCATCCCCATAAAGGAAAAACACACAGAATCCCGTGACGATATCCTACTGTTCTGACAATCAGAAAAGTCCAACTCAAACCCTCATGGGCTTACCCAGGACAGGAAAATGTCCTCTAGCACATAACACTTCCATCTATAAAACGGGGATATTTTATTTCAAAGGGTTATTATGAGGATTAACAAGATCAACACAGAAAATAAACCTGACACACAGTAGGCATCATACACAGACACTTAACAGTGAAAAGTGAAGAGAAACAGTCTCCAACTACTTAGCAGGGGAAAAAATTTAAATTAAAAAAAACCAAAAAACAGCAATGAGAAACACATACCATTTCACCTACAAAGCCTCATTTTCCAGTTAAGAACCTGATAAAATTTTAACAGCTATACACGTAGCCTAGTGTTTTTTACTAACATTAAGACTTCCAGTTCTGGGTCTGGGGGTGCTTCAGCAATTAAGAGTATTTGCTGCTCTTAACTCTAAGACCAGAAATTGAGTTTCCAGTACCCACAAAGGAGCCTCCAGATAGCCTGTAACTCCAGCTCCAGGTCTGATATGCTTTCTGGCCTCTGTGGGCACCTGCACACACATGTACAGACACACAAACAGAGACAGACACACACAGATAAACAGTAAATAAACATATTTCTTAATGGCTTCCTCACTGTATACTACCCTAAACAGAATAATCTTGCCAATGAGATGAGCCTTTTAGAATATTAGTAAGCATCACACTTCTGACAGGAACACTGGAGCCCACGGACTCAAAGGAAAACATTTGGCTCATTTTAACTTTTCTAAATCAGAAAAATCTTAATCACTCATTTAAAAAAAAATTTTTTTCAACATATTTCTAGTTTCCTGAAAATCATCGCTAATTATCTGGTCAATGAAGAATCAATCTTGATTTTTAAAAAAAATGACAGTAAATGAGAAAATGAACTCTGTCAACACTGTATAAACCAGTGTTCAAGGAGCTGGGGTTCCTCCATAGCATCCCTGTGCTGTTCCTACAAGGTATTTCACATATGAAATGTGAACTTAGGAACAGAGTGTCCATGTTAGTGCCTAGGAGTCTCCATGGTAACGGATCCTGTTTGCATGTCAAGGAAGATGACAGAGCAGCAACAGTGCCAGGATTGTAGTTCTGCATTTCAAAACTGGAGCGATCCAGTCATTCCTGACCCACTGACACTGGCCTGAGAAAGCCTGAGACATGTGTGTGTTCTGGCATGTGATACATAGTGGACAAAGCAGATAATGGGAAGGAACAGAAACCACCTCAGAACAGTGTGAGCTGTGTGAAAAAAAAGTAGAGGGGGCTGACGCTCGTGTTTTCTCAATATGTCCTAAACAAAACTCATTCTGCTCTGTTTTTAAAAACAATGTGCTTGTATGTTTCTTTCCGGGGAGAAATGTAACACAGGTCCCTACTTCACAGATAAAGAATTTGACTCTCATAGATTAAACAACTGGTCCAAAGTCACCAACTAGTATATGGTTATTGTTACTGGCTCAGAGCATCTCATAGCCATGGCCTCCTTGGTTCAAAAAAACAGAGGCCACTACACTACTAATGTCCCAAGGATTTTGTAAGGACGAGACGAGATTACACACACACACACACACACACACACACACACACACACAGAATGCATGTGTGTCTATCCTTGCCCCATCCCTTTCTCGCTCCTCTTCCCTTGATCTTTGGAATATGCTGTGATAGTTGGCAGCGATGTTAATATGAAATGTCTGGCATCATAACCACCTGGAAGAGGATTAGAATAATGACAGTGACAATAGGAAGTATAAGCAGAAAACATATGAACAATAAATGTTCAATACCACTAACAATTGGGGAAATGTCGATCAAAACCACAATGACACACCAATACACACCGATCAGAACATCTGTTACTTTTCCCATTGCTAAAACAGAAAATCTGGTGAGTAGCAAATGTGAGGGAGGAAGGCTTATTTGAGTCACACGTTGAGGGCATATACAGTCCAACATAATGGGAAGGCATGGCAGAAGTGATTCCAGGCTGCAGCAGCAGTAATACAGGGCTACTTGCTCACATCGCTATGGACCAGGAGGCAGAGATAAAGACAGGAAGCAGGGCTAGGCTAGAAAGCTCAGCCCCTACCCTAGGCCGCCCCACTGCCCAGAGGTCTTCCACAACAGCACTGCCTATCAGCTGGGCACCAAGTTCATCATACAAACCTGGGTGCATACATTTTATATTTTTATTAGAACATTCTGCTCCTGCCACCCCCATGGATTCAGAGCCATGTCACAATGCAAAACGCATTTAAGTCCAACTTCAAAGTCCCTATAATCTTTTTAATTAAATAAGTGATTTAATGTGTACAAGTGTTTTGCTTACAGGTCAGTGTGTGCAAGCCTGGTGCCCTGGAAGGCCAGAAGAGAATGTCAGATCCAGAACTGCAATTGTAAATTTTTGTAAGCTGGCATATGGGTACCAAGGATCAAACTTGGGTGCCCTGCAAATTCAGCTAGTGCTTGTAACTCTAGCTTGTAACTCTCCAGCCCATCCCTATAGTTTTATATTCAACATTGTTCAAAGTCCAAAGTCTGTTATAAGACTTAAGATAATTCCTTAATTATGAGGCCCTTAAGACAGCCATCTTCCAGCAGGGTTCTCTGAAGACTCTACCTTTTAAGGCAGCAGCTTTGCAAACGAATCTGCACTGCAGAGCCCTGGAACTCTGAGAAGATAAGGTCTTACTCATAAGACACCTTTCCTGTGGTGACAATGAAAAGTCCAGCTTTCTCCTTAATGGCACTAATTTCTATAACAATTATAGTCTGCACATCTTCTCTTCAACTTTAGCCAGGCTCGCATCCTTTCCCTTCCCAAACTCTACAGTTTTTCTATTTCTATTCTGTTTTCTGTTCTCTCTCCCACTATAAATCTCAGTAAACACAGAGTGCAATAACCATACTCTTGGCTGAGTCAGTGAGCCTTCCTAGCAAATGAGTGACACCTGAGGGGGAGGAGGCGCTAACAACCACTGATTTAGAGCTAGCTGGTTAGAAGCACACGTAAAACAATCTGAAATGGGGCAGTCTTGTGTAACTGAGCCCTTAAGCGGTGGGAGGTGTACCATCTTCAGTAAGTAGTGCAATGTAGAAGAATTGCCTGTCACACATCTGATGCTAGAAGACATGTATTGGGTGGTATTTGAGGGTAGAGGAAAAAAAGAATCTTTATAAAATATCTAGATTAAAGTACAGATCTCTTCTTCTGGCTGTGTATGACTTAGGATAGCCATTTCAACCTCTCCTAGAAGGGCAGGGTTGGAGAGCTTTCAGATGGCTGAATATGGCCTAAGGGTGTGGAAGCTTCAAAATGGCTGATGAAAGCATTTGGCACTGGTAATCAACTCAACCTTCAGCCCTTTGTGGTGGTCTGAATGAGAACGCCCATTGGCTCAGCTGTTTAAATACTTGGTCCCCTGCCAGTGGCGCTGTTTGGGTAGGCTTAGGAGATGTGACCTTGCTAGAGGAGGTATATCACTCAAAGTAGTTTGAAAGTAACACACTATTCCCAGTTCACACTCTCTACTTCCTGCTCGAGACTCAAGATGTGAGCTCTCAGCTGCTGCCTGCTGCTATATTTCCCAGCCATGATGGTGATGGACTCTGATCCCTCTAGAATCGTAAGCTAAGATAAACCCTTCTTGATATAGTGCCTCGGCTGTGGTGCTTCATGACAACAGAAAAGTGACTAAGACACCTCCCAGTCTTGCCTTACTCATTCTGGAGAACAGCTCCCATCCTCAAAAACCTGCAGATCCCAACCATCAGACACTCTCTTCACTGGAGATGCTAAGGCTTTAGGGAGCTATGTGCCAGAAACTCTGGGCAGAGACTAAATATCTACTTCTTATTGTATCATAATAGGACAGTCTGTTTCCCGAATATCCGTTTTCAATTAATATGTCAATTAGCTGCTAGACAGGACCTAGAGTTATCTGGCATATGTAAGAAAGGCCCCTAAGTCCCATTCTCTGGCCAGTATCTCCTCTTGATACTCTCCTCAGCAGAGAGCAGGCAACCCTCATCCACAAAGTTTTGATCTCTACAAATCACCTTCTAACTGCTCAGTTCTGATTCCACTGACCTGCCCCATCTCTTTTCCTCAAATTCCATCTCAATGGCAACTCCAGATAACCAGTAGGACAGCTTATCTATGGTTCTGCTGCTACATGGAGGAGAGCATTCTGGATTTTAAAGAATTTTTTTCTTTTTTCTCAAGGAAGGGTCAGGCAGGCCTGAAACTGAGTATGTATGGAGTATGAACTTGGATTTCTGATCTTCCTGCCTTCACCTCAAGGTACTGGAATTACAGGTATGACCACCACAGGCAGGCAGCCTAGGATAGCTACCACTGAGCCCATTTTTCCCTATCTTGTATCATGGCACTGAAATTCATCCCTTGAGGGTAGTATTATTAGAGAATATTAGTGTCACTGTATGAACCTGGCATATTGCTGTTCAACAGATGTCTACTTAGAATTACATCTGGAAAGGAGAGAGGCTGTGGATCCATTTTACAGTGTTTACTTTAAGCCTGACACTGGGCACTGTCTTGAGCATTAGAGAGCAGTGAACAGCCAGCAAGTTCTCCATATCACTTAGTTATCTATTGTTGCAATGAAATAGTAAGACCAAAGCAACCTATAAAAGAGTGCTCAATTGGACTTAAGGATCGAGAGAACTAAAGCTCCTGGTACAGAGTGAGGACATGGTGGCAGGAACAGCTAAGAACTCACATCTCATATCCCAAGCCAAAGGCAGAGAGAGCTCACTCAAAATAGTATGAGTCTTTTAAAATCTCAAAGCCTACCTCCAGTGGCACACCTCCTCCATCAAGGCCACACCTCTTAATCCTTCCCAAACTGTTCCACCAACTGGGGACCAAGTATTCAAATGTATGAGCCTATGGGTGCTATTTTCATTCAAAACACGAGTCTCTACTTACATTCTTGGGAAAATATACTAAATAAACTACACACATACTACAAATACTTTATATGTATATGTTACATATGTAAATACATCAAAATATTCATATCTGATAAAACTGGAATTGGATATTAGTTCAATGCATTTTTTGCCCTATCTTTCTGAACATTTAAAATATTTTAAAGACGACAAATAGTTTCAAGTGAGAAAAATTAAAAGTAAAGCCTCTGCTGTCTGGGGGAAAGTAACTTGCCAAGCTAATTCATTTCCAAGAATTCTAGATGAGAAATTTTTACTGTGATCTATTTTCTTAACATAATGCTCCGCAGCTGAAAAAGTGATCAGAAAGAGAAGGGGGAAAATATAGAAGTGAACAAGCCCAACCAATAGAATTCAACTGAGTAACAAGAAGGGGTTCTTAAGGGGCGGAGAGATTGTTCAGGGGTTAAGACCATGTACTGTTCTTGCAAAGGACCTGCTCTCACTTCCCAACACCCACATCAGGCAGCTCATAACCGCCTCTAACTCTAGCTCCAGGGTATCAGGCCCCTCTGTGCTCAAGTGCACCAGCACTCACATATCCACATACATATACATAATTAAAAATAAATGTTTTCTAAAAGAAGAAAATATCCTAAGTTGAGCTAAAAGGTCCTCATCTCTATCTCCACATCCTATGGAACAATAATGGAAGAGGATAACCAAGAAGTGTAACTTCTTTCTCATGTACTTTTGCCTCAAGAGACTTCAACATGCATGATGCATGCACCTGGCGTCTGCAGACATAATAAATGTAGGTCACCACAACTATCTCCTCTACATATGAAATTAATGTTCAAAAACTCAAGCCATCTGCTATCATATGCAGACATTGCTAAGCATCCATTGCTGGTGAGTGACAGGACTACCATCCAATCCCATCTCTGCCAGGAGTCGAAGCCCTGGCTTTCCTTTCATTACACCCTAACACATTCCTCCACTGTCTGACATTTCTCTACCTTGGTTCTCATCTACTTCTAAGCTCCACAGATGTCTGGACCTCATCAAGACTAAAATTTCTAGCAGGCAGCTCAGTAAACTGAAAACAAAAATCCAAAAAGAAAATAGTTTTGAGAGATGTAGTATAAAGGATGGCACTTCCAAATTTTAACTCAAAACAATTCAAAAAAAAAAAAACTTTTTAAGGATGCCGAAATTGTAGAAAAGTGGTAAAAGGAATGCCTGGCACACAAAAGCCCCAGGATGGATAGAAATGAAGGATAGAGAAATGAAGAAGTCAAAAACATCACACTCATACTCGTGAACAAAATGCTGTTTTTATGGTTTACTTTTTTTTTTAAGCAATGCTAGAGATGGCACCTGGGGACTGGCATGTGATAGCGAGTGCTCCAGAATTATTTTTTTTTTAATTTGACACCCATAGCATTTGAAGAAATATCAGCAACAAAATGTTAGAAAATTGAAGATAAGAGTTCTCTTTCCCTTTGGCCTGTTTCTATGAACTACATATAGTCTTACTGGATAGCCTAAGATGACCTTAAACTTGTGTGACCCTCCTCTCTCCGCCTCCCAAATTCTGGGATTAAAGTGTGTGCAATCACATCCAGATGAAGCACTTTTGCTTTCTATTTGGTTTGTTTTTTTTTTTTTTTTTTTTTTTGTGGTGCTGACAATCAAACTGAGGGTCCTGTGAATGACACGCAGTGCTCTCTCACTGAACTACACACTCAGCATCCCCCCAAAGAGAGAGAGAGAAAATTCTTAATGTCTCTAGCACTATTCACTTTTTAACACTTGTTATGAAAGTGTGCAAAATTGGTCTTCTACATGTAGACAAAGAAGACACAGGTGAGCATATTGAAATGTTATTATTTACCAAATTTTTAAAAATTAAGAATAGTGCTTGAAATATATGCTACTGTTTATTCCAATAGGAACTGCATTAACTATTCTGAAAATAAAATATGGAACAAGCAAATGGGAAGAACTGGGTCTAATGTTCACATCAATATTTCTGACCTGCAGAGTTTATTCCCAAAATAGAGGCTTTGGCACAAAACAAAAGCTCTGTACTTTTCTCATGACTCCCTCCCACTGAGTCTAAAGCTTAAAAGCTAAACTGCTCAAGCTCATGTCCTGGACAGTAAGGACATTTTTTTTTAATTCAAAACTACATTATCAGGGCAGGGGACACACCCAACCTGGACAGCCTCAGGCCAGTCAAGAGTCCCTATCTCAAAAACACTTCTTTTGCTCTTTAAGAAACAACTCCCAAGGATGTTCTCAAACACACTCTCTATCTACCTACTTACCTCTCAAACACACACACACACACACACACACACACACACACACAAGGGAGGGGGGGATGTTTACCAATTAGATGTTCTTGTTCCCATCACCTCCACCCAAAAGAAAGGAAAGAAGGGTCTACCCCCATGAGCCTGCACCACATGCCACATTCCAGCCTGCAGCCTGTATACATCTGGGCTAAGGACCAAATGGTAGGAAACAGTTACAGGTACAACTCAGAGGAAGGACCTAAAACTAGGGTTTTAGGAATGAAGATAAGACAGTCAGAGAGGCTGAGACTCCACACACACAGAAGGAACGTGGGAATGCTCATGACAGTCGAGGAGGGAGGGGCTGAGGCTTAGTATGCGAGGATCCGAACCTGTGTCAAGAATGGGAGGGCGGCTCCATGGCATAGCCTGACATTTGTGAGGCCCCTTATTCCATTCCCAGCAACAAAATTAATTAATTAATTAATTATAGTCAATGAGAGGTTCGGCAGGTAAAAAGCACTTCCCACCGAGCCTTGTGAACTGGGCTGGATCCCCAGAACCTACATGAAGAAAACCAACTCTGGCAAGCTGTCCTCTGATCTCTGCATGCACACACCCACATAAAATAAATTCTGAAAACAAAACAAATACACATATATCATACAGCATGAAAACAGATCTTTACTATAAAAACACTCTCCACAGCGCTGACAGTAAACAGGATGTGCTTCTCCCCTTTCAGGGCACTCTTGTGCCTTTAGAAAATATAAACAGAAGATAATGTCAGCAGCATAAACAAAACACTTCATTGGCTGACATACTTTTATGACGATTTCCACATTTAAATATTATCAGACCCATACAAGAACAAAGTATCATATACTTCTCCCCAAAAATAGGAAGTTAATCCCAATTTCGTCTAAGTCCACAAAAATGTATCTACAACCACAGAAAAGTAGACCACAGCCAAACCACTAGACCTCCTGTGGAAGGGAGAAGGGAATCTGCTGCTCTAGGGACTCCACCCAGCTCACTTCACAGATGTGGAGAAAATATAAATCAAAGTCAAGATGCTTGCTGTCCAAACACTGCATGCAGCCCAGAACCTCAGCCCAGTCTGAACTCATTATCATCCTCAACAGAAAGCCCAGTGTCTGCCTCTGCTCCCACCACAAGCTAGAAGATGCACACCACCACTATGGCTCCTATCTACAGCCCCCACAAAGGGTTTGCTGAGAGCGTAATCCCCAGAGACTGGATTGCGGAAGCAAATGCTATTGGCCAGATTTCTCTGCCTGAGGTACTGACAGGCAGGAGCTATCTAAGCAAAAGATAAGAAGAGACCAGGCTGGTTTCCAAGAATACTGACTGGCCTGGCTGGAAACTGCTGCCAAGTGTGTTGAGAAGAGTATTCCCCAGAACATAAAGCTGCTCTCTTGAATGCAGGCAACATGAACACCATCAACTAACTGTTCCAAGTGTCTGGCTGTTCTAATGCCTGTAACCAAATTGGGTAAAGCAACTGATCACTAAGAAGCACCTAACTCAGAAAGCACTTTTGAAGGCCTACTGGAAGACTGACGCAAAGCCACATTTGGGCAGCCATATTCATAATGTTCATAGCACATTCTCCCATGTTCATTTAAATGTGATATACAAATGCGATAGAATACTGACTAGAAAGGGAAATCTGAATACTTGCTACAATATGCACTAATTTTGAAAGCATTTTGCTAAGTAAAACAAGTTGGACACAAAAGGAAAATTCTATATAATTCCTATATGAGTGCATAGGATAGTCAAATTCATAGGCACAGAAAGTGGGAACCACTTACAGAGTGCAGGCTTTCAGCTTCAGGTGATAGAAGGCTCTGAAGATGGCAATGGTGAGGGCTGCGCAACAGTATGAATGTATTTAATGCCATGAACTATATACTTAAAATAACTAAAATACTAAATTCTATGCCTGCATATTTTACTTCAGTTTTTTGAATCAAAGATATGTTTTTAAAAGGAAAAATATTGGGAATAATTTCAGTCACATATTAGAGTTATTATATTTTGAAACTATATAAACATATATTATCTTATTGTTAGGATTCTGTTCTGGCGCCTGAAGCCATGCCACACCCCGAGTTTTGACATCAAGTTCCATTTAACAAGAATTTCCACCAGCCAACTCTCTCTCTCTTTTGTTTCTTCTCTCCCAGGAGCAGGCTCTCAACCCCTCCCCTCCCTTCTCCTCCCCTCTTCTTTCCTCTCTCTCTCTCTCTCTCTCTCTCTCTCTCTCTCTCTCTCTCTCTCTCTCTCTCTCTCTCTCTCTCTTTTCTTTTTATAATAATAAAGACTTTCTCTGTAGACCCCACCTAAGTGCTCTGCCACTCCACTGCCTCCCACCACACACACATTGGATCACAACACTATTGTGATTAGATTTGGAGGCAGGGTCTGGCAGTATGGCCCAGGCTGGCCTCAAACTTGTCATCCATCTCATACTTGGCCAAATCTTCAGTCTTAGTTTGGGAAGCAAAGAGCAGAACGTTCTCCCCTAATGCCAGCAGGCCATGGACACTGTGACCCAGGTTTAGCACAAGAACACGTGTGTGCTGATATCCAAAGACACTTTCCAATGGTGGTGGGAATTCCATACAGTCTACAGGAAAAAAGCAAAAAAAAAAAAAAAAAAAAAAAAACCCTCTTCCAGGCAACCAGAAGCATGACTTCAAACAGAGAGGTTCTGTACATATTTACATGGGATACTCAGAGACAAGGTGGCTGGTTATTTGGTGTCTTATGTCTGACTGAATATAAGAAAACTACATCAAGCATCATGTCCTGTGAAACCAATGAGTTTGTTCGTAAGCAACACCTCTGTGCAGGAAATGCGGCCAACTGTGGGCACACACAGTCACTCTTGCAGGAATTCTCAGTGATCTTTCTTAGGTAGATGCTAGGGTTAGCTGCAGGCTGTGAACACTGAGCGGCTCTGTTATCCTGAAATCCATTCATCATTCCACTGCTGCTGCACTGCCCTGGTTTTGAGCCAAGGCTGAAGGACACTGTTTCCTTCTAGCTGCCTGTGGGAAGCAGCAAATGCTTGCAAAATCATCAGGGAAAACAAAATAGAACAAAACTAAGAAGAAGACATGTCCAAGACCATGACCTCACATCCAGCAGAACACAAAGTAGGGGTGAGGGATACTGAAACAAAATCATATCCTAACCACCCAGAAGTTTCTAAGAGGGAGCAAAGTTTTACTTAGGAAGCTTTAGCGGCTCAGAGACAAACACTCTCAGTTTATTACATTGGTGGAGCTACCCAAAATAGTTCAATCAAACAAACAAAAGCTTCACTCTCCATCCTCACTGACAGCAGATCAAATTCAGCCTCCATTCAATATCCCACTTCCCTACACTGAAGATATTTGTTATGAAGTCAAGAGCCTACACTACAGCACTGAAACCCACCAGGGTCTGAGCCCTAAAACCATAAAAACGCATGAGTGTTTCATACCCCAAGTACCATCCTGCCTTCCAGGATTTAGCTTTGCCTGGTCATTTCTCTGAGCACTCTACTGTCCATATTTGGTTAACACGTTCACTCGGTGCACATCCGATATTTATGAAGGAAAAATGTAGAGATATATGTATACCAAAATGCAGCAGCATTACAGGTGAGGGGGGTGCAGCTATCAGGTTTACTATGTTCTGTAAATGGAGATAGAAAATGAACAGATAGGAAAGTGGAGAAAAAGGGAAGTGTTTGAACGTGGCTAAGATGTCAGCCATTAAGGAGCCACCCACTGTACTCAGCACAAGGTCTCCAGCTCCAGGGTCACCATTTACACAGACTTGGGTGTCTGTCCAGAGACTGAAACGGCCTGCACTCAGAGCCTGGTATGGGTTAGAAGGAAAAGAGGACAGTAGAAGAGCGATCATCTGTAATACAAGTAACACCTCAGCCACTTTGGAGTTGCCAGAACTGACATCCAGCCATGTAAACAAAGGCAGAAGCCATAGACACATTGTCAAGGAAATCATTCTTGCAGATCTGCAGTGAGCAGTCACAGGGGGTTAGTTGGCCAAGTCAGTGGGACTGGATTTTCTCCACTCCTGTTCCCTACATGCAGGAACCATACCTGATTGCTTCATCACTGTCTTACAGAGCCAGCCAGCCAATGTCATATCAACAGTTTGTTTTTTTAACAAAAGCAGTATATATATTCTTTATCTAACAATGTTTTCAAAACACCCTTATTCTCATAGGTATATGTTTTTTATTTTTATTTATTAAAAAGTCTTTTTTATCCATGTATCCCCCTACTCAGCCTCCCAATCCTTCCCAGTCAGCCTTCAGCCTCCCCTCTCCCTACTTCCCCATCACTTCCCCCAAAAGGGCAAGAAGTCCCAAGGTGGATCCACTCAGCATGGCCCATCCACTCCAGGCAAATCCGATTTACTCATCCCAAAGTCAAGACTGGGTTAGGTGTTCCTCTGCAGGGAATGGGCTCCAAGGGGCCAGCCCACGCACAGGAACACAGTCTGATCCTACCCCTTTAGGCTCTACATACTGTCCATGCCAATCAACAGTTGCCTACTCTTGGAGGGCCTAGCTCCCTTTCCCGATGGATCTCCAGTGGCTATTGATTCAGTTAGCTCCCCATTGCTCCAGCCAACCATCTCTGTGGGAATTTTCCTGTTAATCCCTATCCTCTTGCTCATATAAACTCTCCTCCCCTGCTCTCAGCTGGACCAGGAGCTCTGCCCAGTGTTCAGCCATGGATCTCCACCTCTACCTCTATTCATTGTTGGATGTAGGTTCTGTGATGACACTTAGGGTGGCCTAGCCAGGGACATCTGTGAGTTCTAGGAGGTTTCCCTAGCACCCAGTCTCTTTCCAAATCCACATTGGCTTCCTCTATTGAGATATCCATCTCTTTTTTTCTAACTCAACCATCCCCCTCTCTCGTGATTTGTTCCCACTTCTTGGTAGCAATCCGTTTTGCTCCCAATTTGCTAAGGTATTTCTCTATTTTCTCTTCTTAGGGAATCTCTCTCTCTCTAGATGTCTGTCTTAAGTTCCTTCTGATCACAAGCTGTTCGGGGTTGTGGTTTGCAGCTTGGGTATTTTTTGCTTTTTGTCTAAAATCCACTTATGAGTGAATATATCCCATGCCTATCTTTCTGGTGGAGAATATTCTCCTGAGAGAGGTATCATAGATATATTTTTAAAGGTTGCTGCTAGCCTGTTATGTGGATAGACACAATTTGTTTAGCCAACTCCTACACTTGGATGTCAGGCTTCTAACTCTGCATCACTGATCAAAACCTCTGGTAGGAAAACTGATCCTGACTTTTTTTTTTTTTTTTTAATTAAATCCCTAAAGGCAGAATGGTTGGGTCAGAGAGTATATATCTACACTATCGCTCTTAAAAGCTACCCCACAAGCCTCATCTGAAGGCAGCAATCATGAACTTTCTGGAGTTGGAAAGTTATAACTGACCACCAAAGTCACAAACTATCCTCTCCAGCAAGCTGAGAATCAGCACCAGCTCCGATTACTGCCTCCACAGCAGTGCAGCCTCTCTTCCTACCTTAGAGAACAGGACAAAAGTACAACTCTGCCACTTGGCTCTAATTCCCCCCTGAGGAAAACTGAGCTCATGATACCCCTAAAACAGAAACACAGCCCTGTGTCGCCTATGAGATTCTCAACATGTCCACCTGCTTCCTCTTGGGTAATCACTTCCCAAAAGTCCTTCTAAAAACAGGAAGAGCCTTAAGGTTAAGTTCTCAGGGGCACAATTTCACTTTCACCCACTGTCCTAAAGTGTTCCAGCTTCTATGCCCCTAAAAACACACACTTAAGTATAAACAAAAGGGGCATTTGGCTCATTGTGAAGCCTTCTAGGAGTTCAGTCACAGACCTGGGACCTGACAGAACCATCTAACAAATGGTGACTACACTTTTGCAGTTTGCATAAGTCCAGGATGTTCTTATGGTCCGGTTTCTGCTGTTACAATCTAAGGTGAATCAGTCAGGTGGAGGGCCCGTGGAAACTTGGACTGCCCATCCCCCAGCTGGTAACTTCATAGGGCCTTCCAAAGTCTCAGTGCACTAAAGCAAATGTCAAACTTGAGACCTCCTGAATGGCAGCAAAGCTGTTCCTGGTGTTCCCAGCATGAGGCATCACCTCTTGATCTCCTAATGTGTCTCTTGTTTGCTTCTTCAATTAGGACGAGTTGCCCATAACCCAGAAAACTCCACATGACCTAGGCTTTGTTCTGCCCACACCTAGACACTTCACACTAGCTAAAGCTGAAGTGTCAGTAACTTAGGTCATATACCAAGACTGCACTGAAGACTCAGGGCCCTCACTTGGTGGCTTGTGGCACATGTACCAGAGACTGCAAGGTGGAAAAGGTCCACTGACAACAGAGACTAGCAACGGTAAGATCACAGGGAAGGGGTAGCACGGTCAGAGCAGAGGACAGAGAAACTGGGGCACTCAGTCCCACAGCACTAGGTCTTCACTCCAAGTGTCTCTGGACCACTGAATGATCAGGAAGGACCCTGAGAGGAAAGAACAGCACATCTTCCTCTCACATAGAATCTTAACATCACCCTCTGGTACTACATCCCCCCAGCCACCTTTACAAGATTAATTATAGAATGCCTCATGGGCATGGCTAAGGATCTTCACACAACACTTGTACCATAGTGGCTAATAGTCCATTTCACATGAGGATAGCCCAGAAGGGTGCAAACCCAAACCCACGGCTCTTATGTCACTCCTTGCCAGCTTTCAAAACCAAAAGCTTGTATCCTTGCTAGCTGAGTTCCTGTTACCCAGAGGTCTCTTGTGGTCCCACCTCCCTCACAAATGGCAAAGTTCAGTTCAACATCTGACGTGTGAGCCAGTCGCCAGGCACACCTGCCATCACTGCCCTCACCTGCCCTCCTTCATCTCAGGTGACCCTGGGAAGCCTGGCTTTGGCTGGCAGCCATAGGTGTTCCCTGAAGAGGCCTTTTATAACTGCCTTACAAAAAGCCTTCAACAGCTGGAAAACAGACCTCTAACTGCTGTTTCTATTAAGCAGCTTGGGCATGAACAAAGCAAAATGGGTCATGGAAACAGTACTCAAATAAACAGTTTCCCTATCAAAGGGACAGCAAACAACTACCGAAGCAAGACACATGGGCTGCACTGTTCAGGCATGCCCCGAGCATGGGAAGGAGCTACAATAGCCGGGGACTCACTGGCCAGCAGTCAGCTGTTCCAAATTTTCCCTTCCAAACACATGAGCAGAGCAAAGTTCCCCAGCCACTTGGCTGGCACAGCAGCTTAGTCTGCCCTCATTGTAAGGATACTTCAGGAGGAGGAGTCAGGGTGAGAGCGGGAGAAAGAGCAGCTACTGACCTTAGTTCAGTACTAAGACCCAAACTGAAAACCAAGTCTGTCATCTTGACTAGGATCACATTCTTAGGAACTAACTGGTCTAGCTGCATCTTTAGATGTGAATTACAATGTTCCTGTGACTCTCCGGGTAGTTTCTGAGCACAATTCCAGTCACCAGTTCTTGCCAATGACCACTCCTAGGTCACACACACACCACTACCCAGGACCACTTACGCTCTGCCCACAGTACGTTACCATCCTATACTATCAGATTCCTTCTCCAAACTGTGTCAGGGCAGGGAAACTGCAGCAAGAGACCACTGTCCCAGGGGGCCTGGTGCTCAGCTGTGACCTGGCCTCACTATGTGGTGATAACACTATCTGAGGATATGTCTCTCTCACAAAACCTTTTCTAGGCTAGATGATGCTCCTTCCTCCTACTTACACAGGGAAATGGACAGTCAGTTGCAAAGCAGAAAACCCACTATGATAACTACAGCTGTTTATGTTGCTTAAAGACTCATATCAGTGTGCCCACATGGTAGCCCTCTTACCTGCTATCTCTGAGAGGTGCTGAGAACTTTCTTGCTACAAATACTTTTTATATCTCAGTTAAATCAGCAAGAGACTGCCTTCTATCTCTCCACTGCCCGACTAGGAATCTTTAATTATCTATGTTTTCTTTCCCATGAGACTAAGTGGTGGACAGAACAAATGATGCCATTTTCCTAAGACGGGCTGCTGGGTGGCACTTCATGCTCTGAGGAATCTTATGTCATCAGGTGTTGCTGACGCCCCAGTTTACCAGGCTCTTAACCATGTCACAAACAGTGCTGAGCAGGGGTTTTGCCATCCCAAACGGACATCTTAGTGAGGAGGAAGCAACCGGTCCCAGGCTGCTGCAACATGGCTTTGAGTGGTGGTTCCCAAAGCATGTCCCCAGATCAGTGGTGGCAGCACCTGGGAACTGGTGACCATATAGACACACTACTGGCTGCCATCTGCCCTGAAACTATCTGCCTTAGAAACCCTGGGGGTTGGGCCCAGGAGGCAGGCTTGGTTGTAAAACATGAGGCCCACTAGCTCAGACAAAGGAACACCCAAGGTCACACAGGTCATGGGATCACTCACCTTGAGCCAACCTGTATATCACAACCTGACATAATGACGCTGTCTTCCCACCAACAGCACCACTGTTTTTGTATTTGTTCCTTTTTGGCTAACTGGCCAGAGCCCCAAATATGAACTCCTTCAGGACACTGTTCCTCCTAATTTCTCAGGGAAATTACTCATGCTTCACACTTTTCTGTCTCCAAAAGGGAATGGCAACATTCACATCATAGGGTCACAGCAGACGCAGGGTGCTTTGTGATTAGCCCTCCCCGAGTCCCTGTGATTACTATAGTTCTGCCAAAACATCTAATCAGAACTAGACAAAGAGCAGAAGACTTGCTTCCTGTGTGTTCACCATCATATTTCATCTACCCACTCCATTCCAGGGCTCTGAGGAAGACATTCAGAACGACAGACTACACCTGGCTCATCGGCACTCCAGGCACCATGCCTTTTACATCCAACAACATGCAGAAAGCCCACACTAGTAGACTAAACAGCCTCCCACCAGATCCTTCTGGACAAAAGCCAACCAACTCTGGGGCATCAAGCCGCACATACCTCAAAAGAAACAGAGAAAGCCTGTGGGAAAATCAACAAAAGTGGGAAAAACAGTGGCTAATATTTACATGGTTCTAAATTGGTACTACAGTTTGGACCTCCAGTACCCTCCAAATGCCCATGTTTGAAGGTTTGGTCCCAGATTTTGATGCTACTGGAAAGTGGTGAGATCTTTTAAGAGCTGGCCCAGTAAAGAAGTTAGATCATGGGAGGCATGCCCTACCAGGGGGTCTGAGGACTTTCCCTCCTCTCATCCATCCTGGCTGCTGTGAGGTGAGCTGCTTTCTCTACTATGAGCTCCCACTGTTAGTCAGATGGATATCAGCAGACTTGGTGGATGTCAGGGCTGGACTCTCCTGTCATGATCAATAGCACGTACCAGAGACGCAAGCTCTTAACACCTAAAGGAAGGGTACCTGAGTTACATCTCTGACCTTGGAAGGAGAGGTTATATCCGAAACTTCCCAGAAGGTCATGAACAGATAACTACTAAACCTAGTTCCAGGTGTTCCAAACACTGTAACTCAATACAAATGGGCCTGCCAATTACCTGGACAGGAGAGCACCCCTAAGGAAGCCCATCTGTTCTAGATGCTTTAGTAAGAGTAAAAAGCATCTTAGCATGCAAATCAACACAAATCCTTTAGTTCACTGTGCACTCTCACAGAGCAGGTCTGTGGCTACCTTCTTCATTATGTAATAAACATGATCATCAAAATAAGTAATAAACTCTGCTTGTCTTCTATATTGCACCCTGTGTGTCTCATCTTAATTCTTCAGAAATCACAAAGACCAGGGAATTTAAGGGAGATATGGCAAGATACCCGTGACACTATCGTGACAACTTCTCCTGAAGCCATATGACCATGAACTGAAACCATGAGCTCCTGAGCCAAAATATAAATCTTTGTTCCTTAAGAGGTAATTGTCACAATGCAGCACATTACAGGTGCAGGGGGTGGGGGTAGAATTGTAACTCTAGGAAGACATCTTCAGTTTGAGGTGAACCTATCTCTCAGGAGAAAAAAAGAAAGGTGGGGGGAGGGGCACTGAGAGCTATTCCCTTCTCAGGTGTGACAGAGTGCTAACTGACACACTTTGTAACAGATCCTCGGTGCCTTACAAAAATGGTAGCTTACATCTTTCTCACAGCTACTCAACACCCTGGATGGTAGCTGCTGTTCTTATGCCCACACAAGAACAGGAGGCCTGAGGCACAGCTGGTCCACATAAACTGCCCCGGCATACAGCTCACACATGGTCAGGCCTAAAGGCAACCCCAAGGACTCACTCTAGCTCCATGGTTAATGTTCTTACCCAACATTCTTGAACACAAAAAGCTACTATCTATGAATTCACCAGCCACCCATCCCTACTTATCAGAACTCTGATTTGAAGGCATCTGAATCCAAGCACAGGGGGTAGCAAGCTGGTTCAGCAGGCCAGGCATTTGCCACTAAGCCTCACAGTCTGATCTCATTTCCCAAGAATAACATGGTGAATGAAGAGAGCCAACTTCTGCAAGTTGGCTCCTGACCTCCATACATGCACTGAGATGCATGTGCACATGTGCATGCAAGCATGCAAATACACACACACAAAGTAAATATAAAAATATTAAAACTTTTTAACCCAGATGCGATACCCATTACCATGATGTTCAACATCAGGTCCTAGGGTCCTGATAGAAATATTAATTACACTGGTTTCCACCCTTCCCCTTCTCTCCTCTATACTCAAACCCCACACAAGTCAAATCAAATGAAAACTCCAAGAGCTCACTTCTCTCTCCCTGGCATTACAGCACTTAACCCTCACTATACACCATCTGCCACAAAGACTCCTCTAATTGTTTCTTCTGTAGTAGTTGTATATACCTCCCCAGTCAACTGTAAATTTCCCCGGAAGTATCCATACTTTCTGAGAAGGTAGGCAGAGGCCTGGGATCCCATATGTAGATCTGGAGTGCTGCACACTAATTGGCTGGTTCCTTCACTTTGCTCTCCTGACACTTCTTTGTCATAAATCCTTAGAAGCAGGTGGAAGTCTGAAATTTCCTATTTAAAACCAGTGTTGAGTGGGCTATGACATCAGCACTCTCTGAGTAACAGCTCTGTTTCCAGATCTGCACTCAGAAGACCTCCGAAGCCTCACAGAGGAGGTATGCTTTGCTTATCCAGGCTTGAGGAAGGAGGAGCTTGCTGCAGTGAAGCCAAGGGGAAGAAAAAATTGACCAATATCATGCAAGCCTGGAAAAAATGAAGAGACTGTCAAAGACCAGTCCCCAAAGCCCTTATTTTCTCTACACCCATAAGTTGTGGCTTAGTATGTCATGTCTGCCCTAGGCACATGTGTGAAAGGCTAGGTGCCAGTTGGTAGAGCTATTATGGAAGTTTTTGAAAACTTTGGGACTGTCTACAGCTGGAAAAAGTAGGCCACCAAGCAGTCCTTGGGGTATCTTGTCCCTGAACCCTTCCTGGTAGCTCTCTGCTACCGCCATGATGAGATTCTCTTCCATATGCTGCATCCATGAGGCCGGGCAACCACAGACTGAATGCTTAGGGACCATGAGTGCAATTATGTTTCTGCTCTTAAATTGCTTCTCTCAGGTGTTTGGTCACAAAAGAAAAACAACTGTTAATAATACAACATCCAAACTTAAACTTTGTCCAAACACATGACCTAAAAAGTTCCCATTGGCTGGAAGTGTAGCTGAATAGTACAGAATGTGTTTAGTATGTGCATGTGTTGAGGATATGCATGTGTTGAGGATATGCATGTGTTTAGGATGTGCATGTGTTGAGGATATGCATGTGTTTAGGATGTGCATGTGTTTAGGATGTGCATGTGTTTAGGATGTGCATGTGTTTAGGATGTGCATGTGTTTAGGATGTGCATGTGTTTAGGATGTGCATGTGTTTAGGATGTGCATGTGTTTAGGATGTGCATGTGTTTAGCATGCATATGGCCCTGAATTCAAATTCCAGAACCATAATGAGGGAAAATGTTAGCCCAACAGAGAAAATTTCAAACTGTATTTTAAAGTTATTTTTTAGAGATGTGAATCCAATAACTATGATTAAATTTAGTATGGAAATAGAAATGTCAATTTTCTCCATGAGACTGTAACCCAAGCAATGCCAGTCATGTTACCTGGACTTTACTGAGAACATATGGAAGAGCAAAGATCAAACCACCATCTAAGAACAAGAAGTCCCGTCCCCCATATCAAACACGGTGCAAAGCCCTCATGAATAATAAGGGCTTGACACAGAAACAGAAGGAAGGGAACCAAGAACAAAATACCAGACCCTGTGAGGCATCTTAAGCTAGTAGGCTGGACTTACAGGGCCAGGGTTTGGTTTAGGGTGATGACAATGTTCTGGAGAAGGATCACACCGATGCTTCTCCACTGAATTACACAAAACGATTGACTGCCTGCAAGCTTTATGCCCTCTCTTACATCACAGTTCAAGAGAATATATTTTAAATATTGTGTCACAATTTTTTAAACAACTATAAACCAGTATATTTAGTGAAAGGAAGCACACACAATAAAGTACCAGTACGGACTATTTATATAAAATTATAGAAATGGGAGCTACTGTGACTACACAAGCCTGGGTATAATAGGAAGGGTCTGAATACAAAATGGGCCCAAGGAAAGTTTGGGGGTAACAGATATGTTCAATATCTTCACTGTGGCACTTTCAAAATAGCTACATTGTCAAAAGTAAAGTATACATTTAAAATTAATTTATCTACATAAATTATAATTCTTACAAATTGACAAAGTCTCCTGTGTAAGCAGAAGCATGATATACAATCAAAATAGCCTTGGCAAAATTATGAAAGAATGCATTGTTTAATCAATGGTTTAGCAAAACAAAAGGAGGGAAAAGAAACGTAAATGTAGGGAAGGAGAATAAAGGAGGTGGGACAGGAGACAAAATGGGCAGTTGTCCAAGAAACTGTATAACAACTACATAATATAAGAACCACCTCCAATTCATTAGGCATCACATAAATCCACATTAAAACAATGAGAGCTCATTATCTAGCCACAAAACACTGGTAAATTATAGAGCCAGTAATGTCCGACACTAACAACAATGTAGGCTATCACCCAAGGGTATCATCCAGCGACACTGGAATTCAGCTCCTGCTAGGACCTTCTCTGCCTTCCAGAGCAGGGTCTTGGATGTAGACCCCAAAAGCAGTGCTTCTCACACATTCCCTTGCATCAGAATCTCCAGGTTAGGCAGATTAAAACACAGATTAGTGGCTTCTGACCCCAGGGTTTCTGATTCATATGGTCTAAAAATCTACATCACTACTTGGTAAAACAGGTCGGAAAAACCACTGGCCCTAGAAATCCTTTCAGAGAGATGAGTAAGTGAATGCTGTGGTGATACGTATTTAATAAAATTAGGACTCCTCCAACGGAATGCCTGAGTCCTCACCCAAAAAAGAAGGGAATGTTTCTTGTAAAGTTGAAAACCCCTCTTCTCTTGCTCCTCCCAGCTCTGTTAACTTCCTCTTTCCACATTCCCAAAGCTAGGGTTAAAGGTGTGGTCGCCCCTCCCTGACCTGGCTTGGCTGTGGCTAACTCTGGCATTCCAGATTAATTTTATTAAATATTTATCACGACAGAATGCAGTAAGCATTTCATAGAGTGTTGTCACAGAATGGAGATTAGTTAAGCTTCTATCACTAGCAAGCACACAGACACACACACACACACACACACACACACACACACACACACACACACACACAGAGAGAGAGAGAGAGAGAGAGAGAGAGGGAGAGAGAGAGAGGGAGAGGGAGAGGGAGAGGGAGAGAGAGAGAAACATAGGACTATGTGTGGTAGTTTGAATGTAATGGGCCCCCATAAACTCAGGGAGTGGCACTATTAGGAGGTTTGGCTTTGTTGGAGTAGGTGTGACCTCGTTGGAAGAAGTGTGTCACTATGGGGTGGACTTTGAGGTCTCCTATGCTCAAGCTACACCTGGTGAAACATTTCACTTCGTGTTGTCTGTGGGATCAAGATGTAGCTCTTTCTCCATTTTCAGCTCCCTCTCTAGCTCCATGCCTGCCTGTACGCCAGGTCCCACCATGATGGTAATGAAATTGTAAGCCACCCAATTAAATGTTTCCTTTATAAGAGTTGCCAAGGTCATATCTCTTCACAGCAAACTCTAAGACAGCATGTGTATATGCATGAGTGCGTACATACAAGCTAAGCCCAGACTCATACAAAACTACCTAATAAAACATTAAAAGAAATTCTGTCAACTACCATGAAATGTTGGAATGTTTCCAAGATAAATGTTTTTCAGCAGTTTGACGTGCTTTTCTTTCCAGATGGAGCCCAGGACCCTGTGCATGCTTAAGCAAACACCCAGCCCGATCCACAGCCTCCACCACTTATGCATTGAAGACAACAAGATAAGTAATACATATTAGCAAATATCCATAACCCCCCCCTAAAAAAAATGTCATCCAATACGTGAGACAAAGCTGCTCCAGCAGCAGAGGGAATTGATTGCATCAAAGAGGAGAAAATCACCTAAGTTCTCATTTATCTGCACTGACCTAACTTAGCCGCTTGACGTCCCGTAGCTTCGTATCATTAAGGACATCTAGGCGGCCACCAAGAGCACAAGGAATTCTTTCTCAAATACAAGCTTGGAGTAAGTCAAACCCTGGATCCAACATTGCACTGAGGCCTAGCTTTCCCTTTGACAGATTAAAAAGAAACAAAGGTTCTTCTTGGCTTTTGGCAAAAGGGGCATGTGTCTACATGTTATTTGTCTCTCTTCTCTGTCTATGTGTATCTATGTTTATCTCAATATTTTCCTGTCTACACCTGTGGGTCTGTATGTTGAGGCAAGGCTCTGAAGGGGACAAAGCTTTCTAGCAGACACTGAGGCACACCTGTTTGCCAGCCATTCAACTTGGTTTGACTGAAACCAGAAGTAACAGCCACAGCCACAAAACCAAATCATCGCCCTGCCCACAGGGCCTGCCCTCGCTTCCCATCCACTCATCCCTGTCCTCACACCAAATTGAACTGATCCAACTATGATTTTTTTTTTTTTAATTGAGTACCCCAACTAAGATAACAAACTTGGCAGAACAGCTCTTGGGATGTAGTAGGGAACAATAAAGAAGCATTTATATCCTCCTCCCCCCCCCCCCCCCCCCCGTCTCTGTTTTGGCATTTATACTCCCGATGAAGAGTTTTAACCAACAAGCCCAAATCTTTAAAGATCAGAAACACCAGGAAAGTTTAAAAAAATAAAAATAAAAAGGTACCATCCAAAACAGGCAGAGACATGGCAACTCTAATCTATCCTGTCTGCACAGATGAACACTGGTCACCATGTTTCTCAGCACTTGAGCAGACTTTGCCTTTTCTACAGCAGTGCTCATCATCGGATCAAGTCAGGTAACCTACAGTTTCCCTGAAGTGCTTTGCAGGAAATGGGGTCTTATCAACCGGAGAGTATATGCTATGTGCCAGGAGCACATTTTAGTTTAAAAACAGCAGTGGCTATTAGCATTAAGAGTCCCCCTCCCTGTTTTACGCCCTTTATTCTGGCTCAAGAGCAGGACCTGCCATGAGTTGAAATAAAAATGTGAACTAGACAAGTATTGAGTTCTGGGCATAAAACCGTTTGTTGTTTACAGTCAACACAAAGCAACTGCATCTTGGGAAAACACAGAAAGGTCTTTAAGTTTCCAACATAAACAATTCATAAACATTGTTGTGCCTTCTTTATTCTAAAATTGCTGATAGAGAATTCCATTTACAGACAAAAATAATGAAGATTGTAGTAAATACTAGTGCTCTTCTATTATGAGGAATGTTTATAAATATGATTAAGCATTTACTGAATACTACATATAGGTCAGACATTATGCAAGACACTAGAGTTCTCCAATGAATAAGATACTTTAAACAAATTTGTGCCTTTAATAACTTACTCAATAGCTTGAATCAGTAGGGTTTTTTTTAAGTAGTTCAATGTCAGTGACATGTGGCAGAAAATATCTATTTACTAACAATAAAAATGTCTGGACTCTAAAACAGAAAAAGGCTCTCCGTAGAATAACTACCTAAACTGTACCATAGTGGTGGCCACCTCCTGCTACCCAACAAGTCTGTAGAGGCTTTAAAATATGCTCTAGACTTTCAGAAGAACATAAGGAAACCCAAAGGGCCAGGGCATCCGGAAGAAAAAAGCAAGTGACGCAAGTAAAGAGAGTTTCTGTGCACAAGAAGCCTGCTCCTGGAGGTATCCCCACAGCTAGGCATGGCCAGCAGCAGGCACGGGCTCTGCAGCTTGCTTGCTTGCTCTACCAAGGCAAAGCTTCAGAGTTGGAAACCTGCCACCTGCTGAATCACCAAATATCCCTGGGCTTCCCTAAAAAAAAAAAAAAAAACTGACCACATTGTCATCCAACCCCAGCTAGCTTCTTTCTTGGAGACCTATCACCGACCAAAGAAACATCTGGACCTCCCCCTGCCTCACAGACCCAAACTGCCTCTCAAACCCAAGAATCCACCAGGATCCTACCTCAATCAATCTCACTCCTGGCTGCTGTCTCAGGCCCCACCCCTGCTGATGTTCAGCCCCCAGTGCCAGAAGGCGTGGGGAGTTGACAGCACAGCTGACAGGCATTCACCACTTCCACAACCAGCTAGCCAACCAGAAACATTCCCAATCTAAGGACAGAAATTTCGGGAGAGCAATGACAGAAGGCCTCGGAACACAGAAAAACTTCCCCATGAGAAACCAGCCTTCTGTCTTTTTCTAAGTGTGCACCGCTGAACTCTGTCCTGTCTGAAGGTGAAATGAAACATCCAAGAAACACTTGCCCGGATTCTTTCAGCTCCCCAGGTCCACAGCATCTTTCACCCCGACTGTTACTCGCGACAGTCAAAAGGGATAAAGCGTTAACCCGAACGCGCCAGGATGAATCCGTTAGCTGGACCAGGGCACCGGGACCACCGAAGGAAGATAGCTGGAGTGTAGGTTAAGACAACTGCTTGCTCCTGCTGATGTGCCCTTGACAAGTCGCCTACGATCACGCAGACCCCTCATTCTCTAGGCGAACCGCGACCAGAGCTACGCTGACTCCCCTGCAGGCCTTACCCTTTAACACCTCCACGCGGCGGGGACACGCGGGGTCTCAGAGCAGGCTCGAGCCGGGGGCTGTTACGCCGTCTGGGGAGGAGGGGCTCGCTCCTCCGGGAAAGGGGTCCCCACCTGTTATGTCGTTGGGGGTCATCGAGGGGCCGTGATGAAGGGAATCCCAAAGCCGCGGGCGCCTAGCCGGCTGCGATCAGACCAGGAGGTACCAACTGTCACTCTACCGCCCGGGCTGTGGGGGTGGGGCTGCGATTTGGGGGTCCACCCCTGAACACTGCGGGACCTCCGGATGGCTGCCGCTAGAAAGATCCCCGGGTCTGGGCTCTCGGGCCCCGCCACAGTCCGCTCGCCCTAATGTGACACCAAGGCAGCTTTCCAGCCCGCACGCAGCACCTCGGAAAGGTGCCCACTGACTCCTCCGCCTTCCTCCCCGCCCAAGTTGGCGGGGGAGCCCCGGCGGCGGCCCGCCCCCTCGGAGCCGGGATCGCGGCCGCCAGAGCGCTCCCCCGCGCCCACCCCCACGAGCGGCAGCAGGGGTACAGCTCGCCAGGTACGCGCGCGACACCGCACGGGCTGCGCTCACGCCCCCTCGCCCCGGCTGCCTGCCAGCGGTCCTCGGAGGTCAGACCGGGCCCGCGAGACTCGGGCCAGATCCAGCCGCCCGCGACCTGGAAGCCCGCCCTCCGCCCCCGCCCCGCGACTCACTTGCACGCGAGTCGTCGCAGCCGCCGGAATTCTTTCCACGCGCCGAGCTCCCCGCCGCGGAACGAAATCCGGGACAGGGCGGCGTGCGAGCTCCGCACCGATCGCGCTCTGCCGCCCGAGTGGCAGGCTTCCGGGACGAGCTGCCAGCCCGGACCGCCCCACCCGGCTTCGGTCTAGCCCGCAGCCCACCGCCACTGCCCGGGCTGCTGCGGAGCTAGCGAGAAGGCTTCCGACTTGGAGCCTCTGGCTGCCGAGCATGCCCAGTCCGCGGCGGAGCCGGGTCGGCTTCCCGCGCGACGCTGGTCCGTTCCTCCGGGTGTTCCCGGCGGCCGGGGGGCGGAGACCGTGGACGCTCGACCGGGGACCCTGCGGAGTCCCGCAGGACAGCGAGCCGTGGGGTGTGCTAGGGGGATGGGGAGGGGGTCCTTTTCCTTTTCAAGAAACGGGAACTAGAGGAGGCGGGCGCTTCCCCCAAAGACGGGAAGGGCCCAGATGGTGGGTTTCATCCTCCGGGATCCGAAACCCAGTTAGGAGCCAGCCTGAGATTTGTGCTTCTAGAGCTGACCAGAGAGAGCTGGGGACTCAAGCCCAGCCTTCGAGAAACCACCATCGGGGACAGGTTTGCAAACTACACTGGGATTTTTTTTTTTTCCCTACGAAGCCCAGGAGCTGTGACACTTGTGACTGACTCATGATTGATCATTTAAAATGGATGGTCATCAAACTCTTCGGAACATTTCACAAAGCTCTAATCCTTACACTCTCATCTTCCCCGAAAATCGAAGGTCTGCGGACTTCCTAAACCACGCTGCACCAGGCAGCTCGGAGGCCCAGGAGGTCTCCTAGCAGTCTCGGAGCACCGGGCCGCCTAGTCCGGCCGGGCCCCACCTCCCGCCGCCGCTTGGAGCTGCGGCGAAAACCTGGAGAGCTCCGCACCAGAGCCGGAGCACTGCGCATGCCCAATGGCCCCACGGGGTGCGGGTCTCCCGCAGATTTCCTTCGGCTCGCACCGCGGAACCCAGTGCCTGGACCGGGATGGCGCGGCAAGAACAGCAGCGTCTCCCGGCACCCAGCCTTCTGGGCCGGCCTGCGCGTGCTGCGGTGACATAGGTTGCCCTGGATGCGCTGCCCGCAGGATCTGCTCTGGGGCCGGGTGGGGGTGGGGGGAACCAGGAACGGCCCTGCCTGCGTGACACGTGACTGTCCGCCGCTCTCGGGGCAGCCATCTTCCGCCCTGAGGGGTCGCTGGCGGGGGAACAGTCCGGCGGGATTCAACCCGGCCGCCTCCCCACCAAGCCCGAGTCCCGCCCTCACCTGCCTCCGCCGGGCTACGGGGTGGAGGCCGCAGCGCCTGGCCCTCGATCGCCCGCCGGCAGGACCGGCTGTCTCCTGAGGCAGAACTGGAGAGCAGCTCCCCTGGGGTTGAGGGCTTCTGTTTTTCCCCAGAGGCGGAAGTTGGGAGAGAAGTTCCCGTTCCTAAAGCCCCCGCACCGCTCCTGCTGCTTCCCTGTTCTGACCCATTCCCGGAGACCGAGGATGGAGATGGCGGAAGACGTCAGGACTGTCGTCGCTCTTCATGCATTTCTCCTGCTGCAGGTCAGGTTCGATGGTGATGCTGCTGGTCATTGGGGGGTCCCTGAAATCTCTGGGCCCGCAACCTCATCACCCGAGAATTTGTTAGAATGGCACATTGACTACCACACCTAGACCTACAGAATCAGAAACGCTACTGGCGGGGTTCCTCGTGAAATCTGGTTAACAAGCATTCAAGGTTAATCTAATGGTCGCTTTCCCTAAGCCCTAGAGACTGTAAGACATTGAAAACTTAGCGTGCTCTACCCTCAAACACTTTGAAAACCCCGAATTCAAAATGTGGCCTACTCCTGTGCAGTCACTGAAGATCTTGTCCTCTCTTGCGTCTCTGGTCCCTTCACTGGAGGACACCATCCTACTGCATTTCTCCTGGAGATTAAGGGTGCGTTTGTCACATGGTGCTTTTAAATGACAGCTGACACTCAGTTCAGTTTGGAGTATCAACCAAGGGCAAGGGAGTGCCTGAGAACCATAGTAGCCCCACTGAGTTACACCAGTTTGCACCTAAAAGATAAAGGAAGGCTTGCTGTTTTATGACAAATGCTGGCCATTTGCAGTGCTACTTTGCACTTGCTTTAACAGAGATCCAAGTAAGCACTGCTGTATGATAGATAGATAGGTCAAGGAATCTAGACTTCAGAATCCAACCCTACTTCACCCCCACACGCGCACAGCTGTGTGTGTGTGTACACACAAATATGCACACACTTGTAAAAATGAGTTAAAGTCTCTGCAGAACAATGACTGGTTATATTTTTAATAAACCAGTCTGGAATATCAGAGGACAGAGCCATCTCTCCAGCCTTTTGTTTGCTTGTTTGGTTTGGGTTTTCGAGACAAGAGTTTTCTGTGTAACAGCCCTGGCTGTCCTACTTGTTTTATAGACCGGGTTGGCCTCCGAACTCACAGAGATCCTCCTGCCTCAGCCTCCCAAGTGCTGGGACTAATGGCATGACCGTTACTAGTGTGAATCTTTGAAATGTTTTTGTAGAAAAAAATAAAAACAAAACAGGATGTTTCTGTGTGTTATTTTAGGGTGATACATAATATGAAAAGGAAGGGGTATTAAAAAAAATCTCCACCTCAATTTCAAAAAACAATCCTTATTTTAAAAAGACACATGTAAATACACTATACTTAATATAGCTGTAAATAAACTGGGGGAGGGGAGTCTAAAGAGAAAACAGCATTTAAAACATTCTGAATTATATGATCATAAGAGACACTTTAGAGTTAACATCCTTTTAAATGAAGTTTAGTTGTGATCTTTAAGTCACTCTTTGTACCAAAAACTATTTAGTAAAGGTGAAAAGGCTCCCTTTCTGGTCTCTGAGTGATGAAGAACCTTAACAGGAGGCTGGAGAGACAGCTCAGCAGTTGAGTGTTCTTGAAGAAGACCCTAGTTCAGTTCCCAGCGCCTACCTTGCAACTAACAACCATCTGTAATTCCAGCTGCCAGAAATCTAATGCCCTCTTCTGACTGCAGAGAGCACCAATCGTGGAGAGGTGAAATACATGCGTTCAGGCAGGCAAACAATCATGCATAATTAAATCTCTTTAAGAAATAACAACAAAAACCATTTCTTAGCAAAGTCATGATCAGAAACTATTTTTTTAGATTTCTCGAATGCATGAACTAGCATAGGCAATGTTGGAACAGATAACAAAAATGAATCACCATGTAGTTAAAGTCTCATGCTAAAATAATACCAAGAGCAAGTTTTGAGACATATACTTCACTTGCCAAAGTGACTCCTTCAAAGATGGTCATTTTTAAAAACTAATTATCTAAGTAGACAATAGAGTTTTATCCCATTGACCTGTAAGTAGCAGCCACCACTTACTAGACAGTAGTCAAACTTCACACCATGCTCCAGACTCAAGGGGCCTTCAGTGTTTAGCCATGGAAATGTGTCTCTCTGGAAGAATTCAGAGCCACATAGGCTGAGCAGCTTCAGAAGCTAGGCTTAGCAGCCTCCTCATCCCTTTAAATACATCTGGCCAACCTACAACCTGGGTTCAAAATCAGTGCTGTGGGTGGGGAGCCAGCTGCCTATGACAAGACTTCTTCCAAGTATTTGCCCTAAGGAGTAGATATGTGAAAAATCTATCCTCTGAGTTCATTCCTGTGCCTCCTCCTAAAATTCCTGCTTTACTATTCCTTGGCTTCTATTGGTCAACAAAAACTGGGTTTATTTAACCATACTTGGGTAGATGAAGGATGCAGCCCAATTTCTCCTTGCACACAAAACATCTTTCCCAACATACTACATTCCACATGATGGATAGGTATTATCTCTGACCTTTTTGGGTACCTAGAAAATAAGTTGACACCAAGCAACCCTAGAAAACAGTTGCTGAACCATAACATACCACTTTCTATTTTTATGTCTCTGTGCTGCAATTTGGCATAAAAAGGGTAACTACAAAGAATGGAAATGTCTTTGTTATGTTATCCATATCTAATTAGCAACCCTTTCAATCTTACATGTGTATTTTACAGGGGATTTCAAATTAGAAAATTTATGAGTGGTGTGACTGAGAATGACCCCCATGGACTCGTGTTTGAACTGGTCCTCAGTGGTGCTGTTTGGGAAGGATTAGGAGACATGATCTTATTGTAGATGTGTCTCTGGGGTAAACCCATGATATTCCCAGTTAGCAATGCCCCCCTCCTTCTACTTCTTCCTCTCTGCTTCCAGTTTGTGAATCAGTACAATCTCAGATGCTGCCCAGTCTGCCTGCTGCCATGATCCTGCCACTGTGGTCATGGTCTCCAGCCCTTTAATTGCCAGCCCTCAATTAAATGCTTTCTTTTATATGCTGCCTTGGTCAAGGTGTTTTGTCATGGCAACAGAAAAGTACCTGAGATCCTTCACTATCAAGGGTCAGATGAATAGATGGCATCTAAAGAGTGCTGCCCAGGATGCTAAATATGGTACTCCTATCAAAACCACCATTTCACTCCTGGCTTTTCAAGTAATCAGTATGTAACTCCAGGCATGTTTAGTTCTTGCCTCTTGAAATAAGGATGCTGTAAATCCACTCCCTCTTTGCCTCCATGGGTATCATGAAAATTAATGAGATCTTTAAATATATGTGTGTGTTTATGTGTAAAAATTTTATAGACAATTAGAGGTGAGCATAATAAAAACATAAAATATTGTTTAATTTATTGTGAGTATTCTATTTAGCAATCATCTTCTTTCCAGTACAAGCACTAGAGCACTCCTGGTACTAGACAAAATGATAGGTACATATTGTCTTCTCCAGTCAGTATTTATAAATGAGTCCCAGCTGGCTCCAGTGCTAAGGGAAGGGAGGGTTACATGATATGATCACCTGGATTTTATAGTTCCAGAACAAACTTTATATCTAGGCCATGCTGCAGTGAGAATTTCAGCTGTTGGGGCTGGCACTTTCCCTACACTTCCTTTGTAAGAAATTAGAGGAATATATCAAATTTCATCTACTAGCTCTTGTTTAGTGTAAAGGGCAGGATATGCTCTCTCTCTCCCTCTCTCCCCCCCTTTTTTATTTGACACCTTGAAGAATGAGATGACAGTCCTGGAATAATTCAATAGAATAGTGGCTAAATCCTATGCATTCTACTCTAGACCAAGGCTTCTCAGCCTTAGCTCTGTGGACATTTGGACTAGACGCCACCCTGCTGTAAGAAGCTCCTCTTTTCATCACAGGATGTTTAGAAGCGTCCATGGCCTCTACCAAATAGATGCCAATAATAGACTTGCTTGCTGTAACAGCCAAAAATATGACCCAACATTGCTATGTGTCCTCTGAGAAAGTGGTAGGGATTTGGCCTGCATTGAAAACTACTATTTTGGCAGTGAGCAAATGGAGTGAGTGAACCAAAAGAAGCAGGGATATTAAATTGATCACTTAGCATGTGTTGGCTGTCCATACTGCATCCCAGCCAATGATTGTCAAGTTGGACCAGACAAAGCACAACATCAAATGTGTGTGTATGTGTGTGTGTGGAAACAAAAGTTCCCGTTTTCCACTGAGAATCACCTTACATCACCACCATCCCAATATCTAGCCTCCATCAAGGTTGTCAGACACCTCATGCTACACACTTATCTTAACATTTTATTACTTACTTAAATCCAAATGAAATCTGGTGTCCTGTACTTTTAACTGCTGAGTCTAGAAGCCCTGTAGACATAAAGTTTTATCACCATACTAAAGTGTGACTCCATGAACTCATAGTTTGATTTCATTACAAAATTAATACAGAGGGTAATCAGGCACAAAAGCACTCATCTATAATCCCAGCACCTGAGGTGTGGGGCTGTTTTGGATACATGACATCTTATTACTCACTCTCCCCCAAAGTTACTGCAAACACCCTGAGCTGGAGAGATGGCTCAGCAGTTAAGAGCACTGGATGCTTTTCCAGAGGACCCAGGCTCCATTTCCACACCCAGGAGCAATTCATAGCCATTTATAACTCCAATTCCAGAAATTTCTTCTGGTTTCTGTGGGTCCCAGGCACATATGTGTTGCACTGACACACAAACAGGCAAAATAGCCATACACATAAACAATAATTTTAAGAAACGAATGTGAAGAGAATGAATAGAATAAATTGAAGGAAATTTAAATTTCCTTTAAAAAAAAAAAAAGTTGTTCTTCTTTTGAGAGTTATGGGAAGGAATTCAGTTTTGCCTTCTGGTGTATCTTGTGCCTAGAACACTTAGCATAGCATATAACTGGGCAAACTCATAAAGTCTTCCTGTGCTGGGAGGTAAATTCAGAGCCCCCCAGAAGCAGTCTACCCTGAACTAAATCTTCAGGCCACAGAACACATTTTATAAAGTGCTGAATAATGAAGGAGCAAAATTGTGCAGGTACACCTGAATGCAGCCCATGCCTACCACTCCTCACAGATTCACTTGTAACGTTGATAGGAACTGGGGGTGAGATGCTCCCCCATAGCAAAAATTAGAAAGATAAATTTTTAAGATGTCTCCAAGTCTGGAGAGATGGCTCAGAGGTTAAGAGCCCTTGCCAAGGACCTGGGTTCATTTCCCAGCATCAACACAATGACTCAGTCACCTGTGACTCCACAGGAAGCAGGCCCACATGCAATGCACATACATACGTGCAGGCAAACACTTGTGCACACAAAATAAAAGTCTAAAAGAAAATCAGGGTGTTTTCCCCAAAATGCATAGACTAGGTAGTGTCAGTATCGTGCAAGTGAAAATTAAGCAGGGTTACTTTATAAAAACAGTTGTATTTCACAAACAGTGGGGTCTGGGGGCTGATGTTCATACAAAATGTCAGAACATGAAGTGTCTTGAGCGATTGTTTAAAACATTAGCTCTTGTACTTCTACTATAAACAGAACTGCAGATTGGTGGAGGGGGATACCAAAGTACAGAAGGAGATTGATAGCAGATTGATTCAATATAAACCCTGAGAATACTTGTAATTTATTGTATTCAGTGTCTCACCACATCATCATATTCATCAACATTCAGGGAGACATGTTCACAAGTGCCTTGAGCGATCAGGTCAGGGGGCATTTTATTAGCAAAGGCTGGGAGACGTGGCTTCTCTCCTTCCACAAAATCTTTTGCATTTTGTCAGTGCCTCTAATTTTTTTTTTTTAACTGCTTTCTGTTCTTTCTGCATGAGTAAGAATATGTGTCACTTCTGCTGGCTTCTGTTTCACTTAAATTTGTTGATTTGGTGTGAAGAAAGAGGCATCCTAAGCATCAAATCCGGAAACTATGACAGTGCCTCTTGGAACAATGCTGTGTAGGTCTCTTCTGCAGCTGGGTAGTGTAGCTCTGAAGTGATGGGGATGGACTCAGGGAGATGCTGTAGCTTTTCAAGGGTTCCAGAAGAAGAGATCTCTATCACCTTGCCTCACTTTTGTAGCGTTGGTTTTAGCTTTTGAGCCAGGCTCTCTTATAACCCAGACTAACCTCCACACTGGTACATAGGCAGAAATGACAATTGTTTGTTTTGTGTGGGGATATGTTTCATATTTAATTAAAAAGCCTGAGATATCAGAGGGATCTATCAACAGTCAGACTAGGAGGATCAGACAGTCTAGGAGGATTAGACACCTCTAATCCCAGCACAGGGAGTATCCAGGCGTGGTGACCTACCCCCTTAATCCCATCAAAACTGAGTTTGAGGTCAGCTTAGTTTACAGCAGGCAGTGGTGGCACACATTGCTAGTCTTAGCACTGGGGATGCAGAGGCAAGAGAATCTCTGTTGTGAGTTCAAAGCCAGCCTCGTCTTCAAAACAAGTTCCAGGACAGCCAGGACTGTTACACAGAAAAGTATCTCCAGGGGGGAAAAAGAAACAAAAAAAACAAAACAAAACAAAAAAAAAGACCAAAGACTGGAAGAGATGGCTCTGTCCTCTGATATTCCAGACTGGTTTTTATTAAGTTTGAAACATATCCCCACAGTTCTGCTTTCTCTTTTTTTTTTTTTTTTTGGGGGGGGGGGGTTCCACTACCAAATAAATAACATACATAGGCTTACTCTCACTTATAAATGCCCAGCCTTAGCTTGGCTTGTTTCCTGCCAGCTTTAAGAAAAGCTTTTCTTAAATCGTTTCTTCTACCTTTTGCCTCTGGGCTTTTTTCTTTTCTTTTCCTGTATTTCTTTGTTTCTTACTTTGTGGCTGGCTGTGTAACTGGGTGGCTGGCCCCTGGAGTCCTTCTTTGGATACTTTCTCCTCTTCCTCTCCTCACAGATTTCTTCCTCTATGTATCCTCTCTGCCTGCCAGTCTATCCTATTTCTCCTGCCTCGCTATTGGCTGTTCAGCTCTTTATTGGACCATCAGGTGTTTTAGACGGGCACAGTAACACAGCTTCACAGAGTTAAACACACGCAACAAAAGCAAAAGTTACACACTTTAAAATAATATTCTATAACAAATGACCTTGACTCCTGATCCTTCTGTGTTTGCCTCCTGTGTGCTGAGATTACAGCCATTTGCTACCACCATGCCTGGCTCATCTGCCTGATTCCCGCCCTTATAAAGCCTACTATGTAGTGACGAAAGAGAATTTAAGAGAATTTAATCAAATAAATGTTTTAATGAATATCTACCCACCCCTGGAGGTCCTGGTTTAAATGATCTAGAGCAGGACCCAGGCACCAATTAGTTTTTGTAAATTCTACAGGTAATTCAAGCAGGCTGGGTTGGGTTCGTGTGTTGAAATTTAATACCCACTGTGAGTTATTAAGAGGGTAGCACGTAATCTAACTATATTTAGAGGAGAGCCATGGGAGCATGGGAATTTGTAGCCACTGGGAGGTTGCTGAGCTAGACCCCACAACTTGTGACCTCACAAACTTAAATCAAGAGCTGTATTGTGATTTTTGTCTCAAAGCAACAGTGACAAGTCACCGCAGGGCAGTGGCACCGTAAGGTTTTCTGTCTGCTTCCTTTCTGGTCTTTGGCTTTGTTGCAGCTCTGCTTATCTGGATCTATCATGATTCTTGAGATACAGGCTTCTTCACATCCAGGCTTGGGATATACAGAGCAGAAAGACAAACCCAGGAACACTCTGCCTTGTCGAACCTTGGGTTGCCCAGTTCATGGAAGGTCCCTGCCTTCTTTTCGCCTTTCAGAATCTTCAAGTGTTTATTTCATACTTATAATGGCTGCATTGGGAAGAAGTCTACTTTCACAGCTTTCTAAAACCAAAGGGCACATGTGTGTTTTTAAGAGGCATTCTGGGAACTAGAGAGGTGACTTAACACTTAACAGTGCTTGCTGCTCATGCAGAAGACCAGGTTAGGACCAGTTCCTAACACTGCATGATGGAGTCACAGTCACTGCGTGTGACTCCCAGTTCCAGAGGGTCCAGTGCCCTCTTCTGATGTCCCTGGGCTCATGCATATGCATAGACATACATAGACTCAGGTATACACAGGAATACATGGAATCAAATAAATGATTGTCTTAAAATAAAGGCATTCCAAACAATGAAAAGAAACGACCTGGTAAAAACTATTATAAACTGGGCCTGGTGAAGTAACCCTATTATCTCAGAACTCAGTAAACTGAGGCAGGAGGATTGAGAGATTGAAGGCAGACTGAGCTGGATAGCAAGGTTTTTCAACAAAACAAACATGATCAGTGGTCTGAGCAAGGGAAGATTATATGATGAATCACGGCCCCCTCCCCATGCTCTCCTATCATTCTCATACAGCATTTGTATAGAGCTAGACTCTACTACCTCAGTAGAGAACAAAAGAGAGCTGACTTTCTGGGGCATTACTGTGAATAAGGGGCACCAATGCCCAGATAATTATTTTTCTAAAGCTTCACTCTTGAAAACACCCCACAAATTAAAAGTCATGCATCTTAACTTTGTATTTAGTAGGTATAAGCAACATTAAGCAAGATAGAGTTCGTGTTTCAACTTGAGTAGAACTTAAATGATAGCTTAAGTTGCTTCTTCAGTCATCAAGCACTGTGGTTTAGCTCGAGTTTGAGAGTGCCTCCTGCAATTTCAAGGCTAACCCAGTAATGACATGCTGGCAAGTGGTATCTTGAATCACTCCCAAAGGCCCATTTACAAATAGCAAGACCCCCAACTCAATGCTCTCTCGGGAAGTCAGAATCTTCAAGAGGTGGAGCCTAGTATGAGGTTGTAAGTCCTTAAATATGTATACTCAAAGGAGGTTTTCCCTCCTGCTTTGCTTCTAGCTGCCCTGAGGTTGAGAAGCTTCCTCTACTCTGCATTGCTATCATGATGAGCTTCCCCTCCACAGGCCCAGACGCCAGGGGACCAGCTACCCAATGAAACTTCAAGTAAACAAAACTACAAAATGAACATTTCTCCCAAAATTGATTAGCTCAGAGATTTTCTTATAGTAACACCAAGATGGCTACTATAGGAATCAAGAGATTGGAAACTTTATCTATCGATGGTGCTTAGAGGTAGGGTGGGTGGGAAGTGGTTAGGATCTGGTAAAATGATTAGCACGGACACTCCATGGACTATATGGGTGGCTTTATATGGAGGAGAGAGACCAGAGGAGACATGTACATGGGCATGCCATCTCTTGCCATGTATGTCCTATGCACTTCAGGACTCTGCAGCTGAAGACCATCATCACATGTAACCCCTTGGCCTGAATTTACAGAACTATGAAGCAAGATAAATCCCTTCATTTTATATCTTGTCTGGTTTATGTTTTCATGTTTCTGACAATCGCACATAGACTGACACACCCAATATAAAAATAATACCATGTGTCAGGGTTTAAATACCTACAAAACAGGGGCTTGAAACTCTGCCTGGATATTTAAACTACTAACCAAAATAAACATAAAAGTATTTATGCTAAAAGCCCACTCAGAAATTCTCACTCCATTCATCCAAGAAAGCCCAGGTTTCGGTATGTGCTTTCTGAAGAATTATTACTATTCACTGGCTACCTAAAATGGAATTATTGCACTTAAAAGGAAATTCTCAGAGGCCATGAGGTTGTTGTCAAACCTGCAAAGCTACACACATTTAAAGGCTACTGCCTTGACTGTGGCTTCTCATTACTTGAGGACTTGAAAAATGCCAAAGTCCAGGCTGCATCGCAGACCAATAAGTCAAAACTTTAGTAGGGTGTTGAGGTGAAGGGGGTGAGTTGGGTTGGGGGTTAGACACTAAGTCTAGGTTCTTTTTAGCTGAGGTTGAGAAGTATGGCTTTAAGTGGCTAGACCCACTGTTAGAAGTGCCACCCCAGAAATCAGAAGAGCTGGAATTTGTGTTTTTGGTGCTTATGGAAACGTTCTTTGAATTTCTACTGAGCCTCTTTGATTCAGATCATTGCCTGCTTGCTTAGGTATGCCAGTCATTCTATCAGAACTACTATCCCATGTGTGAGGAGTCTCTCCTGCGGTCTCCTTAAGAAACCCACTCATCTTGGTATTGCCCTAAATTACATCTTTGATGGGAATCTTAAGACTATTAGTCACTGCATGCTTGTGCAAATAAAGAGCAGAATTTGTTTTATGAAGAAGCTGTAAGGAATGAAATGTGGCCTCATTTTAAACAAACACATATTGCTATACACAAGATCCTGACTGATAAACTTGCTAACTGCTCCTTATCGCTAGTACTAGCCATACATGGCACTAAAATTACCATCTAGTTTCCACTTTTAAGAAGAAACGGTTCTTTATACAGAAATGACTTGATTAGCACAAAGGCCTTTCCCATCTGTATTGTTTATTCCCTGTTGATTTTTGTTCCTTTCAAGGGAGTCAACTCACTTTCTAATTACTCTAAAAATCATTTTAATCCCAACTCATTTTTAATTAACTAACAACCATAATCACAGCATTGTCCACACACAATAATGAAAGCAAAGGGCATGCCAGTGAATAAGGATTTCAAACTTAGCAAAATGAAAAATAAAGATGTTAACCCAGGAATCACTGAGATGGCCCAGTGGATGAAATGTTTGCTGCACAAGCCTGATGATTTGAGTTCTATCCCATGAATCCACACAAAGGCAGAAGGGGAGACCTGAACCCACAGCGTTATCCTCTACCCTTCACACACGTGCTGTGAAGTACACACACCCATAATAGTAATAATCAGCCAAAATTTTATGAGGAAAAAAGAAAGATATTCCACTGTAATTCCATTGTAATGTGTATCCTTATGATGGACGCCAAGAATGGGAGTGACATCCCAACCCCCACCCAACCCACCCTACCCCCACCCCACCACCCCCATCCATCCCACCCCACCCACCCCTACCCTACTTCTCACCCCTGCCCCACCTCACCCCACCCAACACACCCCACCCCCACCCAACCCAACCCACCCTAACCCCCAACAACTTTTTCTTTTCTTTATGGAGCTCTTCTTCTCACAGCCACACCTTTAGAAGGCAGGCGTCTGGATGGCTAGACGGGAGAAACACTTGATGCCAAACCTAAGAGTCTGCCCTGGCCCATACAGTAGAAGCGGATAGCCAACTCCTCCAAGCTGTCCTCTGACCTCCACACTTCCTCCGTGACACACATATACCCATAACACACACAGAATATGTGACTTACTTAGGGATTTACAGCCAGCCTCACCCTCCCTGGTAATGTTTCTCTCTTGAAGTATTGTTGAGGACCAGAGCTGGAAGTAAAAGGTGAAAGGACTGGTCAGTGAAGGAGGCTGAGAGAGGTAGCACAGTGAAGGCTTACCAAGAGGAGGGCCCACAGAACACACATTGGGAAAACATATACAAGACAGACAATGACTGCAGAGTGTTACCTCACTCCTTGTCCTCAGGGGATGTTCCCAATCACAGTGGATACCTAACACCCCAGGGAATAAGTAGCCAGCTCCAGATAGACTGGTTTTTCCTGTGCCCCTGCAATATTACCAGAGTAACCTGCTCTTCTGTGAGGCCTTCAGCCTTCTTTGCATTTCAACACTTCTGCTTTGGGGCCATTTATAAAATAAAAAAAAATTTTTTTTTTTACTTTATACTTATTTATGCACAATGTGTGTGTAAATGTGTGTGTGTGTTAGGTTCTCTTCCTTGTGAGCTCTAAGGATTGACTTATCAGCACCTTCACCCTCTGACCTTCACCCTCTGAGCCATCAGCTCAAACTAAGGATTTCTTGAATACAAACAGGAGACACTCAGCGCATCTTACAAGCCATAGGGCTGACAGACTGGCAACTAGAGTATGATTCACATATGGGGTGTCAAGGTGTGAGATTCCATTACTCTGCCCAGAAGAGCACACAACTGAAGGTTTATGAATTGTTTATTTCTGGATTTTGCATTTAAAGTTTAGAGTGTGGTTGACCACAGATAATTGAAATTGAAAGAGAAACTGCAAATAAAGGGGAACCACAGCATGTGATAGTGTCATCTACGAAGGATCAAGGACAGAGTTTCTGTTGTGTGTCCCATGTCTCCTCAAGCCCCCACCCCATACACACAGTTCACGCTGACCACCCGTCTTGTGCCCAGCAGAAATCATTTTACATGGTATGGTCCTATTCTACTCTCTTGTCTTAAAACTCTCTTCTTTCTAAGAGTCCGTGTTCTAATGCTATAACACACTTTCCCATACGAGGTATCTCCTCACTAGATGACTCCAGCTCTAGTATCCAGCCAGTCTGCTGTTGCTGCCCATCAAATCCTACAAATAAGGACTGTAGGTTTTGCCGGTGAGAAGAGACCCACTACCAGCTGCCACACTAGAGTTTATTGGAGAAGTTGCCTAGCAGGTGCAAGGGAAGAGAAGCAGGAGGAACAAGGTCCGCCCATTCTCATGGCATCTCCTAATAAGAGACAGGGTGGATGCAGATTCACATAGCCATGCCTAGGGGCAAGAGTTCTGCCAGAGCAAAGTCAGGTTATTGGACTAGCACGTTGACCACGTAGCTGCTACAGGTCAGGAATTCTTACAGAAGGGGAGAAAAAGCTGGACCTATAATCTCATTCAGGAGGCTGAGGCTGAAGGATTTTGAGTTCAAAGCAAAGCTGGACTATAGAACAAGATTGTCCAGGGTGGAGAGAGAAGAAAATGGGGGGAGGAGGAGGGAGAGAAAAGGGTCCATGCCGCTCTTCAAACTCAGAGCATCACCATGAGTGACAAAGGAATGACTAAGCAAGGGCTCCAGTACCATCTTGATCATGGTACACACACTCAAAATTCTTAACAGGGCCTGCTGACATCTGCTGCAGTAGGGCCCTTTGAGCCGACCAGCCCCACACACTGTTCACTGGCAAACATGTAAACGTCCCGTAATTTGGATTATCAACTATTTAAGGGGGAGAAGGTGTTTTGTGAATCTGAACTGTATACTTTCTCTTACTCATCTGTTGCCCACATGCTGATGTTCCTCCCACAACATTGGGTTCTGTCCAGCCTGGGCTCTCTATTTTCAACCCCACTCCCTCGTTTATTGATTTTAGAAACTTTCTAACTCCAGTTTCTATGACATAATCCTATTGGGAATCAAGTAGATGTTTCCAATTAGATTCATTAAGTTCCCTTAAGAAGTGATTAGGAAGGTACAGTCTCAGGTGGCTGGTTCCCTCAGTAATAACTATAGCGTTTTTTTGGGGTGCCTGCCAACACTAGACGAGATTTTAAATACCACACTTACTCCTTTGTCATTGGAAGATTGAGAAACCATGGGTTCAACTCATGGTAATGTTTTATTTTACTGAATGTCTTTATATGGCAATAAGGGGACCAGGAATATGAACGCCTAATTGAAGTTGCTGAGGGTGATAGCTAATTATCGCTTGACCTCTAACCTGATGGTACTGGCTTTAAATTCCCATGCCAGCTACAGGACTTTGAGGAACTAAGTTGTATGGGCCTTGAGTTTCTTACCCCTGGAATAGGAGTCCTAATAGGGCATTTGGGAAGAAATAAGAGAATTCAGCTCAGTAGTCTACATACAGAGCTCAGCTAAATGGATGCAGTTCTCAGTGTCATGGAAACTGTTGCTAAGTATCCCGTGGCTGAACTCTACAGACAGAGGAAAGATGGAGTGGTGGTGAATCTTGGTTGTGCACTTGATCAAATTGAGAAGTGCTTAGGGGACTAGAAAAGTTATACCCATGGACACATCCGTGAAGGGTGCTTCGGAAAAGATAAAGGGGTGTGCACCCTCTGTGAAAGTGGGCAGCACTATCCCACAGGCTGAGGAACTGACTGGAATGAATGTGGGGAAAGGAAGACCCTTCTGTAGAGTCTCTCCCTGCTCCATTCCTCCCTCCCCCTCCTCCCTCCCCCTCCTCCCTCCCCCTCCTCCCTCCCCCTCCTCCCTCCCCCCTCCTCCCTCCCCCTCCTCCCTCCCCCTCCTCCCTCCCCCTCCTCCCTCCCCCTCCTCCCTCCCCCTCCTCCTCCTGTTCTCATACCTTTTTCTCCTTCCTAGTCACCACACTGTAAGCTGTTTCACCCATGTCCTCTTTGCCATAATGGACTGAAACCTCTGAACCATTAGCTAAACAAACCTTTCTAAGTGGCTTGTGACAGTCACTCTGCCACAGCCATGTGGAAGCTAATACAGTTAGAAAAGGGAGAGAGAAAGAAGGATGGATTCTTATTTCCTTGGTGGGCGCTGGACTTCCTATGTTGCTGGATTCCTTTGTGTGTATTACAAAAAAGATATTTTGAAAGTATTTTTCTTTCTCACTTATTAATCTGGTTCCCTTTAGTCATCAACTATTATAACCCAAGGAACTCCTCTATCAAGACAGAGGAAATTATAAATAGGGCACACAGCAGCAAAGAATATGAGATGATTTCCTGTTAACTGTAGGGGGATTGGAGCATAAGCAGGCCATTGTCAAGCTGTGAGCCCTCAACCAAGCATGTTGGCACATCCCTGTACTCTGCATTGCAGAGGCTGAGATAGAGAGTTAGAAGTTCCAGGTTAATTTAGGGAGACCATATCAAATGGGGAAGGAGAGAAAGAGAAATACAATAAAAATTCATACTCTATAAGTTTGCTGAAACTGAATAGGACTTATGCCTGAGTGAGGATTGTTACAAGGTCTTCAGACATCCATGGTAACAGTTTTGGTTGTGAGCCTAGCCTAGCCTTTAACGGCCAAGCCATCTCTCCAGCCCTCATGGTAACATTTTAAAAGCATCGGTTCAGATACTCATACAAAAACTGGAACTTTGGGTTCTTTTGTGAGACACAGGGGGTAACCAGAAGGTTTTGAGCAGAGATATACCATTTGGAGTATAAGAAAGTAGACATAATGTCAACCAAAAGATGGAAGGAGGAGATGTCGTGGCCTTCATCCATAAGTTACAAGTTTCTTTTGAATACCAAGTAATTCATGAGGCTGAACTATAGAGTTCAGAAAAACTTTACCTGCTTGCAAAGCTCTGTCTAGGAAGCAGTTGTATGTGTATAGGCAAATTCATTCTCTATGATAAAATATATGTAACATAAATCTTACAGTTTTAAAGTATTCAATTCAATGGCATTAACTGAATTCGTATTTTTATGGACATGAGTAATACCTATTTCAAACAGAAATGTTCTCATTCTCAGGCCATAGCATCCACTAGTCTACTTTTGGAATCTATGAATCTGTCTATTCTAGGCAACTCATGTCAGTAGGATGAGACAATATTTGCTCTTAGCACAGGAAATGGCATTTTACAGAGACTATGAAGTGGAGCCTACCATCCTCCATTTTTTAGATAGGAAGACATTGGGATCCAGTGAAAATGAAGGCTGTAACACATGTACCATGTGGAGTAAAATGTTATTTGGTCCCACATTGAGCTCTAAATCAGTGGCAGCTCTCTGGCTTTCCCACATTCTGATTTGAACTGCAAAGCATGTTCCCTTGGAAACAGACACACAGAAAAACCAAACTTCTGAAGCAACTTAAGTTATTATATGTCACATGGTCTGACTCCCACCCCCGCCCCCATCAGTTTTAAAAAAGATGATACCTTCAACTGAGCAGCGGATAAAGAATTTTGGAGCATGTCAACAGCGTCTCTATATCAATGCTAAACACACTATGTGTAACTGAAAAGTGCACGGTGTCTAAAAGACAGTTTTCCGCGGTCTTCATGAGTTGGTAACAATATTCACATGAGGTTCCTATAGATTTAGACTAATGTGAACATCCCACCACATATTAATTCACATACAGTTAAGTCTATCTGAAATACAATCATATAATGATTGCATTTACTGTGTATAGCTATTGTTTTAAAGTAGTCATAGTTCTATGAGCCTCATTTCACAGATGAAGGAGTAAGTACCATTGTGTCAGTAAAACGTTTCACTGCTGTGGCAAATATCTAAGACAAAAGCTTAACAAAGAAATAATTTATTTAGCTTATGAATTTAGAGACTTCAGTCCATGATGTTGGGGAGTTGGTAGAATAGATCAGCATCCATCATAGCAGGAAGGAAGCAAAGAGAAGAAAAGGGCGGGGGACCATTTGTAGCTTTCAAAAGCATGAACCTCCAGTGATGTCCCTCATCCTGCTAGGCCCCGCCATTTAATATCACCACTTTCTCCCAAAATAGCACTGCAGCTGGGGACCTAGCACTTAACATAAGTACCTGGGGATATTTTCCATATTTGAACTGCAAGTGTGTATCTGAGGAATATAATATTGAAGAATGTCCCCAACAGTTTGACAACATCACACAGCAAGTGTCTATGATTATACACAAGAGCCATGAGGGCCAGGTACCTCTGGCTCCCACCTCCTCCAGGATCCCCGGATCCAAGGAAAACAGCCTCCAGAGCAAACACGTTGTCATTGTCCGGGAGTGGTGAGGGACTGTTGTTTTCTCCTTTGTGAAAACCATGTTTCTGCTTTGTTTCCTACTTCTCTTTTTACCAGCCACAAACCCTTAGGAGTTTTGCACAAGCTGTTATTTGATGTTTCCAACCACCGCCCTGCTGCTTGCTTTCAAAGAGGGGAACTTGGGGGACGGAGACCTAGACCGAAGCCTGAGACCATAGAGAGCTGAGTGGAAGCACTCAGCATCCATTATGGTGGTCAAGAAGCAGGAAGGGAGGGACCAGGGACTAGGTATAACCTTCAAAGGCACAGCTCACAGTGATGCACCTTCTCCATCTAGGTACTGTGGCTGGTAGGATAATATTTTTATTAGATACCTGCTCCTATTTACAAGATGTTATATCATAAAACCCAAACACCAAAAAAGAAAAAGAGTCTAAGAAGGGTCACATTCATGTATTTGGTACATTTGGGTATGCATACAGCAGGGAGGGGACATAGGAGATGTATACCATTTTCTTTGTTTAACTAAGGATGGTACAGTTTCAAATTTACCAGGCCATCACATGATCCTATTCATTATTTCCTATCAACTCCACCCTGCCAGGAGACAAAATTAATAACTTTTAAAACTTCATTCTTCAATCCTGGAATTTTTTTTTAATAAAATGACATATATTGAGAAAATTGGTATGCTTTAAAATCTGTACATAAATAGCACCCAGAAATTGTTATAGTGGCATAGTGGCATTGCTTTTGTTGGTGGCAGATATAATATGCGAGTAGTTTTGCTGATTTATAGACAGTTGTCAAGTTTCATGAGTACATAAAAAATTAAGGATAGTTAATAGGTAGTTGTTGGCAGACGTCTTGTTAATTTATTATACCATCCCAGACAAGTATGATTGAAATGAATTAAATGCTAGGCAGGATTAATATTTTATATGATATGTATGTATCATCATAATGACACAGTGCATAGGTCACATGACTGATGGCCTTTGGGTTTAAAAATAAGGGCTGCACTTTACCATTTCATTGCTGTCCCGCTAGCCCTGCTGAATTGAAAACATAGTAGCTAACTTTCATTCTCATTTTAAAGCATAATAGTCATCAAATGTTGAAATTTGTTACTGAATATGAAAATGATGTAATTTTGTAGGTGAATCATAGAAACAAGGAAGTAAGCCATGCCGTGGAGAACTCGGGCCTGATTTTACATGTACCGGTGTCAGAGCTGGGACCAGTCCCAATTCCATATTAGAATAAAGATGTACCACATCCAAAGCTTCTGCAGAGCTCAAGATTTTGTGTATCTAGGAATGGTATTAAAAGTATCTCTTAGCCACACATGGTGGCACATGTCTGTAATCACAGGACTCAAGAGGCAAAGGCAATAAGATCAGTAATTGAAGATCCTCAGCTAGTTATCAAGTTTGAGACCAGCCGGGGCTACAAAAGAGCCTGTCTCAAAAAAATAAGCAGAACAGTCTTCATCCTCACCAAGACAGTTCTTCTCCTAAGGAGCAGAAGCCTAGGTCTCTGTCTCCTCTCTCACTTCCACCCCTTTCTACCATGGGTAACCTGGCATTTGCTTGCGTGTTTTCTTGTCTCTGCTACTGAGTTAGAACTCAGAAATGTGTGACCTTTCTTTTCTAATGTACACTTAGTCTCAGCATTCCCTGTCAAAAAAGGAAGCACTCGTCAAAATGTAGAGAGAGAGAGAGTGTGTGTGTGTGTGTGTGTGTGTGTGTGTGTGTGTGTGTGTGTTGTTATCTTCTTGTTTGTTGGGAGGCCCTTGGTGGTCAGAAGTAATCGACTGTAGCTTGGCGGCTCTCTCTGAGGTTGGCACAATATGGAGGACTCCCTTCCCCAGTGAGAACTTCCTGCTCTCTACCTAACCTTATTTGGAGAATATCTCTAGGCCTGGATCACTGACTTACCTCAAAGATTACCCTTGACACAATTTCCTGAGAATGTTTTTCTCCTAATCACCATATAGGTGACGTGCTCTAGCTATTTTGATAGGGCTGTACTGCTACTAATACAGCTATAGTATAGGAGCATGCCACTTAATGCAGATCAGGTGATTTCCCTGTTCCCAATCCTATACCTCTCCTATACTCTGCCTCACTAAAGCTGTATTCTGGAAAACTATTTCCACCATGTTCACAGGCCATACAAAGCTCTGTCTCCTCTTCTGCCCCTTTATCCTCCTGGGCTGGTGGCCAGCAGACCTTGAAGAAACAGGGAACCCCACACTGGTTTCAGTTTTTGTTGTTCAGTCCTTTGGTGATTTTGGTTTTTTTTTGGGGGGGGGGGGGAACTGAGACTGGAGTCCGGTGTTGAGGACTCACTGAGAGAAGCACTGTCCCAATGAACTACATTTCTAATCCCTGAAGAGCTGTTATACTGTAGGGAAAATTAGAAGGTAAAGTCTTCACGTGCTCAATGCAGACACAGTATCCTTTCTGAATTAGTAGTAGCTTGCTATGTTGTCCAGCTGGCCTTGATTCTAAGATCCTGGTACCCTACTCCGTAAGTGCTGGGATTGCTGGTGATATTGGTGATTCTATTATGTCCAACTCAAATATATTTTTAGAAACCAGGTGATGGTGGTGCACACCTTTAGCCCCAGCACTCAGGAGGCAGAGGCTGGTAGGTCTCTGAGAGTTCAAGACCAGCCTGGTCTGCAGAGTGAGTTCCAGGACAGTCAGAGCTGTTACACAAAGAAACCCTGCATGGGGAGTTGTTAATGAAATTTTCAGTAAATAATAAATATTAAAAAGTAAAACTAATTAAAATTTAAAAAGAAAAATAACTAAGCAGACATTCTGAAAATGAAATATTAATCAAGAAAATTAAACACACACATATCCAAAAACATTATCAACACACAAGACCAAGAACAAATTTTAGGGATGGAGTCATAGTCAAGACAATCATATATATATACATACATACATAAAGAAAGTTAACAAACTAAAATTTCTAAGAACTTGGAAATATATTCAAGAAACAAAGCCACAGGTTATGAAATAAAGTCTGAAGGCTTAGACAATTTGTTGAAAAAATCGTAACCGAGAATTTTCCAAATCTAGAGAAAAAGAAATAAAACTCCATACACAAGAGGGCTTTGGAACTGTAGATTCGTATGACCTGAGAAGAACCAATCCATGAAATATGACAATCAAGATGTCAAAAATACAGAGCAGAGTGGCTGGGGAGCCGGCTGAATGATACGAGCACATGCTGCTCTTCTAGAAGATCTGATTTCAAAGGAAGCAAGTTTGAGCTGCAGCACCCATGTCAGGAGGCTTACAACTGTCTGTAACTCCATCTCTATGAGATTTAACACCATCTTCTAACCTCCACGGGCATCCACATACATGTTCACAACACCCCATACACATGTACAAGTAAATAAAAAAATTAAAAAATAAACACTTTTTTAAAAATATAAAATAGAAGCGGGGAGATGGTCTGGTGGATAAAATACTTTCCATTCAAGTATAAAGACATGGATTTGGATTCCGAGACTCCACATAAAACTAGATATAGACACACACATCTGTTGTTCCAGTGCTCCTATGGTGAAATGGAAGGTGAAATCAGGAGAATTCCCAGAAGCTCACAGGCCAGCTCACCTGGAAAACATAGTCACAATCTATAAGAGACCCTGTCTCAAATAACATAGAAGGTTAACACCAGCACTCAGTGTTGTCTTCTGGTTTCCACATGTTTGCCATGGCATGACCATGCCTGTGCGTGCGCGCACACACACACACACACAAACACACACACACATTGTGTGATATTTTAATGGCATTCCAATAATTAAGTTTGCTTTGAGTCAGAGGGCAGTGTAGTAGGAGGTTTCTGGCCTGGACTTTCAGGCCTATAGCCTCAAGGTTTATGCCTACAGACCCACAGACCCGCAAAGACACACAGATGCGTACATTAATTTTAGGCTGATCGGCCTCAGGCCCAGGCATATAACTTGCTAACTCTTTACCCTTAATCCAACCCATGACTCTTATCCTGTTCAGCCATGTGGCTCAGTACCTTTTCTCAGAGCAGCATAGTTGTCCTCTGCTTCTTCTGGCTTCTCTCTGGCATTCTGCTCTGTTCTTCCTGTTCCCAAAGTTCCCCTAGTCTGGTAGCCCCACCCACACTTCCTGTCTGCCTTTGGCCAATCAGCGCTTTTTATTAAACTCATAGGCGGGGACAATTATTTACAGTGGAACAACGTAATCCCCCTACAGAGCAGAGAAGCCAACAATGGTCTATGGCTTCTGTTCCTTTATCCAGAAGACTGAGATCCTTTCTCATCCCTGCCTTATGACTTCCTGTCTCCTCTGTCCTCAGTCCTCCAAAACCTCTATGGTTAATTTTGTCAGCTAGTGGCTAGCTCCACCCTCCGACTCAAAGCAAACTTTATTGTCAGAATGCAATCAAAATATCATACAAAATTTTCCCATTTTGTCTAAATAAAACTATATACAAGAACAGCTATCAGTTAAGAATTAAATTCACCAGCTGCTGAATGAAGGTTCTATAACTGGCAATTAGGGTGGTCATTCATATGATAATAGGGAAAGGCCCCTTTAGGCACCCTCTCCACTATTGCTTGGGTCCTAGCTGGGCTCATCCCTCCTTTTAAAAGTTGTTCCTTAGTATCAGGTTTCTCTCAAATCCCACAATGGTTCTCTGTCAGGATATCCAGTACTCTGTTCTCCCTCTCTGATTTCCCTCACACACTCTACCATCCCATTCCCTCATGCTTCCCCTCACCCCTGTATGACTGCAATTTTCTCAAAAGAACATCTCTATTTCCCCTGATGGAGGCAGATGCAGAAATCCACAACTAAACACCAGGCTGAGCTATTGGTCCAGCTGAAGAGAGGGAGGAGAGATTGGATAAGCAAAGGAATTAGGATCCCAAAGGGGAGACCTGTTACAATAAAATTTTCGGACCCTGGTGTAGCCAGAGGTCCAGACCCACAGACCTGCAGCCCCAGATCCCTTAGCCGCCCGCCGCTGCTTAGGCTCCTCCAGAAATGACACAAACACTTATATTAGCATCATGCTATTTGGCCCATGGCTCAGTCACATCGCTAGCTAGATCCTTCACCTTAACTCAACCCATTCTCATTAATTTGTCTGCCACGTGGCCTGTGACACACCCGTGCCTCCTTACATGTTTCTTCTTTGGGCATCTGGCTCAATCTGCCTGAGTCTCTGCCCTCCTCCTACTAACTATTCTGATTCCCCATCTACTTCTTCTATGGTGCCTGCCATGGCCAAAACAGCTCCTTTATTTAAAGATTGATATGCACAGCATATAGAAAGACATTCCCACATCACTTCCCCCTTTCTGTCTAATCAAAAAGGAAGGTTTCAATTTTAACATAGCAAAATTACATATAACAAAATAGCTATTAAGCAAGAATTACAGTTATAATATCTAGTCTATTTGTATTTAGTAAAATTAAAGAAAATATTCTATCATCTACCTTATCCTGTGAATTTAAAGTTTCATATCTAATATACCTTTTTAAATAACTAAGAAAAACTGTACCTATAACTATCAACTACATCAAAGATGACAGAAGGATATATTTACCCAAGTAAGCTGAAAATGCACACAACTTTCAAAATCTAGAAAGGACAGAGATAACACCTATCTGCCTGGACAGTCACCCAAAGTTCCTTTATAAAGTTGGGGCATCCATCTTCAGCCTACAGGCCCAAAGTCTCTTTTCATTTCAGTGAAGCAGGAAATCCGCTCTGTCCATTCTGGCACAGTTTATCCGTTTCTTTTCCTTGAGTCCTGAAGAATATCTGACAGTTTTCTCTGCAAAGCAGGAACCTGAAGGACCATCTTGGCTTGTTATGTCAAAGTTCAGAGATTATTTTCCTATGGAATCTGCATGTCTAGTTTAAACAGCATACTGTCAAGCAGTCAATACAAGAACAGGTTTATGTCCAGTGGCTAACCAATGTCACAAATAGAGTGGACTCCATATGGAGTTTCTTCGATGCCCATTTTCCTCTTGAAGTAGATTGGTGCTGCCAGGAGCAGATCCATCTCACTGTCCAGAAAAGTCTAAGTTCTTAAAACATTTTAAATGCCATATTCTGTATATCTTAGAGGCATTTGAAGATTACCTATTTAATTGAAATATATCTTTGTATACCTAAAAATCTAACTAACATGCATTTCTTAATTATACATTACAATTCTAAATTAGTTACATAAACATCCTACCTTAAACAAGAGTAGAAAAATACATACAGCATAACAAAATTGACCTTAAATTTGTAACAATAAACCAAAATCCGTACCAATTTAAAATATTTTGAGACTAACAGTTGATTTTTGGATTAAAGTAAATTCAATAATCTAATTTTCTAAAATCACTCATATACCATATCCCCTTTTTCTTCTTATAAAGAGATTGACTATGACCAATAACCATTTATAATAAAAGAAACATTTCTAAATGATATTTTGGAAATTTGGGCATAGTTTTCCATTACTACTTCCTGCTATTAAGGGGAACTGATAATCTTTTGGTGGCTCACCTGTGAGCCTTACATGTTTCTTCTTTGTGTGGCTGGCTTGATCTGATCTGACTCCGCCCTCCTTCTCCTAACTATTCTGATTTCCCACCTACTTCTTCTACAGTGCCTGCCATAGCCAAAACAGTCCTTTCTTTAAAGATTGATATGCACAGCATACAGAAAGACATTCCCACATCAGAGACCCACGAGAGTAGGCTGTCCTGTGCTGTTGGGAGCTCACACATGCTGAAGTTTAATTAGAAGATAAACTACCTGGAAAGGAGATAAACAGCCCAGAAAAAAAGAAAAAGAGAAAGTGTTTGTCATGTATGCATCAGATGGAAAGTCAATATCTAGAATATATCACAAGAGCTACAAAAACTAAACACACACACACACACACACACACACACACACACACACACACACAAACCCCTGCCAATCAAGAAATGTAGTTTGCAAAAGAAGAATTCATAATAGTTAATAAAAATCTCTAAAAGCATTCAACATCCTTAGCCATGATGAAAATGCAAACTAGAACTGCTTTGTGCTTCCCTTTGAACTCACTTGGGATGGATATTGTCAGGACAACAAATGACAATAAGTGTGGGCAAGGATGTGAAGGGGATTACTGCTGGCAAGTGTGTGAAGAGTGTAAATGGGTGTAGCCACTATGGAAATCAATGGCTCTTCAAAAAGAGAAAAACCAAATAACCCCTTCAGAGTACTATATGGTGTTTCTAATTTTTGTCCTTCCACGGAAGGTACTTGTGTATTTCTGCTCATTACAGTACTATTTACAATAGCAAGGACAAAGAATTAGCCTAGATGTCCATGAACAGATGGGTGAGTTGATGAAAATGTGATGTGTGTGTGTGCACATGCATGCGCAATGGAATTTAATTTAGCAATAAAGCTTAAATTGTAAAAATTTGCAGGAAATGGATGGTTCTGGATTTATAGTACATGAAGTGTCTCTGTCTTGGTAGGACAAATACTGCATGTACTCTCTCACACGTAAATTGTAACTTATTTGTTTATGAGGGTGCGTGTGTAATGAGGATTACAAGAAAGGGAAAGAGGTTTTGAGGAACTGTGGTGGGGAGACCAATGGGATACATGAAACTTAGAAGCTGAGAGAAAACACTTCAGCCAGGGAAATAAATCAATGCCCTGTTCAGTGGCAGAGACGCTTCCTCCTGTAGCAGATGGGAACAAATACAGAGACCCACAGGCAGACACTATGCAGAGAATGAGAGATCTAGAAACACTCATCCCTAAATGGGATGTCTTCCTCAAATCCCTTCCCTTAGGGCTCAGGGAACCCTGTAGAAAAAGGAATAAAAAGAATGTAAGAGTCAGAGGGGATGGAGGATTCCAAGGAAACAGACCTTCTCATGATAGATGTACACAGGAACTCACAAGCATGCACAAGACCTGCATGGGTCTGCAACAAATGTGGTCCTAGAGCCTAAAAGAGAGATGCACACATATCTCCATCCCTCACCCAGAAACTATCTCCAGTTGATAACCATTCGCAAATAAAAATTTAGATTCCTCCAAGCCAGTGTCTCTGGGGAAACAAACTACACTTAAGAGTAGGCTGCATGCTATGGAGATGGGCTTTGAGGTGCCGTATGTTCCCAAGCCACGTCCTTCTCTGCTATCTGTGGATCAAGATATAAAACTCTCAGCTTCTTCTCCAGAACCATGTCAGCCTACATGCCACCTGTCATGATGATAATGGACTAAACCTCTGAAAGTATAAGCCAGTCCCAATTAAATGATTTCCTTTATGAGGGCTGACCATTTATTTGCATATATATGTATATACACTTGATGAATATAATTTTATATTATCTATTGGTAAGTTCTCCTCTGACCTCCAAATATGTGCTGTAGCAGACACATACACACACACACATACACACACACACACACACACACACACACACACACACGCATACATACACATACACACAACACACACACACACACACACACACACACATCACATCACATACATGCATAGACTGTAGGGGGATTGTGTTACATTGCAAATCATTGTCCTGCCTACTAGTTTAATAAAAATGCTGATTGGCTGAAGGCAGACAGGAAGTGTGGATGGAGCTACCAGACTAAGAAAACTCTGGGAACAAGAAGAACAGAGCAGAAACGCCACAGCAAAGCCATGGAGTCACCATGATGAGACGCCAGCAGGTTCAGAGGAAAGAAGTTGAAATGCTGCTCTGAGAAAAAAAAGGTTCCAAGCCTCATGGCTAAACAAGATAAGAATCATGGGTTAGTTTAAGAGCAAGAGTTAACAAGTTATATGCCTGGGCCTCAGGTCAATCAACGTACAATTAATAAAAGTGTCTGTGTGTTTCAGTGGAACTATGGGACTATGGATCTGAAAGTCCAGACCACCAGGCTAGGCCAGAAAGTCCAGGTCTAAAACCACACACAATAGACACACAAATAAAAGTTTAAACTTTTAAAAAAAAATCTCTCCCCATTGTCCTCAAGAATAAGAACTTTATAATATGGTTTTCTTTTGATTTTCAAAAATAAAATAATAATTTTTTCCCAAGCACGCTTTCTAGGAGTTGAGATCATCAATAAGAAATTTATGCATCTTTCTTGGGAATGGTACCAGTGGGTCCTAGAAATCTGTCTCCAAAGCAATCAATACAATAAAGTCATTTTGTTGTTGTTTTTGTTTACCATGAAGCATTGAGGCTCTGGCATCTGCTTTATCTGAGCCAACCTCTTGCTTCATCAGCCCTATCTGAAAACTGTGGCTGGGCCCAGAGTCCCTGCAGTGTTTAGAAATAGGATGAGCTGTCCAGGGCTGAGTCTGTGGTTGCCACAGTGTGATGGATGACAAAGAATCAGCCAGACCGCATTTAGCACTATGATTCAGTCATGTGGCTGAAAAGAAGCACATTTATACTTTTTGTTTTACAATAATGTTTTCATTAGGAAAAAAAAATGACATATAGACACAGTTAAAAATTGGAAAGTGCAAAAACATAAAAAAGAGAATAGAAACTGTTGGTAATCTGACCACTAGGAAATAATCACTCTAACATTCAGCTCATCCACTTGTAGGTTTGCTTCTGAAGTTGATTGTATCTGCTTCACTCACTCTAGAACATATGTAAGCCACGCCCTGTGTTAACTTCTATGCCAAAGAACATACCAGCGTATTCTACAAACAGCTTTTCTAATTTGGCACTATACTGGCATCATATTCTTACAGCTGAAGAACAATTGTATTCAGATGGAACAACACACCAAACAAACATTTGATGACTTCCCTATACAGCACCATTCCATTTTCCCACCCTGCCATCACTGCAAAGAATACTTAGGTAACTTTTTCTGTACATTACATTTTGTGTGTGCTTCTAATTATGTTCCTTTCAAGAAGTAAGATTTATGCTTACAGGTTTTTAGTATTTTATTTATTTTTTTGTTTATGTTTTTGTTTTTGAGGCATGGTCTCTCATATATAGCCCTGGCTTTCCTGGAGCTTACTATGTTGTAGGCCAGGCTGGTCTCAAACTCACAAAGATTCACCTATCTTCGCCTCCTGAGTGCTGGGATTAAAGGCACGCATGTAATGCCCACCTGAGGTTTTAAGTATTTCAAATTCTATGGATACATACTACCTGAACTTTGACTTGAGAGGGTTATATAAATGTGAGGAGTGTGTTTGGTTTTTGTTTACCTCTGCCCCAAGGCGGCCAGACTATTTCCTATGATGCTAAAGTAAGTCAGGGAAGAACTTATTCAATCCGAGAAAGTGCATCACCAAACACTGAACACAAAGGTAGCCTCCAAAGAGCAGCATGACACGTGTGTCTCTTTGGGGTGTCCACTAGTAATTCCACTCGAAATTAGGTTAGTTATTCAGAGGCATTAACAAGGGATATTTTTCCTAGTAGGTTCTTACTGTATGTATTAAAAATACCTGACAGTAGTTGGAAATTTGAGTGATAGCTTAAACTTGGAGTCCCCCACTCACCCCCAGGACAAACATGAAAGTCAAATCAGTTCACTATATATATATATATATATATATATATATATATATATATATATATATATATATATATATATATATATTTTATTTTCTCTGTGGCATAATGAAAGGCCTTGAAGCATTGACTTCACTGAGGCGGTCTGAGGATTATATGAGACCATTCTTGTCAAAACATACTATTGTATGAGGTTTCTGACCCAAACTTTCTGGCCTAGCCTCGTAGCCAGGACTTTTAGACCCACGGTCCCGTAATCCCACTGAAACAGATAGACACTTGTATTAATAGTATGCTGATTGACCTAGGGCCCAGGGATATAACTTGCTAACTCTTTGCCTTTAATCTAACCCATTATTCTTATCCTGTTCAGCCATGAGGCTCAAAACCTTTTCTCAGAGCAACATTTCAACTTCTTTCTTCTGCGTCTGCTGGCATCTCATCATGCTATCTCTGTGGTGTGTCTCTGGCTTTTCTGTAGCATCCCTGCTCTGTGCTTCCTGTTCCCAGAGTTTTCCCAGACTGGTAGCTACACCCATACTTCCTGTCTGCCTTCAACCAAACAGCATTTTTATTAAACCAGTAGGGACAATTATTTGCAATGTAACATAATCTCACTACAACACACTATGAAGTTAAGTGCGTAATAATTGTTCAGTAAGTGTTTTCTATTACTACTTTATATTGTCAAGGAATTCTTAAAATATTTCCCCTTAAAATTGGGTATGTAATAAAAGTTGATAATTTCATGCAAACGACTTTTTAAATGTGGTCAAGAAGTAAAAATAAGAAACCAAACCTATCAAAATTGTATAAAAGTTTGTAACCATTTAACTTCTTGTTAGCCAGGCATAGTGGTGCTCACCTTTAATGCCAGTACTCAGGAGGCAGAGGCAAGTGGATCTCTGTGAGTGTGAAGCCAGCCTGATCTGCAAAGTGAGTTCCAGGGGAGCCAGAGCTACATGATGAGACACTGTCTGGGACCAGGCATCCTTGCTTTTGGGTCTCAATTCTCTTTCTTTGCAGTGACTGGCAACAAAGTTACAAGGAAAGTACTCATCGAGTAGCCTATGAGCTTAGTTCTTTGCCTGGCTGTCTCTGGTTTCCCGGACAGAGAAAAGCAGTTCTATTAGAGTTCTCCGGAGAAACAGAACTTAGTAGAATGATTCTATTTAAGTTTAAGTCTAATCATAAAATACCACTCAAGTTTTCAACTTCTCTCAGGTATTTTTAATACATACAATAAGCTAAAACCCACTAGGAAAATAACCTAAGTGAGAGCGGAATTACCAGTGGACACCCCAAAGAGAGACATGTGTCATTCTGCTCCCTCGAAGCTTCTTTTATGTTCTGTGTTTGGTGATACACACACACACACACACACACACACACACACAGAGAGAGAGAGAGAGAGAGAGAGAGAGAGAGAGAGAGAGAGAGAGAGAGAGAGAGAGAGAAGAGTGACAGAGACAGAGAGAGATATTACTGGTTGTGATCCAACTAATCCAGCAATGGAACAACGGCTCATTGGGACCAATGTGTCCCGACCCGTGGGACTTCAACGAGGTCCCTGTCACCTGTAGGGAGAGAATGGGGGAGGAGAGGTGCAGAAGAAGGACCACAGGACAAGTCTCTGTTCAAGCAGTCTGTTTTTATTATTTCCAGGCTGCTTACATATGCTTTTGCTGGGCTGTAGGTTGCAGGGAGAAGGGAGGGCTAGTGAGGGGGCTTAGTGATGGAGTGAGACTGTGAGCCAAGGTTAGTGTGTTAGGCAATTATGAACTGTGGTCAGTGAGCAATTATGAATCAAGGTCAGTGTGTTAGGCCATTATGAGTCAATGGTCAATGTGTTCCCTTGTGGCTTTTCCAAGGACTGTCTTGATCTAAAGAATGCTTTCTGATCTGAAGAATGATGAAGAAGGGATTTTTTTTAGTTGATTCTTGGCTAGTGAACCAGCTCCTGACAGAGAAACATGTGTCATTCTGCTCCCTTGAAGCTTCCTTTATGTTCCGTGTTTGGTGATACACACACACACACACACACACACACACAAAGAGAGAGAGAGAGAGAGAGAGAGAGAGAGAGAGAGAGAGAGAGAGAGAGAGAGAGAGAGAGAGAGACTTACTGGTTGTGATCCAACTAATCCAGCAATGGAACACCGGCTCCCCTGTTAATGGAGGTCCCTAGAATCCAGTAGTTTCAGCCCATGAGAATGAATGTTTCAGCTGGTCTTCAGATTATTCTGGAATCTCAAAAAATAGGAATGAATAGCCTTCAAGCAAAGCAATCAGGTAAAGGTCAAAAATCTTCCTTCTTCCATGTCCTTATATCGGTGTCCAGCAGAAGGTGTAATCTAGAATAGAGGTAGCTCTTCCCATCTCAGAAGACCTAGATTAAAGGTATGTCTCCCCACCGCAAAGATCCCAGATTAGAAGATCTTTTCACTTCCAAGTAAGTGAAAATGCCCCATATGTACCCAGTTTTGGATTTTAGTCAGTTCCAGATATAGTCACATTGACAGTCATAGTAGCCATCACAACAGGAAACCTGTGAAGGCCTGGCTGTCTATGGTGGTGTGGAGAGGAGAAGCACAGAGAGTGAGCATCACATGAAGGGCTTTGACCCCTTATGAGCTCTCTGTGTGCCATATCTGACTCCAGGAGTTAGGGATGCCGCTTGCTATGTGACAACCAACCAGGTTCTTGGTCAGGGACATACATAAGGATTTACTGACAATATGTTGGCCGTGATTTGTGGTGAGGGGCATGTTGGTGCCAAGGGTGGAGATCAAATCAAGCCTTGGTTTTTTTTAGTTAATTAACTCTACAGTGACTACTGTATAGATAGATTATTGTGTGGCCGGCTCTTTTGTGGGCTCAGAGGAAATAGCAGTGAATAAAGGGCAAACACATTCCGCTATTTTCGGAGATGTATTCTAATGAGGGGACATAGACAGTAAGCTATAAATGCAATACAGATATTAGGAATATGTGCTCACAAAGGTGGACGTGGGCAAGGCAAGTGTGGGTGGGTGGCAGAGAAATATGCAATAATAAATGGACTTTGGAAGATTGTGTGATCTCCAAAAGTGATATGGAGTCAAGACTTCAGGGAGGTAAAAGAGTATTACTACGCAGAGCTGAGGAAGAGATGTCCTAGGTAGAGGGCCTAAAAAGAGAAAGCCACAAGGCAGAAGTGTGTCTGCTTTGAGACAGAAGAACAGTCATAGTAGCCATCACAACAGGAAACCTGTGAAGGCCTGGCTGTCTATGGTGGTGTGGGGAGGAGAAGCATAGAGAGTGAGCATCACATGAAGGGCTTTGACCCCTTATGAGCTGCTGGCTAGAGCAGGTTTAGTGAGAGCCTGGTGAGAAATGGTAGCAGAGAGAAATAGTAAGGAGTTGGTTGGTCAGTGGAGAGCCAGGAAGCCAGGATAATTTGGGTTATCTTGGTTCATATTTTCAAGTATTGTTTTATAATAATGTGTATTCTGCAAGAGGGTTTTTCTTGACCTAACTCTGTACCACTCAATCAATTGTCCAGCCGAGCTTCTATATGCTTCATTGACTTCTTCTAGGGAACACAGAGAATAACAAAGTGGCTTGACTGCTTCACTGCTTGAGGGAGTGCCTCAGTTTCTCAGGAGCCACAGACTCTAACCTGAAAAGTCTATGACACATACCTCTCAAGACAGCTAGGGGAGGCCAACTTCATTATTCCCTACAAACAAAACCATGCACTTATGGTTTAAGATGTGCCAGAACACAGTCCAAGAATGGAGTCATGTGAAAATTCTGAGTGCTTGTGAGAAAACAAGACTCTTGTGACTTCTGTTTCTTCAAAACACAGAATTGAAATGTATTTTCACACTTCTCTCAGGTGTAGTGGGTATGAGTGAGGGTAATTCAGCTCATGCTACTCATATGCCTTTACGGGAAAACATGTTTTTGCCACATGTGGTTTGTCTTTGTGAATGAACATCTTACCTGTGTGACTCTTCTTAACTCTCAGAGTATAAATTGTCAGATGCTCTGAATAAACCTCACAATTGCATGAGACTTCAATGTGCTTCATTTTCATGCTTTGTCCTCTCAGCCACCTTACGCGGCCAATTAAGATGCTGGTGGAACTGAATCTTGGAGGCTTTTACAAACCACCTACAGCTTTAACATGCTTCTGAACTTCATCTCTGACTTGTGATTTATACATCCGGGTATGTGCCTGTGTATCTCTTTATGAAAAGCCAGAGTTTCTTTTAATTTCATGAATGCTGAAACATTAAAATAGATATTTGGGATCTATAATATATACTTACTTTTGATTCATAGAGGTAAGTACAAATGATAATTCTAAAAGCCTTTAAAAATATCTAAGAGCTCTGGAAAGAGTTGGAAGTTCAATGTGTAACAGCAATCTAATTGGAATAGAGGTAGATTGAGAAGTTAGTCTTCCTGAATGTTCCTGTATATATTTCTTTGTTTTGATAGTTTGTTGACTATAGACCCAAAACACAATGTTGAGTTTCTCCCAGATAACTGGACTCTAGAGTGTGCTAGCTCACTCAGAGCAATGCCTGTCGGCTTAACCATACCCTTCCACTAGCAGCTGAAGGGCGACAAGCATCAAGTCACACAAATACTTATTCAGTGATCTGATTCATTGAATGCCAAAAATTCTCCCCTGGAACATGAACTCCTCATTCTTCCTACCGTGTGCTTTTGGCTACTCCAAGTGCGAAGCTCAGTCTTCCTGTGATCTGTCACCACCATGTACAGCCAATAAATCCATCCAAATCAGCGGCTCCCTCTCTGTAAGGTTTCCCAACTCTGTCCTCCTTCCTTCTCACTTCAGCCATCCTGGGCCAGACCTGTCCACAGTTGGCCTCCTTCTCCAGATTAACTCTTATCTTGTCTCCAGGCTCCCACGTCTGTCTCTCAAAGGCAATCAGAGTGATTTTGAAATCTATGCTTAGTCATTCCATTTCTCTGTGAAATCCTTCCCATCTTTCACCACAGCAAAATAAAACCCAAGTCCCCATGTTGGTCTTGAGCCTGTCACTTGACCAGGCTCTTCCTCACTCTGTGACTTCATTTCTTCTCTTCCCTACCCCATAACCCTTCAGCCACCGCACTCCAACCACAGGACTCTTGGTTTGTTCTGGCATTTGCCTTTCTGGGTAGCCTTCTTTTGCCTCACCTCTTAGGGCTAGCTCTTTGTCTTTCATTCAGATCTCAACTTAAACAACACCTCCTCACACAAGCCCTCATAGTCTCAGATTTAGGACAGCTCTGTCTTATTTAAACTCTATTTGTTTTGCGATGGAGACCTCTCTATTTTGACCAAGCTCAGACTGAAATAGCAAGCCTTAAGTAACCGGTCTCAGCTCCTTTAATACCTATGACTACAGCTACACATCACTCAATTCTTTTTACAGCTGTCTCTTACTCCACCCACCACGTGAACCCTGTGGGAGCAAGACTTTTAATAATGCCATTGTCCTTCACATTCTCTGTATCATGCTTGTTAAGTACAGGCTACTCATAAATTTTTAGTGAATGAATCATTTTCTCTTGATAGACCCACTTTCTAAGGGTCTGTTTATTTACAAGTTGGTCTTAGTAAGTGTTCTATTCCTATGAAGAGACACCATGACATGACCGTAGCAACTTTTACAAAGGAAAACATTTAGTTAGGGCTGGCTTATAGTTTAGAGGTTCAGTCCATTATCACCACAGTGGGAAGCATGGTAGCATGCAGGAAGATACAGTGCTGGAGAGGTGGTTGAGAGTTCTACACCTGGGTCTACAGCCAACAGGAAGAGATAGTGGGCCACTAGGCCTGGCTTGAGCATCGGAAACCTCAAAACCTGCCTCCAGTGACATACTTCCTCCTACAAGGCCACACCTCCTAATAGTGTCACTCCCTTTGAGCCTATAGAAGCCATTTCCTTTCAAATCACCACAATATTCAACTGGTATCTTACCTGGTCACTCACATGATAACTCTATACATCACTTAATCACCAGGGAGTTTGGACAGGAAAGGAGAGAAAGATCCAGTATATGTGAAATAGCTTCTTTATAAAGACTCAAGACCAACTGCATCCAAGTCAACAACACTATTATTTTTCTTATTGAAATATTGTCCATGAGTATGGTTTTTTTCTAAAAAGCATATAGTGAATTAGTTGTTCTGTACAATAGAGGAAAGAAGTATTTATTTATACTAAAAACCTAAGATACTGCTAGTGAAATACTTTAAGAAATTTAAAAATCAGTGCTCAATTTTTACACTATTTTAAGCATACCACATTAAAATCAAGAGCCATAGTTATCCAGCAACACAGCAAAAGGACACGTGATGTTGTAGAATATTATTTTAGTATGTATTACATTTGTTTATGTTGTGGAACATTTGTCTGATGATACAAGTTGTGTTGCATTTTTTTAATGTTGCATTTGATTAACTGTGCCTGTCTAGAATACCCGATTGGTCTAATAAAGAGCTGAACATCCAATAGCAAGGCAGCAGAGGGATAGTCCGGGCTGTCAGGTAGAGAGAATAAATAGGAGGAGAAATTTTGGAAAAGAGAATCAAGGATCAAGAAGAGGAGAAGAAGAGGAATCCAGGGCCAGCCACCGAGCTACACAGAAAGCCACAAAAGAAGGAAAGTAAAGAGATACAGAAACACAGAAAGGTAAAAGCCCTGAGGCAAAAAGTACATGGGATAATTTAAGAAAAACTGGCAAGAAACAAACCAAGCTAAAGCCAAACTTTCATAAAAAAAAAAAAAAAAAAAAAAAAAAAAAAAAAAAAAAAAAAAAAAAAAAAAAGAATAAGCCTCTGTGTGTTTATTTGAGAGCTGAGTGATGGGCCCCACATAGAAGGGTAAGAAAAAAACCGACAACAATGTAAGTTCAGATTTTGAATTTTTTAAATTAAGAAATAGTGTAGTACTGAGGTTTCTGATCTGGCCTATTCCCACGGCCTGCCCATTCTGCTTAGTCCCCCCAAAATGATTCAGATGCTTATATTAATTTTATGCTGTTTGCTCTATGGCCCAGGCATATTGTTTGCTAGTTCTTTCATCTTAATTCAACCCATTTCCATTAATCTGTCCTGCCGTGTGGCCCATGGCTCACCTATTTTGTTACATGTTGATTCCTGAGCAGCTGGATTGCATCTCTTGACTCCGCCCTCCTTTCCCTATCTATGCTCTGATTTCCCCACCTACTTCTAAAATGCCTGCTATAGGCCAAAACAGTTCCTTTATTAATGAATGATATTCACAGTATACCGAAACACATCCCACATCCAAAAGGTCTAGCTACACCTCTCTTTCTGTTCCTAAGATCCAATGTCTCCAGTCTAATCCACAGCTCTGTAGCAGGAAAACTGTTACGGTCTCCTTTTTCTCCCTGACTCCACAGGTCACAGAGATCCTTTTCCCCAACCTTTCTCTCCCAAACTAATCTCACTACCCCAGTCTCCACACACCCTGATAACCCAAGTTCCCTGTAAACACACCAGCTGAGCAGGCCAAGAAAACAGGCAACACGTAGCCATCACATTCTCTGAAAATCCAGAAAGACAAATATAAAAAACCAGCACTTAGACCTATAATAACCCCAAACCCAGATGCCTAGAGGTCAGCATAAAAGCATAATTAATGACCAACAGGACAATATGTCTCTACCAGAGCTCAACTACCCTACCACATCAAGTCCTGAATATTCCAACATTGCTGAAACACAAGAAAAGACGTTAAAATCACCTGTATGAAGATGATCAAGGTCCTTAAAGAGGATATGAATAAATCCCTTAAATAAATTTAGGAAAACACAAACAATTGGAGGAAGTAAAAACAGCGGAAGGAAAAAAATAAATAAAAACGTCCTAACACAAAACATCTGCAAAATTTAGGACATTATGAAGAGGCCAAAGCTAAGACTAACAGATATATAGGGAAAAGAATGGAACTCAAAGGCCCAGAAACTATTTTCAACAAATAAAGAGATACCTATAAAAGTACAAGAAACAAACAAAATACCAAATGGACTGGACCAGAAAAGAAAGTCCCCTTGGCAGATGATAATGGAAACACCAAACTTACAGAACAAAGAAAGAGCATTAAAAGCTGTAAGGGGAAATGATCAAGTAACATATAAAGGGCAGAATAATCAGACTTCTCAATGAAGACTCTAAAAACCAGAAGGACCTGTACAAATATGCTGCAGACTCTAAGAGACCGTGGTCTCAGACGACTACAGCCAGCAAAATTTTCAATCACCATTGATGGAGAAAATAAAAGTCAAATTTAAACAGTATCTATCTACAAATCTAGTCCTATAGAAGGTGCTAGAAGGAAAACTTCAACCTGGGGAGGGTAACTACACCCATAAAAACACAGAGAGTAAATCATCTCAGACCAGCAAAATCAAAAGAAAGAAAATACACCCACCCAGTCACCACCACCAACATCACTAACAAAAAAAACAAGAATCAATGATCATTGGTCATTGATATCACTTAATGTCAATGGTTTCAATTTACCAACAAAAAAGACACAGGCTAATAGAATGGAGGAGAAAATGAGACCCATCCTTTGATGCATCCAAGAAACACGCCTCAACATTACCTCAGGGAAACAAATTGGTATAGTAAGAAGTTTCTGGCCTGGCCTACCCTTGAGATCTAGACCCACAATTCTACAACTGCTCAGTCCCAACGAAACACACAAAAGCTTATATTAATTACAAGCTGATTGGCCTATGGCTCGGACTTATCACTTGCTAACTCTTACACTTTAAGTTAACCCATATTTCTATTTATGTTTATCCACAAGGCTTGGTACCTTTTGCTCAGTGCAGCATCCTCATCCCGCTTCCTCTGTGTCTTACTGTCATCTGCTGCTCTGCTCTTCAGCTTCCCAGAATTCTCCTAGTCTGGTTACTTCCTGTCTCACTTCTTGACCAGTCAGCATTTTATTAGCCAATATTTACAATGACAAATATTTACAGTGTACAAAAGCATAATCCCACAGCAGATTGAAAAAAGATATTCCAAGAAAATTGACCTAAAAAGCAAGCTGATGTAGCCATTTCAATATCTAACAAAATAGACTTCAAACCTAAGGTAATCAAAAAAGTTAGGGAAGGACACTATATACTCATCAAAGAAAAAATCCACCAAAACGACATTTTAAGTCCTAACATCCATACCCCAAGCACAAGAGCACCAAAGTTTGTAAAAGAAATGCTACTACAGTTTAAATCACACATTGACCCTCACACATCCATAGTGAGAGACTTCAACACTCCACTCTCACCAATACACAGGTAGATCTTCCAGACAAAAACTAAACAGAGAAATAATGTACCTAAAAGATGTAATAAACCAGATGAATCTAACAAATATTTACAGAACGTTTCACCCAAATAAAAACGAATATATCTTCTTCTCTGCACCTCATAGAACATTCTCCAAAACTGATCACATACTCAGACACAAAGCAAGTCTTAACAGATACAAGAAAATTGGAATAACTCCCTGCATTTTATCAGATGACCATGACCATGAATTAAACCTCAACATTAACAACAACAGAAAGCTTACAAATGTATGAAAACTGAACAACTCTCTACTGAATGAAAAATGCGTCAAGATAGAAACAAAGAAAGACATTATAGACTTTCTAGAACTCAGTGAAATTGAATACACAGCACATCCCAACTTAGGGGACACAATGAAATCGGTTCTAATAAGCAAGTTCATAGTACTAAGCACCTACAGGAAAAAATGGAGAGATTTCATTTTAGCAACTTAACATACCTGAAAGCTCTGTAACGATAAGAAGTAAGCATACCCAAGAGAGGTAGGCAAACAAAACAAAACAAAAAACACGCCAGGGCTGAAATCAATAATATAGAAACAACAACAACAAAAATACAAAGAATTAAAAAAAAAAGAGTTGTTCTTTGAGAAAATCAACAAGATAGACAAGTCCATAGTCAACCTAACTAAAAGGCAGAGAGAGAATATCCAGATTAACAAAATCAGAAATGGAAGAAGAATATAACAAGAAAATACAGAGAACTGTAAGAACATATTTTAAAAAAAACAAAACAAAACTGTACTCCACAAAACTGGAAAATCTAAAAAACATGGATAATTTTCTCCGCAGTTACCACCTACCAAAGTTAAAGCAAGATCAGATAAACAACTTAAATAGATCTATAGCCCCTATGGAAATAGAAGCGGTCATTAAAAGTCTCCCAAATGCAATCCTGCCAACCCAGGGCTACAGGATCTCATGGCACAGGGCAGCAAAGGGATGTCCAGGAGTAGTTCCAGCGAGGCTCAGTGTCCATAGTGTAGCAGAGAACAGGGGCCTTTAATCAAACTGAGGTGTGATCTAATCAGTCTTTTCTAATACAAAACTGGAGTCAACTATCTGAATGATCAGATGTCGATTCTACCTTGCCTGCAAGGAAGACACGACACTAGGCTCTTCTTCCAGCGATTTATTCAGGACCTTGTATAGGGATCTTCTCTCTTTCTCTTTCTGTTTCTCCTTCTCTGGGGGAAGCCCCACCCAGCTATATGCCTTCAGGATAACCAGTTGCCACGTGGGCCTTGCCAATAGGTCCACATACGCGGAAGCAAACCAAGCACTCAGCCTTAGCCAAATAAGGAGTTGTTTACCCCAGAGAGCACTCACCATCGGGAAGGTGGGAGGCGGAAGCCAGCGCCATCTTTAAGGTGTGGCTCTGAGGCTCTCTACAATCAGAGAAGCAAAAGAGCAGTCACTACTGAATTCCTACCTCTCCAGATCCTCAGACCCAAAGTCCTGTCTCCATCTTTCCATTGAGTGAAGGGCTGGGATCAAAAGCGTGAGCCCCTCCAAGTGCTGAGATTAAAGGTGTGCACCCACGACCTGGCTGCTATGGTTAACTGCTGGCCCTCTGATCTGCAGGTAAATTTTATTTGTAAGAAACACAACACAGTCACACACAATAGCAAACCAATGATTCTTTGACAAATGCCTGTGTGTAAAGATAAACTGATACTGTGATTTACTGTGTCATACTGCAGATTCCTTGATGAGATTTCCCCTTTCTTACTTTTTATCTTAAATTTTATTTTGTTTTATTTCTAGTGTCTGTAGAGGCAAAGGGCTGTTGTGAGGGGACAGGAGATGGGTATGATAGGGATGCATGATGTGAAAGACAGAAAGATTTAAAAAAGAAAGAAAAAAAAAGAAAAGAGTCTCCTAATAAGAAAGAGAAGGAGAAGAAAGAGAGAAAGAAATAAAGAGAGAGAGGGAGAAAGGCAGAGGGCTAGATAGTTTAGGAAAGAATTATACCAGACTTTCAAAGAAGAGTTAATGCCAATAATTTCCACAAAATAGAAACAGAAAGAACATTGCCCATTTCAAAATACAAGGCCATAGTTACCCCGATACCCAAGCCACGTAAAGACCCAACAAAGGAAAATAATTATAGACCAATTTCCCTTATAAACATAGATACTGGCAAAATAAATCCAAGAACATATCAAAAAGATCATCCACCCTGATCAAGTAGACTTCATCCCAGAGATGCTGGGATGGTTCAATACACAAAAGCCAATAAATGTCTATAAACCATATAAACAACTGGAAAGGGGGAAAAAACATGATCATCTCATTAGATGCAGAAAAAGCCTTTGGCAAAACGCAACACCTCTTTATGGTAAAGTCCTAGAGAGATTAGTGGCAAAAGGGATATACCTAAACATAATAAAGACAATTTACAGCAAGCCTATAACCATATAACCAACACTAAAATAAATGGAGAAAAAGTCCAAAGCAATTCCAGTAAAATCAGGAACAAGATAAGGTTGTCCACTCTCTTATCTATCCAGTGCTTGTTGTACTTGAAGTTTTAGCTAGATTCATATGACAACTGAAAAATACAAATTGAAAAGGAAGAAGCCAAAATATCACTGTTTGCAGATGATATGATAGCTCATTTAAGTGACCATAAAATTCCCACTGTGGAGCTCATACAGCTGATAAACACTTTCAGCAAAGGTGGCTGGATACAAAAATCAATGCACAGTAATCTTCTAACGTACAAACAAGTAGGTTTAGGAAGAAATCAGCGAAACAATACATTTTACAATAGCCTCAAATAATATAAAACTGGGGTAACTCTAACCAAGCAAGTGAAAGACTTGTGTGATAAAACTTTAAGTCTGAAGAAACTGAAAAAGATATCAGAAGATGGAAAGATCTCCCATGCTCATGGATCGGTAGGATTAACATAGTAAGAACAGTCATCCCACCAAAAGCAATCTACAGATTCAGTGCAATCCCCACTAAAGTCCCAACACAATTCCTTACAGACCTTGAAAACACAATACAGAACTTCATATGGAAAACAAAAAACTTAGAATAGTTTAAACAGTCCTGGACAATAAAAGAACTGTGGGAAGTCTCACCATTCCTGATTTCAAATTGCACTAAAGAACCATAGTAATAAAAACTGCATGATATTGGCATAAAAACAGACATACTGATCAATGGAATCGAATCAAAGACCCAGACATAAATCTACACACATATGAACACTGGATTTTTGATATAGAAGCCAGAAATATATACCAGAAAAAAGAAAGCATCTTCAACAAATGGTTCTGGTCTAACTGGATTTTATTATGTAGAAGAGTGCAAATAAGTCACTCTACACAACACTCAGGTCCAAATGGATCAAAGACCCCAAAATAAAACCAGACACTCTGAAGCTGATAGAAGAGAAAGTGGAGGGGAACACTGACCACATTGGCACGGAAGAAGTCTTTCTGAACAGAACACCATTAACACAATCAATAAGATCAACAGTAAATAAATGAGACCTCATAAAACTGAAACGTTTCTGTAAAGCAAAGGACACCGTCAACTGGACAAAGCGACAGCCCACAGAGTGAAAAAAGATCTTTACCAACTTCGCATCTGACAGGTTAGTATCCAAACTATGTAAAGGACTCAAAAAATTGGATAGCAAAAATACAAATAACCCAATTAAACACTGATCTCTCGGGGAGGGGGAAAGAGAAGAGATCTTATGGATGGGCTGGGGATAGGTAGAGACAGGGGTGGGCAGATTGGGTGGGGGGAGGGGGAGGAGAGAGAAGGTAGAGAGAGCATGCAGGGAACGAGCTAGAACTAACTGAGGGGCATCTGAGGGGTGATGTGGAAACTTCCTACATATATGAAGGGTCCTAATAACGGAGGACACAGTCTCCACTGGCCATCGCTTGTCACCAAGTGAGACTTCTAAGAGCCAGAAAGGGTTGTGTTCAATTGAATTGTTGGCCAAGAGGGTCCCATGGCTAAATCTCCAAACAACCCAGGCTGATGTTAAAACAGTGAATGGTTCCATTGCTGGAGACAATACCGACACAACTCAGGGAACTCACTGGAGTTGAGCTGGTGCTTACATGGAGCCTACATCCCTACATTCCAGGGTCTTTAGTGCTCAGCTCAGGGAGGTACTCGGCAGGCTACCAAAAGAACATAAGCACCAACCCAGCACAAGGCCTTTGATCCTCCAACTGTCCTGCCTGAAAACTATGCCAGGACAATGGTGGCACAGCACTTGTGTAAGTAGGTTGGATTTAAGGCCCACTCTATGAGACAGAACCCACACCAGACACTACCAGGGAAACCAAGAACCAGAAAATAGATAGTCCAGAGCCCTAGGGTAAAACCAAACACTACTGTTCTAAAAATAAATAAATAAATAAAATTACTCCTGTTAATATTCTGTTATAGTCATAGATCCGTGCTTTATCCAATTATCATCAGGGAAGCTTCCTCCATTAGCAGATGGGAACAGATACAGCGATCCATAGCCAGATATTTATTGCAGGATATTTGTTTACACTGTGTGAAGATGTGTCCTTGTGACTGGTTCAATAAAGAGTTGAATGGCCAATAGATAGGTGGGAAAGAAAGAGAGGAATTTGGAATGAATCCAGGCAAGTGAAGGAGACACCATGGAGACACAGAAAGAGGCAGGCATGTATTATGGAGGAAAGGTAACAAGCCACGATGTAAAACATAGATTAATAAGAGCAAGTTAGTTAAGATCTAGTTGGGAACAAGCCTAAGCTAAAGGTTAAGTTTTCATGATGAATAATAAGTCTTTGTGTCATTATTTGGGGGCTGGCAGGAAAAGAAAGCTCAAATACAGGCATTACTCAGAGTTTAAATGAAAGGTTTCTATTGAATCCCCAGCCCCACCGTCAGGCTCTGGGAAACCTGAGGAAGAGGAGGCAGAAAGATTGTAAGAGACAGAGAAGATGGAAGGCACCAGGAAAGCAAGGTCCTCTGAATAACGAAACAGGTGCAGAAGAACTCAGTAAACACAGGACCTGCATGGGTCTGGGCCAGGTGCTCTGCATACGAATCATAGCTTTTAGCTTAATGTTTTGATGGGACCCGCGTATGTGAGAGAGGATGAGTGTGTCTCCAGTTCCTTGACCTGCTCTTGTGACTGTTTTCCTTCTGTTAGGTTGCTGTGTTCGGTGTCAGTGTGAAGGGATTTTGCTTTATCTTTATATCTTTTATTTTGTTGTGTCTGGTTATTTATTAGAAATCTGTTCTTTTCTAATGGGAGTCAGAAGTGTGAATCTGGACGGGATGGAGGGGAGAGAAACGGGGACGGGTAGAGGGTGGGGAGAATATAATGTTTGAGAACATCTATTTTCAATGAAAACAAAAAATCGGGAAAAGAGAGGAATGGTCTAAAGATCACAATGACCTGTTTTTACATTTCATGGTAATCACTTCCTTGGGTATTTTCATATTATCCGTCCTGATTTCTTTACCTTTTGAGCAACTTAATATTGTGTAAATTATTTGAAAACTATAAATATATTGTGGTTTGGCAAGTTCAGAGCCAAGCCTTGAAATCTGTGTAGAGAAGCATGTGGCATGGGGTAATATCGCCCCCTACAGGTCCTTAGCAGGATTTGGACAAGACACGCCCCACCCAGTTGTCAGAGACTGTCCTGAATCTTGAATCCCACCTGTACTCTGGTTTCAAAAAGGCTGACAACAATATGGCAAGACATCTGGTTCCTGTCCACAGTCATTGCTCATGAAGATGATGGTCTGGAGCTGCTCTTGGAGGATGGGAATCGGGAGAGCCATCAGTGCAAAAACAAACAAACAAACAAACAAACAAACAAAAAACCATTGTGAGGCCCAAGTGTGCACTCAGTAAGACAGTAGGCAGAGTGCAGAGAGAGTGATGTCATGGAGCCTGATCCCGTTCCACCCCTACCTCGCTTTGTTGTACCTAAAAAAGTGGACAGAACGCTGTCACCAGGCTGGCCTCTAGGGATGCATTCCTAAGAGTGTGCTTCTAGAAGAGATGTGCAAGGCCGGCTGCAGGACAATCAGTGGGAAGGGACAGAAGGGAAGCAGAGCTGGGCCAGCAGAGGAGCTGGGCAAGCTCCAAACCTGAGGACCGCCAGCTCGGAGTGTTTCCCCCCTCCCATCCCGACTTGATTCAAACCTTCTTGATTTAGGTTTAATTTTCTTTTCCCCTTATTTCTCTTTCTCATTTTCTGAGGCCCAATCATAAGAGCAAAGAGGAGTTCCCAAAGCAGTCAGGCTATTCTATGAACAATATTTGATGTGGGAATGCGTTTATGTATGCTTTGAATCTCAATCTTTAAATAAAGAAGCTGTTTTGGGCCATGGCAGGCACCATAGAAGAAGTAGGAGGAGAAATCAGAGCATAGGTAGGAGAAGCAGGGCGGAGTCAGGCAGATCGAGCAAGCTGCCCAAGGAGCAACATGTAAGGAACACAGGTGAGCCACGGGCCATGTGGCAGACAGATTAATAAAAATGGGTTGATTTAAGATGTAAGAGCTAGCTAGCAATGTTCCTGAGCCATAGGCCAAATAGCATAAAGTTAATATAAGTGTCTGAGTCATTTCTGGGGACCTGAGCAGCAGCAGCAGTGGGCGGCTAAGGGGTCTAGGGTGGCAGGTCTGTGGGTTTGGGCCTCTGGCTGCCTGATACCAAGAAACCCCACTGCTACAAATATTGGCAATTATTCTGGAAACATAACCTGTGAAGGGCCATAGCCGTCACCTCTAGAGGCTTAGTAGAGACTCCTAAGCACCACGTCTGCCCTCAGTGAACATGGAACCGGGAGAGGTGACATATTTATGATGACTCTGCTCAACAGTTGCTGGTGAAAAATGATAATAGCAGTAGGTGATGCTTACATGTTTGAAAAAAGAGCTTCCATACCAAATGGGACCAATCAAGGGGCACTACATGGAATATGTGAAACTGAGTCATGCCTCTCAGGATGGGTGCACACAAACTCAAAGCATTTCAGGTTAGGGAGATTATGTGGGCCAAGGAGATAGCCTTTGACAGGGTAAATTGAACTTGATAGATAGCCTTGTCTGGAAATATACAACTGGGATTTATAAACTTCTCTTCTGAGATGAATTGGAGCTGACTCAATAGCCCCTTTCTGTGCATCAGCTTGCTGGGGCAAGTGGATCAGCCATCCCTCACAGCATCATTGCATCGCAGAGACAGAGCCATTATGGATAATAAATTGGGGGAAATTATGAAATGCAACATCTGTTCTGGATGCCTAAGCACCGAGACATGTTCAGACATCCATTTCCCTTCCACGCTGTGGATGATTAAGAATAGGCTGAGAAATGAGTCTGGAAGGTTCATTTCTTTCCAATGAAAAGGTTCATGGCGTCTCTCCAGCTTTAACAATAATTATCTTGGAACATTTTAGATAAGAAACTTAGAGAGAAAGGAAGGAGGAAATGATGAAATTGACGAGAAACATCAAAAAATGCATTTTATCTTTCAGCTAGTGTAATTGAATAAACAAGGCTATAAATACTTTCTTGAGTTTATTTTGCTGTACTTCTGTGTAGACAGAAGACACATTGTAAAACACAAAGCCACCCTAGATTTGCGATCTGAGCAACTTCATAGAAGTTTGAGAAAATAAAACATAGATTCTCTCATTGAATGTTTTGCTTTTTATTAGTTTTAAATTTGTGTGTGTGTGTGTGTGTGTGTGTGTGTGTGTGTGTGTGTGTGTGTGTGCCAAAGCACACTTGTGAAGGGTGGAGGACAATCTGTGGGAACTGGTTTTCCCCATCACATGTTCTGGGGATCCAACTCAGGTAGTGAGGTAACATGTCCTTACCTACCATGGAGCCATTTCACTGGCTCCAGAAAGTCCCACTTAGGGCATAAACAAAAGCAATGACTTCAGAGACTTTCTCCTGAATTAGAATAAATCCCTACAGAGATTGGCTTCACCTCTCCTATGACCACTGCTTGTCACAAGTCCCCTCACTCAGCATTTCTGTTCTACCTCACGGACGGTCAGCTTGCCAATCCCTTTATCTCAGATCTTCTGATACTGTGCCTATCTTGCCTTTACTGGCCTCCTTATTTCTTCCCTAACTTTCATAACCTCAAGCAAGTCCTTAACTGTTTAGTTCATGGGAATGGTTTTGTTTAATCTGGCTGCTTACTTTTTACTGCCTGAAAGTGGAAGGTAAGCACCATGGAGACGAGGGCTCGATCTGTCCTTTGCAACATTATCTCCTGCTCTCTGGCTAGTGTCTGTCAGACAGAAGAGTCCTTACAGTGAACCGCATGGACACGGGTCTACAAAATAAGTTCCCTAAACCAATCCCTTCATAAATGGAAGTATGACTTGATATTTTGATTGCTACCACTAGGGGGCAGCAGAAAGTTATAGTTATTTGTGAGCTGTTAGAATTCGTTCTTGATTTCACGTGATCTCTTTTTATTATAAATTGTTCTCAGACATACCATTGAAATTCTCTAATTATGAATCATTTTTCATAAAGACATTATTCTTTATTAAAATAGACAACGTGGGTCAGTTAAATGGAAAATTTAACGGCAACATTTCAGGAAATTTAATAAGAGTAAAATGTGTTTTCATTGAATCGTAATTTAGACACATAAAATTTGCCCACTTTAACATAATTTCATGAGTTTTAATATTTCCATGGCCACACAGAGGCCCTTATTCTGCAATCAGTACCCTAGAGCCTAATACCCTCTGTAAGAATTCCTTGCACATAGCAGCTACATGGTAACAGGTGCTAGTCCATCAGTCCAACAAGGCTGAGCAGAACACGCAGTGTAAAAGGGCACGCCCCTGGGCGTGGCTATGTAAATCTGTACCCACCCTCCACGAGGAGGGTGTTCCTTTTTCCTCCTTCTCTTACTTTGTACCTGCCCTGCAACTTCCCAAATACACTCTAGTGTGGCAGCTGGTAGTGGGTCTGTTCGCACTTGTGAAACCAACACCCTGGGCCATCACTGACCCCTGGCTATCATTCCAGGTCTGTTTCTACAGCTCGGCTGTTAAGCCGTCCACTGGTGATCAATTGTCAGTCAGAGCCATATTGTCAGTCAATGGTTTATCCCCAGGTCATTTTTACCCCTTCATAGCCTTCAATGGCAGGTAACTCACAGACTTTCTTAAACTCCTCAGAAGACAGGTGGCTTCCCTTGAGGTGAGCTAGAGGACCAGGAGGTGGTGGGTACTTCATGCCTTATTAGTAGGACCAGTTGGCACGATGCTGGCTGTGCTACGGGCCCACTAAGGCATCTTGGATACCAGTTGGCGTAACTCACTCTGCTCTCTCGGTTCCAGCTCGGATGATCAACTGCTTGACTCGGGATTGCTTGAAGGGCATGCGGATTAAGACTGAAATGTTAGCATCTCTGGTAAACAGCACTTTGGCCAGGCTTTTGGCAACATGGAGGCACCGCCTCAGCAACTTTCTTCTTTCCTACTCATTTCCTCTTCAAAAATGTGTTCAATTCACTTCTTCAGTCATTGAACGGTAAAGCTTTGGAAAGGAAAAGTACAGCTTGAATCGAGGGTTTCATTTGCTGCAAAAATTAATTAATCAGCAATTATTTTAAAATAACCAGGCCACAATCCACAAACCTCCAAGTAGCTAAGTAATAGGGGGAACATAAGAGAGACATTCATGGATCCCCTTGGGAAGCGGAAATAGGGAAGATCTCTTGAGTAAGCTGGAATCATATGGGGAATCAAGCAAAGGGAGGTGAGAAGAGATCAGGAGAGAAGGAGATGGTTGAGTGGGAGGAGCAACAGAGGGGGGAACAAAGAAATGCATATCTTGATAGAGGGAGCCACTGAGGGGTTAGAGAGAAACCTGGTGCTAGGGAAACATCCAAGAACTCACAAAGTGTCCCGGCTAGGATTCCAAGCAATAGAGGAGGGGGTGTGCCTAAACAGGACTTCTCCTATAATCAAATGAATGACCACCCTACGTGTCCTTATAGAACCTTCACCCAGCAATGGATAGAGACAGAAGCAGAGACCCACAGCTAAGCACTGGGTCGAGCTCCTGGTCCAGCTGAAGAGAGAGGGAGGAGAGAGTGTATGAGCAAAGGGATCAGGACCATGAGGAGGAGACCCACAGAGACCAGACGACTGATCAGAGCTATTGGGGGCTCACTGACTCTGAACTGACAGCTGAGGAACCTTCAGGGAAAGGAACTAAACCATTGAATGTAGATGACAGTTAAACGGCGTGGGTAGTTTGTGGAGCCTCATTTAGTAGGAGCAGAGTTTATTCCTGGTGCATGAACTGTTACCTCAGAGCACATTCCCTACAGAGGACACCTTGGTACTCAGCCTTGATACTGGGAGAAGGGACTCCAACCTACCTCAACTGGATATGCCAGACCAAACTGACTCACCTTGGGACTACCTTGCCCTCCCTAGGAAACGGATCGGGGGAGGCTGAGGGAGGACTCGGAGGAGGAGAGGGAGAGGGAGCATTGGTGGGTATGAGAAAAAACCTTTTAAATGAAATAAATTATAAAAAGATAATAAGGATATTGAGCCAGAAGTTTTAAAAACACAGTTATTTTATGCATATTTGTGTTTGGCTCAAGTGGGGGAGATGCATATGCACACATATGGAGGATAGAGGAGAGTCCCAAGTGTCATTCCTCCACAGACATCACTCACTTTGTTTTATTGAGACGGGATCTTTTATTATCACAATTTAGGTTAGGCTGGCTAGCCAGTGAGCCCAAGGGTCTGTCTGTATCAACTTCCCCAGAACTGAAATTACAAGTCCATACTCTCTGGGTTGGTTTGAACAGAGTTCTTCTGCTCACACAGCAAGCACTTTACCAACCCAGATGGCACAGTTATATACCCTAACAAGATTGGCTGTGCTGGTTAGCTTTGTGTCAACACAATCCAAGCAAGGCCATTTGGGAAGAGGGACTCTTAATTGAGAAAATATCTTCATAATATATGGCTGTAGGCAAGTCTATAGGGCCTTTTCTCGATGAGCGATTTGTGAGGGAGGGACCAGGCCATTGAGGGCAGAGCCACCCTCTGGGTAGATGGTCCTAGACAAGATAAGAAAGCAGACTGAGTGAGCCACAGGAGCAAGCCTGTAAGCAGTGTTCCTCCGAGGCTTCTGCTTCAATGCCTGCCTGGAGTTCTTTCCCTGACCTCCCTCAGTGATGGAATATGACCTGAGAGTTGTAAGCTGAAATAAATGCTCCCCATGTCTGTGTTAGTCGTGTGTTTTAACACTGCAAGAGAAACCCTACCTAAAACAGCACTTGGAGGTAGAAAGGATTTAATTTGGCTAATAGGCCCACAGGGCTACCGTCCATCATTGTGAGAAAGACAGGAAAGGCACAGTAGTAGGGGCAGGTAGTTGGCTGGTCACATTATATCCATATACAGGCTGCAGAAAATAAATAGAAAGGGAGGCTTGACTATAGCACCTCAAGTCTTCCCCAGTGAACCACTTCTTTAAGGGAGGCTCCACTTTCTGAAGTTTCCACAACGGTCCCAAACAGCACATCAGCTGGGAACCAAGTGTTCCAAGATGCAACCCGGTGGGACTTACTTTTAAACCACAAGGCTAGCTGTCTTCTTCTCTGCTCCTGAGAATGACAACCTATGCATCCCTCAGTTGAAATGAGCTTCCTTGCTGGGTTGCTTTTAATATACATCCCTCCTTCTGACGAATAATTCTGTACTTCTTTTTCCTACTCTAATTGCTCATCTACATACAGTGCTTGGGTGAGAAATAAACTTAATGTCCCCTAGCAATAGGCCTTCGGCATCAAACTTACTCCATTTAAGCATACCAGCATATTGAACACAGTGTGGAAAGCAAAACACAGTTCTCACCTTCAAGGGAATAGGAGCTTATTTGTAGCCAAAAGGGAGTAACCATGGCCTGGGAAAACAGAATCTGGCTTCTCTAAATACTTTGTTCAAACCTGGTAACAGTTGCATGATTTTTTTAAAATATAGACTAAAGAAAGCTATATTTCAAGGTATCCTTTTATAGGATGCAGATACTGCCAGATGGTATCATTAGCTTTTGGATTGGTAGAAGAGAGGGGTCCATATTGTGTATTCCAAAAGAACTTACCCAATAGTGACAAGGATTGATTTTAGGTCAAACACAGAGGTGGATGAGAGATGGCTATTTAGAAGGCCAAAGACAGCCTGAGATGATTTGGCTGTGGGTCTGCAACATTCTAGCTCTTTACAATCATAGACATTTAGTTGGTTACATTGGCTTTGTGGAATTTTTAACATAGTAGTATCACCCCTGCCCCACCAGAATTTCAAGACTGAATGAACTAGCTCCTCAGAGCATCTTGAGGAGATTGGTTGGAGAATGGAGGGGTTGGGGGAGGTGCATGCTTCCCATGGGGATAAAATTAGCATAGCACTGGGTGACAGTAGTCTGAAGTTTCTGTTCCAGCCTTGTCCTGAAGGTTTGAACCCACAGTCCCTTAGTCCCAAATAATCACACAAGGTTTATATTAATTACAGGCTGTTTGGTCAGACTTATTACTTGCTAACTATTATACTTTAAGTTAACCCATATTTCTATTTATGCTTAGCCACATGCCTTTGTACCTTTTTCTCATTGCAGATTTTCATCCCACCTCCTCCACATTTCACTGTTGTCTGTTGCTCTGCTCTTCGGCTTCCCAGAACTCTCCTAGTCTGACTGCCCGTCTCTACTTCCTGTCTAGCTACTTGACCAATCAGCATTTTATTAAACCAACATTTACAATACAAAGGCATAGTCCCTCAGCAGAAAGCTTCTCTTTCTACTTAATTAAAGGGGTTAGCTTCATTAGAGGAAGAAATGGTTTATTTAGACTCACAGTTTTACTTACTCAACACTGCAGACTTTTCTGGTGCTTCAATTGATTACGTTCTCACAACAGGAATGTCATGGTGACAGGAGTTTGGTCACATGGTATCTGTAGTCATGAAGCAAAAGGAGGTAAATGGTGGTTCCCAGACATTTTTTCTTTTTTCCTTAGTTGGGGATTCCAGCTCATAAAATCATGACACCCACCTTTAAGGTTTGTCTCCTAAACTCAAAGCAATCTAGAAATTCCCTGTCACATTTACCGGTGTACTATTACATGATTCTACACCTCATCAGCTATCATCAATAAGCCCTCCTTATCATTTTGACATCCAAGCATATGACTGTAAAACCATAACCTTCCACTTTTATTTTTATAAACACATAACAAAAACCATACTCACCCAGCTCCAAACATCCCCATAGACTGTAACAATTCCAACATTGTTCAAAAGTGTGAGTGCAGAGATCTTCAGAGACTCAAGTCAACAACTATGAACCCTATGACATCAAATAGAAAGTTACTTGCATCGTACAATGGCATAGGGTACACTTTCCCATTCCAAAAGGGAAATGAGAACATCACAAGTTAACATCAGCCCAAAGCCAGACTGAAGCCCAAAGGCAAACACCAAGCTCTGCAGTTCTGTGTTTTGCAACTGAGGTTTATGACTGGAGTCACCCAGAATCTAAATGGTATGGTAACCTCCCCTATCTATCTTTCCTATCTATCTCTAGCCTTTCCCATGGGCTGACTCCCCCTAAATCATGCAGCTCTCCTCAGCAGACATCTCAGAATCTTGGCATCTCCAGCACCCTGGGAACTCCACTGTAATCTAGGAGCTTTACCTTCCGCGTAATGAAAGGAACCTCAGAACCTCTTTATGGAAATCCAACCCTGCCCCATATACCCTGGCATTAGCCAGCTTCCAGAACCTTGGGGGAAAGCCCCACCCTTGTACTTCTCATGTCTATAAAGTCATAACCAGGTGGATGATGCTGCCAAGTTCTGCTTGCTGCCAGCTCAAGATGTAGCCTGGTCCCCTTTGATCATACTTTGTATTGTATGATCCCTGTATGACTCCCAGAATGACCCTAAGGAAACACTTCTGTAGGCAGGTATTAGACTCTTGAGATGAGTCTGCATGTTCACAGGATCACCACAGGGTAGTGAATCTTGTGTAGAGATAAGAGTGGAAACCCAGCGAAGATTAGCTGATCAACCTGGCTCAGATTTTGGAGAGTCTAATAACAGGTGGTTATTCCCAACAAATTTAAGTCCAGTCTAATTTGAGGAAAAAAGTTTCCTAGTGGAATACAATTCCCATTTCACAAGGAAGTGTAATTATATTAAAATTCAACAAAAGGTATGTGTCATTTCTTCCAAGAAGATGGATCTAGAGATAGGCTACTTGTACTAGCTTAAATGCTTAAGGGTCTTTAATAACACAGATAGTATAGAGGTCATTTGGGCTATTAGCCACTTCTGGTCCTGCTTGGGAGAGCTTGGGGAAGCCTCTGACTGTAAGGTCATTTAGATTACTAGGCACCTCTGGTCCTGGTTGTAGGAGCTTGACATTACTTGGTAGATCATCAGGCATCATCACTTCCAGTTCTCAGCTTTCTGGATGGAGGAATAGGTGTTGTGGAGTACTAGTTGCAGATATGTTACATTGATTTATGCTGTGGAACATTTGTTTAATGATGTAAAGATGTGTCGCCTTCTTTTATGTTGCATTTGTTTACATCTGGGAAGCTGTCTGTCTAAAATGCCTAATTGTCTAATAAAGAGCTGAATGGCTATTTGTTCTAATAAAGGCTGAACGTTCAATAGCCAGACAGGAGAGAGGATAGGCGGGGCTGGCAGTCAGAGAGAATAAACGGAAGGAGAAGTCTGGGAGGAGAGATCAAGGAGAGAAAAGGAGGAGAGAGAGGACACAAGGGGCAGCCAACCAGCGACACAGCTCACCTCGGAGTAAGAAATAGAAAGGTATACGGAATAAAGATAAAAAAGCCTAGAGGTAAAAGGTGGAGAGGCTAATCTAAGTTAAGAAAACCTGAAGATGTTGCGGAATATTTAACCATGTGAAAATGTGTTACATTCATTTCTGCTGCCTTTGTAAATGATGTAGGATGCGTACCTTTGTTTGTGCTGCGTGTGTTTAACTGTGTAAAGATGCGATGCATTTGTCTCACCTTGCCTGCCTAAGGCTCCTGATTGGTCTAATAGAGAGCTGAATGACCAATAGCTGGGCAGGAGAGGGGTAGGTGTGGCTGGAGAGCAGAGAGAATAAGTAGGAGAGAACACCTAGGCTCTGGAAAGAAGAGTGAAAAGAGCTAGGGAGAAGGAGAGGGACTCACCTGGGTCCAGAAGCCAGGCAGCCACCAGCCAGCCTTGGAGACAGCAAGAAAGCTAGAGAGCCCCGAGTCAAAATACAGACAAGCAGGTTAAGCTAAAAGAGCTAGTTAGAAACTATCTGAACAAGGCTGAGCATTCATAACTAAGAATAAGTCTGTCTCTTGGTTTGGGAACCAAGCGTTGGTCCAAAAAAGAAAGCCTGCTGTACATAATTAGAAGCTGTCTTTCATCTGTATGCCATGAATAGATTCTTTTACCATTTCAAAGAATTAGGAAACTATTTGAGATAGGTTATGATGTACGAAAGATTAATTTATTCATGTGAAATGTTCAATGACTAGAAAACATAGATTAAAGTAAAGCCATATCGCAATCAGCCTCCATCTCTCCTCTGTGCTCCTCTACTGATGTATTTTCTTCATCTGATTTCCCACAAAGGAGGCAATTATTTAATTATTTGTGGGATTATCCTCTTTAGAGCACACTCCCCATGAATGCAAAGATGCTGTAGTTCTGGCTCTGGTCAGGATGGCTTGTGAATGGGAAGTCTCCATGGGGGGGGGGGCGACGACCCACTTGTGTTAAAGTCTGAGTGACTGCTTATAACTTGTTTTAAGGAGCCAGGCATGGTGACACACCCCTTTAATCCTAGCCATTTGAAGGTGGATCTCTACGAGTTCAAGACTAGCCTGGTCTACGTAGCAAATTTGAGCCCAGCCAAGGCTACATAGTGAGACCTTGTCTCCAAAACAAGAGCAAACAAAGAAAAAATAAAAAAAGAAAACCTGGAATTTTAGTGGGTTCCTCTTCCATATCAAAAACATGGAGATGTAAATTGTCTTTGTTCCCACTAAGAAAGGAGACCGGTTTAATATAACTGTTGTGTGGGTTCCTAATAATTGTTCATGTCATGACACTGCTTATGTGTCATTTTCTGTGTTTATAATTTGATCATGATCACAATATCAATTTCATTCCAGATAAAGTGCAAACATACAAAATTTTAAATCACCTTCTTTTCCTTTTGACTTTCCTTCCACAAGAAGATGAGTAAATGGCCTTTTATCCATATGGTTTGGAGACCCCAGGAAGTTCCTGTGCATTCCATTAAAATACCTCTGTCTTTGACAGACACAGCTGTCAACTGCTACATTCCAGAGTCCTTCATTTTAATCTTCTGTTGTCCTGCATTTTTTATGTCTAATGATCAATATGTACTGTCATTATTACTGTCTTATGATAAATATAACAGTTACATCATTTTGACATATCACTGTATATCACTGTATATGCTTCTTTTGTATATGTCTTTAGATACATATTTCATGTGTGTTTGTAAAAAAGTCTTTCATGACAGCTTGATTCAAATGAACTTGTAAGCAAGTCTTTGACAGAAAGCTGATCCTCACATCAGCTTTCTATTGGCTTCACCAACTTCCTGTTCTAAGAATGGTAGCCATCATACCTTTTCCAGGAAATACCACCCCCACCTCAACCAAAGCTGTACATGCTGCTCTCATTTCTTAGATAACTTTCTTCTCATGAAATGGAGGGATGGTAGAATTGTGGCAAAGTCACACACTGGCTAACAGTACTTCCAACACCCAGAGTATATTCTTTCTTTCTAGCCTCTCTTTTAGAATCTGTTCTAATAATCCCTTCAGGTGTAACATAAAGCTACCCCTGATTAGAAACATTATTGTCCTATTTTCTCTGGACTTAAAATCTCAGAGACCTTTCTCTGTAGACAGTTCTGTGGCTGAATATTTAAGAAAGACTTTCTGAAGCTCTGTGTTGTGTACTTAATGTTGCCTACAAATCCCTGCATGTGATTCCAAGTCCCCAAACTCTCAAGATCTCCCACACTTCCTTTTCTCCAGTTTCTTCTTTTTAATTTTGTTAACATCGCAGACATAAGGACCCTCCTCCTCAGTGTACACTCTACACAACCCCTACAAATAGAGCAGATACCTATAGTAGCATACATCATTTCATCCGTCACATTATTTTGGTGAAATTAGTATGTATGTGAATACAGGCAGCACATCCACAATGCAAAAATCAAATATCTGAAAAGTTCCAGAATATAAGAACATCGATGTGATGCCACAGGCAGAAAATTCTACAACTGACCTCCTGTGAGGGCTTAACTGTAATGCAAAAAAACTAAAGTGCCGTGTAAAATTACAGACTAGGTATACAAGGCATTTAAACACCCATGAGTCTATTCTTGGCAGAGGTCTCTTCCCCACAATACTCATTTTCTAAGTGTAAATCCTCCAAGATCTGAAAAAGTTGAAAATCTGGAAAACTTCTGGTTCAAAAATTCCTTCTGGTGGCTACTGGCCCCATGCTTAATGCCCTCTTTTGTCTGTCTGACCCAGCCTTATCTGTGTGTTTATTCAGAGCTGTTTCCCCTCAGTCTTTCAGATTAAAGCCATTCACACAAGTTTCCACTGAATACAGCCTGGGTGACTCTCTCTACAGATGAAGCCTATAGAGAACTTCACTTCCGCATCCTAGTCAAAGTACTTTTCATGTTCTGACAGACAATTTCTGTCTCCAATACTCATCATATTGGAAGCAAACTATTTCATTGACGTCTATCATTATGTTCTGTTCGAAACATCTGTCATGTTCTTGTCATGATGTCCTAAAGCAATTTATACTTCTTTGCATTATTGGACTTTCCCCTGAGCATTACCCTCTTTAGCCTTAGCTTCCATAATGTCTTTAAGGACATCCTATACTTCAAGTTCATACCCCTTTTTTTTATCAATTCTCATTGCCCAATTTAGGGTTATAGGATAATTTTACAATGTATTTATGTTTTTCTTTCAAGAATGAGCACTCTTGGGCCCCCAGAAGTGCTCACCACAGTGCCAGTAAGGCATACGATAAGGTTAAATACCACGTGCCTGTGGATTTTCTATTCTTGACAATGCTGTTCCAGCTTTAACACCCTGGTTATACAGTCTTCAACAAAACTGCTATTCTGTGTATGTTTGTTGGTCACCAGAACTTTCTCTTTAAAAAAAAAAAAAAAAAAAAAATGTGTTCATTTTATTGGCCCATTTGTTGGGGTTGCTTAACTTTGGGGCATTTAGTGGGGGTTTGTGCAGGGTTCCATATATTCTAGATATTAACCCCTTTTCTGAAGTGAGGATTTTCTCCCTTCCTGCGGGCTGTCTGTTCACTCTGTTGACAGTTGTTCACTGTGCAGAACCTTCCGAGTAATCTCATTTGTCAGTTGCTGGGGCCTTGCACTATCTGAGTTGTATTCAGAGTGTGGTATCTGTACCTAAGTCCTGAACTGCTTCTCTATCTTCCTTCAGCAGTACCAGTATTTCCAGTTTTAAATTAAGGTCTTTGGCCCAGTTTTAAATGGCTTATGCAGAGTGAGGATAACGGGCCTAATTTCATTCTTTTGTGGGCAGAAAAACATCCAGCTTTTGCCAGCATTCTTTGTTGAAAAAGTTGGGGGGATTTCAGCACACATTTTTGACAATTTTGTTAAGAATTAGTCATTTACACTTCCCTTCATAAATCCTCAAATAAAATAAAATATTCAGGAAAAAACTAAGTAAGGAAGTGTTGGATGTCTACAATGAAAGCTTTAAACACTTAATGAAAGAGATAAAGACATTAGGAAAGTAAAAGGCAACTCATGGAGCAGGAGATAATATTGTGGAAAGGACCATTTTACCAAAAGCATGTTTAATGTATTCCCAACCAAAATCCTCACATCATTCTTCATAGAAACAGGACAAATTGTCCTAAAATTCATATGAAAGCACAAAGACCTCAGATAGCCAAACAATCCTGGGCAAAAACAGTGCTGGCAGGATTACTATTCTAGATTATTACAGAGCCATGGTAATAAAAACAGCATGATATAGCACAGAAACTGACATGTAGACCAAAGGACCAGAGCTGAAGGTCCAAACATGAGTACATGTAACTTGAGCCATTGACGAAGCTGCTTAAAACATAAACTAGGAAAAAACCAAACATCTTGAATAAATGGTGATGGGAAGAGTGTACGTCCACGTGTAAAAGATGGCATCATACCCGTACCTACCGCACAAAGACTAGCTCTAAATGACTCAAAGACTTAAATGGGAAACCTAGAACTCCCAGAAGACACAAGCAGTTCCCTATATGATGAAGGTTTAGGAGAGGACTTTCTGAATAGAATTTGATTTTTTTCCCCCAAGAATTAAGACCAACAATTGACAGGTGGGACTTAAAAAAACTAAAAAGTTTCTGCACAGCTAAAGAAACAATCAGATAAAGAGGGAGCCCACAGAACGGGAGAGAATTGTTTCCAACTACGCGTCTGACGAAGGGCTAATATCCAGAATATTTTAAATGATTCTAAACAAAGAATCTCTCTCTCTCACTCACTCACACACACAGACCACACACAACACACACACAAACCCCACTCTCAAATGACTCATTTGAAGAAATGGGCCTGGGAACTGAACAGAAAGTTCTCAGAAGAAAAAAGTGATAATGGCTAAGAAGTATCTCAAAAACGTTCATCATCCCTAGTAATCAGAGAAATGCAAATCAAAACACCTTGGAGATTCCATCTTACCCAAGTGAGAATGGCAGAGATCGGCGACATGACTGACAAGAAATGTGAGGGAGGGTGGGGGAAGGGATCCTCATTCACCCTTGGTGGAACTGCGTGCTGGTGCAGCCACTATAAAAGCCAGAATTTCCAAATGGCGGAAAAACAAATCTCCATATGACCCAGCCAGCTTAGCATAGACGTTAAGGTGTCAACATCTTACTCCACAGATACTTGCTCAGTTGTGCTTATTGTTGCTCTACTCAAAGCAGACAGGAGATGTTCTTAAACTGGCAAATAAACAATGACAATGTGGTACCAATGTGGTACAGTCACACTCTGGAATACTATTCACCTGTAAACAAGCAAAATTGTGAACTTGGCAGGTAAATGAATGGAACTAGAAAAGTGAGTGAGATGACCCAGACCCAGAGAGATAAATGTCACGTGTTTTCTCTTAACTGAGGCTCCTAGCTCCACATTTTCAGATCTAACTGTGTTTCCTGCAGAAAACAGGAAAGTAAAAGGGGACCGTTGTGACGGGGAGGGGAACAATAGAGAGGGGGAGGGGAACATAAGTGATCTCATGAGGGAAGAAGAAAAGGAAAACATGACAGCTTATTGCTCTGGCCCTTGGTTGCCCTGCTCCCCAGAAGTAGAAGGTAAATGGTTATCACAGAAAACACCATGATTTTAAACTCAAGGCTCAGAGGTACCTTATTTGCAATTGACTTGGACATCTTCCTAAGGACTAGCTTTCATGGTACCAGCAGGAGCCATGCACGCTTCTAAATGAGGAAAGAAACCAGCAGTCCTACCCAGCTATGATGCTTTTGAACACAAAAATTATCAGTATGGCATAATAACCCTCGGGCTACAGCAGAGGCATGCACACCTTGGTGGTGACCAACAGCTCTCTAATTGAACTTAAGACTCCTCAGCAAGAATGAAATGATGCCAGCCCTGGGAACCCAGCCAAGTACTCAGGGTTCTTAGAGATCTACAGCTGACACACAACTAAGTCAGTATGATGCATAATTAGATTCCAAATATTTATCCTTAGGCCACATCGTCATCCAGGAAACTTAGACCATTACAGAAAAGATAACCAATCAAAATGCAGAGTTATGGAACTGAGTTCCAAGAGATACACCTACAATATAACTCGCACGCTTAAGATTCAGGGAACTGTGGAAGAGAGAGCAGAAAGATTGGTAAGAGCCAGAAGTGGTGGGTGACACCAAGGAAACATTTTCTAGACACAATAGGACTGATACACATATGGACTCACAGAGACTGACAGCGTGCACAAGACCTTCATAGATTTAAAGCTGATCAAAATCCCTGAGGAGGAAGTTGATAAAAGAACAATGCCTAACCAAGACGCTATTTGCAGTGGATACCCGCTGGGGGAAGGAAAATCAGTTTCTCAAATGGAGGGTCATTGCATTTATCAGCCACTCTCCTGAGCAGGGCCATGCCCAAGACCTAATGGCCAACACTTCTCTCTCTCTCTCTCTCTCTCTCTCTCTCTCTCTCTCTCTCTCTCTCTCTCTCTCTCTCTCTCTCTCTCTCTCTCTCTCTCTCCCCTCTCTCCCTCTCCCTCTCCCTCTCCCCCTCTCCCTCTCCTTCCCTCCCTCCCTCCCTCCCTCCCTCTCTCTCTCTCTCTCTCTCTCTCTCTCTCTCTCTCTCTCTCTCTCTCTCTCTCTCCCTCTCTCCCTCTCCCTCTCCCTCTCCCTCTCTCCCTCTCCCTCTCCCTCTCCCTCTCCCTCTCTCTCTCTCTTGTCTCGCTGGGTTTATTTTTATTTTGTTTTGAGAGAGAGAGAACATGAAGTTGAGTGGATAGGAATGGGAGGATCTGGAGTTGGCAAGAGGAAAGAATATGAACAAAATATATTGTGTGTGTAGATAAATAAATAGATCACATATTCTGTTTCTGCCAGAACACAGTCCAAGAATGACATCGTAGGGAAGTTCTAAGTGCTTGTGAGAAAACTCCAAGAAGACACAAGAGTCTTGTGACCTCAGTTTCCTCAGTACACGGAATTGTCCTGGGATTATGCTTGCATGCCTCTCCCAGGTGTGGCAGATAATGAGTTTACTTCAGGTGTTTTTATTCATTTGTCCGTATGGAACAACATGTTTTTTGCCATATGCAGTTAGTCCTTGTGATTTTATATTTTACTCAGGTGACTCCTAATACTCAAAGTATAAATTGTCTGGTGCTCTGAATAAAGTTGGCTACTTATTTTAGTCTGCCTCATTTTTAGGTTCCACTCTCCCAGATTCATGCCACCACTAGAGCAGTAAACACTTTTTCCTAAGATAATTCCAATATTTCTATTCTGTGGAAATATTTTTAAATTATTTTATCATTTAAAATTGTGTGTGTGTGTGTGTGTGTGTATGTGTGTGTGTATGTGTGTATGTGTGTGTGTATGTGGTGGGTGGGAGTACTTGCTGCATGCAAGTCCAGGTGCCCACAGAGGCAGAGGTGTCAGATCTCCTGAAGTTGGCATTACAGGTGGTTGTGAGCTGCTTGAAATAGGCACTGGGATTTGAACTCAGGACCTCTGAAAGAACAGCAAGTACTCTTAAGCACTGAGCCATCTCTCCAGCCCCTCTTAACATGCTTACTCTGCTATGTCTATCTTCTTCTATAGTCACATAAACCTATTATTACCCAGAAGATAGCTATTCAGATTACACCCCAACCTCTGTATCCATGCAGAATAACTTTGAGCTTTTTAAAAGGATTTAACAAATGCAAATTATACTATGCTTTCATAGCTGCATCCTTTAATATTCCTAATGTAATTTTTTCATCCTCTGAGACATTTCTCTTTATTCCAATTTTAATACTTTTCCCCCACTGACATAGGGATACATCTCAGTGGTGCTGTGTTTGCTTGGGTGAGATCTTGGGTTAATTCCCAGTATCAGGGGGGGAGGAGAGATTATCATGACCTGCCTAGCTTTGGAGCTGACTCGACTGGAATGACAAGGAAGTGAAGGACAGACATACAGACATATATACAGAGAAGCTGGGACCAGGTGTGTGGTGCGCTTTGATGGACACACTCCAACAGCCAGAAAATTCCAAGTGTTTATATATACTGCTGACCCAGGAGGAGATGGGTTTTTATGTAGAGTTGAATAGGAAGGATGTGGCTTCCCTTGTCTCAGTAGAAGGTCTCTGTGGGGGACCAGTTTCAGGCTGCAGTATCACATTCTGTGGTTGATAGTTTTCACATATACTGCTTTAGCTGAGTGTCCATCCTCCATAACATCCCTGGATCAGAAGGCTGTCATCTCTCTGAAGCCTGCCCCAGGGAAGGCTTTGCCATTCTGCTGGCTCTGGAACATTGGGGGGCCTTAACATAATTATGCTCATGTCAATAATACACATTCACTCAGGACTTCATTCCCCACAAAACCCAATATTTTCTTCTGTCTTTGGTGGGTTTTTTTTTTTTTTTTTTTTTTTTTGTGGTTATTGTGGTTGTTTTGAGATAGATCTTACCATGTAGCTCAGGGTGGCACTGAATTCAGTGATTTCTGCGCCTCCGTCTCTTGAGTACTGCACTCACCGGTATGAACCACCAGGCCATCCCACTAACTTTTATGCTACACATTTTTACTAACATTTCTTTATGGAAGAAAAAGTGTGAAGCTAAGTTAGGCGGAATAAGCCACTGGCATGTCAGACAATTAGGATAGAGGATGGAGGTGACTTTAGAGTTCTGGTGAGAGATGAAAGGGACTCACGTATGCTGTAAGACTAAGCACTAAGGTGTTTTAAGTCGCCACATATTCAGATTTAATTTTAGAAAAGCTATGATCACGGATTATTCATCAGCCAAATAAAATGATAAATGACCTTCCTCTCTAGTCAACCATATTACTTCATTTTCCACGAAATTAATTTTAATATAATTCAGAGCAGCTTTATTCTTAGAGGCATTAGCAATCCCCCTTGTTACTAGAGACAAAAACCCCATCAGAATACTCATCTTTATTATAGACTCCAAACTATCAGTAAAATTAATTTGCAAGGCGGGGTCCATGTCTCAGAGGCGGAGTGCTTTGTCTGACATGTAAAAGGCACTGAGTTCAATGCAAAACCAAAAAGTGAAACATCAGCAAAAAATTAGAAGAGGAAAACAAATAACATGTATTTTTAACTATTTTGTGATGACCAAAAAGAGAAAATAATAACATATGCACAGAGAAAAGTGAAATGCGTACTTTAAATACATGTTGTTAAAGTAAGAAAAAAATATTTGCACCTAGAAGGTAAGAAGATACGCTTTTCATTGACTGATAAAGTTTTTCTTCAAAGAGGTATTTTCTTTCAAGGAAGTAGTAGATACCTGGAATCAGTCGAGAGTCTTGTGAGTGATAGGGGAGTTGGATCACTAAGCTACGCATCCATCAAGGAAAATCTGAAATAAAAATATGCGGTTTTTCTCACCTAAGCCTTAGTTCAATGGGCTTTTGCTGAATTCCATGCTCTAGCTACTGACAACTATCCAGCCATGGAGACAGATTCTGTGAGGTATGGGACGAAGTCAACAGCACGGGAGAGGAAGGACTCCTGTGTTCACAGTCTGAGGGGTGAAATACAACAGACATACAACTACCAACTTGCTCACTTATTTATTAACAAGTATTCATTGAGGTTCTATCGTGTGTCATACATAGTTCTAGGCATTTTGAATACAGCGACACCTGAAACTAATAACAATTTTCTACCCTCAGGTAGAATGTCTAATGGTGACAAGTGTTACAGAGAGAAATATAAGTCACCAAGGGAATCTACACAACACACATCCTATAGCAAGTTTAACACTTTTGCACATTTGGAAGAGCTGGTCTGATCCTTGAATTTCTCTTCAGAGTGAGTTCAGGCTGCACTAGAGTATGAGGCCTGAGACTGATGGGGGAAGGATTGATGTGCTTATGTATAGCATAACCAACAACTGACAAGGTACCCTGGCCACATCAAGGTGTCTCTACCTGGATTGAGCTCAATGTGGGAATTTGCCAATGCTGTATGAAAGTGTGTTTTGAGTTGACTTAGAGATACTTCTGCACTGCTGGAACATCTGATATGAGCTCAGCGCACAGACCTTCTTTATCATCTGCAAGTATGCGTTGGTTTGGTGTAGGAAAATTCCTGCACATCTTGATTGTTCTGACTTTCTCCTGCTTGTCAGATAAGAAAACATTTTTATAATTATGTAAGCGGTATGTATGTCTCATAGTCTATCCTCTTCAAAAACTACCAAAATTTAGTGGTTGTATAACTTAATGTTGTATAGCTTTTTTACATTGAACTCATTGCTTTTTGCATGTTAGGCAAGCTTTTAGTAGGTTTAACAAATGGTATCTCTATTTCATAACCCCCTTGACTTTGCTGCACTCTCTGACTCAGCCTAACTGTCTCTGTGATGCAGTCAATGTTGTGGCTACATCCGAGTGGAAGTCGGTAAGTGGTGAGCTCTTCCGGATCTTGGTGGTGCTGACTTTGCTTCCCCTCCATAATGAGAAGAGCAGACACATCTTCAGGGAATATAAAGTGTTTTTATGGATAATCTGAAGGAAATTGGGAGCCAACTTTAACTAACAGTGTCCCTAGCTGTTTTCCTGTCTACTTGGGCCACTGTAATGAAAATAACATACACTAGCTGGTCTATAAACAGGACACTTGCTTCTCATAGTCCCAAGAAGTCTAAGATCAAAACATGAATAGATTTGGTGTCTGGTAAGGTCTCCTTCCTCATAACAGTATTTTTCTACTCCAGCATCACATGGCAGAAGGAACAAGGTATCATCTCTCATTCTATAAAGACATTTTCTTAGGATTTCTATTGCTGCAATGAAATACCATGACCAAAGGCAAGTTTTGGCTTACATTTCAGCACTGCTGTTCATTACTGAAGAAAGTCAGAAAAGGAACTCAAATAGGGTAGGATTCCAGAGGCAGGAGCTGATGCAGAGGCTTTGGATGGAATCTGCTTACTGGCTTGTATCCCCTGGCTTGCTCAGCTCACCTTCTTATAGAACCTATAGAACTTATAGAACCCAGGACCAGCAGCCCAGAAATGACACCGCCCACTGTGGGCTGGGCCCTCCCCATTGATCACTAAATGAGAAAATACCTTACATCCAGATCTCATCCATGCATTTTCTCAGCTGAGGCTCCTTCCAGTGAAGTCTCCATCTTGTGCCGAAAACATATGATACAGTGGGATGAGATCTATGTTTCTCTTTTTTGAGGCCTGGAATGCCCTGGATCTTCTTTATGGGAGACAGCTCATAAATGTCCCATAGTTCTAAATAGTACCATTTAATGGATGGGGCATTTGAGAATGTTTACAAACGGAGAAAGAGACTAACTTTATAACATAGTGATGAATATAAAATACAATGAAAGGACCTGTTTCAATACTCTTACTGTTCTGTAGATGCTCTCTCTGGATCTTAGAGGGAGATGACCCTTAAGAAATCTAGAACAGTGAGCTAAGCTTTACAATAGTGATGGGTGCTGTTATGAACCCTTGACATGTCCTGTTGTGGGCATGAGGCATCTGTGCTGAGAATATCCTAGTCTGGGGGAAGCCTGGAGTAACATTATGAAATTACCTGAAATAGGAGTATGTTGGCTGAACTGAACTTATTCCCAGGATTCATACAGAGAGAATACTCAACCTGCTTGCTGTTTTAGGCTGGGGGGAGGCAGACCCATCTCACTAATACTGTCTCTCTTGACTTGACTGAGAGAAGCACCAGAATAGAGCGAGCATAGTCTCTCGCCAAGCCTCATTTGAGAGTATCAGGCTGAAAACCCACTTGCCTTTAGCATCCGAGAAGAAGATACCTCAGCATTATTTCCTGTTGATAGCTCTGACAGTGAAGGAACTTGTGTCCTTTGAAAGACATAACAATTTGAAAAGGAGCTATCAGGGATACAGATGGTGGCTCACGATGGGAAAAGTAAGACACAAGAGAGCATGTTAACTAAAAAGTGCTCGGAGGGTCCAACTATATAGAACCGGACAGCATAAAACAATTCCAGAAGCGTAAAATGTAATTTCAAATTTCAAACTGAAAGGTTAAAGTAAAAGCACCAGACTGTGAAATTATTTTCAAGCCCAACAGAGGTAATATCTTAAGCCATAGCCACAGTATAAAGAAATAAGAAGAGTTTATGAGACGTTACCAAACAAAAAGATCCAGAACTTACGTGCACAGAATTTCATAGGAAGAGCTAATGTTCAAGGCTATCTTTTTCCTTTCAGAGAAGTTCTCAAATTTGTGATCTTTTTGATCCAACTTCCCAGTATTCTCTGTCTCTATCTCTTCCTTCCTTCTACCTTTCTACCCCATCTGGATTTTTATAGAACACTCTGATTATAAAAGGTGACAAAAATAAAAATTTCCTGAACATAAACAGGTTTGAAGTTTTCAAATGAAAGTATTCCCAATGACCTAGGCAACTATAACCTGTAACATTTCTAAATTTCCAAAATAACAAGTTTATCTCTTAAACTTCTTGAAGAAAAACTCAGTTACTACAAATCTATTTCAAAGTCCCTCTGAACGGCGTGCGTTTTACATCAGCCCTGCATAATAACAGTTTAAAATGAAAAACTGTGGGCTGGGTGATCACTTGGTGCTTGATGAGCTTACTGACAAGAAAGAAGAGTTCTGATTCCCCAGAGCACCTACCTGTAAATGCTGGTACGTTTGGGAGCCTGCCTGGGAATTCAGACTGAAAAAGGACAAGAGAGGGAATTCCCCAGAACAAAGTGGCTAGCTGTCTCAGCAAAGTCCAGATTCATCTGAGCAATCCTGCCTTGCTCAATATGGTCCAGAGTAATGGAGGAAGACCATTGTCAACCATGGGCTTTCCACAGACATAAGCATACACATGCATATGCATTTGCACATATTTGAACATGCATACACACATGCCTGATCACTCCACAAACCAACATATGAGGAAAAAATGAAAAAAAACAAAATAAAATATAAGAATTACCATAATGGAAAAATTCAGAAGGATGTAGGGAAAATTTAAATGTATGCAGAGGATAGAAGAAAATCCAAAGATAACTTATAATTAACATAAGTAGAGAATTCATGACCACAGTTAAATAAAAAACACATCATATTAGTACAACTTTAGCCTACCAAATAGGAAGCTGCAGGACAACACAATAATGCTTATATCCAGGTGAAGTAGAACACATCTGTAATTGATGTAGTTGCAGTATTTGGGAAGCTGAGGCAGGAGGATCTTAAGTTTGAGTCCAGTCTAAATTACATACCAAAGTGGAGGCAACGCAAGACTAAGTTTAATAACAACAATAATTATTTAAAGACATTTGAGAGAAATGCCTAAGAATCCTATATAAAATTTAGAATGTCACTGATATAAAAGAGCACAGAAAACCATTTTTAACACTCAAATTATATACCTATATTCATACACATATATTTGTATATTTACATATTCCTATGTGCAATGTTATTTTCTTAAATAAAAACTAATGTAAAGAGAACACAAAGTAGGAAGAATCTTACAGAGAACACAGAACTGAAACTGAGACCCCACACCTTGACATTCTCATTCCAAATAATTCCTTCCCCCAAAAGTTGCAAATTATCTTAGTATTATTTCTGGTTTTGGAACTTTCTAAAAATCTGCACAGAAAACTACTTATAAAGATCTTATCAGGGTCAAGATCATGGTGAGGAAACCCACAGGGACAGCTGACCTGAGCTATTGGGAAGTGGTGTGGGGATGCCTTTCTGAATGCTGTGAATCTCAATCTTTAAATAAAAGAGCTGTCTTGGCCCTTGACAGGCACCGTAGAAAAAGCAGGCCGGAAGAATCAGAATAGGTAGGAAAAGAAGGGTGGAGTCAGAGACAGACCAAGCCTGAAGCCCAAAGGAGCAACATGTAAGGAACACAGGTGAGCCATGGGCCACGTGGCAGACAGATTAATAGAAATGGGTTGAGTTAAGATGTAAGAGCTAGATAGCAATGTGCCTGAGCCATAGGCCAAACAGCATGAAGTTAATAGAAGCGTCTGAGTCATTTTTGGGGGCCTGAGCAGCAGCAGTGGGCGGCTAAAGGGTCTGGCGTGGCAGGGTCTGAGCCTCTGGCCTCTTGGGACCAAGAAACCCCATTGCCTCAGGGAACTCACTGACTCTGGACTAACAGCTGGGGAAACTACATGGGACGGAACTAGGCCCTCTGAATGTGGATGACAGTGTGCAGTTTGTGGGGTCTCTGGCAATGGGACAAGGACTTGTTCCTGGGGCATGAACTGGCTTCTTGGAGCCCATTGCCCACAGAGGAACACCTTGCTCAGCCTCAATATTGGGGAAGAGGCTTGGTCCTACCTCATCTGGATATGCCACTCACTCTGGGAGTCCTCACCTTCTAGGAATGAATGCGGGTGGGGGAACTGGGAGATCACTGGGAAGAAGGGAGGAAATGGGGGGGGCAGTGGTTGGTATGTAAAAAAAAAACCTTCTAAATAAAAATTATTTTTTTAAAAAGACCATATCTTGTAAGCATTCCCTTTCAGAACAATGGTCACTCTGGTTTACACACAATGCACACGCGTGGGCAGCATGTGGACAGATGACAGACAGCCTTAGGTGTTAGTCTCAGAAGCCAGCCACCTCATCTTGAGACAGCTTTGCTCACTATCTTTCTCTCTCACCATATAAGTGTCTACCATCATGTCCAACATGGATTCAGAAGACTCAGCTCCCTCATTTGGCCAACAATTGAACCATCTCTCCAACCCCTCAACCAGTTTTATCACATGATTGTTTACCTTCCAAGGTTGCTCCAGGAGACGCAATATTCCTAAACTTTGCCCAGCCTAAACTCTTGCCCTGCCACTAGCATTATCCCATTGGAGGAACCACTTAAAACAAGATTCCTTAAATGTCACAAATCAGCTGTCCTTGACACCCTATTTTAAGACACTAGTAAGATTCTGTGGTAAGCAGGTCTCCCTTACCACACTGCACAGTATGGGAACTTGGCTTTGTTGGCTTAGTCATCTACTTTGGTGGTCTTTTGGAAGACTCAAAAGCTGGGAAATAGCATAAATATAAACTCAAAGTAATCATGAGACTATAGAATCTAACAACATAAAGTTTTGCATAGCAACAAATACCATGAAGAAACCAACAGACACATGAAAAATTGGTGGGAAATATTTTCAACATATATCACAGAACATTAAAAAAAACTTGAAAATTGAGTAATTGGGTTCTGAATGCAGGTCAGTGTTAGGGCAGGGCATTTGACTGGGATACATGAGATCCAGAGTTTCAGATCACTAGAGAGAGAGAGAGAGAGAGAGAGAGAGAGAGAGAGAGAGAGAGAGAGAGAGAGAGAGTAACACTTTGGAAGCTGGAGTAAGAAGACTATAAATTTGAGATCCTTTATGAAAAACATTGGGAAAAAGCATGACATATGTGCATATATGCATGCATACATATTAGAATTGTTTTAATAAGTCTATGGGAATATAGAGGTTAGCTGTGCCCTGAGGCTCCAGAAAAGAGATAGAGAATAAATGCAAATGGACATTCTTGAAGGGAAATAGAAATGTTTTAAAATGGGACTGTGGTAATAATTGTCCTTGTCTTAGTTGTTTTCCATTGCTCATAAAGGCACCATGACCAAAAGCAACTTGAGGGAGGTTTATTCAATTTACAGATGTCATTCATCATGAAGGGCAGTCCAAGTGGAACTCAAGATGGGAGCTGATGCAGAAGTCTTGGAAGAGTTTGCTCCCCCTCGCTTTCTCAGCCTACTTCTTTCTTACACTCCCCCAGGACCACCTGCCCAGGGGTGGCCCCATCCACAGTGAGCTGCATCATCCCACATTAACCACCAATTAAGAAAAAGCCTACAGATTTGCCTACAGGAATCTGGTGGAGACATTTCCTCAACTAAGGTTCCTCTTCCTGGATAACTCTAGTTTGTGTCAAGCTGAGAAAATCCTAAACTCTGTTAACAGCAATCGTCATTGAGTTTTAGACGCAAATGAGGACATCCTATGGCCTAAAGTCACACCTCAATAAGGTTGCTTACAAGCTGGTTCTTCTCAACACCTTTCATTCCATTCTCACAGCCTCCTTTCTAGTTACATGGTCTAGGCCTACCTACGCTCACAAAGCCTTATTGCCAAACACTGAAAGTTAGAAACACATATAAGAAAACATGGGGGGGGGGAGGGGTTGTCTGAGGCTGAACGTCAAAGGGTGAAAAGCTACACAGAAGCAGGAAGTAGGCAAGAGTAGCCATGGTTATACTTGACGATGTAGACTTCAAGCAAAATTAAGCAGAAGAGATAAAGGCCAGTACACTTAATAAAGCAAAGAATCCATCAATGATAGAGAACAATGATAATGGTATTTGAATCAAATGTTGGTGTACTCAATCATAAGAAAACACTACTGGATATGTCTAGGTAAATTAATAGTGAGTGGCTTAAATAGCCAATTTATCAAAAGATCAATTTTCCAGACTGAAATTGAACAAAAAACTTGAGACTTAAACTGTGTTATAAATCAAATGGGAATAACAGATGTCAATAGAATATTTCACCCAAGGCTTTAGGTTAAGCACTCTACTCGGCAATCCAAGGAACTCTCTCCAAAGGAGTTCACCATAAGGGAGAGTCTATTTTTGCTATTTGAGATAGGAGCTGATGTGCCTCAGGCTGGCCTTGAATTCCTAATCCTTTTACAAAGCCTCCCAAGTACTGGGATGTACATTGCCATGCTCAACTTGTTTGAGAGTTTTGAACTAAGCTTTTAAAATTTTCCTCATGGGTGCTCCTCCCTCCTTCCCTTCCTCCCTCCCTCCCTCTCTCCTCCCTCCTCTCTCTTTTCCTCTCTTGTCTCTTATTATCAGGCTTCCCTCCCACAGTATTGCTTGTAGAGAACCAGCTGTCCACCACAGTATCAGGGAAGGCGCCAGAGACAGGAAATAAATTCACTCTTTAGGCCAGAATAGAAAAACTGTTTATTTACCATACTAATAAAAGGGAAGCAAGATGGGCGAGGGCTAGAGGACTGTCTGTACAAATGTGAAAAAAATAAACAGAAATTGAAATAACTTTTTTGTTTGTTTGTGAATTTGTTCTGTAGACCAGGCTGACCTCAAATTCGCAAAGATCTGCCTGCCTCTGCCTCACAAGTGCCAGGGTTAAAGGCCTGTGTCACCACTGCCTGGCAAAATAATTCTCAGATGCTACCAGAATTGAAGAAAACTAGAACGACAAGGGAAACTCTAAAAACACATGGATACTGTGCAACATAGTCTGATGTGACTAGTGAGACACAGAAAAAATAATGGAAGACATGATAAGCATTTCTAGAATAAGATAAAATGAAAGCCAACTTACCAGAACTTTTGTGATGAAAGCTAACAGGAAAGTTCATAGGCATGAGGTTCAATGTCACCATATAAGACATTTCCCACCTACTGACACACCTCCAATTCTTAGAAACACAAAACTCAAATGCCAAATTACTAAAGACAAAGAAATAAAAGTATATCAAGATAGAAATCAGTGACAGGGAAGAACACTACAACTGATCCATGAAACACACAGTCATTCTTTGAAAAGATAAATATGGACAGATCTTAGGCAAATTAGCAAACAGAGAGAACCCCAGATATCACAGTTTGTGAAGAACAGGTGGGCATAACAGTTAACACTATCCATAGATAGAAGATCATGAAGGGATACTTTGAAAATCTATATTCCCATAAGTGAGAAAATATGGATGAAACAGCAACATTTCTGCACATATATCACCCACCAATATTAGAACTAGTTGTTACAAACAACTTAAACAGATCTGTAACAAGATTGAATCTCCCAAGTAAAAAATGTCCAGCACTGTTTGGACTCACTGCTGAATTCTACCAGAGTTTTAAAGACGGGATACGTGGGGATATGTTATAATATAATAAAAACAGTGGAGATATCAGAGGGATCTACCCACAGTCAGTCTAGGAGGATCAGACAGTGGTAACTCATACCTTTAATCCCAGCACAGGGAATATCCTGGGAGTGGAGACCTATGCCCTTAATCCAATCTGAGTTCAGGTCATCTTAGTTTACAGAAGGAATTCCAGGCTCCCAGGCAGTGGTGGGCTAATCCTAACTGAGTGAAGAGAGTATTTAAGGCAGGCATAGACAGACAGAGGAGGCAGAAGAAGCCAGGAGGAGCAAGGCTGAGGAAGCTGGAAGACAGCTGGGTGAGATCTGACTGTGAGGTTTCTTCTCTAATATCTTTCACTTTCCCAGAGATCTGGCCCTGAGTTTCCTTTATTTGTGCAACAGGGATAATGCAAATGCTTCACACAATTTCATAAAACAGAAGAAAAAGTTTCAGAAAACAGTAGCAAGCTCATTCTGTGACAGCAGTATCATGCCACTCAGGTACCCATCTTGCTTGCTTTCCATTGCTAAGACCCAGCACTTATTTCAAGCTTACAGTTTACAGTCCATCCTGCAGGGAGGTCAGGGAAGGAAGGGGAGGAGAAGGACCAAAGAACACTGCTGACTGGCTGCCTCTCCGTGGCTTGCTCAGTTTGCTTTCTTATACCACCCAGGAGATTGGGGGGAAATCTTAAAGTTTATATAGAAGCACACAAGACTTCAAATAGGTATAATAATCATAAGAACAAACGTAATTCTGAAGATACAATATCTGATTTTAAACTACAGTAAGTAGCTATACTAATAAAAGTAATGGGGTACTGCTACAAAAACAGACACATCACACAGTAGAATAGAATAAAGGAGCTGGAAATAAATCTAAGTAACTATAGCAATCTACTCTTGGACAAAGGACAAAGCATCCTGGAGAGACTCGACATCCACATGCAAAAAAGAATGAAACTAGATCGGTATCTGTCAGGAAAAAAAAATCAAAATAAAATATATTAAAGCATGAAGACCTAAAGGTTTAAAATATAGGAGGAAAACACTTCAAAGACAAGGCAAGGGATTTTCAGGAAGAACACCAATGGTTTAAGAAATAATAGGAAGAATTGACAGATGGGATTGTATGAAATTAAAAGACTCACACGGTGAAGAAAACGCCCAGGGTGAAAGGGCAACCTAGAGGAAATCTTTGCTGGCTGTACATTTGACAGATAACTAACACACAAACGGCACAAAGACCACAAAAATTAAATGTGAATAATCTGGGCTGCATAAGATGACTGGGTGGTGATGGACAATGAGTGCTCTTCCAGAGCACCGAGTGAGTCCCAGCGCATGCACGATAGCTCACAGGCACCTGTGACTCTAGGTCTTTCTCCTGGCTCCAAGGGCACCAGGCACACAGGCAGGGCAGGCAAAACACCCACACACAAAAAAATAAAAATGAAAACTTAAAATGTGAAAAATAAGGCCATCCAGTCATCAAGTGGATGTGGGAATATTTTCAAATATAATAAAAACAATGAAGATATCAGAGGGATCCACTCACAGTCAGTCTAGGAGGATCAGAGAGTGGTAACTTGCACCTTTAATCCAAGTACAGGGAATATCCTAGGAGTAGTGACCTACACCCTTAATCTAACTTGAGTTCAGGTCATCTTAGTTTACAGAAGGAGTTTCAGGCTCCCAGGCAGGCAGTGGTGGGGCCACGCCTTAACTAAGCAAAGAGAGTATTTAAGGTAGGCACAGAAAGACAAAGGAGGCAGAAGAAGCCAGGAGGAGCGAAGCTGAGGAAGCTGGAAGACAGCTGGGCAAGATCTGACTGTTGGAGTTTCTTCTCTACTATCTCCACCTTTCCCAGAGATCTGGCCCTGGGTTTCTTTTATTCATGCAACAAGTGGACAATTGAATTCACAGGCAGTTCTCCAAAGAAGTACAATCAAATGGTAGACACGTGAAGACTGTTTAACATCTTTAGCCATCAGAAAAATGCAAGTTGCATCTTCACTGAGATTCCATCTCACCCAACTCTTCCATCAAGCAAACAAATGACAACAGATGCTGAGCAAATATATACCTCTCCACCGCTGGCAGAAAAATAAACTATTGCAGCCATTATAAAAATCAGCTGGAGGATCCTCAGAAGCACTAAAACTAGTGCTTAGCCTACTCTAAGGAGTCTCTGCAGGCGGCAAACCTCTGAGGTCCCAGGTGTCCATGTTTACGGCACCCTATTACAAGTAGTTCTTGGTCGTGGAATCTGACCCATTACTACTGGCTCTCTACTCGGTATACTCAGCTTCTATAGGATGGAAATAAACCCCTCTGTTCCCTGGAGGCTTCAGATATTAGTTTCTAAATTATCAAACTTGAGGCAGGACAGGAACAGCTGAAGTCTCCCTGAAGGCCCTAGCAGAAACAGGATGATGGACAAATTGACCTCCCCACTTTGCCTTGGGCTATTTGGAGTCCTAGAACCTTCATGTAGCCATGAAGGAATGATTGTTGAATAAATGCACAAATCAGAGTGTTATTTTAATACATGTGTGTTTAGTGTTCAGTTTTTCATAAAGATGCCATTTCCATGTCCAGGATAAGGGAATATCCTTGTTGAGGCTCCAAATCTTGTTTACAGCTCTTGGCAACAACTGACGTTCACATCAGTCTCCTTTTTGCCTGCAACCTCACTCTTTTGACAAGATGCTTCTGTTCTGCTCCACAACACTATCTACAATGGCCACGGAGCTGACTAGTGCTTTATCACTCTTTGTCCCTGTCCTCCTGTCCTATGACCCTAACGTTTGCCTTAATCCTGAGGACAGCAGTTATTGTGCATGCCAAGGAGAGAGACTATATCTCTGGGATTTGGGCTAAGGGCAGAGACTCCACAGCAGCCATCATTCTAAGCATTAACAATCAGGAACATCTTAAATATAAGATAGTCATCTCTCATCAGTGCCTCCCCTCTCTACTCTAGGTCTACTGTAATCTTGTCTCCATGAATTTGCCTATTGTGTGCGTTTTGTGTAAGTGGTATCCCAGCACACAGTTACTTGTCATAGAATTCTTCATTCTTCTTATCGGTGAATAATGTTTCCTGTTATTTATACATCACAGCTTGTCTATGTTTATGTCAATGGGTACACGTGGATGCTTTTCCTTTGGGATATTGTGAATAGTGCACTACATACATTTGAGTACAAATATCTGTTTCAGCCACTGCTTTTAATTCTTTGGAAATGAAAGGAATTACTGGCCATATGGTAATCCTATATGTTACTTCTTAAGAAATGATCGAAGTGTGTTTCACAGTGAAAGTGCTGTTTAATATCCTAATGTACCCGGTCTTCCATTTCTCCAGGTCTTCATTAGCACTGGTGATGTGTTCTTCTCTTCTGACACTCATCAAGTGGTACATCCTTGGGGTTTGATTAGCAGTTTTCATGTGTATATGTATAGCATTCTCAGAAAAATATCTATTTACTCTCATTTAAAATTGAGTTGTCATGCTGAGCATTGTAGCACTCACCTTAATCCCAGTACTCAGGAGGCAGAGGAAGGTGGGTTTCTATGACCTCAAGGCCAGCCTTGTCTACATAGCAACTTCTAGGCCAGTCAAGACTAATAGTGAGATAAAAAAAAATCTAAAAATAAACAGACATCAAAAAATCAGTCATTTTACCAATATGGTGTATTATGATATTTTAAATATAAGAACCACTCTTAAAATTCTTCATTAAAGCTCACTAAATAATGCATAATAATACATAATCCATTTCCTGTGGTGCTGAATCTTATACTTCCTGGCCTTTCTATGAGAATTTTTGACTTACACTCACAAAGGCTGTTAGTCTGTAGTTGAAATGTGCTTGTCTGTCTCTGTCTTTGGGGTAATGCTGGTCTCATCAATGAGTTAGGGAGAGTCCTACCTTCCCCTGTAAGTGCTTGAGAAGGGAAAGTGCCAATTCTCTGTAACTGTTTGATGGAACACACCAATGAAGCCACCTTGTCCTGGGCTTGTTTGGGGAGGTTTCTCATTGCTGGTTCTATCTCCATGCTTAAATCTGGTTTATTCAAATTGATGCTTTCCTCTTGAATCAGCTTTATTAGTTTGTGAATTTCTACAAGCTGGTCCATTTACCTATAATAACTTATATGACTTTTGTGAGACATAGCTGCTATATTTTCTTAGAATCATTTTGTCCTTGTAAAGTAGAAAATTGTCCTTCATTTATCATGTTATCTGAGTGTTTACTCTTTTTTCTTAGTTGACCTCGGATTTTTGATTTTGTTGATCTTTTAAAAAAAATCACCTTTTTTATTTTATTGGCTGTGTTATTTTTCTAGTTTTAACTTAATCTTTTTTTCTGTTCTAATCTTTACTTATTTGTTTTCATGACTCTCAACTGTAAAAGACTCAGGAATTATTTTCTTCTCGAATGTCTAAGACATAAGAATAAATTTATGTCTGTAGTGTCCCTAGTGTCTTCCAGGCAAAGAACAAACAGCCCATGTTGTTAAATTTTGCTTAATATACGTAAACAATTTTGTATCAATTATAACATTCTTATGAAGACATTTAGGAAAAAAAAAACCCAAACAGTCATTAAGGAAACCACCTAGATGAAATGTTAAGGACACTTTCCAAACTGAACTTCCTGAAGGCTGAAGGATGGCTCAGTGATTCAGAGCAGTTGTTGCTTTTACAAAGAAACTGGGTTTGATTCCCAGCACCCACATAGCTACAACCATCTGTAACTCAAGTTCTAAAGAATCCAACACCCACTTCTGACCTTAGCAGGCACCAGGCATGCATGTGGTGTGCATACATATACACTGGCAAAATATTTGTACCCATAAAATTAATAGATAAATCTCATGAAGTTAAACTATTTAAGCAAGAGAATAGCAACATGGGGAGTTCTTAGATGTTTACAGAAAGAACTGAAATCAGCTCTCACTTTTAGGTCCTCATGTTATCAGAAGACATATCAGACTGCAGAAAGCAAACACAATGAGAACTTTGCATTATGTTATAAACACTGAACTCTCACTTGAGAGACTAAGGCTATTACTGTAATGTAGCTACTGAAACCCTCCTATAGGGCATGATGCACATGTAGGCTACCTTTGTAAGGCTCTGTGCTAAAAAGGTGCCTTCTGCTTGATTTTCATTTGTATATCCTGATCAGCATTTATTTCACCTTGCCTACGAGTGTCCTTACCCAGCTCACCTCCATCACAGACGTCTCATTTTACCCACCTTCTTTCTAATAATGTCCAACCACTTCTCAAACTCCATAGGCCCAAGATTACACATAGCCAAGGAAATGGGATTAGAATATCACCACCTGTGATTTTTTTCTATTGCCTTTAATGAGTGATCTTAGCAAAATCAAGCAACACTTGTGAGCACAGCCAACAGGTAAGAAGGCAGAAAGGGCATGAGGAAAAGAAACACAGGATGGCTCCACTTTCTTGATTACATTCTAGAACAGATGTAACTTAGTCCTTGTTGGCTAACTTCAGGAAAGGCATGTGAATTCTGTTTCTACACTCACAACATCTTATCACCGTTGGTCTGCAGCAGCATGAGACAGCTGGCAAGATAAAATGAGATAACTCTACTACATACAAGAGAGCAGTATTTCCATATGTAGTTTCCCTCGCTGCCTATTCCTCTTTTCATTCAGTCATTTACACCCACACCTAACACATAAATAATCCACCCACCTCTTCACCAAAGAAATGCTAACAATCTACTTAGTGTGAGATAGAATGAATGTTTCTTACTAGCTTCCTGTATCAGGACATTAACAAATTTTAACAGCCCTCTTACAGCAAAGAATCTGACCAGAGGAATGATGGGAAAGATGATGTGGGCAAATAAAGGATTTGTTTGTGGAACTATTATATTTGCTCTCGTGGACAGTAAACTGTCTCGTTTAATAAGGCTGCTGAAAAGATGTGTGTAGATTCACAGGGACCTACATCGCCTTCTGACTTAGGAAGTTTGACATTTAATATTTGCTGTTATACCAAAGACAGACAACAACTCAATCCAAGCATAACCTTTTCCTACTAGCACAAACAAACAAAAACAAAGCTAAAATGAAAAAAGATTCTTTCAAATTGATCATGGGGGTTATAGAAATGGACATTCATAGGCTAAACAAAGAAATTTGCCCTCCTACTAAAGAACTAAGAAAACAGAAGAACCACTATACCCAAGGGTGAGAGAAGACTTTGTACTTTGAAAAACTAGCACTACACATGAAAGAGGGTAATATAACTGTAAACGTGCATTTTGTTCTCAAGACAAGATTTTGAGGCAAGACTTCTCTGTGCAGCCTTGGCTGTCCCAGAAATTTCTATGAAGACCAGGCTGGCCTCTAACATACAGAGACCCACCTGTCTCTGCCTCCCAATGTTAGGATTAAAGGTGTGCACCACCACCACAGGTGAGCAATGAGAGATTTTTTTTTGTATGTTGCATTATTTTTTAATAAAGGGAATGTTGTGGCAGGCATCTTAGAAGTAGGTGGGGAAATTGGAGCATAGATAGGGAAAGGAGGGTGGAGTTAAGAGACATGATTTAGTTGTTTAAAAATTATTATTTAAGGCTAAAGGAGAGTCCAAACCTCTAAACCTCTGGCCAGACAGGCCAAAAACCTTATTCTACAGGTGCGACAAGATTTTTTTAAAAGCAGGGTTTGGAAACTCCGTTTTCTCTGTGATGAGATTCCAATTTACTTTAGGTAGAGAAGACTTCTGGAGGAAATTGTGTTGCTAAGGAGCAGTGCTTACTCACACAGGAACACCAATAGAAAAGGACCAGCAAATGTGTAACAATGTTTCATCCATTAAATAGGGAGAGGCAAATGATGCGAAGAAATGTTAGAACTTAGGCCTATCAGAATCTTGTCTGCTCATAATTTAGAACCGAGTTTTAATAAAAAGAAAAATATTAACAACAATATCTTAGCACATATCAAGACACCAGAAGTACAGCTTTGTCAATGTCTTCAAGCAGGGCATAATGGAGAATATAATCAGCATGTCATCTCTATGCCTATGTTAGTAAAATTCTCTACACCAGCTACAGCACAATTCTAGCTAATTCAATGTAGGTTGGCTAGGCAACAAACAGCTTAGCTCTTGTTTTGAGCAAACATAGCTTAGACTCTGCAGCACTGTTGACCTGAACAGCCTATACAATCGAGCAAGTTCGAAGGAAATGTTGATGTCAGATCACTCCAGCCCTGTCCATTTTACATCATATCCTCTGCAGCTGTTTACTGTGGTAAAAAGTGAGTAGACAGGACATGAAATCAATAACTAGAGAAAGGAGACGAGGGATGACAGAACCCGAGATAACTGAGCAGTGGCTTTCCTGGCAAAGGCATAAAGTCAGTTGCTCAATGCAGCTATGAGATAATATTTATCTATGAAAAATGACCATCTGTCGGTTTTCTGGTCTAGGGGAGAAGTGGAAATTTAAAAAAATTAAATTCTGCCTAATAGAAATAACTGATAATAGGGTGGAGCAAGAGTCTACACACAGTTTTTATGTTAACTGTCTCACTTAACCCTTTCAATCTCGTGCCATTGGTGCTATAGGTGTAGTTATATGCGTTTTCACCTCTTTATAGGTGAACAGAGCAGAAGCGTTTAACTTGAGTAAGATCTCATAGAGAGTAAAAAATGAAGTTCAAGCTTAAAGTTAGAAAGCCTACTATCAGAGTCTGTGCTGTTATTATTTTAGCCCCTTAAAAGAATAGCAAATGAGCACCACTAAGATACTATATATGGTACTAGGTGATGTTCTGATGTAATGGCTATTTTAGAAGTCCTATAAATAACATGCAAAAAGAACACAGCCTATTCTTTAGTAGTTGAAAAGTTCTAATGAAAGAATAATGCAAAATGGCTGAGTTAAGCCTTCCTCCCACTTTAAATGCAGCAGCTAATTTTCACTGATGGATAAAATTATATAATCACTGGAAGACCAAGTCATCTATACTTTGACTCTCAAAGCTGATCGATCAACCTTTACTTGTTTCCCCCTTTCTTTTAGTCACAAATCCTTTCCCACTTTCATTTCAATTACAAATTCAAGCCAGTCAAATCCAATGTGTCAGTTACACTTCCCAGGACTCCACTCCGGTCTTCCCGCTCTTCGGGTGCCTCCAATATTACTAATTTGGCCATCTGGCACGGGTCCCATGAAGTCCCAACTACAATGCCTACACATTTCCCATCTTCACTGAAAAGACAACTTTTCTTCTTCTGTTGCAATTTAAATTATCATTTTCTTCCATTTCTTCAAATACCTTGATGCACTAATTTTGCATTTTGTCTCTTGTTATGGCAGATTTATCAAGCATACTGCTGTAGCTTCCCACAGCCTCTTATAAAGGAGTGACTCACTTATGATCTTTACAAAGGGCAGTCATTCCTTGTACCATGTGTACTCCACCTGATTATAGATCAGCAGATGAGTAGTTCTCTTGAGGAACAGCCAATTTACACACTGATCAGAGAATGAAGACGTTGCTTGACATTAAAAGGTAGAATTCCTCACCCTACTACATCTCGATACTCTAAGAATTAACAGTATATGATATGAAACATGGGTGGATTCTTATTATTAAATAAGTTATACAATGTTCTCTGTGGAAGTCATTTACTTCAATGTTCCATGGAAATAAACACATTCTATACAATTTCTGGAGAGCTCAGAGCAGGAATAACATCAAACATTACTACCATTAAAACACAACATCTAACACCTTTTTATATGGGTTTTAAGCATCTCTGTCAATAGCCCCACAATGTAGGTTCTAAGAATCCAACGTTTTCAGATAAGGAAGCAAAAGTTTAGAGAGTTTAGATAACTTATCAGTGTCCCCAGTTAGTGAGTCATAGAGTTTGGAATTTGTTTCCAGATTGTGGGTTCTTTGTCCTCTTTAGAAAATAATATAGACTTTCCTTTTTCAAAACATGTCAGGGCTTACTTTAAATCCCTGTCAGCATAACATGACATTAAAAAAATAGGGATTGGCTTTACCAAAGATTACAAAACATAATAAACTTAAAAGATAATCAGCAGGAAAGTAATGCCCAGCTGGGGACAAATTTAGTATCTAAGACATTTGAGTACATCTAGGTTTTGTATGCAGCTCTAACAGGGTAATTGCAGACTGATTAACCAGGAAGAGGTGAAGGCTTGGTAGCTCCCAAGGATTTGAAAGCATTCAAAGTGATCATTTCTTTCCAGGGTGATCATTATTAAACACATGTGTGGACAAACCATAGTTCTACCTGGCACAAATATCTGCTGAATGAATGTCAAGCAATACCTTACAGAGGATTAATATCATGGTAACCCTGGGTCTCTAGCTGGGAGAAGAAAATAATGTCTGATACTGGAAAGCTTGCCAAATACCTGGGTCTAGTGAGGTCATGAATCTTAAAGGAGAACCCACTACCATCACCTTACTAAACCAGCATAATCCTAACTGCATTCTAAAACTAAAGCTCGTAGAGAAAATGTAGTTTTACCCCTACAGCAAAGAAGCTTCTCTTGCAGCAGAGAACACTGCAGAAAACCCAACTGGCCATAATGCTGTGATCAGCTGAGCATGGGGAATCTCAAAGGATACATCTACAGCACACCTGCACCATTGCAGATGAGGTGGGCAGAAAGATTGTAAGAGCCATGTGACCAGGAAGTCCGCTGTGAGATTGTGTCACTTAGAAATGACTGGGGAGGTATATCCGTGACACCTCAACAATATGGCTGTGCCTACGAAAGACCTGAACAATGACACCACCAATAAACATGCTGGCATGGAAGGAAAGGGAAGCATGGGCCACCCCCTCCCCCAGACAAAGAACTCCAGCCATCTAGTGAGAGGAGGAGCAGTCTCTCCTTGGTATGAGTCCCCTAATTGCTTATCCAATACAAAATGGTCAACCCTGAAATTATACATGCACAAGAAATACTAAATGGACTCAGCAGATTGCATTTATATATTTGTGTGTGTGTGTGCGTGCGTGCGTGTAGCAGTAACCATAAAGAGAGGCCATCAATTTGAGAGGGTCTTCTAGAAGACAAGAAAGAAGCTGGAGGGAGTAAAGGGGGAAGTGATGTAGTTATATTTTAATTAAAAATGGGGGCGTTGGGAGGCCAGGCAGGCTCACACCTTTAATCGGCACTTGGGAAGCAGAGGCAGGTGGATTTCTGTGAGTTCAAGGCCAGCCTGGTCTACACAGTGAGTTTCAGGATAGCCAGGACTATACAGAGAAACTGTCTTGAAATTTAAAAAAAAAAAAAAAAAAAAAAGTAATAAGAAAAAAAAAAAAAAAAAAAACAGGCTAAAGAAATGAAGAGTTCCCAAAAGAAGAAATGGAAATGGCCCATGAACATTTTCAAAAGTCTTCAGCATCCTTAGTAGCCAGAGAATGGGAATTAAAACTACTTGAGTTTCCATGTCACCGCTGTCAGAATGACTATCATCGGGAAAACAAATCACAACAAATGCCCGCTAGGGTGAAGGGAAAGAGGAACCGGTGTTGGGGTTGGCTGGAGTGTAAATAGGTGTAGTCAGCCTCTTGAAAGGGGCTGCAAAATAGAACTTCTGTACATGCCAGCTATACCACTCAGGCACACACCCAAAGGAGTCTCCATCCCACTACAGAGATGCTTGCTCAGCCACACTTACCATAGCTCTATTCACACCTAGGAAATGCAATCAGCCTAGATGTCCAACAGATGAATAATGAAAACATAGTACATACACATATACAGCACATATATATGTATTGTATTTTCATATAGATATGGTGGAATTTTACTCAGCAGTATAGAAAAATAAAATTTTGGGGAAAACTGATAGAACTGGAAAATACCGAGGTACTCCGGGCTTAGAAAAAGATCCATTTGCAAAATACAGTCCAAGTTTCCTTGAGTTTGGATCATCATATGGTTTAACGCCTCTTTCTCCAACTGGTATATATTCTGGGGTTCTTGTAGAAAAACCAAGGCATTTAGATTCTATGATTTTTTAGTCCAAGACTCTGAGCTATATAGCCTAACAGTCAATTGTTGGGGCAGGGAGATGGCTCTACGGCCGAGTGCTTACTGCTTTTGAAGAGGAGCCAAGCTAAGTTCCAGCACCCACACAATAGCTCACAACTGCCTGTAACTCCAGGTCTAGGGGCCCGAACACCTTATTCAAGCTTCCGTGAGCGTCTACACACACGGTTGCACATAAAGTGCTGCTTCACACACATACATATTGAGAAAACCTTTAAAGCTCTGTGTTGATTTGTGTATCTAACCACATGGGAGAAATATAGGTGTTTCCTCAGTATAGCAGCTGAGCTCATACTTAAAATTGAGTTGCATCGTTTAGGCCATGACTCAGAGTACCCAAATTATAAGGACGGCTGTTTCTAGTCTGTAATATGCCTTCGGGATCAACAAGTATACAATTTTGAGGTGTTCTGTCAGCTTTAGTCTGATTGAAGTCATACTAAAGGCCCAGGATTTAAATTTCTGAAAAAATAAGCCCCTTTTCCAAATTCATGCCTCTGATGTGTTCTGTTTATTTTCAAACAAGGGGGATTGGGAAGGGGACTTCAGGAGGTATTCTGCAAAGGCCAGAGGCGTCCTTTCTCAGGTGGCCTTGAGACTGGAGGTTTGAAAACACACAATAAAGGATGAGACAAAAGCCATCTACTAATGACTCTCTTTTGGCAGAACCAGGATTAAGGTTCGACGTGGATTCCTTTAGCACGCCATAAAACCCACACAGCCCAGGAATCTTTGACGCCGACTCCTGAGGCGCCAAGCTGCCAGACAGACGCCCACGCTCCGGGGTCAGCTGACGCCGGTTCCACCTGCGCCCGGTGTCGCAAGCTCTCCTCGGGGTTTTCCACCGCTCCACCGGTCCATACCCGCCGTGACCCCGAGATCCTCCGCCTCACTCGCACGGAACCACCGTACCGAAGACCTCTCCGGCTCTTCGAGGTCCCTAGCCGGAAGCGCACTCTACTCCCGCCCCCCGCCGGCGGATCCGGAAGTGGGGGTCGGCAGCCGCGCGCCGCCCTCCGCGGGCCCCGGGCACGATGCTTCCCGGCCCCCGCAGCGTCCTCCCGGCCACGGTAGCACCCGCCGCGGTCCTGGCTGCGGCGCTGCTCTCGTCGTTCGCGCGCTGCTCTCTCCCGGCGCGCGGCGACCCGGTGGCTTCGGTGCTCAGCCCCTACTTCGGCACGAAGACTCGCTACGAAGATGTCAACCCCTGGCTGCTGGTCGATCCGGTGGCTCCGCGGCGGGACCCGGAGCTGCTGGCGGGGACCTGTACCCCGGTGCAGCTGGTCGCCCTCATCCGTCACGGCACTCGCTACCCTACGACCAAGCAGATCCGCAAGCTGAGACAGCTGCAGGGGCTGCTGCAGACCCGCAGACCCGGGGACCGCGGGAGCGGAACGGCCGCCGCGCTGGTAGAGTGGCCGCTGTGGTACGACGACTGGATGGACGGGCAGCTGGTGGAGAAGGGGCGGCAGGATATGCGACAGCTAGCTCTGCGCCTGGCCACCCTCTTCCCAGACCTCTTCAGTCGGGAAAACTACGGCCGCCTGCGGCTGGTCACCAGCTCCAAGCACCGCTGTGTGGACAGCAGCGCCGCCTTCCTCCAAGGGCTGTGGCAACACTACCATCCGGGGCTGCCACCGCCAGACGTCTCAGGTGACAGCGCGCCCCGCCTTCCCCAGATCCGGACCCCCAACTCAGCCTTTGCTCGCATCCCCCTTTCCAGCCTTACGTCCCCACCCACCGCACCCCTCTTTGCGCTCTCCGGGCACAGGGTGTTTTGGACCTGGCGGTCTGTGTTTTAATACGCCCGCTTTATTTTGTCACTCATCAGATGTGAATTCCTAGCAGTTTCTGCGTGACAGGTGCTGTAGGGGACGCTGGAGATCCAGCTGCAGGAAGGAGGAAAAAAAGTATCGCCTGCTCCCAGTTTTATGTTTCCCATTCTCAAGTCATGTTATCCCTCTGAGCGTCAACCTTTCCCTTCCTGGCAACTAGTTAAACAACCGGGCACAAGCGTTCTTTAAAATAATACAGAACTTTCTTCCTCCGCTTTGCTTATGAGAGATGAACTGTTTTTTTGTTTTTGTTTCTTTGTTTTTTGTTTTTTTAATTATCATCTTTTCAGGTGTCTCCACATTTACGTCCTGTTTTGGGGAGCCGCTCTTCTACATGGCCCTTCTGTTTCGTTCTCGTGTTTACTGTAGTGTTTCCATCATTGTGGCTGTGGTATATGGTCACACGCACCATCTTACCAACTCCTGTCATACTGTTTCAGAATCTGGGAGCTCTTAGACGGAATCCTCAGAGTGTATGTCTTCTTTCCCCCCCTTACAGACTAGTCACAATCTAGGTTTGTGGCTTTTTTAGATTGGTGCCTTTTCCCTCCGAAAATGTTTTAGTTGCTACAGACATTGTGGCAAACACAGTGCCTCTTGCTTGCCACGCATACTTGACATTTCGTTTGTTGAACGCGTACCACTTTATGAAGTTGCTAATTGTGTCCCCTACCAATCTCGTGGATGAAGAAATGAAACAAAAATACCAAATAACTTGCCGATTTTCATTCAGCTAGATACGGCTCTAGGACATGCGATTTAGACACTGCTCTACATCTTCTGTGTAGTTACCAAGTAGCATGCCTAACAAAAATGACTTGTAACATTTTTGTAACGAAAGATGAACAAATGTTAGCAACTAACTGCTTGTCAGTTTTAAGGTAGCCAAAATGAAGGACATCATTAGCCTCCAGAGACTCAAAAAACTAGTTTCTTCCATAACATAAAAACCTTCTAAAGATTTCTCCATTGTTGTGTGCCATATTACTACTTTATGGGTAACTCAGCTGGGCTGCCGTTTGTGCTTATTTGGTGAATGTGCTTTTGAGTTATAGCTACATATTTTCCCCATTGGATTGAGTAAAAATTCTCCTAACTCTATTAAAATGGACTTGAGACTCAAACCTAGAACATTTAAAATAGCACGACAGGGCTGGTGAGATGGCTTGGCAGGTACAGGCACTTGCACCAAGCCTGAGAGAACTGAGTCCTGCTAGCTGCACACTAAATAAATACCAGTCATTTTTTTTTTTTTAAAGCACAGTGCATACTGTGTAAATATATAGATCCCAGAGGATAAATAAATTATGGTCCTCAGATTGCATTGTGAACATTGGCACTTGGCTAGAGTACAAAGCCAGGACAGGAATAGTTCAGGGTAAATCTGACCCTCATTGTTTTGGTCCCCCAGATTAAATTCTTCCCCTGGTCACTCCTTGTAATCTGTAGAGGGTTGTTTTGTCTGTTGTGTACATCTGGGCTTCTGAGAAAGGCCACAGAATCAGATTTTAGGTTTCTAGAAAAAACAGCACTTTAATTTGATGACAGATGACAGGCTGTTCTTTGTGGCCGTATAGGAAGACAGAAGAAGGAAACACAGAATGTTTCTGAAAGAACTATAATCCAATTGGTAATTAGAGTACACATAATTAATGTTTGAGGAATCTATTTACATATATTTATATTTTTGCACATATATCCAACATAAATCTAACTTGTTTTTCATGTTCATATACAGAAACAATACTTAGTGAATAATCTTCTATTGGAAGAATCATTGAGATGTCTTGAATGTAACTGGGAAAAGACCCCAACAAGTTGAAGCATGATGACAAATGCTTTTCCAGAAAAATTTGTTGCCAAGTGTGGAAATAATGTAAATGCTAAAAGGGAAGCCACCTGAGAGCTTCAGGCAGAAGAGGAGCCAGAGCAGAGGAGCCTGGCTGAAATGAAGCAGTAGAGCTGAAATGTCAATGTTGCTTTGCTATTTTTAGTAGTTTTTGTCAAAACAGAATGTTTTGTAAAGTAGCACAGCTTGGAAAATTAGTTGAGAAAACGAAATGCTCCATTTGGAGTTTTACTGAGCGTGGAGAAGCAGACCTCTCAAATTCTCCACCCGATGGATATCTGAAAATTGTTGGTGTTTGGTCTGCTTTCTAAGGCTACCTGTGCTGGAGGGAAGCAGTACTTAGTAACAGTATAAAGGACTTTTTATACTTCCTTGATTGCTCTTGTTTGAAGAAAACATTTGTTTTTGTATATGTCACTTCCTTTCATTGTGTAGTATTTATTGCTTTGCTCATTTATTCTCAGTCTGCTTTCTTTAGTCTGGCGTATTGGCTCGTGCATTATAATTGTTATAAACGGAGAAGCTGGGAATGTAGCTAATCGGGTAGAGGGCTCGCCTAGCCTAAAGGCTCTGAGTTTGATCCCAATATCTCAAAAGCAAAACAAACAAGTATCCCCACAAAAATAAATTCTCTTTGGGGCTGGAGAAATGGTTCTGTGGTTGAAAGTATGGCTCTTACAGAGGGCCCAAGTTGGGATCACAGAACTGGATCAGACAACTCACATCTACCTGTTAGCTCCAGCTCCTAGGATCTGACTTCCTTTCCAGCCTCTATGAACAGCGGCACCATTCTCTTAATCAATGTTTGTTAAAGGTCCTCTTTTCATACTTCAAATTTTCAGTAATTTGCAGTTGCCACTTGTGCCAGTGACTCACCTATGTATTCTTCTTTTCAGATATGGAGTGTGACCCTCCAAGAATAAATGATAAACTAATGAGGTTCTTTGATCATTGTGAGAAGTTTTTAACCGAAGTGGAAAGAAATGACTCGGCTCTTTATCATGTAGACGCCTTTAAAACTGGACCTGAAATGCAGAGGATTTTAAACAAAGTTGCAGATACTTTGCAAGTGCCAGTAAACAATTTAAATGCAGGTAATGTATCTGTTATATTTCATTTAAATTCTGCTTTAGATGGTTTGGAAGGGTTAAATGTAAAAAACAAAGCTACAGCTCCTCCTCTTAGGGGCGCAATTAAACTTATACTAAATAGTATGTCTTGGGTCAGGAAAATTATATACCACATGCTTTTATTTTCATATCTTTAAAATCTTCTATAAATTAATATACAAGGTTCTTAAAATGTGGGGTTTTTTTTGGTGAGAGTCTCATCTCTAAGTATAACTTAGAATTTTAAAATTTTGCTTTTTAAAAATGATCTCTTTGTAAAACAATGCAGGTAAAAATCATATAAGTCATTTAGTTTTGAGACGCTTTAGGCACACATGTTGTTGAGAACGGTAGATTTTAGAAAGTGAAAAGAAAACTGAAGAGGTTTGTGCTTTTATATGGAGAGTCCAAGGACATGAGTAGCTGCATTTGTCCTGAGCGGTTGAAGTGGATCAGCTGCCTGCGGTTTGTCATCTGTGCTGGGACACTTTGGAAAGTGAATCAGATGACCACAAGGGGGAAAGGAGCACATAGGAATGAAAAATCAGAAAAATGAAAATGTTTTCTTATTTTCTAGAACGTTATAATTTATTAGGATTTTAGTGAATATGTAGAGAAGTGATTATATGTCTCATTATACTGTGAATAATTTCCAAAAGGTTAGAAAAAGAAGGTGTTGGTGGGAGGAGGGTGTTAAGTTCTACACCTGGTTTGGTAAAGTGGTTTTTTTTTTTTGGTTTATTTGTCATTTGTTTTCTGGTTATAGAAAATAGAACTGAGACTCCAAATGGACCCTGTCATGTCGTCAGACATACACAGTGTCAACAAGCCACTCTGTATTACTAGGTGCTGAATTATAAAACCTTCCTCTATATAGAAGCCAAAGTTTCCAGTAGTTCTTATGTATATTCTTAGTGAAATATAAATATAAATCTTTTTCAAAGATTTTATGTATGTATTTGTGTGCGTGTGCGTGTGCGTGTGCGTGTGCGTGTGCGTGTGCGTGTGCGTGTGCGTGTGTGTGTGTGTGTGTGTGTGTGTGTGTGTGTGTGTGTACCATATGTATTACCTGGTAGTATCCATGGAGGTGAGGAGAGGGGGTCAGATCCTCTCTCTGGAACTGATTATGTACCATTGTGAGCTTTCATGTGGGTGCTGGGAGTAGAACCTGGGTCCTCTATAAAAGCAGGTAGGGCTTTTAACTGTGGATCCATCTTTCTAACCCCCAAATGTATTTGTTTGGTAGATATATTGCCTCGGGAATTCTTTAAACTGCACTGATATGGAATGGATATAATATCAGTGCATTAATCTTGGTCTTATTTTCCTTTGGGAAAGAGACAAACCGTAAAATGAACCGAGAATCAGAGTACTGGTATGAGCCCCTGCAGTTGCTGCCTCGCCCCTTCTCTCCTGGACCTCTCTAGCTGTAGACAATTCCCACTTGCTTACTAGAGAGCCAGTGTTTACACCTCTTAACCAAGGCCTCCTTTTGTAGCCCAAGTACTAACTCATGTATCCCTTTCTTTGGTACCCATTTGTGTTTAAAGTAAAGCAGTTAGTACATATCCCTGGTTCCTTACTCTGAAATCTGATGAAATTTCTTGGGCAGCTAATAAGTGGATCTTATTACCAAGTTGCCAAGTGTGACGTTGTTCTCTGCTCGGAGTCTTACCTTCCTGCTGCCCCTTTGCTCTGTTCCCTTCCAGTCTGGTCCTCTCCCACATGCTACGTGTCTCTGCTTATGTACTTCATAGTTATAACATGAAGTGCTTTGCCATTTTAAAACAGGAAGTAAATACACTGTCCGTGCTAGTGTTCAAGCGAGGACTAAAGCACTTGAGACCTTTGCTCTCCTTTTGTGCCCTCTAAGGACATCAGTGTGGAGTTCTATCTGATAAGCCATTGGTTAGCCTTGTGTTGGGTTTGCCGCACACCGTGCACTTAGAAACCAGCCAGGCATAAAAACTTTAAAACATTGCAGTTTCCAGACTGCTTCTCAGTCTGGTTGGATCAAACTGTCCCCCTCGTGGCTTCTTCTGGTGGTCACAATCGTCGGTTTGCATGGCACAGGTCAAGCCTTGAGCCTCTAATAGTTTGTCTCTAGAAATACAGTTTTTTCAGCTGGGTGTGTAACTTTGCACATAGTACTCTGTGATTACGTAGCCTTTAAAAACTAGAGAAACTGATAACCCACAAATTTTACCTATTTTCTCCCCCAGACTTAATTCAGGTAGCTTTTTTCACCTGTTCATTTGACCTGGCAATTAAAGGTGTCCATTCTCCCTGGTGTGATGTGTTTGATGTAGATGATGCAAAGGTAAGTTTCATTTGTAATTTTTTCCTTGTGGTTTCTAGTTAATAATTTTATTTTTGGTTGTTTGCTTAAAGCAGTGTTCCAGGAAATAAGCAAGATTAGGGGATATGAACTTCCTGTGATTAGCTCTCAGGTTTCCTAAGTAAGGAGGGATGGATGCTTAAGTAGGTAAATAATGTGGGTTCATAGACTTAAGAAAACCTTTTTTTTGTAGTAACTTGATCTCTAAGTGCCTCTCCCCACCCCCGCTCCAATTAGACACCTACTTCTGGGAGAGGTGGCGGGGCTAATACACAACCTAGTTGTGCTCAGAAGACTATTTCCCACAGACCTGATTCAGCTCATGAATTCATCAAATTCATGAGCAATTGAATTGAGATCATTTGACTAAGAGGCGTCTGGCTCCACCTGGTGGTAGCAGTGATGCACTGCAGTTTTTTGTATTTTTATTTCCATGTTTCCCACGTGTTTTGTGGACTTGGTAAGGAGTACAGAGACACCTCTGGTGACTCAAGGGAGCTAAATTTTGCTTGATTCTTGAGGGCTGGGGTCTACAAAGGCTGTATTAGGAGAATGTTTTGGATCATACAGGACTATAAACTTCTAGACCATAACATAAAACGTCAGTGTTTCATATGGGAACTGAGAGTTGCTTCCAAATTGACTTAAGTTTTAAGGAAATATGCTCTTTGCTAAATAGGTCAGGATTTCAAGCACATGAGGGTGCTTTCTTTTGTTTTGTGGAGGCTTAGTGACCAGCAGCAAGTCAAAGGTTATGCCATGGTTCTTGTTCCAGTGCCCTAGAGTCTCATGAAGGATCACGGATTCCATCTGGTGGCTTGTCTAGTTAGCCATCCTTAGTCTAGAAAAGCACTCCAGCTTTCTTTCATCAGTTATGCATCAGCATCTGTAGGAATCGAAGCTGCTTTAGATATATTGTGGCACTAGAGATGGCCCAGCAATTAAGAGAAATTGCCATGCTTGAGGACCCAGACTCATCCACGTTATGGCTCACAACTTTCTTTAACTCCAAATATGGGATCTAATGCCTCCTTCTGGCCTCCAGAGGCTCCTGGTTATACATGGTGTACACACGCACACACACATGCACATGCTTTTTTTAATTTAAGGAAAAACATAAGAAGGGTTTTAAAGTATGCTGTGTTTTCGTTTTCAGTGATTTGATTAAAAATAATGTTTCTTACAACTTAGAACTTACACTATGCAGTAGGTTTACATAGGGAAGTGTTTACAGATGAAATAAAATTGCGAGGGATTCACTTGAGGATAATCAGTTAGTAGCTAGAGCATAGTGGAAACAGCATTGACCAAATGTTGATTATTGTTGAAGTTGGGTGATGGGTACATATGGGGATATCATGCTACTGTTATATATTGAAATTCTCCCTTGAAATGTTTGAAAAATTAAAATTGATGACTTGGTGAGATGGTTCAGCTAGTAAAGGTGCTGCCACGCCTGACAATGTGATTCTGATCTCCAGGGAGTATATGTGATAGAAAGAGGGAGCCGTCCACTAAAGTTGTCCTTTGATTTCCACTCTTGGCACATATCTGCCCGTCTCTCTCTCTCTCTCTCTCTCTCTCTCTCTCTCTCTCTCTCTCTCTCACACACACACACACATATAACAGATTTTAAATAAACATTTGCACAATCTGTGGAGATTTTTAGTCATCTAGGACCTTGTGACATGTTGGACTACTTGTGCTGTTATTTAGCAAAAAATTGTTTTATGTCAGATACTTGCTTAGAACTGAAATACTGGTGCCAGATAAACACAAGGAACAAAAGATGTGAATATATGCTCACCTGTAGTGGGATAAGTAAGGTAGAAGCCACCCACAAGTCTGCCAGCAGCAGCCAGGCGTATCTTTACAAAGCGGATGGTACAGAGCCAGCTGACTTCCATGGCGTTGCCTGTTTTACAGCAGCACACCCTCTTCTGTTAGAAATGCATCTGTGCTTCCTATTCTATGGTCAGCTTTTGTGTTTAAGATTTTCCTATGGAAGATATTCTCATTATCCAGATCTGCCATCTGGTAGACCTGCCCCTCGGCATTTGAAAATTCAACTTCTCTTTAGATGTTTGACTTTAGTTATTTGTTTACTCAGATTTCCCCAAATCAGGTTGCTTCTACTTTGCTATAAAATTCTGTTACCTACACTTTCAAGTTTTTTATATGCATGTTGAGAGTGTACACAGGGTGGGGTTTTTTTGTAATGGTAATTTGCCGCTCTTTTTGTTCCTAACCCTATTGTTTTATTTCTGAGTAGATTTAATATATTTTCATCTTGTTCCTTTCTATGTTGAAATCTGTCTGCACATTATAGTAATTTTCCCCTTTTGCTGGCTTGATATGTTTTATTTGGTGTCCAGCACACTGACCTAGCTCTGCCCCCTAAACTTTGACTAGCTCTTCTGAGAATTATTATTAATCGGGAACTCTGTTACATTTTGGAACTGTATTAGACATTACTTATGAAATGTTCCTGTTTAGGTACTGGAGTATTTAAATGACCTGAAGCAGTATTGGAAACGGAGTTATGGCTACACCATTAACAGCCGGTCCAGCTGTACCCTGTTTCAGGATATCTTTCTACACCTGGACAAAGCAGTTGAGCAGAAGCAAAGGTAAAAATGTCTTTAAACTGTGGATTCATTTGGAGCTTGCTGTCCATAAGCTTCTGAAACGCGTCTAAGGATGTATGGGTTTTTTGTGTATTTTTTTTTTTAAAAGATATGGTCATTGAAGTTGCCCAGTCAGTATACTAGTTTTGTTGAAGTCATACTGTGTGTTGTCTTAAGACTTCTTTTATTTTCCTTTCCACATTACATGTCTAATGGTTGTTCTGTAATTATATACGCTGCAGTGAGGGCGTCTGTGCTATGAGTACGTGGCAGTTTTAACCGTCTTCACTCCCCAGTGACACTTGAGTTCTTTGTAGTTTCTGTTATAAAATAGCTCCTGACATGAATATGCCAAGTGCTTTTACTTTAAAAGAGAATCTCTCATTTGAAGAAAAGATGCTTTTGTTAACATTCATACTTTCAAAGTTATTTTTACAAATAAGTTCCTATGGCAGGAGGGTATAGCTCAGCGGCAGAGTGCATGCCAAGTGTGAGGTCTCTGACACCAAAACCAAGCAAACAGAGTTAAAGCTTCATGATAGAATATTTGCTAGACCCTAGACCCTGTGTCACTTGACAGGTGCATATTTACAGATGTTGACCAAAATGGGGCAGTAGAAACTGAAGATGGTCTGTTTCGCGGCAGTTAGTTTTGTTCATACCAGTGCATTTTATTTATGAACCCAGCACTAATTTGTAAAATGTTCTTGAGTTTTGCAGGAGTTGGGGGGGGGCCCTAATAAAACAACCCCACACACACACACACGCACAACTAGCCTAACTATTTGGTTTCTATTATCAGAAACATTTTTTTTAAGGCATATGCTTGCTTATTTATTTATTCATTCATTCATTCATTCATTCATTCATTCATTCATTTATTTATTTATTTTTAATTGTGTGGATATCAAGGGAGAAGACCAAAGACACGTGTTTGTTTGTTTAGTTAGTTAGTTATTGTGTGGATGTCAATGAATGTGCAGGGTTGGTGTTTGTTTGTTTAGTTAGTTAGTTATTGTGTGGATGTCAATGAACGACGTGCAGGGTTGGTGTTCTCTTCCACCATATGGTCCAGGTATGGACCTGGGTCGTCAGGCTCAGCACACATTCCTTCACCAGCTGAGCCATCTCCATGTCCAACCTGAAGCTTCTGTGGGGATTTCTAATAAAGATAATACTAAAGATAAGAGTTAGCGTTTCCTGTTTGACTTTCTGAATGGCTTCCAGCTCTTAAAGCTTTATGAGATAACAGACCTTTCCTGGTCTGTCATTGCCCATTGGGCTCAGTGTTGAGTTTAAGGGATAATAAATTTATAATTGCGTCAGAGGCTCTTAAATAACTTTGTAAGGCTTGCTATTATAATTTAATTCTAGTTTGAAGCTTAAGTAATGAAATTTTTATTACTAGTGTTTTAGAATAAATGAACATTTATTTCTATATACTGAAAATTCAAGATGGTAGAAAGAGAGAAATCCCAAATAACCCTCAGAATTGCAAGACAGTGTATTTGTGAATCGCAAGACCCAATATTTGTTGAGTAGAATTTTTTGGTTTTGGGGGTTTTGTTGTGTTTTATTTTTCTTTCTTTCTTTTGAGACAAGGTCTCTGTTACATAGCTCTGACTGTGCTGACACTCACTATGTAGACCAGGCTGGTCTTGAACTTAACAGTGGCTTCCTCCCAACTGCTGTGATTAAAGGTGTACACCACCACAACTGTCTATGGTTGAGTGGAATTCTTATCAAAAGCCCACAACTTTCTTAATAAAAATTGAGAATTTCCAAATTTACATAGGAATTTAAAGAATCTATAGAGATGAAAGTAATTTTGAGAAAGAGCAAAAGGATTTGTCATACTTCTGTCAGAACCTACAGAAAGCTGGTGTACTGGTGTGCTCCTGATGTACTGGTGTGCTCCTGATGTGCTGGTGTGCTCCTGGTGTGTTCGTGTGTTCCTACTGTGTTGGTGTGCTCCTGTGCTGGTGTGCTCCTGCTGTGCTGGTGTGCTCCTGCTATGCTGGTGTGCTCTGCTGTGCTGCTGTGCTCCTGCTGTGCTAGTATGTACCTGGAATCCCAAGCACTTTGTAGACTGAGGTAGAATTATGAATTGGAAGGTCATCCTGAACTACATAACAAAACCCTGCCTCAGATACTCTCAGACATAATATAGTCATAGTGAGATAGATTAATGATATAGTAACATTATGAAATAAACTCATAAGGAGTAGGCCATTTATATCCATGGGTTTCCCTCCTCAATCTTTAGTTAATTATGGGTGTAAATTCACACGAGCACTAAATATATATTCAGATTTTTTTATTTGTCATTATTCTCTAATAATACTGAATGTTAACTTTTACATAGCCATTAGAAATAATCTGGAGATAATTTAAAGTTGTATGGCAGGATAAGCATAGATCATATGTAAATATTACACTACTTTGTATGTGGGCTTCCGTCCGTAGGGAAGTCCTAGAACCAATTCCTCATGAATACTGAAGAACAACTATGTGTGTTAAATTGATTTTCAACAAAAAATGCAAGGCAATACTCTGGGGGAAAGACATCCTTTCTAACATGATGCTGGGACAGTTGGATGTCTGTGTTAAAAACTCAGATACTTACACTTTTCATATTACAAATAAGAAGTCATAGATTTTAATGTATAGTCTAAGACCATAAAACTTTGGAAAACAAAATAAAAGCAATGACTTAGTTATAAAAGATTAAACTCTCAGAAGAAAACATCCTGATCTTGGATTGAGTGAGGCTTTCTTAAATGTAACACCCAAAACATGATCCATTAATAAAAATTTAATAAATCCATTAATAAATATTTCTAATGAAATAGATTTATCACATTTTAAACTATTCTCAAAGAGAGAAGATATTTGCAAAACTTATATATGTATAAGAATTTGAATCCAGAATAAATAGAGAATTGAGTCTTATTTATTAAGAAACCAATCTGTCTTTAAAAAGGTATTAAAGGGGTTACATACAGGTAGTTTTAGAGTCTGTCCTTTAATAAGCCCAGGTCCTGGCTTGAGTACCCATTATTCTCCCTCCCAAATAAAAAGGAAGAGCAAAAGATTTAAACAGATTTCACCTAAAGGATGGTGAGTGCGTATATGAGAAAATACTCGCCAGCGTTTTCTGTCATCCGTCGTCATGGACATTAATGCCACAGTGGAGTACCACTAACATAACTCCTAAACCAGGAGAAACAGAAGATCAGCCTCATTCATGGCGAATAGAAATATCAAATATTAGCCCTTTCTGGAGAACATTGGTAGTTTCTGACATTAAACATCAGTGTAACTGAGCAAATCTGTCCGAAGTCTCTACTCAGTAGTAAAGTATGTCCTTGGTGCTCTCCTGTGCCTTGGGTATTTCAGATTTTGTAATTAATAAGGTTATTTCTTTAGCTTGTGTAATTCTTTTTTTTAATGTTAGATGATGGCATTGAAATCACTGTGTCATGACACCTTTGTATAGGAGCACAATAAATTTGTGCTGGTTTTTATCAATTTAGTCATTAAAACAGGGGGACATGGTCTCTTAAAGTTCTCAGGAATGTGTTCACATTCTAGGTCACTTTTTATAAAGTCAGGACCATAGCGTATGATCCTGGGCTAGATATTGAACGATGATGAGCTAAATAAGGGGAAATTTATGTAAACAGCATGGCTAGTCCCTAAGTTCAGATATGTATGTCTGTCTATCTGCCTGTCCTTCCATGTTTGGGGATAGACACGTTTTCATTGTTATTCTGTGTGGATCTAAGACATTTTCAAAAGACTGCTCTGTCTTCAATAAGTAACTTGGTGCCTTGGATAGTTGGTGCTGTATGTGTAAGGTGTAGGTAGTGGCTGATCTGCAATGCTGCTTTTTCTTCTCTATTATACCTTAGTGCCACATCAGTCTCCCAGACATCCAAGCCGCAAAACCACATGTCATTACAGCCTCTATCTCCCTTACTTCCCTTATCTAGTCATTGCCTTGTGGGTTTTTAAAGTTACATTTAGTTAGTTATTTTCCTATGCTCATTTGTGTGTGTGTATGTGTGTGTGTGGTATGTTTGCGTATGAATGTGTATCACAGCATGTGTGTAGAGTTAAGAGGAGAACTTGAGAGAGCCTGTTCTCTCTTCCCATGGATTCCAGATGTCAAACTCAGGTTGAGACTTGAAGCAAGAGCCTTTAGCCTCCGGGCCATTTCTTCAGTCGTTTTAATCTCCCAATATACATTTTAAAAATAATTTTCAATTCTTTCCATTTTTTATCCTTATTGCAACTAACCTCAATTTAACCTACTACCTAGATTAAAAAAATATTTAATTATTCTGTATGTATATGTGTGTAGTATGTGTATGAGTACAGGCCTGTACACAGATGTATGCATGTATGTGGAGGTCAGACCCCAATGTTAAGTGTCTTCCTCCACTGTTCTCCATTCTGCTTTTAAAGATAGGCTCTCATTGAGCCCAGTTCAGAAGCTAGCTGAGCTGGTTGGCTGATGAGCCTCAGAGACTGTCTGTGTCTGTGCCCAGCCCTAGAGGTACAAGTACACACCAACACACACAGCCTCTTATGTGGGTGCTGGGAGCTAAGCAGCACTTTACCTGATATATCTCCACAGCTACCCTGCTAGATCATATCAAATGCCTTCAAGGCTTCTTCCTAAGAGACAGTTCCAATCATGTGACTTTGGATAGCCGGAGTTTATCTCCTTACTGTATTAACTATTTATTTTATTTGCACAATAATTTCCTTGTTATACATGTTTTTAAACTTATGGCGTGCAGATTCTTAATCCTGATTATGTCATACTGATTCTTGCTATGTTTGGAGAGTGTGTGTCCTTTGCGTTGGTCCTGTAGTTATTATTTTAGAAGTTCCATAACATAAGATTTAAATGACTTGATTGGTGGAATAGGCTGGCTTAGTCAGAGCATGCTGTCTGCCATAAACTAATTCTAGCAGAATCTGAGTAAATGTATCAAAACCTCTGGAAGGAGCATTGCTACCACCTAAGGTGGGGTTGGGGGTAAAGGGTGCAGAAGGAAAGGGTCAGTTCCCTTCAGCTCAGCAAGTCCTGTGGCCAGCAGTGGGCAGGGCAGAATGCTAGGCATTAGAAGTGGGAACAACGTGACCCGGAAGAAAGTTCTGATTGTCCACATGCTGGTAAAGGTGATACTTAAAGGGACCGAGACAAAAGTATATGGATGATTAGAAAAGTGAGAAATTAATTATAGTGTCAGGGTAACTAGGAAAGGCTAATTGGCCTTAAATAAAGTTTATGTCGTATGGTAGAATTTCTCTGGATTTTTTGAGCCATTTAAAATAAAGTCCTCATTCGGCCTTCCTCAACTAAGTTAAAACATAGGGATGTTCATCTCAGGGGTTGAGGAAGTTGAATAAAATAGTGCACATTGTACAAATGTACCTCCATTTGCACACACTTGTAGTTTTTTGTTGTCTCACAAACAGGTGCTTAACAGATCAGTCACTTTTTGGTGTGGTAGTTTGAATTGGATAATAAGAAATATGTCATAGTAGCTACCTACTTTGTAGAGGGCCCCTTTCCCAGAGAAAAGGAAAAACAAGGTGCTTAGCCTGTGTTCTAGATGTTAACTTCAAATTTTCACTATTTCTTTTAAAATTATTTGTGTATCCCTCTCCTCAGAATACTGGCAAGTAAGATCTACCCACTGAGCACTGCTAAGAACTGGACAGATCTAGTCAGTGCAGGGCAGTCCTCAGGGCACTTTTGAGTGCTAGTGGTGTTCGTTTCCCAAGTTAAAAAAAGGTGCTGCATTCACATTGTCTCCAGGAGCTCCCAGGTGGGGGACATTTAAATAGGAGCACAAGTAGTGAAAACCTAACATGGTTACGAGGTGACGTTGAATGGTGAGATCGATCACATGTAGACCTTATGGGTCATCAAAGACCAGAGAGGGCTTTTTTACTAACCTTAAATGTGCCATAGTGTTTTTGTTTGGCTGGTTTTGGTTTTTTGAGACAGGGTTTCGCTGTAACTGGAACTCTCTCAGTAGACCAGGCTGGCCTCAAATTTAGACATCTGCCTGTCTCTGCCTCCTGAGTGCTGGGATTAAAAACGTGCACCACCACAGCCCAGTCAACCCCTAGTATTTTTTAAGGTTTTTTTTGTTTTGTTTTTTTTTTTGTTTTGTTTTTGTTTTTTTTTTTTTTTTTTTTTTACAACTCTGTTGAATTATAGTTAACATAATATGCGGTCATTTCTATATATTTAGTGTACAACTTGTTGAATTCCATACATTTGTACCCACTAAATCATTAGCACTCTGTTTTCTTTAAGCTCTTACTTTTAGTTACCTGTGTTAGTGGATGCATGTTTCTGCAGGCGGCAGAGGAGGGTGCTGGATCCCTTGGAGCTGGAATTACATGCATTTGTGAGCTATTCAACATGGGTGTTGAGAACAGAACCCAAACCCTCAGGAAGAGCTAGAAACACTCTTAAAACCCTGTGAGCCACCTCTCGCCCTCTTGTCTTTTGCTGATGCTTCTTGATGAGCTGCTGTGTCCCACCAGGGAGACATTTCTTCCCGTTGGATTGAAGTTTTTTCAGTTTGCCCTGTTAGTTCTGGGAATATTTGTTGTTGATCCTTTCGTCCAGATTTGGTGTGCGGCTCTGTGTGTATATCAGCAGCACCCCTTCCCTGGGTTTCTTTTCTCTGGGAGCTGCTCCGTGAGTTACCTCTTTAGATCTCCACTTGCCATGCCTGGTCCTCTGCCCTGCACCACCGCCTGCAAGCTCTAGGCAGTCAGCCAGGCAGTTTTGGTGAGCTCATTTGCTTGCTTTCTCTCTTCCTCTGTTCTTGCTGTTTCCCATCATTCTCCCCGCTTTCCAATACTAGTAGGGAGGATAATAGTAGCTTTACCCCTGTTCTGTCTTGTGAGCGTAATGTCTGCATGATTTTGCTTAAGAACACAATGTCTGTGTCATTTTAGTTCTGGGCTTACCCCGTCAAATGGTACATCTCCAGAGACTTACTGCAGTCAAATGTGTAAGAAGGCTTGCAAACAAATTTTATTTTGATAATTTTCTTCTCAAAGCTTTTTCAAAGCAGTTTCAGCTGCTCATTTGTGCTCTTACATAAGTATGTAAGCAGTGAGATTTGCCCAAAGCTCCATCTGATAGTCCTAGATTGTATTTGAAAACAGAGTTTGTGTAACACCAGTTGTGTGTGAAACATAAATTAAGAGCTTAGAGAGATAGCTGAGTACATTTGGGGGAAAGCATGCATTATTAATTTTTCTTACTGAGCATTTCAAATTTCTTAAGGCATTTTTACCCGTTTTTGAACATATACAGTCTCATTTCTTGATGTAATTTTAGACTTCAAATTACATTTTGGTTTTGGTTGAAGATTTAAAATTTCTTCAGTGATTTATATAAGTAAAATAAGGGTGTAATTTGCAGAACCATATTCTTGCTGGATAACATAAGGTAATTCATTGATTACATTGGACTTCTTATTTCTAAGATCTGATTTACTAGAATTTTTTAGGAGCTAGGGGGGTGGCTCAGCAGGTGAAGTGTGTGTTGTGCAAACGTGAAGGTCTGCATTTTAATCCCCAGTAGCCATGTAAAAAGCAGGACGTGACAGCACACTTCTGTAACCCCAACACTGGGAGACAGAGATGGGTAGATTCCTGGGGTTCACTGGCAAGCCAGTGTAGCCCAACTGGTAAGTTGCAGATTCATTGAGCAAAAGATTAAGGCAGAGTATGAGATTCCACCTGTAGCTAAGGAGCCATTGTCAACTAATGGCTGCTGGGGCAGGAGGCATCTTCTTCAGTGGTGTAGCCATTGGAAGTTGCCTATGCCCCATAGCTAATCCCAAAAGCCTATGCCCGTGGTCATACAAGCAACCTCAAATGATCTATCTTCAGCATTTTCATTCCGTTACCCTCTCTGGTCCCTTCCCCTTCCCACTGAACCCTTCTTCCCAGCAAGCCCCCTCCTGTGTGAGTGTGTGTGTGTGTGTGTGTGTGTGTGTGTGTGTGAGAGAGAGAGAGAGAGAGAGAGAGAAGAGAGAGAGAGAGAGAGAGAGAGAGAGAGAGAGATCTCCCCATTCAGATACAAGCACATTTACTACTCTTTGCATTGCCAGTATTTGGGCTTCCCCTAGAATAGCTCTGGAGCTGTGACTCAGAGAAGGTCAAAAATGAAATCCAGACACATTCTCGTGCTGTCCTTGAGATACAGTCAAGACAAAAACTGGGTGGTTTGGTGCTATCATGGAGTGCTTGGGCATATATGAATTGGAGCAAACCAGTTCCCAGGAGATAGCTTAGAACTAGATTGAGCTCTCTTGTGGTTTACTATTCAGTTTTAGTGCTTGGAGCAATGGCAATATGTTCCTACAAATGAACCCTAATTGCTTCCTTATAGGAGTTACTGATTTATCCGTTCTCTCTGCTTCCTGATTGGCTGTGAAGTGCTCTACTCAGCCAAGTCCTGCAGCCACAGGGTTCTGTCCAGTTGCCTCACCTGCCCAGTGGAAAATACTGAACAAAAGAAATAGTCCCTTAAAAAAGTTAGAGACTTTTAAAACTGTTCAGGTTTTCTTCATAAAATAGTGAAGAAAAATGTATGTTTGAGACTTAAGCAGTTTATGTTCTGAGCTGTTAATGGAAGTGCTGTTGAGAGTCAGTGGCCCTGTCTGTCATGGTGGCAAACTCCCAGCAACCCCAGCACTCAAAAGGCTAGCTCGAATCAGGCCTTAGAGACCTGGGCAGCTGCATAGGGAGCCCGCTCTTCTGGTTACGGCTTAATTGAACTAAGTTTGCCTTCTTACCCTTAAAACCTCAGGCTACTAGCCATCTACTAAACTCTTTCTGTGCTGAATTGGAAATGAAAACATCAAGAATAAGTTGTGTGTGTGTGTGCGTGTGTTGGCATGTGACACGGTTGTGCTTACCTGTAATTCCAGCACTAGGAAAGTTGAGGCAGAACGATTGAAAAGTTAGATACCAGCCTCAGCTAAATATGAACCCCAGGGGCTATATGGTCAGATCCATTCTCTAAAGCCAGTGAGAGAAAAGGTCTGGAAGGATAGGGCGGTAGGATGCTTGCCTGGATGTTTGCCTCGTGCACACGAAGCCCCAGGTTTAACCACTAGCACCAGCCGCAACAAGGAGAGCCAGGAAATTAACACTTTTAATTTGTTTTCTTACTGTAGGCCACTTCTGACTAAAAATTGTAGGGAGATAGTCCTTGTGTTTTCTATATCCTTGGAAGAATTCCTGCCAGTTTAAGAACTTCCTCCCTGTAATTTGACATGTGCGTGCTTTTAAAATTGGCGAATTCAGATTTCTAGACTAAGAGCCTGGGACCCAGCACGGAACCACTGCAGTCCTCCTGAGTTAACAGGACACTGTTTTGTTCCCAGGTGGAAACTGCTTTGAAATTATTTTAAATCAGCAGTGGCTTGAAAGTAAAGGAGGGCCTGGTTTTCTAGATGACTTCTATTCTTTATACAAGTGTTTTCTTATATGAGAGGATGTTAAGTTCTCCCCCCCCCACACACACACACATCACTTTTTGCTTGTTTTGGCTCTGGTTGTATGATGAAATGTAAGTCATAGGGTACCAAAATTCTACTTTAGGGTTGGTGCTTTGGAGTATCTGGTGAGTTTTAGAATATGTTAGTCAGCCAGGTGACTCTTGAGTATAGTGTTTTACACTTACATTTTAGAAAGAGCACCACCTGAATTGGCCTCTTGGACTCTAAACCCTGCACCAGTAATGTGTATGACCCATGACCCCTGCTGCTCAGCTCTTACACACCGTGATATCTGCTGTTACACTGATTTGCTGCTCTGTGGCCCCTGCTGTTTTATTACTGTAGTTCAGTCCAGCAACTCTTCAAAGGAAGTGGCTTATCTTCATTTGCTTCATTTGCTGTGACTTACTGAATGTTATTGTGCCCTCAGTTTTCAGCTGCCAAGGCCCCACCTTCTCCTGTGCTCAGTTTAGCAGGTGCTTGATGTCATGTGTTTTCAGCCATATCCCACCCGAAAGAACCCAATCTTTAGTAATATTTAACTTTATGGCCATGTAGTAATATTTGCCTTTCTTGAATCCTAGCAGTTAAGAGGCTGGGGCAGGCAAATCTCTGAGTTCGTGGCTGGACTAGTCTATATGGTGAATCCAATATATACAGTGTATACAGGAATACAGTGAATACAAGTATATTCTGCATTCTCAGTGCAAGCCAGCTGCTATACTTTGTTCAGTTATCAGGGCAGAAAGCAGTGTGTACATGGTGTTCTCCAGACACTGACCCTTAGCAAGTTCCTCCTTAGATGGAAGAATTTCCTACCAGTTAAATCTGTTTGAGCCAGAAATACAATTCCTTGTTACCTTACCTGCCTTTCTCTGGCCCCAACCCATGTGAGCAGTGAGTGTGCTGCCTAGCACTTGGCATGGGTGATGTTTCTCTCACACCTACCAGATTAGCCAAATGGATCTTTGAAAGGGTTATTCCTTATTATAGCTTGTAAAGCTGAGTGTTTTTATTCAGGACTTCTTATTTCAATCTGAGCAGCATCACCTTGTTCCTTTTTTCTTAGTTATGAGGACATTTGCTTCAGGCCGGATGCTTTGAGCCACAGTAAAGGCTGAAAAAACATCACACATGAGATCATGCTCATTCCTCCTTTTTTATTTGATATTATTCTATAAACTTAGAGTGTTTACTTGATTACCATAGAATATATAATATTAAATAGTTATTCCCTACAGGCACATTTGGAACTAACTGCTTTTGATGATTTGATTTGTTAGAATGTATTTGAGGAATTAGAAACTACTTTTGGCTATACTTGGAGATATCTTTGTTTGTGGTACTGGCCTATTAGCCAGAAATTTAAATTTAAAGTTCTTTTGTGTATGTACATATATATATATATACAAATATATATATTGCAAACTTTTATAGTAAAGAATGTTCTGTATTAGATGATAATATGGTGGCATTTGTAAAAACTAGTACTTTTTCTTCCTGTTATAAACTGCCTTAAATTTAAATTTTTTATTTATTTTTATTTTTGTGTAGGTTTTGTTTATACGTATGTATGTAAACCACTTGCAGTGCCCATGGAGGCTAAAAGAGGTCACTGGGGCCACTGGAACTGGGGTTATAGATGGTGGTGAGCGATCACGTGGGTGTTGGGAATAGAACCCAGATGCTCTGGAAGAATAGCTACTGCTCTGAACAGCTGAACCATGTATCCAGTCCCTAACTATCTAGAATAATTTATTTTATAGGTAATTTTATCTACTTATAAAAATATTCATAAAATAAATTATTTTAGAAGTAATATTTTCTGTAAATAATAATAATTTATAGAAAAATATGTTATTTTAAAATTTAATCAAATGCTACAAGACATAATTCATTTGTAGTTTACATGTCTTTCTTTATGAATCTAATATATGAACAGTTTGATTGCTTATTAAATACTCAATAAACCTTTTAAAAACTTAATATTTAAATAAATTACTTTTAATTTTTATGTGTTCATGTGCACACGTGCATGCAGGTTCCTACAGAGGCCAGAAGAGGGTGTCAAGCCCTCTGGAGCTGGAGTTACAGGCAGTTGGGAGCCCCCTGATGTGGGTGTTGGGAACCAGATGTGGGCCTATTGAAGAGCAGTATGTGCTCTTATCTGTACCTCTCTAGCCCCCAATAAACATTCTAAACATCATTTCCCTTAACTTCCTTCTGAAAACTTGATGGTTTTACAATATTATTGACAGCAAGGGAAAGAAAAGAAAAAATGAGACTTTTATATATTTAAGCATAAAGAGTTTTCAGATTTAAAATTTGGGTCAGAGGCCGGATTATAGCAAGCTCAGTGATAGAACACATGTGTTTAGGCTCAAACTCTAGTTTAAAAGGATCACAACCTAGATTTAATTTCTTCTATAGCTTGAATGTGTTTAACAGGGCTTTGAACCCATAATTTATGCTCAGCCCTTGTGGTCTCTCTTCTCAACATGTATATGCATGTGTGTTACTGTATGTACCTCACAAATGCTCTAAGGGGACAGGGACAGAAGAATTACTGGGGCCTGCTGGGTTCTGGCCTTACCCCACCCCCAAAAGTCAGCCTTTGGGCATGTGCAAAGGTGCACACATGTATACATGCATGCAAATGATAAATACGTACTGAGAGAAAGAAAACTTGAAAGATAAAAGGCAACATTTAAGTGCATTCATTCATCAGGGAGCATTTCATGGATCAGTCTCCCAGGGACCAGCCCACCCAACCCCTCACAGAAAGCCAGTCCAGTGCTCAAGTAAGCACTTCAGGGTCTTCAACAGCATGGTCATGTGTGGATGGATAGTCATGTGTTCTACCTGAGACAGATCTGCAGCACTCTATATCCTAATTCCTAGACCTTGACGCTTACTGTAAACATACTTCAGTTCTCCCACAGAATTTCAGCCTTATGCTTGAGTTATGTGTATAAAGAACTTTTTAAAAAATAGGAGTCATCAAGATGGCTCAGTGGGTAAAGGGGTTTGCCTGCCAAGCCTAATCATTGAGTTCAGTCTACTGAACCCACATGGTGGAAAGAAAGGACCAGCTCTTTACATTTGTCCTCTGACCTGACCACCATACTATGGCATTATTACTATGTAGGTGGAGTTTTTCTGTTCCACAGCCTCCGCCAGTCATCTTTATTAAATCAGTCACAGCGACATATTTTCACACAGTATAAAGGAATATTCCACAGCATTAGTGAGCCTCCCCTAACTTACACCCTAAGTGTGATAATAATAAAAGAAAAATTAAAGATGGGATTACATTTTAAAATGAAAATTTGATACCACTAAGTGTAGAAATTATGTTTCATGGTGTGAAAGTGTAAGATCCTCTTCAATTTCTCTTCTAAGGTCTCAGACGGTTTCTTCTCCAGTCATCCTCCAGTTTGGCCATGCGGAGACCCTCCTGCCGCTGCTCTCGCTCATGGGCTACTTCAAAGACAAGGAGCCCCTCACAGCCTATAATTTCAAGGAACAAGAGCATCGCAAGTTTCGAAGTGGCCGCATCGTGCCTTATGCCTCAAACCTAATATTTGTGCTTTACCACTGTGAAAATGCCAAGACCCCTCAAGAGGAGTTCCAAGTGCAGGTGCTGCTGAACGAGAAAGTGTTACCCCTGCCTCACTCGCAAGAAACCGTTGCCTTGTATGAGGACCTGAAGAACCACTACCAGGACATTCTTCAGAGCTGTGAAACCAGTAAAGAATGTAACCTACCTAAGGTGAACATCACATCCGATGAGCTTTGAGGGTGAGGACAGTCTCAGCTCCACAGTGCTTTCCTGAGGGATGGTTGCGCTTGCAGTAGGTAGGCAACTTCGTGACTGAGGAATCTTTCAAGGCCTGAGTGTCGTGGCACTCTGGAGACAGGCAAGAGGATCTCTGTGTGTTCAAGGCTAGCCTGATCTACATAGTGAGTTCCAGGCCAGCCAAGCCTACATAGAGAAATAACCATAGATTGCTTGGTCCTTCTGTCTTTTCACAGAAAATAATAGTTTCTTTTAGGATCTGGACATGCGGGTAAGACCTGACTTTTCCTGGAGCTGCTCTCTTAGGGCAAAATCCAATTCAAGGAAACAGCTGTCCGGCAAGTGTTCGCAGAGCTGAAATTGCCCTAAGTTAACTGAAGACACTCACTGGGATAGAACATTAGAAAGTGACACTTGAGAAATGTTGGATACCAAAGCACAGTATCAGCTGGATGATCTGTGATTGATTTAATAAGTCAGGGACTTCTTTGATCACGTTAGCTCCTCGCCTTCATGTAGGACGCCACTAGCACAAATGACATCATTTAGTCATAAATGTGGTAAAGTGGGGGCCTGACTTCAGAAGGAAGACCAATATAATATCCATCTGGGGGGGGGGGGGATTTGACACGATATGAAGAACCAGGCTGACGCAAGACTCAAAGTGTGGGATATTTTTGTTAGTATTATTTATAAAGATATTTAAACACTTTATCAGTGGTCTCCTTCAGCCTCTAGATAGGTCTTGCGGGGGCGTCTTGGTTCCATCGGGCCTGTTCTGGGTGTGTGATGATGGGAGGCACAGTAGGCACACAGATGCCAGTGTCTCTTTCATCTATTGCCTGCTTGCCTTTTTCATTCCATCATGGCTTTCCTTTTGATATTTTGTTAGTATATAAAGTGTATCTTTTGGTGGTTTGGATTTTTCTTTTTTAAAATAAAGACTATTCTGGCTGATTTCATTGTATAAATTCAAACCTGCTTTAAAGAAAGTCTGAGTTCTCTCAATGCCATGAAAGTGTTTGCTGCAATAAACAGAGTTCTTGTGACTTTCCTACCAAGTGTTCTTCTCAGTCATTGATAGGAAGGGGCAGGCAAGGCAGTGCTTGTTTCTTTCCGTGAATGGACTATTTTAATGCCTCCTATTCTAATTTGTATTCACTTTTTAAAAATAATACCTTTCAAAGAGAGGGTTTGTTTTTTGTTGAAATGTATGGCTAATCTTATCAAAGCATATCAGATAAACCTTAACTTAGTATAATCTGTATGTAATTTTATAGTTTACTTTTGAGGAAAGATATCCTATGAAAATCAGTCCATGGAAAGGCTCTCTGTGGATCTAGACAAGCCATCCCCTGTGGTGTACGTGAGAGGACATTTTCAGCCATGTTTCCACCAGTAAAAGAAAAAATACGTTTTGGGCCTTAAAGAAAAGCTAAAGTGCATACAATTTTGGCACTTGTCAATATGCTCCCTAGTACATTAATGTTTAATTCGATACATTTTTTGGTCAGTGAAACTATACACTAATTTGGAGACACAGTTAAAAGTGAGGCTGTGCATTAATTTGGGGACACAGTTAAAAGGTTTTGATACTGTCTTTTGAGAGTAAACCCTCTGCTTCCTGTTTTGTGAACTATAACCAGAGAGTCCAGCAAGATGGCTCAGTGGCAAAAATGCCTGCTGCCAACTTTAGTTTGAGCCTCTGGATTCCCATGGCAGGAGAGAACAGACTCCCACAAGTGTACACACACATACACATTCAAGTAGTAAAGTTTATAAATGTAACTAGGGGCACCTTTAAAATTAAATGAATCATGGATTGTTTGGCATTGCCTATACCTTTTGAATGGACTTTTCTAAGGTTAAAAGAAGTACTACTGATGAGTGAATAATTAAAGAAATAGGCAAGCCAATATTAGAGGGCTTTAGAGATGATATTCATGCTGTGAAAAGATGATGCAGGGTGTTCTCAGACATTAAATTATTCTAGAATAGCAAGTATTCAGACTTGGGCACTGTGATGGTTAATGTTAACAACTATGAGACATGCCTGTGGTGATATTTTGTGTAATCTCTAAGAAATAAAGCTTTCCTGAAGATCAGAGGACAGAACCAGCTACAGAGAAACTTCTCAAGACTCTTAATCTCATAACCCTGGGTTTGTACCCCACATTGGGTGCCATATGTTCCATGAATCTTAATTGATCTTATAGTAAAAACCCAGAACCAGATGTTGGGATAAAGCTGAAATATCACAGGGAAACAAGCCATCAGAGAAACTTCTCATCACACTGAATCCTCAGGCCTGAATACCTCTGAGTTCTTGGCTGAAAAGGAAGGGAGGTGACGGGGGCCAAACTCCTGTCTCCCACCTTATATTCCTTTCTCTGCCCAGCCATGTCACTCATGTCTCAACTTTCCCAATGCTGATATTAAGGGTGTGCCCCACTACTGCCTGACCTCTATGGCTGTGTGACTGGCTCTGCTCTCTAATCTTCAGGCAAGCTTTATCACAAAATATCACCACACATGCCTCTAGGCAGGTCTGGGAGGTACTTCTCGGAAGATTAGCTTGGGGGAAAGAGTCCCAAAATGGGTGGCCTTTCCCAGTATCAGCAACTTGGAAGGAAGTCTTGTCTGCCTGCTTCTATTGCTGGTGAGTATGGCTATTTCTGCTGCTGGTGGTGGTGTTACCATCCTTCTTAGGGCTCATCTAGTCCTTCAGCACTATATTGGGCCCGCAGAATCATCAGGCTTCATAGCCTGAGCAAAAACAGGTTCTCACCCTCTCTAGCCACTGTAAGGACTACCTAGAGATCAGGTTATAAGTCATTCTAGTATATTACCACACACATTCACATATTCTCTCGGTGCTGCTCACTAGATGATCTGTGCAGTACTGACATGATATAGATTCATTTACTTACTCTTCTAGAACACAGATCCTGCAAAGAAGGTGTGTTTGAATCAAAATGGTCCCCAGAGGCTCACATAATTGAATGTTTGGTTCCTAGTTGAAGGAAGTGTGTCACTGGGAGTAGGCTTTGAGGTTTCAAAAGCCCACACCAAGCTTAGTCTGTTTCTATGCCTCCAACTTTGGATAACATGGAAATTCTTGGCTACTGGTCCAGAACCATGCCTGTCTGTTGCCACATTCCCTAGCATGGTCATAGACTAACTCTGAAACTGTAAGCCAGCCCCTAATTAGATGCTTTCTTTTATAAGCTGCTGAGGTCATGGTGTCTCTTCACAGGAACAGTAGCTAGGACAGGAGTGATCATTGATTGGTGTTGCAAAAGGATGCTGGCTTCAGGATTAACTCAGGATTCTCTTGTCTTACAGAATGCCTGAGGCTGTTAACATAATACTGGGTGCCTTTCCAGGCAGTTTTCTGTCTCATTAGACCTGAGTTCTTTAAGAAGAGTCTCCTGTGGCTACTATAAATGAGAGTATATTTAGCATTTTTTAGGTGAAACCAATCCCTCTGGGGTTCATGATAAATGAATTAAATACAAGTGGGTAATAATTGCATTTGTAAATTAGGACAGATAAATGGAAGCATTAGGAATTTATATTAAAGAAGTTGTGTTTTGTATTTTTTTCACTTAAATATGGAAACTAATTTTATTAAAATCTAAATTATCAAAACTTCAAATGGAAGTCATTGATCTCAAAATTCTGTTCATAATGCATGGGGTCAGCTAACAGCAAATGCAGCTGGTCCATCATGTAAGGGGATTATGATATTACATTGTAAATAATTGTACCACCTACTAGTTTAATAAAAAATGCTGATTGACTGAAGGCAGACAGGAAGTGTGGGCGGAGCTACCAGACTAAGAAAACTGGGAAGAACAGAGCAGAAATGCCACAGAGAAGCCACAGAGACACCATGGAGACACCATGATGAGACGCCAGCAGATGCAGAGGAAAGAAGTTGAAATGCTGCTCTGAGAAAAGGTACCGAGCTGCATGGCTGAACAGGATAAGAATCATGGGTTAGTTTAAGAGCAAGAGCTAGGAAGTTATATGCTGGGCCCAGGTCAATCACCATACAACTAATACAAGCATCTGTGTGTTTCATTGACACTATGGGACTCTAGGCCACAAAGTCTAGGCCACAAGGATAGCCCTGAAAGTCCAGGCCAGAAACTTAATACAGCACCATCCAACTGTCACTGATGGTTCTTACTACAACTTTCTGAGTCTCTAAACCTCTAAATATGTATATAAAAAATAAAATAGTGGGCTCTCTACCCATCTTGTCTTGCCAAAATTAACATTGTAACATGTTTTAGATCCCAACCAGAGAAGAACAGTTCTGAGGACTGTTACTTCTCCAAACCAGTTTTCCTCATTCACTTCCTAGAGTATTTACCATGCCCTGACACCCTAACTGAAAACTCGTGAGAATTAATTAAAAATGGTTTCATAAGAGGGAGTCATAGCATGTGAGTTGTTCTTGAATGAGTGATTTGACTGATGTGAGTTTTTTCCTAAGACTTTTTGGTTCCGATTTTTGGTACAAACTAGAATTTTTATTTTTTACATTTATTTTGTGTATGTGCCCATGTGGTGGATTGAATGAAAATACCCCTTCCTCCCCCATAGGCTCACAGGGGGTGGCACTGTTAGGAGGTGTGGCCTTGGAGGAAGTGTGTCACTGAATAAGGTAGACTTTGAGGTTTCAGATGCCCAAACCAGGTCTCATGGCTTACTGTATTCCTGCTGCCTCTGGATCCCGATGTGGGATTCTCAGCTACCTCTCTAGCACCTTATCTGCCTGCATGCTGCTGTGCTTCCCACAATGGTGATAATGGACTGAACCTCTGAACCTGTAAGCCAGCTGCAGTGAAATGTTTTCCTTTATAAGAGTTGTCTTGGCCAGGAGGTGGTGGTACATGCCTTTAATCCCAGCACTCAGAAGGCAGAGACAGATGGATCTCTATGAGTTCAAGGCCAGCCTAATAGAGCTAGTTCCAAAACAGTTGAGGCTAAAAAACAAACTGTCTTGAAAAACCAAAATAAAATAAATAGATAAATATGTAAAAATAGTTGCCTTGGTCACAGAGTCTCTTCACAGCAATAAACCCTAAGACAGTCTATGTGTACAACATGCATATGAAAGTTAAAGAAGATCTTGCTGTAGTCAGTTGGCCACCCTCCAGAATCTGGGGATATTGTTCAGGTGGTCAGGGTTGGCAGTACCCACCATCACTTGCTGATTCATCATATTAGCCCTAAAGTGGTATTTTTAATTCACCTATACTGTTGGGGGAATTCTTTTTTTGAACACTACATTTGCCCTGTGGCCATGTAAAGATGAATCAACCTCATTCTTTTATCCAAAGGTGTTAACCTGCAAAGCAAGCATGCTTGGTGTCTTATGCTAGCTGAATAACTAGAGATTCGTTGAACAACTTTGTAAAATATCAAAGATCATGAGTGTGATAGTAATGGTTAGAGTTCATTGTTACATAGGACGATAGTCAATTTCAACCTTATAAAGACATATGCCATATAAATATTTGAGGTCAGAAGGCCAGCAACATCCATTGTTAATAATGCTACAGTTGTCACATTAGTCTGATGTTATTCTTGTTTGGGAAACTCCAGAAGAACCTGATAAGAACTGCAAGTCCTCCCTGAGATATAGAAGAACCAAACATTGAAAATACTATTTGGCTAAGAAGGTCCACTTTAGTTAAGCCAAAATTTAATCCTCATTATTTTGAAGTCTCGCTGATTAGTCATACATGTTGAAATGAGCTATTTTTCTCATCAACAACCGCATATGTGCGCTGGGTTGTGCTTTCTTTTGTGATCCTGGTTTGTTTTGGGTTTTTTTTTTTTTTTTTTTTTTTGGAAGGTGCTGGTCCCTGACATTCACTTCAAACTTTCGATATATAATCTTGATCCTTACTACGACACTAGAAGCAAAATTAAGCATATGAAGGAAAGGCGGCTTCATCCTCTCTAGACATAACCACCTCACAATCTCACTGCATCCTGTCATAACTGCAGAACTGGTCCACCCTTAAGAGATTTTAGAGTTAAAAGCTGACCCAGAATATCAAGTAGGAAACTTTGAAATACTTTTCCTAAGGTTAGTATTTCAGATGGCTCACTAATGACACTTGGAACTTGACTGCCTTTTTTCAAAAATGAGCATGTATAATGCTATAATTTGTTGCATATGACTGTGACCCCTGATCTGTGTCACAGATCACTTAATTGTCTCTTGGGCCTTCTTCTGATTTATTCTTCTGAGCATGTGGCAACCTGTCTCACTTACAAGCACCCTCAAGTCCATTCATCTCCTACTTAAATATTTGAGAGCAGTTGTTTTGTGCAGCAGGTTCACAGCAGAAAGAATTGTCTCCTTCAGACCTGGCCGTCTGAAAGGAGGATACCTTTGCAAGTTTTTTTTTACTTCTTCTCACATCTTTCTATGTAGCCACTAGGCTAAATAGACCCACCTATGAGGCAAATGCCAGGTCCTTACCTGGCCATGTTCCAGTTCCAGAGGTGAGGAAGGAAGGTTACATCGGCGAGTTTGAGATCACAGATGATCACAGAGCTGGGAATATTGTTGCGGCCCTCACAGGAAGGTTAGGAAGTACAGAGGGATCGGCCTCAGATTTAGATGAACAAGAATGCCAGGATACCCTGCTCTAATTCTGTCAGTTTAGTTTTGTTATCCTGGCAACCTCAGCTGACATCATGGACCATGAAGAAGCAGGAAGAAAACACACAGGAGAGGAAATTCTGGGCTTGTTTTTCTAGAGGTATAAGTAAAATGCATTAGTGGGCTTTTTTTTTTTTTAATTATTAAAACTCAGTTTTAAGACCCAAAGATTATTATTTACAAAACCAACCTTAAAATAGTATCTTTTGTATAATCCCAGATTTTAATCCTAGTCTGTAGATCCAAGCATTTTTTTAAGGTACTTGTTTTAACAGCCTTCTTGGTGGAGCAATCCTTTCCAGTCAGGAAACTTAGAATATATATTTTATTAATTATATATAAAACAGCTAGTGTGGAAAATGAAAGTGGGGAGAAAGTTTTATATTTTCTCAGACTTCATTCTACTAAGTTTAATTCTGATTAACTAGACTTACTTTCTTTTCTTTTTTTTTTTTGTTTTTTAGAATAAGTTATTGGGTACACTACAAGGGGACAGCAGGCTGGGCAATAACTAGAGTACTGTTTTCAGTGAGGGACTCAAAACAATGTGGAGATCAACTGGGGAAGACAATGCACTCCTCTGACCTCCCTCCACACACACACACACACACACACACACACACACACACACACACATACACATGCATTTGTGCATACATGAAGATGTACATACACAAAATGTATATGCTTTGAGAAACTTTTTCAACAAATAGTCTGGGGGGGGGGCTCAGGGTTCATTCATTTTGGGGGTTAGTTTGGGGTTGGGTTTAGTTTTTGAGACAGTCTTTGTATATTCTTGGCTGGCCAAATAGTTTCTGTGTAGACAGGTTGGCCTAAATTCTTAGCATATGTGGTGATATATTGTATACTTAATAAAAAATTGTGATGAGATTTAGGTGTCAGCTGATAAGGCCTGAAGATACTTAGCTAGCAATGTACCTAAGCCATAGGCCAAACAACATAAAATTAATATAAGTGTTTAAGTCATTTCTAGAGGCCTGATCGACGGCAGATGGCTAAAAAGTTTAGCGTGGTAGGTCTGTAAGTCTAGGCCTCTAGCTGCCCGAGACCAAAAAAACCCTATTGCTACAAAAAATAGTCTGGAATATCAGAGGACAGAGCCAGCTCTCCAGCCTTTTATGGTTTTGGGGTTTTGTTTTTTTGGTTTTTTGGTTTTTTGTTGTTGTTTTTTTTTTTGTTTGTTTGTTTTGTTTTTTTTCTTTTTTTTTCTTTTTTTTTTTGAGATAGGGTTTCCTGTGTAACAGTCTTGGCTGTCCTGGAACTTGCTTTGTAATCTAGGCTGGACTCAAACTCACAGAGATCCTCCTGCCTCTGTCTCTCAAGGGCTGGGATTAATGGCATACATCACCATTGTCAGGCTGTTGACCTTGAACTCACAGGTAATCTCTGTCTCCCTAGTAACAGGATTAAAATCATGGGTTATCACTCCCTGACCTTCGCTGCTTGACTGTGGGTGAATCTGTCCTCTGATATTCCAGACTAATTTTATTAAATATACAATATGTCACATGTCACTACAGCAGTTTTTATCCCAGTCTCTCGATGTTAGGATTATAGGCATGGCCACCATGCCCAGCTCAATGGTTCAGTTTTCAATAGAGAATATCAAAGGCTTATTAATCTTTCCTACTCATCCTCTTTTTGCTTGTTTTTGTGCAGTCCCAGCATATAAGTGTATAACATAGGTGTCCAAATCACACATTTGCTGATCAGAAAACAGTTCTTTGATAAACATATAATTTTACATTTTATTAAAGAACAAAACAAATTGACACCTAGTAAGATAGGTATGCTATTTACATAATTAAAAATCATGGTTGAATACTTGATAAGGCACAACATAAGACATCGTCAACATTTATCAGGGTTAATCAGTATTTTGGTTGAATAATTAATGCTTAAATTTCTGCATAAAATGGTAATGCTATTTTTAAGGACACTTCTGAATTTTCTAGAAACTCTGTCTTAACCCCAAGCCAAACTTCATTTAACAATTTTATGAGGTGCAAGTCAGCACCTGAGAAATGGTAATTCTTAAAATCAAACATTCTAACACAATACAATACAAAGATATCTGAATTTGATTCCCTATATGGTATGAACAGTAGGTATGACTATACACAGGAAACAATATGAACAGTAAAAATAGTACAGTTCATAATGCACAGATGTCTCGAATCTGAGCTGAGGTGCTCCAGGCTGTGCCCCTTGATGCTGGGTGGCATTGCAGGATGCAGAGTGCTTGTGTGTGTTCAGAACCAAGGCTGTAGAGAGGCAAGCCTACTAGAATCATCTCAGATGTGTTGCACATTTGATTTTGTTATTAATTTTGTTTATACTTTCAGAACCTTCTACTATAGCTGATTTCTTTTTTGCATCTTCTCCCCACATTCAAGTATGTGACCTCACTCTTTGGTAGCAACCCACAATGTAAGAAGCTAGGGATGTCTAAGCACACATTGATGAAATCCATCACTAGATACAGCTAGGAAAGGCCGTTTGATTGTGAATGCCCTCTAACCTTTGGGGTTTGTCTACTGATTTCCTTTCCTTGAGGGGATCTTTTTTGTTTGTTTGTTTCAGGTGGTTTTTTATAAAATTTATTTATTTTACAACCTAGTCACAGTTTTCCCTCCATCCTCTATTTCCAGTCGCTCCCCTAACCACACCCCATTCCAGTTCCTACCCCCCAATCTAATTCTCCATTTCTATCTAGAATAGGACAGATATTCTATGAATATCAACAGAATATGGCATATCAGGTTGCAGTAAGACTAAGCACCTGCCCATGTATTAAGGCTATAAAGAGTAGGATCGTAAGCCAATAAAAGAGTTGAGACAACCCGTTACCTCTGTTAGCAGTTCCACAGAGGATCAAGCTTCACAACTGTTACATATACGAAGAGAGCCTAGGTAGACCCATGCAAGTTTCCTGGTTGTCCATTCAGCCTCTGTGAATCCCTACGTATCCACGTTAGTTGATTCTGTGGGTTTTCCTGTGTCCTTGACCGCTCTGGCTCTACAATCCTTTTTCCCTGTCTCACTTCTGCCTAAAGTTTAGCTGTGGGTCTCTGCATCTGTGGGTTTCCTCTCCAATCTGGTCACAGAAGATGGCCAGTTCAGGCTACTTATTCACTGTTGTTAGAGTCTGACCTGAGGTCATCTTTGTATATTCCTGGGAGATTCCCCCGTGCCAGGTGTTTATCCACTGCATACACACCAACACCACATACACGGTCCAGTGGTCTCTCAGTACTCTCCCCCTGTGGGGATCTTCCTTTTCTTTCTTTTTACTCAGAAGGCAGAGCAGTAGTGATGTATGGTGGGATTCAGGTGTTAACTGATAAGGTTGGGAGGCATGTCTCTAGAGTCCTGGGAGCCTGAAGGGGGTGTGGCCAGTCCCGTTCAAAAAAGGCTGATGGGATCTTGAGTGCCCATTTTTGTTCCTGCTTTCTTGGAGATTGAATCACATCCATCACCTGGATCATCCTATTGCCAAGGAATCGTCCTAAGGTTTAACTTGTAATCATGAGTGCTAAAATACCCTCCAATAAATATTAATTCTGTATTTGGTATATTGCAAGTGAGATTTATTGCAATATCTGGAATCCCTGGGTGGGCATCCAGCCCACGGGCATATCAGGCTGGCAAGCCCATTCCGTGCTTCAAGCAATGCCAGAAAGCAGAGGACAGGCAGAGTGTTCAGCCCTGGGAGTCTGCACTCCTGTGTGTGGGCTGGACGCAGATTGCACCCTTGTGCCAGAGCTTTTCCTGCTCTGCACTTCCAGCGTGCTCCCACAAACACCACCCCAGGCCCTCCTCACCTGTGTGGGCCCTCAGTCCCACCTCCCCAGGCCACAGTGGTGAGAGCATCAAATCCTAACCACTAGACCTCCACCTCCCCAGAAGGTACAGCAGGCAAGATAGGCCCAGGACCCACGACCTCTGCCCTGCGACCACCCTGAGACCCCATGTGATCCCCCACTCCAGCGGCTGCCTCTGAGTCAGTTCTTCGCTCTGGCTTCTGTGCACTGTGCATGCACAGCAGGTGCAGATTTTGTCATATTGTCCTGTCTTAATTGTGTAAGAATTTACCTTTCCTATGGTTCTTATTCAGTCTGTGCACCTGCTGGGGCTTCTTAAGACCACATAGAGTCTGTAGGTAGCCTTGTGCCTCTGAGATTCCCTGCATCTGCCATATTGCCAGTGAACAGAGCATTGAACACTACTGTGACACCTGCTGACCAAGCGACGTCATTGCAACTAAATTGCGGTAATGGTTGAAAATTATTTATGACTTCGGGTCATACTTTTCCATGGTGATTGAGAAATTTTTGAATGAATATCTTGAGGGCTTCAATGCCTCAGTCCTACTATTTTTTGGTTTATTTCTATATTTTGTGTTTCAAATTAAACAACCCGATAAGTTCATGGTGAGCATAATAGAAGAAGTGAAATCAGGAAATCAACAATTGCTGTTTAGGATATATGATGTGGAAATTTCAAACACTAAAATGGCAGATAAGTTTAATTTTCTGTAAATTGGTTTCAACAAGCTTTCGGATAGAGCTTCCTCTTTGGACATGGATAAAATTGTGCAGGAAAAATGCAGGCTTTCCGTAAATGATGAGAACATCATTAATTACGTTAATGAGGAAAATAAGAAACTTGTTAATTACAAGAAACTTGTTACTTATGTTAATGGTGTGGATTGAAAAATTGCTGATTCTATGAGGTCATTGGAAGTACTGTTTCATCAGGAAAATCAAGCTGTAGAAACATCAGTAGTATCCAAGCTTCAGGAATGGGAGGACTGTATTGCAGTACTAGAAAAGGGTGGTAATGCGTTTTCTGCTCAGAACAATTCAGGTCAACGTCCGATGAGATATTATGGTAATGAAGACCCTCTACCTAAGGTGGTAAAGATAATAGGGTTACCCCCTTCCCCACCAGTATTGTTTCTGGTTACTGTTCAGTTAAAGAAAGTGTATGCGGAGTCCCCAGAATTTGTAGAGTATAATTATGAGTTGATATATATGAAAGATATCAAGGATTTCAAGGAAGCCATATTACTCCATGGGGTAAACTCCACTTATGTAAAACAAATGCTAAATGCATGGTCAACAAAAAATCAGATAATTTCTAGTGATCAGATGCAGCTCACTGCCACTGTATTGGACTATAGCCAACATTTGCAATGGAGAAATTGGTTTAGGAAGGAGGCTAGGGCCTTAGAGCAACAAGAAAAGATTAGGGGCTTTTCTATTTCTCAGGACCAAATCCTTGGGGAAGGCATGTTTGCTAATGTGAAGGCTCAGGCTACTTATAATGAACATACGTTGTTGCTGTGCCATACTGCTGCACTGAACACTTGGGAAAAGATTTTGGACCCTGGTCAGAAAATTGAGTCTTATACCAAGGACAAATAAGGCTTAAAAGAACCTTATACTGACTTTCTACAGAGGATTACCAAGGCTATACATAGAGCATTAACAGATCCAGAAGTTAGGAGGCAGTTAATACTTTCTCTGGCCTTTGACTATGCTAATCTGGAATGTAGAAGAATGCTTATGCCTTTAAAGATAAGATCTGCACCTATAGAGGAATGGATTCAGTATACAATCAATGCTGAATCCCTCCATTGCAATGAAGAGAATTGGGTAGGCCAAGCCATTGCTAATGCTAGGGTGAGGAACCAAGGCATCACTTGCTTTAACTGTGGTAAACCAGGCCATATAAAATGGAATTGTACACAAGGTACTTCTGGAAATAATATCCATCTTAGGTATGATTCAAGCAGAAGGCCATTGCCTTCTGGGTTATGCAGAAGGTGTGGTAAAGGCCAACATTGGACTAACAAATATACCAGGGACAAAGAAGGCAACTATCTACCATTGGGTCATGCCTCTCAGGTCTTCCCCTGGAAAGCCCCCAAAAATCAGATTTCAAAGCCAAGGAAGGTCCAATCATAAAACTGGGTTGAGGACAGAATAATATAGACTCAAGGATCTCTTTTAAAGAAGAGAAAGAGGAATAGATAGGATAGAAAAGGTAGATTGTTCTACATACCTATAAACAATTATTAGCCAAATATATGGGATAAGCCAAAGACAATTTTCACTGGTATAGATATTTGTATATTGATACAAGTGTGAAATCATTTTATATGTTTGGTTGAGATAATTTGTATATTGGTACAAATTTAAATCTGAAATTGTTTTATATGTCCAAAGCAACTTGTAAATTGATATAAAACTGAATCTGTAACTGCTATATCCTACCTCTGTTTAAAATATTTGCACATTATTGTCGTTTCCACTATGCAATTGCTACCTTCATTTAACTATACTAGACGTAATGTATGATTGTGCTAGTTATGATATGTTCACAAGATGTTTTGTATACCTCTGTTTGGATAATTTGTATGTGATATATGTATGTATATGCATATATATGTGTATATATGTATATGCATGTCTAGAATACTGTTACCATTTTTCATGGTATATACCTCTGGCTAATGTTTGATAGTCATACTAAAATCATTGTTCAAAGGTACACCCCTTTATAGGTAACCTAATTTTACAATACAGACTTCAATCATTAGGATGATAAGAACTGCAGTCAACATTACTTAAGTTTGCCATGTCACAGTCATCCCAGATACAGGCTAGAATACCATATACAGGAGTCTTCAACCATTTCATAGACCCGGAGAATATGGCATTTCACATTTTGTTATTCAGAATTTGGCTGTGAGAGACGCGACAACGCCTGGCATCACTGTTCCTCTCCTGAGATGGTGTTGAGCATCAAGGACACTCCTTTGGAGTTTGTCCTTTTGGCAGAGAATGGATGGCCAGTTGGGTAAAGAACTGCCCTTACCTTAACTGCTGACGGTACAGACACGATGTCCAATCTGGATGAACAGGATGACGGATGAAGACTGATGAATCCTACCTGGACAGGATAAGACAGTCCCTTCAAAAATGCCCTGCTTCTGAAAATATCTGTCAGATATCATAGGCCTATAGCCAAAATGATGGATGCTCCAACGGCGCAGAAAACCATAGGTGATTGTCCAGGTATCTGAATGTCGCTGCCCTCTCCCAAATTTCAGAAGCTAATACTTGCATGTGCTTCTGACTTTCAGGTAATTTATTTTCTTTCTCAGATCTTGATGGGGTTGAAGAATAGGTAGTTAGGGTTTCTATCCTATCATCCCTTAGAAAGGAACATTCAGGTGTTAGATTTTCACTATCCCAGATGAACAGTTTTGAAGTAATTTATACACCCCCACCAACTACCAATATTCTAGAAAGGTATGATGTACCTTATATGTGTTGGGTTTTAGTTGTAGTTTGACCATGCTTATGCTTGGAATTTTCCTCCCCCAGACATTACCTTATAATAATTGTATAATTAATACATATAAATAATACATATAAATATGAACATATAATAATATAAATATTATATATAGTCTTAGTTTAGAACTTCTTAGTTAGACAAAAGGGGGAGATGTAGTGGGATTCAGGTGTTAACTGATAAGTTTGGGAGATGTGTCTCTAGAGTTCTGGGAGCCTGAAGGGGTATGGCCAGCTCCATTCAGAAGGAGATGCTGGGATCTTGAGCACCCCGTTTTGTTCCTGCTTTCTTGGAGATTGGATCAGCCTCCATCACCTAGATCATCCTATCGCCAAGGAATCATCCTAAGTTTAACTTGTAATCATGAGTGTTAAAATACCCTCCATTAAATATTAATCCTGTATTTGGCATATTGCAAGTGAGATTTATTGCAATAGCGATGCTTTCCAAAGCTGTTGGTAATTGCATGTGGAGATCAGGCTGGGGGTTCCACTTTTCTGATTGGCCTATTAGATGGAGAACTGAAGTATTTTTAATCCAACCAAGTGCTGTGGGCTGGGTGAGTCCTTCCCTCTCACAAGCTTTTATTCCATCTTCAGTACCATGTGAGTGAGTTAAAGAGACACCATTGCTGGGACAGGACATTGAAAAGGTGAGAAATAAACAACTGTCTCTTTTTTTTTTTTTTGTCCTTGTTGAGCCAAACATAGGACACTCCCAAATGTGCATTTATATGGTGACAGTGGTGAGTTCTACATCCTCTAACTGTGTTGTTGTAAAGCTTCAGTTTTTTTTTTTAAAGAGAATGAAGTTTTCAAACCTTCTAAGTTTTGCTTCAGACATACTTGAGGTAAGAGAGTTGTTAATACCTTTCAAAGAGTTCAAACTGATGTTAGCTTCTGTGAAGTGTGTAGTATGAGGCCTAGGTTTAGACCTGCTGACCCGCAGAGACACACAGATGCTTACACATATAACTTGCTAGCTCTTGCTCTTAAACTAACCCATGACTCTTACCATGTTCAGCCAGGGAGCTTGGTACCTTTCTCAGTGCAGCATAGGTGTCCTCTGCATCTGCTGGCTTCTCTGGATTCTCTGTGGCATTCCTGCTGTGTTCTTCCTGTTCCCAGACTTTTCTTAGTCTGGAAGGCCCGGCCACACTTCCTGTCTGCCTTTGGCCAATCAGTGCTTTTTATTAAACTCATACAGGGGACAATTATGTACAGTGTAACATCATAAATCCACTACCGAAGTGAGTGTTTCCGGGAATGTAGTCGCAGCTATTAGGGTCTCAACAATGCACTAAAGGAATGACTCCATGGAGTCTGGCTTTGTGAACCAGTGAGTTTATCAGGTTTACTTAATGGAACCCAGACAACCCTAAAAACACCTGTGTCACCGGAAGTTCCAACCAAGCATAGGCGACAACCTCCCAAAAGCTGCAAAGACAGAGAACCCTTTGGTTAACTATTTGCCTCCTGTTCACTGTAGCAGTCCCTGAAACCATGTGCATCTGGGCACAGTTACATGAGGGCAGGAGGGCTGCTCAGGAGGTAGGACATGGCTGGACTCTCTGGTAATTCTCTGTCTCCTACGAATGAATGAGAACAGGCCCGGTCTTGCTGAGGTCTCTCGCTATTACTCAAAGCTGCTGATTCAGATACTAAGAATGATATTGTGCTCACAGGACTGCATTCTGAGGCAACATCACTCAAAGAAAGGATGGAAAGAAGGAAGGAAGGGAAGAAAGGGAAGGAAGGAAGGAAGAAAGAAAGAAAGGAAGAGAGAGAGAGAGAGAGAGAGAGAGAGAGAGAGAGAGAGAGAGAGAGAGAGAGAGAAGAAAAGCTAGAAGCACGGTTAGCAGCCCTACATGATACTTCAGAAACCCCTTTACATCAACTGAAACCTCTGATTACTATGCATTTCATAAGCACTTTTCTAGATGGATACCTGTGCTCACTGGTATTTGCTCAAACATGTATGCAAAAGCCAGCCCCAAGGGAATCATCTCAGGTAATGTAATAATATACTTTGTAATTCTCCTACGCAATGATAGATGTGGTGTTAGGTTATTAAATAAATTCTGTGTACTAAAGAATAGCATTGGGTAGGAGACATAACAACACCCGACAAGCCTCAGAGCACATAAAAATAGATTTCTCTCCTTCATCCTGGTACTGAGCTTAGTAGTATGAGTCCCATTCGGCCAGTGAGAAAATGGTGAAAACTAGTGTTATTATTTTTTTCTAACACTTTATGTACCATCTATACTTGCTACATTTCCCTCGGGAAGTAGAATTAGGACTCTATTGGGGACTTTGCACTATATACAAGCCGTTTCCATGATGCAGACTGTGAATGACTCTACTCTCCTAATTCATCACTACAATAAACATTTTTTCTAGATGCTGCTGACGGTTGCACCTGGAACCATTGGCTGTAACTGCCAAGACCAAGAAGATGTAAGCAAAGTACAATCTGTAGGCAAATTTTTTTTTTAAACTAAACCGGCAGCTCACAAAAAACAACAGAGACTTATTATTATGAAACTCAGCCTTAGCTTAGGCTTGTCCCTAACTCTCATTATAATGTAATTAACCCATGTGTTTTAATCTGCATCCTTTTATGTGGCATGGTTACCTTTACTCTATATTGCCCATCCTTCTTCCCTATCCGGCAGGCGAATCCTCCTTTCTTTTTCCTAGTGCTCTCTATTCCCAGAAGTCCCAGCTTACCCCTTCCTGCCTAACTAATGCCATCGGCTTGTTATCAAGTGATACATCTTAACCTAGTATAAAGGAATATTCCACAGTGACCAGCCTCTTGCACAACCTCTTCAGTTTCCCAAACCAGCTGACTGTGCCATCTCTAGAAGACTTTTTCAGTTACTCAAGAGGTAGCACAGGCTCCTGATTCTTTTGTCTTAATTACATATACTTACTTGATTGCGGGGGGGGGGGGGGGGTATACAGTGCCTCTATGCATTGTGGAAGTCAGAGAACAGCTTCTCCACCATGTGGATTAGAACTTGTTCTTGGGATTGGCAGCAAGTGCCTTTACCCTCTGAGACATCTTGCTGGTCCAGGTCCATTGATACTTGTATTAAGCCATGTCATGGAATTGTTTCTCAAGTTTTTCAGAGCAAGGCACAGATCACTGTAGGGTAGAAAAAACAGGCAACATTAATATACCCAGTAACTTTTTAAAAAATGAAGAATGACAAAGATGATACAGAAGATAGTTGTGCTCCAGCACAAATGCTAGAATTAAGGAGAGTAAAAGAAGCAATTGTAACATATGGGATGCATTCGCCATTTGTAAAACAAATGTTTAACAGCTGGTCATACCGTAACCAAGTCACCCCTAAAGATTGGTTAGATATGGTTACAGCATGGTAGAGGCAGGGCTGCTTATATAGTGAAAATCATGCTGGAGGGAGGAGGCTAAAACAATAGAACAAAGAAGCAGGGCCAGAGGCATAGAAGTCTCCCAAGACTAACTTCTTGGGGAGAAAGATTATGCTGATATTGAAAGGCAGTCTCTATACAATGAACATACTCTGGATTTATGTCACATGGTAACTATAAATGCCTGGGACCAGATTGAAGAAATAGGAAAGAAAAATGAATCATTCACAAAAGTAATTCAAAGCCCAAAAGAAACTTTTACAGACATATTTCACAGATTAACTGCAGCAGTAAAAAGAATGGACCATTAAAAGCAAGGTTAGCACTCTTGGAGGATTGGATTCATGAGACAATTAATGTAGAGTCTTATGACAGTGATAATAACTGGGTAGGAGAGCTTATTTCTATAGGTATAAGAAAAAGTCAAAATGTTAAATGTTACAATTGTGGAAGGCAAGGTCACATAAAAAGAGATTGTAAACAAGGCGTTCCCAGAAACAGTGCCCCTCCATTCTGGAGTATGCAAAAGGTGTGGAAAAGGAAGACATTGGACTAAAGAATGCAGATCCACAAGGGACAAAAAGGTAACGTTCTGCCCTCGGGAAATGCCCCAAGGGGGCTTTCAAAAGACCCCATGTCCAATCCAATCTTACCCTGCCGTTGTGGAGGAAACACCTTCCCAGAACAATTTTTAAAAAATTAAAACTTATTTTAAAAAGCATTACTACACTGAATGAGAGGAAATCTATACAAAAAGTAAAAAAATCAGGAAAAATTATAAAGGCAATATTTTGGCAAGGTTCTATCAATGAACAAAGGCCAAAATTAAAAGTACTAATAAATGATGTCATTATTGAAGGCTTATTGGACACAGAGGCAGATGTATCAATGATTTCACCAGAGTCATGGCATCCAAGTTGGCCCCTTCAGGAGGTAAATGTTCAGTTTTAGGGTATTGGGACAATATTCCTGGTAAAACAGAGTGCAAGATGGCTTGAGTGTATAGGACCAGAAGGATAGAGAGGAATATTAAAGCCATATGGGACTGACATTGCTATAAATTTATGGAGAAGAGATTTACTACAACAGTGGAACACACAGATTAATATTCCTCCAAACACAGAAATAAGCCATAAACAAGTACATGGTTCTGGAAAAAAAAAATTAGAAGTTATTATGAGAAACAGTCACAGATCATTCAGGTTATAGAGAAACAAGGCAAATAGCTGCTAATCTTTTAAAAACACCCACAGCTCTACCTCTAAAATGGCTAACAGAGAAGCCTACTATACTTATTGATTTAAAAGACTGTTTCTTTACAATGCCTTTACAAGAACGAGACAAAGAAAAATTCGCCTTTACAGTGCCCACTTATAATAATTCTCAGCCTGTAAAGAGATATCAGTGGAGGGTACTCCCTCAAGGAATGCTGAATAGCCCTACTCTGTGCCAGTATTTTGTGCAAAAGCCAGTGGAACAAATACATAACAAGTTCCCCCAATCTATAATTTATCATTACATGGATGATATCTTGTTTTCTGATTCAAATATAGATACCTTAGAAAAAAATTTTGAAGAAGTGAAAAAATTTTGCCTGCTTGGGGATTACAAATTGCCCCAGAAAAAAATACAAAGAGGGGATTCCATTAATTACTTAAGCTACAAAATAGGCCAACAAATAATTAGACCACAAAAGGTACAAATCAGGAAAGATTGATTGAAGACACTTAATGATTTTCAAAGACTACTAGGAGACATTGCCAATTTATGATCCACTACTGGAATTAAAAATGATGAACTGGATAATTTGTTCAAACCCTTAAATGGTGACAAGGACTTATATAGTCTGAGAGAAGAGTCACCTGAAGCTGAGAAAGAATTGGCTTTGGTGGAAAAGAAATTATAGGATGCACATGTGGATCGTGAGGATCCAGACCTTAATTGCATTCTAATTATCTTGCCCTTTAAACATTCTCCTACAGGAATTTTATTGCAAAGGGAAAATATTATATTAGAATGGATATTTCTTCCACATAAACCAAGTAAGAAATTAAAGACATATGTGGAAAAGATTTCTGAGCTTATTTTAAAAGAAAATCAGGACTTCATCAATTGACAGGAATGGACCCATCAGAAATTGTTGTACCTTTAACTAATGAAGAAATTGACCAATTGTGGGTAGAAAATGAACCTTGACAAAGGGCCTGCAGTAATTTTTGGGGAGATATTAACAACAAATATCCTCAAAGCAAAAGAAGTGAATTTCTAAAGAAAACTAATTGGATTCTTTCTCGCATTATACAAGATAAACCAATTTCCGGAACCCCTACATTTTATACCGATACAAACAAATCAGGAAAGGCAGGTTACAAATCAGAACATATAAGTAAAGTGGCTCAAAGCCCTTATAATTCTGTTCAAAAGTCAGAATTATATGCTATTGTGATGGTATTCATGGACCTTACCAAATCTCTTAACATAGTCACTGACTCTCAGTATGCAGAAAGAGTTGTTCTGCACATTGAAATGGCTTATTTTATTAATAATGAGTCAGAATTAACTTCATTATTTATTCAGTTACAAGAAATAATCAGGACTAGAAATCATCCCTTCTATATAACACACATTCGATCTCATAGGGGTCTGCCAGGTCCTTTAGCACAAGGTAATGATGAAATTGATAAATTATTAATAGGAAATGTACTAGAGGCCTCAGAATTTCATAAAAAGCATCACATCATAGCAAAGGATTAAATAAAGATTTCTCTATCACTTGGCAACAAGCCAAAGAAATTGTAATAAGGTGCCCCTCTGTTCTTTGTACAACCAAACTCCATTGCCACCAGGAAGTAAACCTAAAGATACATAGAATTGAAATCTGGCAGATGGATGTATTTCATTTTATAGAAATTGGGAAATTAAGATATGTCCATCATACATTAGATATGTTTTCAGGATTTCAATGGGCAACTGCTTTGAGTTCAGAAAAGGCTGATTCTGTAATCACACATTTGCTAGAAGTTATGGCCATCATGGGAATACCTGTACAAATTAAGACTGACAATGCTCCGGCATATGTCTCTAGTAAAATGAAACAATTTTTTGCTTATTATAATATAAAGCATATTACAGGAATATCACACAATCCTACAGGGCAAACAGTCATAGAGAGATCAAATTGAACTCTAAAGGATATGCTAAATAAACAGAAAGGAATAACAAAGACCCCTAGAGATAGACTACATAATGCTTTATTAACTTTGAATTTTCTCAGTGCTAATGAGAAAGGAACAACAGCTGCTGAAAAGCATTGGACTATAGAAAAAACAGCTGAACTAAATCAGCCTGTTTACTTCAAAGATGTACTAATCTCTGAATGGAAGCCAGGGTATGTGCTACCTTGGGGACAGGGTTTTGCTTTTGTTTCCACAGGTGAAGAGAAGTTATGGATACCATTAAAATTAATAAAGACTCTATTTTAACCAGAGAAACTCTATAAAAATAAGAATTGATGGCTCATCCACCCATAATACAATTCTTTAAGTTGTAAGAAAAAAACAAAGGGTGGGGGCAGGTTTTTGTTTTTGTCTTTACAGAAAACTGTAAATATACATCTTTAAGAAGTTAAAAGACCTTGGACATCTAGACGTCTAAAGCGAAAGGGAGCCTATCTAGAAAAACTTACAAGCAAAAGAATATCAGATCTATTGGTACTAGTATACTCTATAGGGTAAAATCTCATTGTTTAACCTCTATTTTTTTTATAAGTTGAAGTCCCATTTTAATTATAATTTAAAGCTGGCTTTAGAGTTGGAGTGTGGCTCTCTCCTTCTCTAAACTCAAGCATACTTGTTAAAGGAAAATACAAAATCTCTGTGTCATATCAGAAGAGCCACCTGATATGGGACAGGGACTATTCTATTGTTACTAATCCTATGCTGAAAAATGCCTATGTATTTGGCTTCCTGTACATTGTGTTGGGTTTTAGTCTCTTATCAGTTTTCTGCAGTAATCCATGACAATGTATAATTGTGAAATTAAAGAATCCAAAAGGAAGATTGGGCTCTACAACGATAATTTCACATGGACTCTGACAAAACCACTAGGCTGACAAACACCAATCAAAGATCAGATTTGGACTACAACCTGCTCAGGAAAATTTTGAGGCAGTTTGCTGAGATGAACCAGCTTCACAGACTACTATAGCTAGGACTTGAGACAAACCATGCCCTTTCCTGTAATGCAGAGATTGGACAACAAATGATACAGCTGCTTATTTCAGGACTTGACAATTGACAAAACTTTTCTTTTCAGGATCCCCAAAAGATGCTGTTGCCCCCAGACAGCAGGAAGTAAATTTAAGAACACACTGCCCACATTCCTAAGAGGTGGGGTGGGTTGTTTTTAGTCAGTCAGTGGGTTTTGGATGACCGTCATTGTTTAGGTTAATTGGTTAAAATTTGTCAATGGTTATGGTTAGAAAAAAGTTAAACAAGAATGACTAGATTTAAGATTTGAGTTAAAAATATAGAAATAAAAGAGGATACAGATATATAGAATATAAGGATAGATTACTGAATCTTCTTTTAAAAGAATTTACTAGCTTTAAATGTTTCCAAGATCAAACAAATATATTTTAGATGAACAGATCTTCTTCAAACGCTTCAGAGATCCATAGTATATGGCATTTAGAATATTTTAAGAACTTAGACTTTTTGGAGAATAAGACAGGTCCACTCCTGGCAGCACCAATCTACTTTAAGAGAAAAATGGGCATTGAAGAAACTCCATATGGAGTCTACTCTCTTTGTGGCAACGGTTAGCCACTGGACAAGAACCTGTTCTTGTATTGACTGCTTGACAGTATGCTGTTTAAACTGGACATGAAGGTTCCATAGGAAAGTGACCTCTGAACTTTGACAGAAGAAGCTGAGATGGTCTTTCAGGTTCCTGCTTTTCAAAGAAAACTGTCAGATATTCTTCAGGGCACAAGGAGAAGCGACTTATGAACTATGCCAGAATGGGCAGAGCAGATTTCCTGCTTCACTGAAATGAAAAGAGACTCTGGGCCTGTAGGCTGAAGATGGATGCCCCAACTTTATAAAGGAAATTTGGGTGACTGTCCTGGCAGATAGGTGTCATCTCTGTCATTTCTAGATTTTGGAAGTTGTTCGCACTTCCTGTTTACTTGGGTAAATATTATTTCCTTTATGGGTCTCTGAGATAGTTGATGATGAAATAGTTATAGTTGCAGTTTTCTAGTGACAGTTTTAGAAAAGAAACTTTGAAGTTAAAGTGTATACATTTAAGAGACATCAAAATAATAGTTTTTAGTTAGTAATACAAGTTAGAAAGAAAGTGAATTAAGTATAATCCTTTGGACTCATCAAAATAAGATAATGAAATATTTTCTTTGAATTGTCAATTGTTAATGGACTGGACATTACTCATTTGTTTATATATGTTGTGTATAATTATTGTACCTATGGTTTTTCTTATGCTAGCTATAACTTCATTTTTGTAATTTGACACAAAAGGGGATATGAGGGGATATTTTCAAATATAAAAAATAGTCAGTGATATCAGATCTACCCACAGTCTAGGAGGATCAGACAGTGGTAACTCACACCTTTAATCCCAGCACAGGGAATATCTGGGAATGGTGACCTATGCCCTTAATCCCATCAAATCTGAGTTTGAGGTCATCTTAGTTTACAGAAGGAGTTCCAGGCTCCCAGGCAGGCAGTGGTGGCACCATGCCTTAACTGAGTGAAGAGAGTATTTAAGGCAGGCATAGAAAGACAAGAGGAGCAAGGCTGAGGGAGCTGGAAGACAGCTGGGTGAGATCTGACTGTGGGGTATCTTCTCTGATATCTCTGACTTTCCCAGAGATCTGGCCCTGACTTTTCTTTATTTGTGCAATAGATCACACCTTGTTGGAACTTTTGAAGCAAGGTGCAATCCATTCCTTGCTTAAACTCTATACACATCTAAGTTACAGAACAGGCTTATTTTCTCTTTTATTGGTTTTATAGCAAACCTGGTAGGACAATAACTATAAATCTGGCATAACCTTAAGCAGAGATGAAATATGACAGGAGCTCATATATTTTATGTGCACACTGTACATATGTTAATTAGATCTTATCCCTGTTTTTATATGTCCTCAGGAGAATTATCAGAGAAGGAGGATGTCTATATTTGATCTTTATCTTACTCCTCATTCAGGGACACAGCTGTCATCTACATAGGCCAGACCTCATAGTCTCACTAAAACTCACTCGTTGATTCTATAAAGCAGAATTAACAGGTGAGCGCAGTGGTGGCAGCTGGTAGATGCTTTACTAGAGAGCCAGGATGCAGAATTTTAAGGAAGATGGGAAATGCAGGTTCTTGTCACCAAGTTACCATATGCTGCATGTATCTGCCCATGTCAATGATCTCCACTCCACCCCCTCCCCACATAATGGAGTATATTCCTCTACCCCATTGCAGTAGTCGTGTGTGTCACAGAGACTCCACTGTTTGACTTGAGTAAAGTCTTGTTACAGACACTGTTAAAATTATTTCCCAAATGGAGGACTTGAATATAAAACTCATTTTCTCAACAGTAATCTACCACCTGATATGTGGCCCCATACTGGGCTTTATGTTGATTATGGAAAATTCTAAATCAGGTGAACAGTGCAGAAGGCAAAGCATAAATCTAGAAAAGTCCCTGGTTAGTGCTGACTAAACCAGGCTGTAGACACAGGCACAAGCAGAGAGCTATTGCAGATTGTCTGAAAGCGGTCTATTATAATATTATAATGCATTAAAATAATGAAATGTACACCCTGGGTGGAGAATTAAGATGATAATGTGACAAGTGGTGCATGACGTTATAGGAAGACTTATATGCAACAGACATGCACAAGAAAGCCTATGCCATGCATATGGGCAAAAAAAAAAATAACCTTCCTATTTCTACTCTTTTTTGATAAATATCTTGTTCTATTATATCCCCCCTTCCCTTTTTGATACAGGGTCTCATGTAGTCCATGCTACTTTGGACTTGAATCCTCTTGCTTGAATCTCTTCAGTGCTTGGATTACAGGCATGCATCACCACATATAACCTTATTTTGTTCCCATTAAAGTGGATTATTCATTAGTATTGAGACATAAGTTCTTTATATATTCAGGCCAAAATTCTTTATCAGATATTCTTGAAATATTTTCTCCAAGTTTGTGTTTTCTTTTAATCAATATTATCTTTGTGGATTTATTTATGTTGTTTCATGAGTTTTTCATTAATTCTCATTTTATTATGTGGATACAATTTATTATCTTTTTGGATAGTAGGGTAGTTTAAAGATTTGGCTACCATAATAGTGCTGTTCTTTTAGTGAACTTTTGTGTGCATTTTCTATACATGCAATTCTATTTAAAGTGGAACTTTGAGGCTATAGAGAAAAATATATGTTCATCTTTGCTATAAACTTAAAGTCTGACATGTCACAAGTCTCTCTTTGAGTGCTGATGGAACATAACAAGTAGACATTTCACATCAAATCATTCGTAATGGGCTACAGTAAAAGCCCAGGCACCCTAAAATCATATAAAATTACCTTCAGTTTATGTGTATATGAAACAAATACGTTTTGTATTTAGGCTTGTGCTGTAGGACTATGCTCTTGTACACTGTCAGTATGTGTCAGTCCCCTTGGTTTAATAAAACACTGATTGGTCAAGTAGCTAGACAAGAAATAGAGGTGGGGCAGTCAGACTGGGGAGAATTCTAGAAAGCAGAAGAGCAGAGAGAAGATGACAGCGAGACACAGACAAGGCGAGATGAGAGTGCTGCTCTGACCAAAAAGGTACCAAGCCATGTGGCTAAGTATAGACAGAAATGTGGCTTAAAGTATAAGAGTTAGCAAGTAATAAGCCTGAGCCACAGACCAAACAGATTGTAATTAATATAAGACTAAGCAGCTGAGGGTGGGTCCAGATCTTGAGGCTAGGCCAGGCCAAAAATTTCCCACTACAGGCTTGGATGCTCATGAAACTTCATTATGGATATACAAGTATTCCAACACTTAAGCTTATAGACTATTTCCTAAAAATAAAATTTAAATGGCTATCTTGTATTTTTATTTGCTAAATCTTAGCCTTAACTGTTATATGTCTTTACTCATGATGTCTTTTGGTACTCATGAGGAGCTATATAAAATATTTGTAATATTTTTATAAATATGGAAACAGGCTCAGAGATTGATATCAAGAATATATAACTGGTAAGCAGTAGAATCAGTATTCAGTGCTGTCCAAATACATCTCAGCATTTTGGGTGAGCAAAAATAGGAAAGGAATTTCTATATTGCTAAACAGTTTTCCAAAAACAGTATGGCAGGGTGTACTACCACCAACAATATGTGAATACCATCTGACTGCCATTCTACCTGCATTTGGTTGCCATGTCCAGCACAGCTCCAAGAATGGACCTGACTGGGGGTGGTGAGGGAATGAAGAAAAGACAGACATACGGACACACAGACAGAGAGCTGAGTTCAGGTGGACTGGACTCTCTGATAGTGAAACCCCAGCACTGGAAGAGCTCAGCATGTTATCTAGAGCTGAACCGAGAGGGAGGGTCATTGCATACAACTGAGCAAAGAAGCAGGGCGATTATGAACAGATTTACGCATAGAGATGAATCAAGGTGGGGGCAGGTTTAGCTAAATCTTGATAGCAGCAGTCTCTGTCAGGAGAGCAGCATTCAGGCTGTAATTATCTAGGGAGAGAAAGCTAGGGTGGACATTTCTGCACAGACTGTCTATCACATGGGGGGGCGGAGGGGGCTTTGCCATTTTCCAAAAGGGTCCACAGCTCTGGGGTCCTTGACATGGCTGTGCCTAAGTCAACAACACACATTCACTAAGGACTTCCCACATTCTGGGCTTCCTCCACTTCCCCACATTTTATATTTTCTCCTTTCAACCATGCATGTGATATGCTGAGGTCTCTCAGAGAGGGATGAATTTGTATTTCTTTGATGACTAATGAAACTGATGCCCTCCCCTACCCAGTCCTTTTATAACATCTTTTGTGATGTGACTGGCTGCTAGGTTTCGGTTTGAATACTGGCTGTTCCTTGTATTGATTTGTACCGAGCTAGAACTTTTAGACCTTACTCTTTGTCCTTGAGATTCTGGATTATGGAATTATCTTTAACCTAGGGTGAGAAGGTAGGCTTGATAAGTTTCAATTTGAGAAACTTCTCAGTTTCTCTTTCTTGAAATATTTTCAGCCATCTCTTACATTCACCTCTTGTGTGACTCTTAGATATATGTTGGATGCTTTCAATATGCTGTCCTTTCTTCCCTCATGGGTACATGTGTTTGTGTATGTGTTCTCATGCATGTGGAGGCCCAACGTTGACACCGGGGATCTTTTTCCACCTCTTCCACCTCTCTGCCTTATTCACCAAGGCAGAGCCCCTCAAATAAATCCAAACAAACCTCAAATAAACTCATCAACATAGCTAATGTGAATAATCAGCTCACTCTGAGGATCCCTTGTCTCTGCCTTCAAACATGGGAATTACAGGCGGACCTCCACAACCACCCAACATTTATGGGTTCTGAGACTCCAGACTCCCATCCTCACATTTGTGTGGGAAACACTGACTCCTGAGGTATCTCCCCATCCAAGTCAGTCCCCTAAGCCTCTTCACTGCTTTTCTGTACTTTTTAACCCTTTGCCTCCTTCTAGTGCTCTCTGAGTAATTCCCTTACTACTGTTTATCTAGAATTTATCCAGCTGAGCTGTTGCCCCAGTCCTTGTTTATGTTTAATTTTTCTTTTTTGAAATGAAATGTTGCCCGGGTTGGTCTCAAACTGCTAGATTCAAGCGATACCCCCCACAGTCTCTCCTAGAGCTGCAATACAAGTGTGTGCCTGCAGATCTGACGTATTGCATCATCTTAACCAAAAGTCCAATGATGCAATTTAAATTTGTACCCTTCCATATAAGAGAAAACATTGAATTTCTATGATTCATTTCATAATCTAAAAAAAAAGTTTCTTAAAGCCTTTTAATTCTAAATATATTTATTCTATGGCTGTATACATGTTTGCTTGACTAACTTGGGGGGTAGGAGACTTTGAACCTCTACTTTCTGGCTCAAGAGTTGCTTCTGTCTCACTTGGCAGAGAATCAAGATATTCAATCCTTTGACATACCATACACACCCATTCTAGAAAGCTGTGGAAATTAATCTTCACTAGGGGCAGAGCTGGCTCATGTGCTGCATTCTGAAATTCTATGCATGAAACCAGATAAGATTCTGAGGGTACTACCCCCCTGATATGGAAGTGGAATCTTACACAGAGAACAAAGGGTAGAAACTGAGAAAGAAGTGTTTAGCATGGTTGAGAGGACGTCAGAGAGCAATAATTAGATTAGCCTGTACCTGCCCTACACCCCAAGGGGTGACTGCTATGGAGTGATTTTTTCAGAAAAAAAACAAAAAACAAAAAAAACAAAAAACAAAAAAAACCAGTGACAGGATCATGTAAGAAGAGCTTGGCTAGAAAGGGGGGGAGGGAGGGAGGAGGGAGGGAGAGGAAAGATAAAGAAATGTTGCTTTTTAATTAATAATTAAACCAACTGAATAAAAAATCGTTAAAACCCACTAAATGTGAAGCTTTTAGAAAAGTGATGAGTTTTATTTTTCCCCCAGCAGATTAAATAAATCAGACTTTTGCTATGCCGTGCTAGGAGCCAGTGCATAGAGTTGCTTAAAACACCAGCCATGAGCGATAGGGAGGGTATGGGTCCCATGTGTCCCCTGCAGAAAACAGGCTGTGTGACTTTAGGACCCAATTTACCTCATGTTTACATCTCAAATTTTTATTCTTCTCCATAAAATGAAGGAAGTTCCAAAGAGGGAAGAACAAACACGCAGAGAACCCTTGAGTAGTGAGATCTGGTTGTAGTTTCCTCCTTGAATTCTAGCCTTTGCTTTTGAACACAAAAGATCCTGGTTGATTAAATTGGTTCCGTTTCAAACTCAAATACAAGCTCAGTGTTGTTATAATCTGATGTTTGTCTTAAAGATTGTCAGGAGTGGCTGAGTAGGAGTTTAAAGGATTGACTCCAGGTTGGGCTCTCGCATGAACCAGTAGCCCTCTGAACACGATGCCCTTGTCCCTCAACGAGGATCTATACTGGTACACCTGGTAATTGAAATGATTTTATAAGAAATGCCTGGTGGGCTTCTTCTGTATGCTGCTAGGCCTCCACCTAGCTCTGGGTACTGAGTGGATTGTTACAAATCTGGATAATCCTGTGCAGAAAGCACTCCTGCTTCTCAGGAGAGGCAGCCAGTCATTTCCCACAGCAGAGGAGCACAGGTGGCTGGCTACCTGACTCCCAAGTGTTTTGTGCAAACTAGTTGGTTCTGTTTTCCCTACTTAGTATCAGCTTCTGATTTTCTCTCCCTCCATCCCTCCATCCCTCCCTCCTTCCCTCCTTCTCCTTTTCCCTCCCTCCCTTCCACTCTTTCTTTTTAAATCTTGGGCCAAATGACAGCACAGTGTCAGGAACTTGGCCTTTATAAAGACTCAGTTGAAGGATAATGACTTGGAACAACAGATTGCAGATTGACAGCTTTCTGACCCAGCTCTAAAGAATGGAGAAAACAACACACATACACACACACACACACACAGAGAGAGAGAGAGAGAGAGAGAGAGAGAGAGAGAGAGAGAGAGAGAGAGAGAGAGAGAGAGAGAGAGAGAGAGAGCTTCAGTTTCCACCTTCCCTCAGAAGGAAACAGGAGCTGAAAAGGAGAGGTCTTAAGCTCTGGCAGGGGAGTGGGCTGCTTTGAGAGGACCGCAGGCTTGAATCCTGGGAATAATTTAGAAGTGAGTATTGAAGATTCACCACATAAAAGAGGCTCAGAGAAATGTGTGGAATGGATTGGTGGAGTTAAATGTCTGCACCTAAACAAGGTGGTTGGTTGTTCTTGGTTCTGGCTTCTGGCTTTTTCTCTCTTTACCCCGGCTGGTAGTTCTGAGGTTTGTCTGCATTTACCTCCAGAGAATTCCTAGACTAGATGAGTGTCAAATGAGGAACAGGTTGCCAGAAATAAGTTGGTTTTTCACTAACTTCATGGTGCTCCTTAGTCCCACCTTTGCTCTATATTTTTTTTTTTGCATTTTAAAATTATCAGATTCAGACAAACAGGTATAGCTTTGAAAGGTTGAGGCTGATGAAGCTGCACTGATCCAACCCCAGGCTTTCATTCAGCCCTGTGGGAAAAGGTCTTCAAGAAAACCAACCCAGATCCTCGGGTCTGTAAAGGGACTTGGGCCAGAGTCTCCCACCAGGCATTGACCTAACTTCTGTACTGTGGTTGTTTCCTCAAGAATGTCAAGTTAGAAGGGGTCCAAAATAACCAGAACAGGAAGACAGAAGCATTTGAAGTCCTGAGTTTCTGACAACCATCCCTGTCTATAAATCTCTCTTCCATTAATAGGACTTAAATTATTCATGGAAATCTGTTTATTGGAAAGTTATGGTCAGAAGCTAAAACACTGTCTGTGTGCATATTAACTTACTGTTCATTTATCTATGGAGTGCTAACAGGCAAAAAGAAAATAGCCAGGGGTATCAGCACAGTTTGCTCACTATGTGCTGGGCCCCCTGACTGAACCTTTGGCCTAGAGTCTCATTTATCTACACTCTATTCTCTGAGGCAGACATTCTTGTCAACTCTACTTATAAACGAGGAAAATGGGACCAAGGGAGAAGTACCTTGTCCAAAATCAAGAAGGGGCAGAGCAGGAGACAGCTCACAGCCGTCTGAGTGGAGTTTGTGTTCCCAAGCTTTGTTTGTCCCTCCAGCTGGCTCTTGTGTGCATACTGTGGCCAGCCTGATTATGTCTGGGACAGAAGGAAGTTCCTCTGCCTCATAGGGCAGAGCTACACATCAGGTTTGATGTTCGGGATTTACTACTAGACTTCTTTTTGACCCCAAGCTTTGTCTGGTCCTTCCAGTGACATAGCAAATTGCAAGTGTCATTTTTTTTAATGTGACAGAATATATTAGATGTGATGCTGAGTGGAGTCTTTGCATTCTGTACTTCTAACTAAGGAGAGGGGCCGCTGGGCTCAACCATTGTATCAGTAAAAATCATCTAAATCTGTCACAGCCTGTCAATCACTTTTAAACTATTTATTGGTCAGCATAAAAACCCACCTTTTATGGCATTTGTGTGTCACTTTGAAAAGGGCATTGGCTCAATAGTTGTTTTTATCTGGAAGGTTTCGACAAGAAAACCGAAGAGCAACCAGAGAGAATGAAGGGTCTCAGCATGCTCCCTTCCTTTTTCAACTGATGCTTTACTGTCCCAAAATGAGCCTCAGCCCAGAGGTCAGCCAAGGGACAGAAGTTCCATATCTCTTTTTAATTGTCCAATTAGGTATGTCTGTCCATAAACGAGAAAAGACAAGAAGCCCTACATTCATCAGACCTGCAATTAACTTTAAGATGATTTTCTAACTCTGAAATAAAGCCAAGTAAAGAGGACCACCCTTTTAGGCCAAGCACACATATCTCTAGCAGTTGAAATAACTTTGCAATTCCAGGTGAAATTGGCCCTTTTTTGTATACATATTTTTTTTTTAATTTTTATTTACTAACTTTGTTCCAGCCCAGTCACGGTCCCCCCTCCGTTCTCTTGTCCCCCTCCCCCTCCCCACCCACCCATCCTCCTTTAGCTTCAGGTAAGGGCAGAGCCCCCATATCAGCCAGCATGTCAAGTTTCAGCAAGACTAGGTACCTCTTCTCCTATTAATGTTCAACAAAGCAACCCAGAAGGAGGAAAGGGTCCCAAAAGCAGGTGACAGCATCAGAGACAGCCCCTGCTCCCACTGCTAGGAGTCCCAGAGGAAGACAATTGTCACAGAGGTACCGAAGGCCTGGATTAGTCCCATGACTCTAGTGGGAAGTTCAGTCTCTGGGAGCCCATATGAGCCAAGGTTAGTGATTCTGTGGGTTTTCTTGCGGTGTCCTCTGGTTCCTACAATCCTTCCTCCCTGTCTTCCACATGGTTTCCTGAGGTCCACCTAATGTTTGGCTGTTGCAATGAGGTTTCTTGGTCCCAGGCAGCCAGAGGTCCAGACCCACAGACCTGTTGCCCCAGACCCCTTAGCTGCCTGCAGCTGATCAGGCCCCAAAAATGATTCAGACACTTATATTAAGTTCATGCTGTTTGGTCTATGGCTCAGGCACATTGCTAGCTAGCTCTTACATCTTAACTCAACCCATTCTCATTAGTCTGTCTGCCACGTGGCCTGTGGCTCACCTGTGTTTCTCACATGTTTCTTCTTTTGTGGCTGGCTCAGTCTGTCTTTGACTCTGCCCTGCATCTCCTACCTATGTTGTGATTTCCCCTCCTACTTTTTCTATGGTGCCTATCATGGACCAAAACAGCTCCTTTATTTAAAGATTGATACTCACAGCATACAGAAAGGCATTTCCACATCATTTGGCTGTGGGTCTCTGCATCCGTTTCCATCTGTTACTGGATGAAGCCTCTGTGGTGACAATTGGAGTAGGCAACGATCTATGAGTATAGCAGAATATCATTAGGAATCACTCCATTGACTTTTTTTTCCCCAATCATGTTTGATTCTATCCTAGGCCTCTGGGCTATCCAGCCTCTGGATCCTGGCCCTTCAGGCAGTGTGAGGGGTGAGTTCCCCCTCATGGGGTGAGCCTCAAACTGGACCAGTCATTGGTTGGCCATTCCCAAAATTTCTGTGCCGCCTTTACTCCAGCATATCTTCTTAGGCAGAGTAATTTGTAGGTGAAAGGTTACATGACTGAGGTGGGGTCCCAACCTGTCCACTGGAAGTCTTGCCTGGTTACAGGAGATGGTAGGTGCAGGCTCCATATCCTTCACTGCTAGGAGTCTTAGCTATGGTCACCCTCATAGATTCGTGGGAGTTACCATTGTGTGAGGTTTCTAGCTCATCCCAAAGATGCCCCTGATTCAAGTTGCCTTTTCTTGTACTCCCTTTCATGGGAACAGGAGGGACCAGTGGAGGGGGGAGCAACTGGCTTTTTCAAATGACTTGTTTGCAGTTCACTGATCTAGAACCCAGCTTCTCCGTTTCTCCCTCCTTGCCTTCAGGATATTTATGAATATGAACTAAAGTTGATTCATTCTCAGATGTTTCATTCAAGATGATGCAATAATACAAGTTACAACTGTGTCAAAGGTCACCGAGAAGTAGCAACCCAAAAATGTAATTAATAGAGTAGTTTTCTAATTAAGTAACAAAACAATTGTGTTCCTGAAAACAAGGCCAGTTTCTAATACCTGTCCTTTGATGATGTTCTTCACAGACAGAGAGCCACTGTCTCCCAGTCAGGGCCCCATACATACCTTAGCATCTGATGCCAAGAACTGGGCTCATCCCTTCACTGAGCTCTCCTATGCCAGGCACTGGGAACCTAGGAGACAGACTCTGTTGCAGGACACCCATGGTTTTCTAGAGACAGAGACACTTTGGAAGAAGACCAGTGTACTGTGAAAATACTGTAGTATGGTGTTTAGAGAATTCTTGGGGTGGTCACTGGATACTTCATAAGGCATCTGGTGGGCTCGGCTAATAAAGATCACCAGGACAGAGTAGCATCTGGCACCGACATTCAGCATAATAAAGAGTTGTGTTTTAAGAATAGCAGAAGTCTAAAAACAGTTGCATTTGTATTTGGACAGCACTGAATACTGATTCTACCGCTCACCAGTTATATATTCTTGATATCAATCTCTGAGCCTGTTTCCATATTTATAAAAATATTACAAATATTTTATATAGCTTCTCATGAGTACCAAAAGACATCATGAGTAAAGACATATAACAGTTAAGGCTAAGATTTAGCAAATAAAAATACAAGATAGCCATTTAAATTTTATTTTTAGGAAATAGTCTATAAGCTTAAGTGTGCTGCAAATATCACATGGTAGATATACCAAATAATTGTTTGTTTATTTGAAATTAAAACTTAACTGTGCCCTGTAGTACTTGTCCAATAATAAATAGCAATAAGTGAACCGTGTCTTAAGTTGCTATGATGAGTATTTTCAGGCTAGGGGGTACTGACTTGAAATAAATAAGAGTTTTGAACAACACAATAGACTTTGCACAGCATGTATATAAGAGAAATGTAAGGGAGCAGAAGGTAAATGTTATTAGTGTTAGAATTCAGAAGTTTCTCCAAGAGTAAGGAACATATTATCTTTATAAGAGTGTTCCTGGAGTTGATTGGTAGAACCACCACCAACAAAAGTGTGCCACGTTTGTAAGAACCATGGGTCATGGCACTGGGATCGGAGGTGTGACACCAACTCAGAAATGTTCACCAGACTGGAAGGGTACAGTTGCTGGCTAACACAGCGAGTCTTAATTTCTTAGCTGGACCACAGATGCTGCAGGTTAAATCAGCTAAATATCCCACACTCTTAGTCTGTGCCTGAAACTATGGGGAGACGTTCAGAGAAGGATAAGTCCTCTCCTTACAAAGACTTACAATCCTGTTTCTAAATCAAGAGAAGAAGCACCAGTGTGCTTGTTATATTGCATCACTTCCTGAATCCTGTTCCAGGAAGGCAGCCTGGTTACACCACAGCATCTCCAGTACCTGGCAAACAGGAGGGTCCACTTATCATTTGTAAGTGAGTGAATCAGAGTGGGCTGAGCTCATCATGAAAGGTTTGATGAATTTCCTTAGCCTGAAATAGGCCTGAAAGGAAGATCTGGCTGAGCAGGAAATCATGATCCTCCTCCTCCTCACCACAATTGCTATTCACTGTGACCAGGCCAGGAACACAGTGCTTTATGGTAATTCTACTCAGACTTTTCAATAATCCTTACAAGTGAAGCAAGAAGCATTTATTCCCTCCTGTTGACACTCTAAGTCAATCTATCTGTCTCACTGGACTGAAAGAATTCGATTTCTGAAAGCTCGAAGTGACTTTATTAACTATTTCTGCTTCATTTGTCTGCAGTTACTGTTTCCAACACCCACCAGCCAGCTCATTGCCTGGCACTTAGTGGGGCCCAGTTAATATATGTCAGCTGTACACTTTATCTGCAGGATTGTCTGCACAGAATCACTACAACAATCTCTCTCTCTCTCTTTCTCACACACACACACACACACACACACACACACACACACACACACACACACACACACAAATATACCAAATAGTTATTTATTTATCTGAAATTAAATATATCACATACACAAATACATATATGTAGCAATTAGGTTTCTTGGCCCCAGGCAGCCAGAGGTCCAAACTCACAGACCTGTCGCCCCAGACCCCTTAGCCGCCCGCAGCTGCTCAGGCCCCAGAAATGATTCAGATGCTTATATTAGGTTCATGCTGTTTGGCCTATGGCTCAGGCACATTGCTAGCTAGCTCTCTCATCTTAACTCAACCCATTGTCATCAATCTGCCCTGCCATATGGCCCGTGGCTCACCTGTGTTCCTTACAAGCTTCTTCTTTGGGCGGCTGGCTCGATCTGTCTCTGACCCCGCCCTTTCTTTCCTACCTATTCTGATCCCCCACTCCCTACTTTTTCTATGGTACCTGTCATGGGCCAAAACAGCTCCTTTATTTAAAGATTGATATTCACAGCATACAGTAAGGTGTTCCCACATCACATATACACACACAAACACACATACAAACATATATAAAAACATATACACACAAAACACATGCACATAAACACACATATACACATACAAAAACAATACATATACATACAAACACACACAAAAATATACACAAACACATGCAAAAACACATACATACCACATACACAAACACACATATACGTAAAAATACACACACACACTTAGATTTTTCAGCCTGTCTTGCCATAGGCCAAAACAGCTTCTTTATTAGCCAATGATAGTAACACATATTCACAGCATACAGAAAGACCATCCCACAGCAGTTATCAACACAGAGACATTTTTTCTCCATGCAATCTTCCAACTAAAGCTTTACAGGAGTTTCTTTATAAAACACATTGGCCACGTCCTTTTCCTCAATGTGAGTACATCTTACCATTTTGAAAATAAGATCACATCACCATGTACTTGAATTAAACATATGCGATTAAGAGTAGCCTCATTCATTCAAAAATAAGAGGTAGAAAATGTAGCAGCACTGATATATCACTTATCTACCAGAGAGCAAAAGCTTAACAACATATTTTATTAGCCAGCTTCTGTGACACTGCTGATAAAAATGGGAAATAACCCAGGAAGGGGATTTACTAATTACTACCAATGTTATATATGCATCTATTCTTTATTCTGGCATTTTTACTTTTAGAAACTTACACCACAGAGTGCCAAAAATATGAAACACAGGTACCTTGACAGCAAAGCAATGTATTCCACTTAAAATTTTTAATTGTAATATCATTTGTAATAGCAAAGAGAAAAAATAAGAATGTCTGTCAGTATGGGACTGGTTGAATAAACTATGCCACATACATACAATGATCTGTGCCCATTAAGAAGTAAAGAACTTCTTTGATATGAAGCAGGCACTACGATATTAAATAACTACAACCAAAAACAATGTAAAGTAGTGTTTCTAAATATGCCACTACCCGTGTAAAAAACGAAGGGAAACAGGAGTAGATTTAAAGTTTCTTTGGTGTTTTGAAATAATAGAAGTACAAAAACCCTACAATGATCAGCATGGTATGAGAACATTGAAGGTGCAGCAGAGGCATGCACACCTTGGTGGTAACCAACATCTCTCTAATTGAGCTTAAGACTCCTTAGCAAGTGGGAAATGATGCCAATCCTGGAAACCTAGCCAACTACTCATGGCTGGTGAAGTCATGGATCTTGGAGGAGAGCCTACAACTAACCTTTCTTAGACTAGCATAATTCATAACTACACACTAAGTATTGTCCTTGTGCCCACAGATAAGTCTATTTGTCACCCCATCAAGGAAACTTCTCTTTGCAACAGATGAAGACCATCACAGAGCTACCGCTGATTACAATGTGGAGTTGTGGGGCACAGTCCTAACTGTGTAAAACAGCTCCTGTACCTCAGACCCAGGGATCATTACAGAAGAGGGTGCAGAGTGTGTTAGAGCCAGAGGAACAGGCAGTTTGCTGTGAGATTATGTCTCCTAAAGATGTCAGAAGCTGCACCCATGAAGTTACACCAGCATGGACGCTGAAACTATGAACTGACTTGCTAACATGGGCATGGGTAATGAGGACTCAACCCCTACACAAAGAACTACAGGTAACTAAGGTTGGGAGACACAGTCTTCCCTAGAGAAGAGCTCACCACTGGTTATCCAACACCAAATGGTCATCTCTGAAAACATACATATGAGTAATGTGATACAGACTGAGGGGGTTGTAGTTATGCATTCAGAAACACACACATATAAAACAACAATTTTTTTAAAAGAGATAGTGGTATAAATGGGAGGCTTCAGAGGGAGGAAAGGAAAAGGGAGATGATGTAAGGATGTTATAATCTCAAAAAAAATTTAAGAAATTACTTTTAAAAGTCCTTCTGAATAACTGGGAGAACATATAAATTCTCTTATTTATCAATAAGGTGTCTGAGTAATTACTTATGCCAAGCATATGTAAAGAAGTCTCAAAACGCGGAGGCTGGAGAGATGGCCTAGCACACAAGAATGCATGCCACTCCCACAGAGGACCCACGTTCTGTTCCCGACACTCATGTTGGAGGTTTGCACATGGTGGATGGCTGAAGACCATTTCTAGATTTTACACTGCTGTGACTGTTTCCCATCTTTCCACTGTTCTGTGAGATGTTATTTGGGCTGGGGGGTGGCACTGGGGTTTGAACCTAGAACCTCATGCAATGTAGGCAAGTGCTTTACCACCGAGCTGTGCCTTTAAAAACTATTTTTGAGACAACAAGTTACCCAGACTAGTAATGAACTCACAGTATAGCCCAAGCAGGCCTTGAGCTTTTATCCGGCCCTGCTGTAGCCTCCAATGCAGCTGGAATCACAGACCTGTACCAAATCACAATAATTAATATGGGAGGCTGGCAGGGTGACCCATGCCATAGTTTCTGCCCTCAGGGACTTGGGCCTCACACTTCACAAGTGTCTCCTGTAGATACTTAGAGACTTTCCTGATTTCTAATTTGCTTTTGCTAGATAACATTGGCTGCCGCTCTTCATTGGGTCGATCAAGGTACAAGGGTAACATTGTAAAGTTCCTGAAATCAATTATAGAAAAATAATAGTCAAATGACCTTAACCTTGTATGAGAATTCCTTAGACCGCTTGGCTAAAGGCATTTCTGATGAAATTGGTGAAGAAATTACGGGCTGGCACCAGGCACACTGATGGTCTAATAGGAAGTGGCTACCATCAGTTGGGAAGTACCTGCTCGGAGATCAGGAGACAGAATCAGTACAGATATTTCTGCATTTGTAAAGAGAATTTGTGTTGTCTCTCAAATTGCTGCATGTTAAATATAAGGGTCTGACAGTAAAATGACTACAGCATTTAAGAGCCTGTGGGATTAGAACCTCATTCATTCAGCTCTTAGGCCAATTCCCCACATTTGTTCTATTTCTTTGTGGAGGATTCTAAGATGAAACTTTCAGAGAAGATGAGTGACAGGGACCAAAATAACTCAAATCAGTGGCTTTAAAGTCATCTACCTCTAGAGGTTGGGAGAATAAAGGCCAGTGTCTGTTGTAGACTGGGCCCTGAACACTGGCTAGGGCCAGTTTCCCCTCACTTCCTCACTGTGTCCATGGGGGTTTGGATGGAAGACTGCTCAACTCATTCACTTTGTGTAGGTGTGCATGTATGTTCACACATATGTGTGTCTACATGTGGGCATGCATATACACATGTGCATGTGCAAATGGAGGCCAGAGTGTAATGTTGGGTGACTTCCTTACTCACTGTCAACTGTGTGTGTGTGTGTGTGTGAAGGTTCTCACTATGTTTCCCAGGCTGACCTCCAATCCCTGAAAATCCTGACCAATCACAATACCCAGAAGTATTTTGTAGCCTTATACTATTATATACTGTATGGCTCCATTTAGCTGAAAGCTCAGAGTAGACAAATCCATACACATACAAAAAGATCCAGGAAGTTTAGTAGTTGCTAGAATCTCTCAGGGCTGGGGTAAAAGATGTTTAAGGTTACCTTAGGGTAGAAAATATTTAAAAATTATATAATCGTTTTATGATACTGGAAGTATACTAAAGCCCCTGAACTGTGTACTTTAGAAGATAAACTTTATAGTAGAAAAATAAAACTCAATAAGGCTGTTACAAAGACAATTAGCACAATAATTTTTTATCAGTTTTCCAGATACTGTATTTCTCTAAATTATCCCACTTAATCAGAAACCTAATAATTAGCAATAATCAACTAGTTAAACTCTGATACTGGGAAAGCTTGAGGCCAGACTGGACTACATAGAGACACTGCCTGGAAAATGTTGAATAATCAATGACAACAATAATTATCATGCACAAAGAAGGATGAAAGAGAGAAAAAGTTGGAGGAACAATGGGCTGCAAATGAAAGCAAAAGAAAGCAAATTGTAAAGGCTGTCTGTGAGGGCGGGTAGGAGGATTGTCATAGGGAAGCCCCTGTCCTGGCTGTGGTCTTGTGCAGGAGACTGTAACGACTTCCTTATCTAGTGTGGAAATGGTTCGCTGTCCAAGAGCACACAGCTAACAGGTGATCAAGGGTTGAGATCAGTCTATTCTCTTCCCCCGAAGTCGTGCGTCCTGGGCCAAGGTGCATCTACCCACAGAGGACACCATTCTCTAATCTGTAAAAAGTGCTGTGTCACCTTTTAACCGTTGGTACAGGAATATAATAATGAGGCAAGGGACAAGTGGTGATACCAAAGGAGGTACCAAAGGAGGAGGTGGTCACCAGACGTGGAGCAGTTAGGATTCTGCCTAAGAGATGTGCAGGGCTTAGCCCATGAAGACTAAGACCACTTTGAATGTATAATTCCACACAAAGCAGGGGCAGGCTGACATCTAAAAAGTTAGGAGAAGGCAATGAAGCTGAGGTGAAGCGTGAATGGCAAATGAAAGCTCAAACGTGTGGCCCAGTTAATTCACTTAGCAAATATTCCCTGTGCCAGGCCTTGAAACAACTCTGTTAAGACCAAAAGCCTACTGAGATAGGGTGATTCCCAGCCAGGCCACAGAGAGGCTCGAATGAGTGGTACAAGATTGGAAGTTCTTTGGGGGCTGGGAGCAGAGCAGAGTTCACAAAGGGAGGGGTTCCCACCCTCCAGATGCTCCAGAGGGGACCCTGGATAGCTGGGGGGTGTAAGAGCAAAGAAATGTGACAGAGTGTTCACCTTTGGAGTAAAGCTGAGGAGCAGTCTCGGACTCTGTGGGGATGTGGAGCCTGCAGAACAGGCTCTCTGGAACGGATTTGCTTTATGACTTCAGGCTATGGTCTCTGTCAAGCTAGACATGAAAAGACTGGATAAATAGCATGTGTCCTGTGTTTGATTTGGGTTTTAATTTTGTACGCTTGAAGTATGTCAGGGACTTTCTCCTCGTTATTACCAAAGAAGAAAAGAAGGGTATGTTAATCCACTTTCTGTTGTTGTGATAAACACCAGGACCAAAAACAAGTTAGGGAGGAAAAGGCTCTTTTAGTTTATGACTGATGCCCACCATGAAGGGAAGGCGGGGTGCTGTTTACTAGCTTGCTCCCCATGGCTTGCTCAGCCTGTTTTCTTCTTTTTCTTTTAACTTTCCTTGACTTTTTGTGGATTTCACACTATACATTTAGATCCCACTTGTCTCCCTGTACCCCCTCATCTACCCTTTGCCCTTGCAGCCTCCCCACTCCAAACAAAACCAAACTTAAAAGTAAAAAACAAAACAAAGAAATAAAAACAAGCCAGAGGGGGAGCAGAAATCTTGTCTGTAGTGTGGCCCATTGAGACACACAGTTTATTCTTCAGTCTGTTCATGTGTTCGTTGCCATGATTCATTGGGCTGGGTCTAGGCCTCTGGTTTCTGCCACACCACCCATAATGGGCTCTCACTGGGGCTCCTCTTGGATGTCCTGTGTCATGGAGACCCTGCTGTTTTGGATCTGTAGGTTCATGCCCTTCACATGCTCCAACAGTTGGTAGATGGGGTGGATGTGGGATGAGCCAACTCACAGCCCTGGCTCTGGACCTGGGTGGTAGCTGGGTTGGTCAGCACACTAGCTTTCCCTCATTGTCACTACCCAAATGAGCTCTCCAGCACTGCCCAGGCTAGCTCACTCAATGCAGCCCACAGCAAGGGGAGGGGCCAGTTCTCCTGCTCTTGAGCCCTCAGATCCGGGTTACACTCACTCATGTTACCAGGGCCAGCTCTCTACCAATTGCTTTTTTATACAACCCAGAATGACCTGCCCAGGGATAGATAAACCATCAGAAATGGTCTGGGTCCTCCTACCTCAGTCATTAATCAAGAGAATGTGCCCTCAAGCTTGCTTTTTGACAATCTGATGCAGGCATTATCTCAAGTGAGGTTTCTCTTCCCTATAATTCTAAGTTGTATCAGGTTGAGAAAAATCCAAAAGAAGAAGATACCTGATTCCACACTGACAAACAGAGCCATGGGTGCACTTGTTCCCTGCTCACCCCTGAACGTGGGAACCAGGCCATCTCCTCTAGTGATCTCAGATGTGAGTAAAGATTGGCTGTTTTAATCCAGTTTCTTTCTTGTAAGACTCATCTCTGAGTTCATTTTGTTTTCTATTTTCTTATTAGAGTAAAATATGAAAAGCATGTAATTTACCTCTGATGGGAGCTGGGAAATAGTTCATTGTGGAAAGTGGTTGCTACATGAACATGAGAACCCAAGTTCCAATTCTCAGCAACCATGTAAAATGTCAAGCATGACCCTGAGCATCTGTAACTCCATTTGGTGGGATGGCCAGAGGATACCTGAATTTTACTGGCCAGTTAATCTATCTGAAGCATGAGCTCCAGGTTCAGTAAGAGGCCCTATTTCAGAAAAGAAGGTGGAGGATAACTCAGAAAGACACCCCAGTACTGACCTTTGGCTTCTGCAGACACACAGGCACACACATACGCACACACAAACATGTGCACACTCATATATACCATATGCCTTGATTTGCCATTGAAACTATTTCTGAAATTTTGTGTATGTGAGAGAGTGTGTATACTATGATATATAAATGAAGGTCACAGGGAAGCATTGGGCTCTACCTTGTTTGAGACAGGGTCACTTTGTTATTTTCCTGCTGTGTACACCAGGCGACCACCTGCCATCTGCCTTTGGGAGCACTGGAATTACACACACCTGTAATCCATATTCAGTTTTTACATGGGTTCTGGCTATTCATGCTCAGGTCCTTGCTGCTTGCGTGGTATGCAATTTTGCCCATGAAGTCATCTCCCTAGCTTCAAACCATTTTTTAAAGTGTACAGTTTGGTGGAACCAATTAAATATCCAAGTGCCTTAGGGTTTCCATTGCTGTGAAAAGACATAATAACCATGGCAGTTCCTAACATTTAATTGGGGTGGCTTACAATTTCAAAGGTTTAGTCCAGTATCATCATGCCAGTGCATGCTGGCATGGAGGCAGACATGGTGCTGGAGGAGGAGCTGAGAGTTCTACATCTTGATCTGTAGGCAACAGGAAGAGAACTGAGACACCCGGCATAGCTTGAGCATATAAGACCTCAGGCCTCACCCCAACAATGACACCCTTCCTTCCAACAAGGCCACATCTCCTAATAGTGCCTCTCCCTATGAGCTTTTGAGGGCCACTTAAATTCAAACAACCACACCAAGTTGTTAAAATCATGACATGGTTTTCAAAACTTTCATTAACCCAAACAGAAATTCTGATCAGTAAGCAATAATACTAATACTCTATTTTTGCTTAGAAAATCCTAATCTTTCTGCCCTCATTAATTTTCCTAGTGTAAATATTTCATATTTTACACAAGAGAAATCTACACAGATTTTCATTGTGTGTTTACTTTATTTCCTGTGTTTTCAAGGTTCATTCATGTTGTAGCATCTTGAGAGTATCTTTCTTCATAGCTAAGTGACCTTCTGCTGTGTGGATAACCACACTGTGCTTATCTATCGTCTGCTGATGGGCATTGGCTTATTTTCACCTTTGACTGGAATATTGGCACTATAAATGCTATTATACAAAGAGATACCTGAGTCTTTGCTTTCATCTTAAGTAAATTCCTAAAGGAAAATTGCTGAGTCACGATGACTAACTTTGTGAGAACCAGACTAAATATGGCAGCACCCTTTCACCTTTCTGTCAACTGTGTACAAGATTTCTAGTTTCTCTGCATATCCACCCACTACCAAATAGAATTATTCACTGAGCCAAACTTCCACCACCTTCAGGAGTCTGTTGGACCCCCTTGGAAAAGATCATTTCTGCTGGGCTTGTTGACTTTTGAACTGCTCTCATAGAAAGAGTAGACAGAAAGGATCATGGGACCCTCCCCTGAGTATCCAGCCGCTTCTCTCAAACACTTGTTTGCAATTTTATCCTAATTGCTTGTGGTTTCTGGGGTCCTGGGAAGGGCTAGAATATATAGACAGAGAAGGGCTAGGACTGAGAAGGTTCTCTCTGTGTAGACATACAAAGGGCTGTCATCCCTGCTGGGTAAAGGCTAAAAGCTGGTAAAGGTCAAGGCTTTTTAGTGAAGCTTTTATAGGGGAACCTCCATACCCCTGTAAGTAACCCTCACCTATGTTCTTTAAGAAATCCCAGTAAACTTACTGGTACCCCAAAGTGAACATTGGTGGCATGTACTTTGGTCTGTTATTGGGGCCTTAGGAGGTGGGGAGATATTGCTTGTGTCTCCCCCCAGGCAGTGACACCAACACTTATCACTGCCTACCCTTCAAATTACAGCTACTGGGGGAGGGGCTATGGTATCTCATTGTGGTTTTGAGTGCAAATATGATCTTCGGAGATATATCTATATAACATCTTTCCCTACTTTTAAGTTAAGTTGATTTTGTTGAGTGTAGCAGCTCCTTAGCATATGAATATTAACAATGTATGAGATATATGATTTGCAAATATTCTCTCTCACTTTGTAAGTTATCTTTGAACTCTTTTTAAAGGGAATACCACCGATATAAATGGGATGGAAGTCTCACCTGGAAATAAGGGAAAATGAAAGAGAGCGATATGAGAACAAAGTATAAAAAGCAGCAAGAGAAGCGAATGTACTCACACACACAAATGTGTGGAGACACGGTTTTCCAGGAGGCCTTGCCTGCTGCTTTCAGGGTGATGTGCCCTCTACTTCATTTAATCTTTAATCTGAACTGCTAAAAATGAATGATAGTAGTAGCTTCCAAAGGAGCTCCTGAATCACACGGGCCTAGGCTAGAGTTCTAGTTTAGCCATTTATTACCTGTGGTTAGGACATAGCATTTTATCTGTTGAAACTTCAGTCTGTTACTCTCGTAGTGATTAAAGACAAATAATGTAAAGAATGTGCCTGGTGCACCCAGAATATGGAAAGAACTCAATATGTATTAGCTGTGGAGGCCATTGCTTTGCTTTGCTTCATGAATCTGCTTCATGTACTGACGCTATCAGCAAAGCCCCGCCTAGAAGGCTGATTTACAGAATTTATGACAATAAAAGTTCTTAAGTTTCAGGATTTGCAGTGATTTATTGCAGAGCAATAACTAGCTAGAACGCTTTTGCAAACTGATGAAGGGATGTGGGAGTATTCCCAGTACGCCTAGTAATGGTAGGCAGGATGTTGAGTTAATTTCCTTCTAAATGGAACCATACCTTTCTTTCTACACATGCTAATCTGAGGTTCACATATGTTGAGCAACTTTGGAAGCCAAGGCTCAGAATATGTCTTAATGCCTGGCTCTAGTAGAAACCACTCCAAAGAAGCAAATTATTGCACTGATATAATCCATATCTGATTTTTTTTTCTTCTGATTTTTTTTTTCTAGTAAAGATCTGATGCCTCACAAGCAGAATGTTGAAGGCGGTGGGGTGAAAGAGCCTCACAAGACAACCAATGTCCTTTAGATTTTAATTTCTCTTTATTCCTTCACTGGAAGTCTAGAGAAAGAGAATTAAACACAGTGTAGAAATGGATGCACAGGAAGAAATTGGGTTGTACAAACTTTAGGCAGTCAGGCTAAGTCCACTCAGATGCCTTAAAATTCCCCAGAGGTACCTTCGTTAAAGGGTGACTCAGGACTCAGGACAGCTCAGGCTTGCAGTTCACCTCCTTCCAGCCTGTTGCTGGTTCCAACTTGTTTCCGCGGCTGTAACTTAGTCACTTACTGGCTTGCCCCGACTCTTGTTACACTTTTTTATATTGACTTTTACATATATTTATTCTTCTGTTGTTTTATATGAGTGTGTACACAAATGTTTCCTTTGAACATTTGAAACAGAATTAAATATTGACTTTCACTAATATCTAAATATCTGTTCAAGTGGTAAAGATCTCTGTGCAGGACACTTTTCTTACTCCTTTTGCTACTGCTTTCTGAAATGTTGGTTCCGGTTTGATTTTAAGCTCATAATTGTTAATATATATTATTCATATAAGTGTGTGTGTGTGTGTTTAGACAGGGTTTTTCTTTGAAACAGTCCTGGCTGTCCTGGAACTCACTTTGAAGACCAGGCTGGCCTCAGACTCACAAAGATCTTCCTGCTTTTCCCTATTGAGTGCAGGGCTTAGAGGCACGTGCCACCACCACCACCTGGCTTATTCTTTTTCATTTTTTATAAGTTGCATTATATTCTCTTGTGACGGAGAAACAGAAAATGAGAGTACACATATGTGTCATGGTGCATGTGTGGCGGGATCTGAGTACAGTTTGTAGGAGTCAGTGGGCCGTGGAGATGGAACTCAGGTTATCAGGCTCTCAAGCAGGCATCTTTACCTTCAGAACCATCACACTGGCCTCTCCGTCATTTTCTTAATGACTGATTTTCTCACTGTGACCTTTGCACTTTCCCTTTAGAATCATTCTTTCCCACCTGAGTGTAATCTGAGGCAATTCCTTCCGAGAGAATTTTTGGATGGTAATTGTTTCATCCTGGGGGGGGGGGGGGGGTTGTTTTGTTTTGTTTTTTGAGACAGGGTTTCTCTGGCCTTGAACTCACATCTTTCTGCCTCTGCCTCCCCAGTGCTAGGCCTAGCTTTGTTCTATGAATTTGTATGACTGAAAATATCTTCTGTTCTTACAGTCGGATGATTCTTTGACTGGGTATAAAGCATCCTAGATCCAAAATTATTTTCTTTTAGCAAACTGATGTTTGGTCCCCAGTGCTGGGGGTAATAGTATTCTTGCTTTTTTGTTTGGTTTGTATTTTTAAGACAGGGTTTCTCTATGTAACAGTTCTGGCTGTCCTGGAACTCACTTTGAAGACCATGCTGGCCTCAAACTCACAGAGATACACCTGCCTCTGCCTCCCTAGTGCTGACTAAAGGCGTGTGTCACCACACTCAGTGCATTCTTCTCACCTTTCAGTGTGTTCTTTCCTCCACTCAGCTTTTAGAGTGTGCACTTTGTCTGTAATCCTGTGGAATTCACTTTAGTTTTGTATTTTCATTCTCTTTTGGCTGCATTCTAGACGCTAAGCTTTGACTAACAAGTTAGCCATTCAGTCTCCAACAGTACAGGACTCGCTACTAACGCCATCTATTAATTTTTTAAAAGTTCACAATATACTTCCATCTAATATTTCTAGTACATTCTAGTGTCATAGCATACTTTTTAATTCGAAGGTTTCTGTTGTCTCCAGGCTTTTACTTCCACCTGATTATATTTTTTTGAGGACCCCTAGGATCTTCTCACTGGGTCACTGGGAGACTTGCCTTTCAGCCCAACATATGCACAGATGAAACCGAAGAAAAAAAGTTGTTTATGAATCACTGAATTGGAACGATGCCTCAAGTACTAGAGGCTTCTAGAAAAAGGAGCACAAAAATGCTCTCCACTTTACCTGTCTCAGTCTTTGCAAAAGGGTAGTATTTGAACACAGGAATTTCTGAGATAAGCATTAACCTCTTGGAGCAGTGGTTCTCAACCTTCCTTTAATACAAGACCCCCTCCCCCATAAAATTATTTTTTTGTTACTCATAATTTGTAATTTTGCTACTACTATGAATCCTAAAGTAAATATCGATATGCAAGATATCTGATATTTAGCCCCTGTGAAAGGGGCATTCGGCCTCCAAAAGGTTGTGACCCACAGGTTGAGAACTGCTGCCTTAGGAAGTATTGCACAAAATGACATCCCTTTTGAGAAGAGCTAGGAAATTATTTTCCTTTCCCCCTTCAGACCTCAGCGATGAGTCTTAGACACAGGTTTGGAGATGGAATATGACCAGACAGACAAGACAGGGCACATAGAACAGGTGGCCATGGCTTCTGGGGTCCACAGGTTTCTAATCTGAAGGATAAGTCATGAGCCAAATCAGCTGCAGGAAGTAGGGTAGATTTTGAGTTTGCTGTTGGAAATCTGAGTTCTGTAATGGGTGAGCCCTATTTGCTTTGGAAAAGATTTAAGTGCACCCCTCCCCACACACACACTGGGAATTGTCCTCTACACCCTATGAGGTGAAACACACCTTAGGCTCCTTAAAGTCCCAGGTTTTGTTAGATGGTTGCTCAATATGGACTAAAAAATAAATATTAGCAACTGGCTCCCATCAGTCCCACGGAGCACTTAGGTTTAGTACTAGAGAAGCGCCCAACTGCAGGACAAGTCGGAAAGATAACGTTCTGCTGCTTTTACAGTGGCATCATTGTTGACCTCATTCTTCTCCCTATGTCCTGCACAGCGGATATCTTATTCTGTAAAGATTTTCTTACGATTTGATCTGTTCCCTTTTTTTCCATAGATAAAATATTTTGTAATAACCATAGATAGATTAGCATCTGTCTGGAGATTTTGAAGTACTATGGATAGACATGGGAATGATTTACTTTGCTTGAAGTTTGTTACCTTAGAGATGTGTGAGTAACGTACATCCTTCCATACCCTGGGTAAAGGGCTTTGCTAACAATAGATTAACAATGCAAAATTTTAACCTTAAGCAACATGATGGGTTGTTTATTTTTCTGTAAATTTCAGAAAAATTGTAAACAGACTTTTCAAGAGGTGGTGTGGCTGGCGCTATAACCTGAGACACTGGCAGATGTGTTTGTCAGAAATCCTGTTTCACAAGTGGATTTTTGTTCTATTTGGGGCAGTATATGATTCAAATGAATCACTAAAAATATTTTCCAGATCCTCCTAAACCACAAGTCATTAATGATATTTCAAAATTACATATTGTTATACGTGGCTGTGCAATAAAAATATTGACTAAATATTGAATGCACCATAGAAATTACTGTTCATTAGCATATGAGATTTAAGTACAGCTTTACCAAAGTTTATTTTAAAGCTGTGGGAGGGCAGAGAATCAAACACACACAAAATGTCCTGTCTATGATATGAATGGTTTCACTGAACCAGGTTATTTCTGACAGGCCCCCTTTTTCTACAGTTTCTAAGTAAGCCTAGAACTGAATCAAGATTTCCAAGTGTGTTGGGTGTGTGTAGGGTGTGTTTTGGTTTGACTCATAAATGTAGGATTATTCTGGTCTTAAATAGAACTAACCAGCCAGGCATTGGTGCCCTTTGGCTCTCACATGCTTAGTTACTGCTGCATAATAAACTATCCAAAACTCAACAGTGTTAAAATAGTGACTGATTATTTGAGTTTTTCAGTCATCTGTGTGGTTCTATTCACTGTGGACAGACGACTCCATGAATTGTCAGTCAGCTAGAGTTCATTTCTAGGCTGCTTTTCTGGTCTAAGGTTGGGCTTACTCACAGTTTTGGAGCCTAGCTGGGATGGCTTAGAATGACTCAGTTCTCTTCTGTGTCTCTTGTTCTTCAGCAGGCTAGCATATGTTTGTTCACAGGGCAGTCACAGGACAGTCAGAGAGACTTGAAACTAACACACACACACACATGCACTTATGTGTGTGTGTGTGTGTGTGTGTATGTATATATATAGTTTGTTTGAAACAATATATATTGTTTGAAGCTATATGCATACACACATATACATATATTTTCATACACAGCATATCCAAAGGCTTTTCATTTTCAGAGGGGTGAAAAAAATAGATTCCATTTTTTGTGGATAGGGACTAAAAATCGCATTGCAAAGGGAAGTTAGGGTATGTGGGGCCAGTTTTGCAATCAGCATCCTGCCGTGCTGATTAGCATGAGAGTACACAGAAAATGAAGAGGGCTGATTTATAAGTCAACGCTTTCTGTTTCTTTACATTTCAGAGTTGAAGTTTGCCCTTTGAATATTTGGTGGCACAGATATGAGAGCGTGTGTGTGTGTGTGTGTGTGTGTGTGTGTGTGTGTGTGTGTGTGTGTACTTTTGCATGCATGGGAATTTCTGTGTTTGTACATGTGAATGTGTACATGTTTGTGTGAGTGTGCAAGAAGATGTGTGTATAGGTGTGTGTGTGTATGTGTGATAAGAACTGGGATAGATCACACTCTTGAGCTTGACCTTCAAGAACTCTGGACAAAACAGAATCTACACAGCAAGAGTGGATGGTCCATTCAGAGCTCTACCATTGGGATTAATGCTTCCTGGCCTCTGGATTGGTGCCCAAATCTTTGCCAAGAAAGATCCAGGTTCTTTGGATCTGATCTGGTTTCTCCAAGGCTACACACAGGAAGCTAAACAATTCTTTAAAGTAAGGTGGAGTCCTCTGCCAGACAGAGGGGATTTGAGGCAGGCAAATGGAGTATTCCCTACATAACTTAAATGATTCAATCTTATACGATCCAATCCAATTGCAGCTTAAGTCACTCCCTAGTGGCTTCCTTCTCCTACCATTCCTTTCTGTGAAGAACCCTGGAAAGTATCTAGAGGCAAAAGATACAGATTATACGGAGAGGGAAGATGAATATAACATGGCTTTCACTTACTTAGTCAAAGACACTGGCAATTTTCCTCTTTAATTCATTTCTGCCCTGGCCTAATCAAAGCTGGTCTAGAAATAGACCTGTGTACTGTGCCTCAAGAGGCATGGGAATGCACCAGTGAGAGGGGGCTTACATAGGTTAGAAATGCTTCTAGTTGCTGGTGACTTTGTCCTTATAATAGTTATTGGTCTTCGTTGATGCATAGTAGTTCTCTTGATGGACCAGCAACTTAGAATTCTTCAGCCTCATTCCATATCTGTCCTCAGTGTAGCAGTGATAACTCATTGCTACACAATAGTCCCTACCACTGTGTACCCACAGGACAGCATTTCTAACAGCAGAGAAAGGAGGAAGCCAAAAAAGAAAAAAATCTTTATAGGCTTTGCCTCTCTGCACATAGCATCCTCGACTAGGCTTCCCAGTTACATCTTACTAAAACATGACAAATTCCAGCCAATCACTATAAAATGGGAATGAGATAGCCTTAGTGGGCTCAGACCCATTTCAGTTCAACCTCCCACACTGGGCACATTTTCCTCTGTGTCTGACATAAATGGCCTCGCTTTGAATTTCTACCAGGGCTGGAGTCAGAGCTGGCAACGTGGAGCGTGTGACCCCTCATTTAAGAAGGCCTGTGCTTAGGCTGGCATTTTACTGATAGTGCCTTAAAATTCTTAATCATTTATAGACAAAATGCCTCACCTTTCCAGTTTTCATTTAATTCTGCACTGTTGACTTTCAGCTGGTCCTGGCTGACCTACTCCGTTCCTTTCCAAGCCCATGATGTTGCCTTCTATCCCTCACTTTCCTGAAGCAACATATACCAGTGGGTGCTGAATCAGCTGGTGAACATGGTCAGTTCAGAAATATTAGCCCAGAGAAGGATGGAAAACTGAGAAAATGTTCCTGTAACCTAATCATCAAGGCACTCTGCACATTTCCTGGAAGGTACTGGGGATGACGGGAAAGGGTCCAGATCACAGTGGTAACCTTGGTAATACATCCTTCTGTGACCCACTTTCCTGGGCTGGGAAAACATACCCAGACTAGTCTTATCTCAGATTCTGCCTTCAGGGAGTCTAATATTCAAACACCAATGAATGCAATCCAGGCTTCTTTTTACACAGAAGGCAGTGCAGCTGTTTACCCATCGATAAGCTGTACAAACAGCATCAGCTGTGTTGCCTGTGGCATAATAAGGAGAATTCATTTCAGAGCCGATCTGTCTGGCTTCCAAACCAGATACTATGTCCCAAGTATGGTGCTGTTTTCCAACACGTTAGCTGCTCGTCAGCTTCTTCCCATTGCCTCCATCTGTGAGATGGGCACGGCAAAAATCAGAGCCACAAGGGGTGTCCCAGAGACCAGAAACAGAAATCCATTTGTTGTTGAGATCTATGTTATATTATTTTAACTGTATTTATTTTTGTGTATGGGGATTTTGTCAATATGGGTGTTTGTGAACTACGTGAGTGCCTGCTGCCCTTGGGAGTCCCTGGGACTGAAGTCACAGATAATTGTGAGCTGACATGAGTGGTCTGGGACTCAAACCCAGGTCTTCTGGAAGAGCAGACAGTGCTCTGAGCTGCTGAACCATCTCTCCAGCCCACAGTTACAGAATTTTAGTAGGAGTTCTCTGGACATACTTCTTGCAACAGCACCATGACAGAAAGAACGCTTGAGTATGGGCTGGCCCTAAGCCTGTGTCACTCACACAGGACCCAGCATCTCCTGAAGAGCACCCAGCAAGCAGGGAAACCAGCGGCAAAGCAGGCTTTCCTCTGGGCCTTTGAATATTGTATAAAAGTTTTCCCAGCCGTGTTTCAGGGTTGTGGTCAGAGCCTGGCTTATAAATTTTTTTTAAAACCAGAGCAACCAGGCCCTGGTATTTTCTAAGCCTGGCTAGACAGATGGTCCTATTTTGCTTTGTCACTTTCAAGGGAGCACTCTGGCCTTTCGCAGACTCAGCACTGTGTGAGGCAGGCTACACTTGGAGACTGTTCTGGATAACCAGGTCAGGCAAACATTTGAGGAGACAGACCACAGACTACAGGGACACCACTGTCTTCTTCCAAGGCAAGTTGGTGAAAGAAACCAGACATCGGTCCAGACAATGACATCTATGATTGAGGCTGAATTGAGAAAGGGTGCCAGGACCTGGCTCGCAGTCAGAGACATGGTTGAAGAAAACTATAACGTCGTTATTCTTGAAGGATTTACTTTAGTACGTGGTATGTGAGGTGTGACTCTCCCCTGTGGAAGCATGGACTGGAAAATTACTAAGATATCAGCACAGGGTGAATTAAACTGAGTGACAAATTAATAAATTATGCATAGAAAATTTCCAATAGAGACACTCAGATTTATTATTATTATATATATAATAATATATTATCTTAGAATTAATGAGATAAAATTTGGTGTATCACTAATGTCTGTTGGTGTCAGTCTTGCCAAAATTTTTCCTCTCAGTTGATATGACATTGATAAAATTGTTTTAGACCTTTTGCGGCTCTTATCTCCCATCAATAGAAAACGTTGTGCATTCATCTTCTATATACTAGAAATGATATTGCTATATTGTTTCACTGATTATATATTATACATAATGTGGGGCTGGGAATACTGCTCAGTTGGTAGAGTGCTAGTCTAACATGCATGAAGCCCTGGCTTCAGCCTCCAGCAGTACATAAAATTATAGGTGCATGCCTTTAATTATAGTGCAGGAGGTAAAATAGAAATCAGAAATTCAAGATCATCCTCAGATATACAGTGAGCTTGTGACCAGCCTCGGCTACATGAATCCTGTCTAAAAAATTAAATAGGAATAAAAAAAAATAAAATGATGCTATTTTACGTATAATGCAGAGCAGGCTACATTCAAAGGATAATATAAACATTATACTATCTTAAAAGCACATTTAAATTAGGGTCAACACAAACATCTCTGCTTTAGCAAATAGTAATATGATGAAATAGACTTCTTTTTAAAAAAAAAATATCAATCTTTGGTTCAAAGGTTTGGACCAATTTAGTTCATTATAATGTCATTGTTATAAGGAAAGCCTTTAATTGAGGGAGCAGCTTACAGTTTCAGAGGTTCAGTTTCTTATCAGCATGGCAGGGAGCAGGGCAGAGAGCATGGAGCATATTGGCAGACATGGTACAGTGACGAACTTCCTCCAAGAAGACCACACCTACTCCAGCAAGGCCGCACCTTCTGATAGTGCCACTTCCTTTGGGGGCCATTTTCTAAGGCCTAATCAAAACTTGCTCCCTTTTATAAGGACAAGTTCAAATCACTGAATCTTTTGCCTATGACTTTTTTTTAAGGTGTAGATTAGGGAGCTGGGGAGATGGCTCAGCCATTAAGACCACTTGTTTTTGCAGAGGACCTGGGTTCAGTTCCCCCTCTCCACATGGCAGTTCACAAATTTAACTCCAGTTCCAGGGGATCTAGCACTCTCTTTGCCCTTCATGCATGTGTGTGGTATGCATAACACATGTAGGCAAACACTCATACACACAAAAATAAATAAGATTTTTATAAATTAAAGGTATAAATTGCAGAAATTATGAATGAAATCCCAAGAATTTGAATTTGAACCATTTGCTGCCCCTTACACAGCATTTTTTCACACTGAATTATTTATTCAAAGACACTTTTTTACCTTGTGTTTCTCAGACCTATAATTCTTATAGCAATACCAGTGAGCCAGTATGAAGGGCACATATGGTTATTGCGTCTTATTATTGCCAGCCCTATCTTTCAGAGCTCCAGTTTATTCACTGATGGGGTTACTGCATCAACTAGGCAATGCTAGGAAAGAAACACACACGCACATACACACACACACACACACACACACACACACACACACACACACACACACGAGAGAGAGAGAGAGAGAGAGAGAGAGAGAGAGAGAGAGAGAGAGAGAGAGAGAGAGGGAGATGAGGGAGAGGGAGGGAGGGAGAAAGAGAGGTCCTACTCTAGTGAAGGATAACCATGAACGCCAAGTGACTTTGAGGTGTTAGCTGGGGAGATGACTCAGCAGTTAAAAGCCCAAATGTTCTTTCAGAGCCACATTACGGCTCACAGCCATCAGTAAGCCCAGCTCCCAGAGATCCAACACGCTCTCTGACCTCTGTGGTCATCCACATACATGTGAATATCCACACTACAGATGCACACTTCTAGCATAAAATTAGAAATATATGTTTAAAAGGGGAAAAAAAGTGTTCCAGTGACACAGTTTGGGACGTACACAAAGAAGAGGGAACATTTAATCAGAGGAACAAGGAGCCATGGGGAAAATGGTCATTTTTAGCTCAGTAAGAACATGAAGAATTTCCGAGTGGAATTTCCTGATGAAGAAGATCCAGTGTCTTTGTGAATCAGACCAACAAAAATGAGCTCTGCCTGTAAACTGGGAGTTCCTTAAGAATCGCTGAAAGGGGGACATGATGCTTTGGAAGTTGGGGTGGCTTTCAGGTGAGTAAATGGAGATTTTCAGAACTGAGGCAACCCTGAGACTTCTCATCTCTATCCCATTGTCTCATGGAACCTGATATTATTTTGCAGCCTGTGGCCTGTACACAAGCCAATGAAACTGAATGTTTTTAGTAATCCCCCATGCTGAGAAGAGGTGCATGTGGAGAACCTCTTGCCCTGGAAACCCTTCTGGGGGTACAACAATGGACAGGGCAGAGGCAGATAACCAAGAGTTATGCATTTGGTATGTGACCACTTTCCTTTTAAAAGGAAATTTTTTACATTTGGTATTTTTAATAATTTATTTATTTTTATATGCATTAGTGTTTTGCCTGCATGTATGTCTGTGTGAGGGGGCTAAATTCAGTGGAACTGGAGTTACAGACAATTGTGAAGCTGCCATGTGGTAGCTGGGAATTGAACCCAGGTCCTCTGGAAGAGCATCCAGTGCTCTTAACCACTGAGCCATCTCTCCAGCCCCCTACATTTGGTATTTTTAACATAAGAGATGAGAGACTAAGAAGGGCTTGAGAATGAGAGAGACTTCAAGGACAGTGCTTTACATTGTGTGATTTGGGGAGGAGAGGCAGAGCTCTCATACCTTTACATTAACAAGATATGGTACTGTCACCAAGGAAATATTTCTTCCAAAGTTCTTTGCTGTGAATGTTCATTGAGTTCTAATAATAACATGTCCCTGCCCTTGGAATTTCAGCAAATCCATGCTTGTTAAACTGGACAACTGAATATTACTGAAGTAGACTCTTTTTTAATGCCTGCACTATAAAAAAAAAAAAATGATCTCTAATCCTACAAGTAGATAACTCTGGACAGCTTTTACGGTTTTTTTTTTTTTTTTTTTCAGTTAGATACATGCCTGAAAATTTTGCTTCTGGAATATTCTTTCACCTAGCAGATTAAATTCCCCCAAGGAAAATGTCTTTCTTGCCTGTATACTTCCATTTCTAAGAAGTGTTTTATTTCTGCCTCACAAAAGAGCAGCCACCCTTCACCCTTACCAACCCAGGGCAAATGTTACTTCCCTGACAAGCATGTTGGATGCCTTCTGTACCAAGCCTCTGTGTGGCTCTCCATAGAGTTATTCTGTTTCCATACAAGATTGTCTACCCTGCAACATGAAGTGGATTTTGTGCTTCTTCCCTGACTCAGGTGCTTTCCCTACTGCTGTCTAGAGGTTAGATCCTGTCAGCAAGCAAGTGAAGTAGAAAAATCCCTGCCTGAAACACTCACCTTTCCCACACATGTTGGATTATTTTTTTCCCTGTCTTCCTGTTCACTGCTGTTGTTGTCTCTGAAATGTCCTTGTCATCCCTTCCATTCCTTTGCTGCCACTGCAAAGTGTGAACAAATACCCATTGTCCCCAAAGCCTAGCTGCAATACCACCTTTCCATGAAACCTGCTTTGAAATTCTCTCTGGTAGAATTGCCTGGGTGCACATTGGCCTCCAGGGGGTCTCTCACCATAATAGAGATGTTTTCATTTGTTTATTTGTTTTTGTTCCCCCCCCCCAAAAAAAATTCTTCAACTCCAGGTTTATTATTTTCAGTCAGTATACAAAGTAATGGATTCCATTATGAAATTTTCCTGGACACTTTGTCATTCACCCCTCCCCCTCCCTCTCACGGTTCTCTTCCTCGCTTCCCACACCTCCCCTTCTGCTTCCTGTCACATCTATTCGTTATACACACACCCTCACTTAAGTTCTCTTCTTCCCCCTCATGGTTCCCTTTTTAGTTTCTTGACTTAAATTTAGACCCAGACTCACACATTAAAATCTTGGATCCACACATGAGAGAAAACATGTGGTTTTTATCTTTATACTGTGGCTTATTTTACTTAACGTAATGACTTCCAGCTTCATCCATTTTATTGCAAATGTCATGATTTCATTTTTTCTCCTAAACTTAAGAGAAGTTAAATATTTTCATAGACTCCTGTGCTGGTTAGTTTTTAATGTCAACTTGACACAAGCTAGGGTCACATGAGAGGAGGGAATCTCATTTGAATAAATCCCTCGGTAAGATTGGACTGTGGGCAAGCTTGTGGGGTATTTTCTTAATTTATGACCGACAGGGAGGGCCCAGTTCATTGTGGATGGGGCCAACCCTGGGCTGATGGTCCTGGGTTCTATAAGAAAGCAGGCTGAGCAATATCTAAGAAGCAGACCAGTAAACAGTGCTCCTCCATGGCCTCTGCATCAGCTCCTGCTTTCAGGTTCTGACTAGAAATCCCTGACTTGGCTTCCATGGATAATGACTGTGATGTGAAGGTGTAAGCAAAATAAACCTTTTCCTATCAAGTTGCTTTTGATAATCGTGTTTATCACCACAAAAGTCACCCTAACTAAGTCATTCCTTTAAAATATTGTGGGTTGTAGGCACTGCACTTAATGGATAGTCAGTTGTAAGCTTTTTTTTTTTTTTTCTATGAAGCAAGTGGTTGCTATGGTTGTTGAGAGTGGCAATCCAAATTGTCCAGGTTTGAGACCTACCACTGCCCCTGTCTGGAGTCTCCTGATGTCACTGTGACCCTGTTCAATCATCCGTAAATGAGGGATAATATTTTAACCTTGCTGTAACTATTTTAAATGGGCTAATATGTTCTGAGACCAATGACTTACACATAACCTATATATGTTACTATTATCATTATAAATTATTGTTGATATTAGATGCTCAATAAATATTATACTGGATATAAGAGTAAAACAATGAAAATCCTTCTCATGCCAAGATAGTCATTTTAACAATAAGTTACTGCAAATAAACACTTGCATATATTATTTATATTTTTGATGAAAGGGGAGAAGAAAATCATTTCTGGGAGATGAGTCACATCCGTGATAGTATGTGAGTGCCTCCCTGGGATAATAAACTCTCAGAGCTGAAAGCATGTAGCCCAGCTAGCCCTAGCTTTCCAGTGAAAAGAATACCTCCAAAAACACAGCTTCCTGAATACTTGTGCGAACATGAGACAAAGAGATGATTTATGCATCTCATTCCACCAATAACCACATCAAGCTTTGAAACGTCTCCCAGCAACTTCGGCCCACCTTCCCGTCTCCACGTTTGAACCCATTGAGAAATAGGACCTGCATGTGAACCATACCTTACAGGATCTCCTCTGGATCCTCCTGCTCAGCCCACAGAGCCTCCAGTAAACCTTCATTTTGTCTGGTAATCATGTGGCCTCACACACAAACCTTCAGCACTTACAACCTTAATAAGCATATGCTTTCATCCAAGTCACTGATAATGCCCTTGCTTAAAGCTGGGTCAGGGTACCTAATTAAGGACTGCTTCCCAGTTGAATATTTTTTGAATGAGGTTTTATATATTAGCACCATTTAACTGAGATGCCCCCATGAGCACACTGACTGTGAAAGTTTTTTTTTCTTTTTTCATGTATTGAAAATAGGTTGTTTTCCCTTACATAATATATTCTTATTATGCTTTTCCCTTCCTCTGATCCTCCCAGTTCCTCTCCTCCAATCCACATACACTCCTTTTCTGTCTCTCACTAGAAGAAAACAAACAGGCTTCTATGGGATAGTAACATAAAATAAAGCAAAAGCTAACTCACCAGTATAAGATAAAAGAAACAGAAACAGACGGACACAATAAAAAGACACAAGAAACAGATATAGATGCTGAGACCCTTTCATCTGTACACTAAGGAATCCCATAAAAACACTAAACTGTAAGCCATAATATATTTGCAAAGTGAAAAGTACGAGAATAAATTAAAAATTAAGAAGATAAAGTTAAAAAAAGAAAATTTCTTTTTAAAAAATGACATTATGAGACGAAGAACCTCTAAAGATATCATTGAATTCATTTTCTGTTGGCCGTCTACTGCTGGGCGTGCAGCTTACCCTTAAACGTAGTTTCTTTCCCCCATGAGACTCCCTTGGAGGAAATGAACTTTTTAGTTGCAAGGGGCTATGAACAGAAGATCACTTCTAAGTTAGGATGGGGCACGTGTCCACTTCTCCTTTCAGATGCAGGTGCAGATGAACACAGGCCCTGTTAATGCTCTTTCAGTCTTTAAGTTCATACGTGCCCTGATCCTGGCATCTACGGGGCCTTGTTTTCTTGGTGTCCCCTGCCTTTTCTGGATCTTATTATTTTTCTGCCTCCTCTTCTGGGTCTTCTGAGCCCTCAGGAGAGGGATTTGATGGAGACATCCCAATTAGGGCCGAGGGCTCCAAGGTCTCTCATTCTCTGCATATTATCTGGCTGTGGGTCTCTGTATTGTTCCCCTCTGCTGCAGGAGGAGGATTCTCTGATGATGGCTGAGCAGGGCACTTCTCTGTGAGTATAGCAGAATGTTGTTGGGAGTCATTTTATTGCTAGGGTTTTTGATTGACTGATCTTTAGAACAGTAGTATTTGGTTTTACCATGGGTGCCTGGCCTATCTAGGTTAAGTCTTAACTTGAATCAGATATCAGATATGACACAATGTATGTGTCAGACAGACTCCCACATACACTGGACTAGCTTATCTTGTAGGCAGAATGCTATTGTAGATCAAAGGGTTTGTGGCTGGATTGGTGTTTACGTGTTTCCTTTGGTAATCCAGAGGCACTAGAACATTGGGGTGACTATTCTATGTGGGCACTGGCTCAATTTCACCATGTTCAGTGAGTTGTGTGGTGTTGTCTGCAGCAATGGGGCCTTGCTGTAAGTTTGTGGGGAACAGCCCAATGGAGAGCAATAGCCTGGGTTGTTTGGGGATTCCTATGGGAACCCTTTGACCATCAACTCCACTAGATGTAACCCAATCCAGGTACTGTAAGCTTCATTTCGTGACTGGAGATGCCCAGTTGGGACTCTGTCTCCCCGTTATTTGGTGATTTCATTTAGATCACCTTCATATTAGAATATATTTTATGAAGCTTCTTCTGTATTAGATTTCACACTACTTCTCAAATGGCCCTTAACTTTAGCTGTCTGTTCCCATATTCTATCCCTTGTACCCCCTTTCCTCCCCCTCTCCACCTGGTCCTTCTGTTCCAGTGACACCCCCCACCATGCATTCATCACTAGTCTATTTCCCTTTCCTAGCAAGATCTATCTGTCCTTCCCATCTAGTCCCCCACTCTACACCTAACCTCTGTGGTTCTATGTATTCTACATTGATTATCATTGATTTAACAACTAGTATCCACTTATAAATGGATGCAATCCATATTTATCTTTCTGGGTCTGAGATAACTCACTCAGAATGGCTTTTTTCTCGTTCAGTCTATTTACTACTGAATTCATGACTTCATTTTTTACTTATATATTTTAATGATTTATTTTTATTCATGAACATTGATATTTTGCCTGTATGTGCATCTGTGTGAAGGTGCCAGATCACCTAGAACTGGAGATACAGACAGTTGTGAGCTGCCATGTGGGTGCTGGGAATTGAACCTGGGTCCTCTAGAAGAGCAGCCAAAGCTCTTAACCACTTGACCATCTCTCCAGCCTCAGCTATCATTCCAGCCCAATGGTTTCATTTTTTAAAGGGCTGACTATTACTCCATTGTGTAAATGTGCCAGTTTTCTTTATCCGTTCATCTGTTGAAGGGGATCTAGCTTGTCTTCCCTTTCTGGCTCTTGTGAATAGGGCAGCAGTGAATATGGCTGAGCAAGTGTCTCTGTGGTGGGTTGAAACATTCTTTGAGTATATGCCTAAGCATGATATGTTTCATATCTTCCTGAGGAACCACCACACTGATTTCCAGAGTGACTGTACAAGTTTTCAGTCCCATCACTGATAAATGAATGTTCTTCTTATTCCATGTCCTCAAGTGACCAGCATGACATGTCACTTGTTTTATTTATCTTAGCCATTCTGGCAGGTATAAGATGAAGTCTCAAAGTAGTTTTGATTTGCATTTGAGAAAAACATTGTAACCAGCCAATTCCAGTCAATTTCATTCATCTAGACTGCTGTTAAAGTTGAACTAATTTCTACCTGGGTCAATTACTTCTCTACCTCTATCCCTTTGTCTATCAAACAAACACCTACCTTACAGAATATTTCATGAGTTAGATGTATGAATGTCACTGAGAACTTAGACATCAGTACAATAGATTGAAGGGTACCTTCCAGAAATATGTGTTAAAATTCTTTCATACCCATGAATATGATCTTATTTAGAAAAGGGTCATGGTAAACATAATCAAGTTAAGGTCATTAGGAAGGACTCTAAGCCAATATGAAGGGTACCCTTGGGGCGAGGACAGCAATATTTGGCTTACTGATTACATGCCATCACCAAGAGAAGTCGAGGCAGCAACTGGGGCAGGACATTGTTTTATAAGGGTATCTCAGTTGCTAAGATTTATCCTTCAAGGATTCTTCTTGCAGCTTCATTTCCTCCATGCTTGTCCCCTCAAATGCACCAAGTCCAAGTCATCTACATTCCTTTTCTTCAGAAATTTTTTCAAGACTATTTTTTAGGGGTGGAAAGATGCCCTGGTGATTTAAAAGCACTTGCTAGTCTTGCAGAGGACCCAGGTGATGTAGCCAGCACCCAAATGGCAGTTTACAACTGCCTGTAACTCTAGTTCCAGGGACTCCAAAGCCCTCTTCTGGCCTCTGCAGGTACAAGGAACACAATATATGTTGCATGTACACATATACATGCATACATGCATGCATACATTTGTACAAATTTTAGTGCACAACACTAAAATTTACATTCATTCACATAAAAATAAAATAAATCTTAAAGCAAAAGAAAAAAGCAAATTACTTGTGTGTGTGTTTATGTGTGTGTGCATGTGAGTAGGAGAAGTATATGTGGAGTCCAGAGGTTGATGACAGGTGAGTTCTTTATTGCTTTCCATTTTATATTTTGAGCCAGGGTTTATTCATTCATCAAGACTGGCTGGCCAGTGAGCTCCAGGAATCTTGCCTCTACCTCTACAATGTTATAATTACAAGTGTGTACCAAGCCTGGCTATTTATGTGTGATGAGGATTCAAACTCAAATCCTCTTCCTTGGGCAACAAGCAAGAAAATTCATTTTATTCTCACTGAATTTATTATTAGATTTATTATTTTCACTTCTAGGAACTAAAATATTCCCTTTGAGAATTTCAGATTAAAGATCAATAATTTAGTTTTCCATTGTCCCGCCCCCACTCCTCGCCAGCAAGGAAAGACGCGGTACACACACAGGATCCTTCTGCAGTACAGCTTTAATGGGTCTTGGGGGAGAGCATTTAGCTTACGGAAAATGGAGGGGAGGGCAGAGAGAGGAGGGAGATGGGGGCCGCGCGGCGACAGGCCCCGGCGGGGAAAGAGAAAGCGAAAGGGAGAGAGCTAGGCCCCGGCATGGCCGGGGCCGAGCCGCCCACCGCACGGCCTAGAGCCCGCGCCCGGGAGCCGGGCCAGCGTCCGTGCGCACGGCGGGGCGGAGAGAGAGAGAGCACGAGGTAGGAAGCGCCCAATTTTATGTCAACCAAACGGCCTTTGCTTTAGACGTATCATCTTCCTATAGGTTGCAGTCCAGTATCCCACATGACGCCACGGAAGAGGCTGAGAAACCAGTCTCGCGAGAGCACGCATGCTTTCTCTACTGACTTAGGCGGGTTGGCCAGCACCAGATAATAGCGCCACCTTGAGGAGCTGGAGCCAGCGGCCTCCAACATTCCATGAACTTTAAAATTTTCTATTGCATGTATTTGTGTATTTAGTGTGTGTGTATCACAATGTACCTGTTGAACGCAGAGGGGTCTCTTTCCACCACATGAGTTTTGGGGATCAAACTCAGGTTATTAGCCTTTGCAGCAAGCAGCTTTACCCACTGACCCATCTTGTTGAACTTTTAAAGTTAATTTTCCAATGGGTGGGAGAAAAATAGGTCCATTTATTCATTTAGTGGTTTTGAGTATCCTCTATATAGATTAGCACACAGATCATGAACATGATGAGCTATATGGACATATATGAACACCAAAGGATTGACACCACAGTCTTTCTTTTTCTCTCTCTCCCTTCAGATGACCAACTCTGAGGAAATACAGACTTGCTCGGAGGAAGGAATTAAAACACTGAAGTCCAATGGAAAGACTAAGATGTGGGCAGGGCTGAGAAAAGCAAAAGATGGGCAGAGCAGTTTACAACAGAGGGCTGAAAGAAGAACCCTGTGCAGGGCAGGCACCACCCAGCATGAGGCCAGTGCCAACTTGCAGCCTGGCAGAGAGGCAGGGGGTCAGATGTGATAAGCGTGCCCAGTGGTTAGCACTGTGTGTCAGTTTGGTTAGGCAAGGGAGCCAGATTCTTCAAATACTAGATTTGGACTTGATATTGCCAACGAAGGCACTTAGGAATGTAATTAATGTTTATTCCATTTTTAAATTTAGTTATTTTATGCATGAGTGTTTTGCATCCATACATACCCAGTGCCCTCAGAGGTCAGAAGTTTCCTGAGCCTGGACAGATGTTGTGAACCACCATTTGGGTGCTGGGAATTGATATTGGGTTCCCTGCAAGAGGAGCACGTGCTTATCTTTCGAGCCCTGTGATGACACTTCCATCAGTATATCTGAGTACAGCAAATGATGCTAGTGTAAATGACTGAAGAATCAACCAGAAGCCACGGAGGTAAAAGTTCCTTCAAGGAGGAGCCTTTGCCACCTATTTTCTGGACCTTTAGTAGCCTGCTCTGCAGAGCAGACTTCTAGGATCCACACTTCCAAGAGGCGATTGCTTAACAAAAAAGCTCTTCCCCCTTTCTCCCTTCCTCTATCCCCCCCCCATTTCCTCCCATAGTCTCACTTGCCCCCAACTCCCTCTTCTTCCTCCTGGCCTCTCCTCTCTCTCCATGATCTATTAATCAGCTACCAAGGACCTTCTCTGGCCCCGCTTTTGATTTTCTGGTTTCTGGCCAAAGTCTACCGTCTGACGTCAACAGAAAGGGAACCCATGGGGCCAGAGGCCAGCAGCCCCAAGAGCAGGGGCACAGCGGGCAGCTCATCTGGAGGGTCAACTCAGGATTGCCAAACATCAGAGGAGCTTTCCCAAGAGGCATTTGCACAATACAACCCTAACCAGGTTAGGTATTCCCGGAAGTGGCCCAGCACAGCCCATCTTTCTCTGGCGTGTCTCCTTCACCTTTTCCTGTGTGTCTCCGTAGTAGTTCCCAGGGCTCTAGAAATCCCTTCCAGAGGGAGCAAGGTTCTTCACACAGCTGTGCCTCTGTACACAGCACTCCATCTGCCCGTTTTGTTCTTTGCCCTGACCATTAGCGAGGCTTTGCTGATCCTTCACACTCACATGCCACATGCTTTGTGACATCTGTGAAATCTATTGTTTGGTGACCCTAGAGACCTCCCCAGCTCTTCTCTGTTTATGTTCTGTGGTTTTGTTATTGTACATTATACAAAGACCCACTTGCCCTCTGCACCATGAACGTCCCAGAACAGAGGCGACAAATGACCCCTGTGGTTCTCTTAAGCCTGTCTTAGAGCTGAGCAAGTGGCATCAGAACACACACCCATGAAAGAAGCTCTCAAGTTTCTCTTGGACAAAGACTTGCTGTTTGTAGAAGAGCAGGAAAGAGCCCAAGCTCTCCTGTGACTATACCCTCATTTAAGCGTATCATACATTCTGAGACAGTCTAAGAAATGTACCAGAGAACTTTTAGTTGACAGTCAACCTCCCTCATTCCAACTACCCACAGCATGTCCAAATAACCATGGACAGTGTTCTTAAGCCTCGGCCACAGCAAAGAGCAGTTCAGCAGGGGACAAGGCTCTGTTGTGTGGATCTGAGTGCCAGGACAAACTGTTCAGAAGCCTTTTCAAAACTGCTATGTCACATGTGTACCAAAGATTCATTTCATAGAGCACTGCTAAGGGAAGGATTGCATTTGACACATGGGTGACACAAGTGTGTGCTTTAGGGGAGCCTGGGGGGGACATAAACATGTTTATTTGGTATGTTTTATAGTGTATTATTTTTAAGAGCAGTGTGGAGAAAGGGTTTATCCATCTTAGAGGTTGCAGCCCATCACTAGGGAAGCCAGGGCAGGAATTCTAGCATGAGCCTGAAGCAGAAACCATGGATGATGCTGCCTCACATTCAGCCTCATGTTTAGCAAACTTTTTTTTTTTTTTTTAGACAGGGTCACACTGTGTAACCCTGGCTGGCCTCAAATTCACAGAGATCCACCTGGCTCTGCCCCATGAGTGCTGAAATTAAAAACACATGACACAACATTTAACCACCCTGACAGTTCTAACTTCTCCAAGATTTATGCCCACCTCCTCATCTTCCAACTTCATATTGCTCCTCCTCCTCCTCTCCCTCCCTTTTAGAAAACAATCAATCCATTGAGTCTAATTTGTATAGCTACCCTTATAATTCTGGTTTTGTGACCTCCCACTGGATGATCAATGTAAGAAGACCCACATCCTTAAATAAAACTGATTCTCCCTCCATTAGAAGCCACCTGACCCTAGCTTCTCAGTTAGGGGTGAGTGCTAGGGAACCTCTTCCTCATCTGATAGAAAACTGATGTATGCATTCTTGTTTGCATTTCTTTTTAAATAAACAATACTGTCCAATTTTAAAATCAGCTTCCAGAATGTCCCCAAGGAAAAAAGTAGACTTTCTACCTCACATAAATGATGAAAGAATGCCTTTTAAGCCAAATATTCAGGGCGAACTGACAGCATCCACCAGGAATGAGCCTCCTATGGATTTCTTAGAAAAGCTGGGACAGGCAAAAGATGACCAACAGTTACATAAGGGGGAAAGGGGCTTCGTCAAGCATGATCTCACAAGATTCTTCACCTTTGTGTCACTTTATGAAATTTAAAGTCTCCAAAATGCTGCTTGGCAGACACTTGTTTAGTGACTTGCGAGCAAGAGGCACAGAGAAAAACTCTGTGAAATGTATCCCTACCTTTAAGGGGACCAATAGGCACAAAAGTGCAAGTGTCTCATAAGAAAAGATCTGCTGGGTGGGCCTTGCAGCTTGGAAGACGTGGTGTGAAGGTGGCAAATTTAATGGCTAGAGATGGTGGGGGAGCAAGTGGTTTTAGACTCATGTGATCAGTATACATCAGGCTCAACAGACTGATCATCTCTGGAGGAGTAGACTCATTGAGACAAATGACCAGAAAGGTGGCTTTCAGAATATGGCTCATTAGTCATATCATAAGAGACTTGAAGGTTCCCATGGCTTTAGTCAGGAAGACACGTGAGTGTTTGACCAAAGACGTGAGTGCTGGGGCTGTGGATGGCAGCAGTGATTCTGATGAAAAATGTTATAATAAAGAGATTTAAGGATTTAAAGAGTTTCATAGCAGGTAACTCTTTTGTGCTTTTAACTTTTCTTCTCTAACACACTGCTTAGGCTTTAATGAAATGTTAGACATTAACAAGCACAAGCCAAAGCCACAGCCTCCTCTCAGGATGTACGACGACATAACCTCTACCATCATTCTACCTGCTGCTTCTTGTAAGCAGCTGACTTGAAACTTTTGCCCCTGCTAATGAAGGCTGAGTGTTGCACTGTAAAGTATTTATCAGTGTTGCCTAAATATGCAGTGTGAGCTTGAGTCTTAAAATGCTTTGTACTCTTTGATCTAACAGCTCTGTGGCTGAAAACTTGTCTCAAAAAACAAGATGGCTACAAAGATTTGTTTAGTAAAAATTCCATCTCTGCACTGCATAGAAAGGTAAACAATTGGAAGCAGCCTAGCTGTCTGAGAAGAGAGGGGCAAATAAGTTATTCAGTCAATGAAACTTCATAGAAGAATACCTGACAGTGCTGGGAAATCCTACAATACTGCATTAAGTTAAGGTGCAGATTATAGACAAAATTAAAAGAGAATTAATAGAAAAAGAGCCTAAGGGTTCTTTTAGATGATAGATATTAAAAATTTGACTTCATCGTTTGGTCTTTCTTTTATTGTTGTTTTGCTAAAAATTACCTTTGTGCAAGAGTGGTAAGGTGGTAAGGTGCAGTTCAGAACTATGCCTAGTGCTTTAGAGAGTCTGGCTTCAGAGTCTAGATTTGAATGAGGTGAGTGGCGTAGATAAACTCCAGGATCCTTCACAACTCTAAGGCATTATGCCACGGCATCCTTAGCTTTGAAAGGGTGTGGTATGTGATAAATGATTTTCAATACCATACCTGTCTCTCCTGAAAGGAAAGGAACATTTTTCAAGAGAAATTCATCTTAAATCTTTTGTGTTCATTGGGAATATTCTAGCTTTGAGTGACAAATATCGGTGAGAAATGAGCATCAAATAAATGAATCTTGAAAAAGATTATTACTAAACTCATTAGGCAAAAAAGGAAATTAATATGAACTCTTAAACTATAAGATTTAGAGGTAAATTCCTTTTGGGGAGGAGGAAGTTTTATAGCTCACTTGATGCTACCCCAAATCTATCTCCCTCCACATAACTTTATCTCCATTGGATACTTCGTCTAGATACTGGAGCCTCAAGGGCACATTCTCTTTTTGTCAGCTGCCATTGAGGGTAATCAACCCCTTGTCAAAAGTTCTAGGATTTCCTTTCTTGGCTCCTATTTATAGTATTGGGATCAAGACTTAGAATGTGCCAGGTACCTGTCATCTTCCCAAGGTTGTCAATGGTTATGATGGAAGGTCTCAGTTGTCAGGCTTCCTATGAAGAAACCATCTGAACCAAAAGTAATAGTACATGTGCTTCCCCAAAGGGAAATCAGGTGGCGCCACTAGGGAAGGAGAACATTGTTGCAGAATATTTGTTTAACTATGTGAAGTGTGTTGCATTTGTTTAACTATGTAAAGATGTGGTGCTGTTTTACCTTGCCTGCCTAAGGTACCTGACTGATCTAACAAATGCTGAACAGCCAATAGCAAGGGAGGTATAAGTGAGACTTCTGGGTAGGGAGAGTAAGAGGAGGAATTTAGGCTCAAAAAAAAAATAAAGAAAAAAGAGACACCAGGGACCAGATAGATAGACACAGAGGAATCAGGAAAGTAAGACAGACCGAATGAAAGGTAAAAAACCCAAAGGCAAAAGCATAGATGAATTGAAACAGGTGGGATTAAGTTAAAAGAGTTAAATTAAAAAAGTGGGACAAACCAAGCTAAGGCCGAGCATTTATAATTAATAATAAGTCTCCATGTCTTTATTTGGGAGCTGTCTGTCAGTCCAATAAGAATTCAGACTACAGAACATGGATTCTATAGGGAATGACAGCTGGTTCCCACATGTGGCCCCAGCACCTTGCACCATGTACGTCATTGTTGAAAAACTTATGGAATGAAAACTGATACCTTTTCTCCAAGCAGAAACTTAAATTTCACATAGTTCTGAGAAGGAAACTCATATTTCCTTCCTCCTTGTCTTCTCTCTCTCTCTCTCTCTCTCTCTCTCTCTCTCTCTCTCTCTCTCTCTCTCTCTCTCTCTCTCTCCCCCCCCCACCCCCATCTCTCTGGCAGAATCTCACCATCTAGTCTGGGCTGGACTCACACTCACAGTCCTCCTGCCTCAGCCTCTCCAGTGCTAGTATTATAGAGACGAGTCACCATGTCCTATAGAGTCACAGAAATTTGAGCCTAGTGTGATGGAATCATTTTTCTTCTCCTGTATAAGGGGAAATGCGTATTCATTTTCTGAGTCCCAGGAGAATGTGTATTGGATTAACACAGATGACCACAGCCCTGCTCTGGTCCACATGCTGTCATTATCTGGGCTAAGTCTGATCTTTGAAAGATGACTGTACATTTCTGTGTTTATTATATGGGAGCGATTCAACTCAGCCTTTGATTATTTTATTGTAAAACCCTCCTGCCAGAAAAGACCAGAGCAGCAGGGATTCTATTACACACCACTCTGCTATCAGGAAAGATCCAAAGGTGGCTTTTTCTTTTTTAAGTTTCCTTGTACTTGGTTTTTAATATTATGGTGGGTTTTTTTTTTTTTTTTTTTTTACAAATTTTATACAAGCACGCAAAATATTTAAACAGTATGAAGGACTATGTCTTCCTTTGTGAAAGCAACAACTGCTAATTATATTTTGTGTATCTTTCTAGAAATCTGCAAAGCAAATATCAAAAAGGCTCTATACTTATCACTACAACTTCTTTTCCCTTTTCTATATTTCATTCATCTTGCTTCCCCCCCCCACTTAACAATAGGTCCCCAAGTCTGTCCTCTATTACAACACATATTCTATTATGAAGATATACCAGATATACCATAATCGCCTTAACCACTTCTCCACCGGTGAAGAGTTAACTGATGTAGACTTTTTAGTATGTGTGCGTGTATGAGTGTGTGTGTGTGTGCGTGTGCGTGTGCGTGTGCGTGTGCGTGTGCGTGTGCGTGTGTGTGTGTGTATGCAAGCATATGATTGTTACAAAGAGGTTTTTTGGCATATGTTTGGAAGTCATAAGACAGCTTTGTTGGATTGGTTTGCTCCTTTAATCTATGTGGGTTCCAAGGATAGAACTGAAGTTCCCAGGCTTGTGAGACAAACACCTTTACCCACCTTTACTCACTGTTCTGGCATAGTCTCTTAGTCTCACACCAGAAAGGCCTTTCTGCTTCAGTCAATGCAAAGTGTTTCCCTTTTGTTAAAACATTTCAGTGAGGAGCTTCCCAGTGAATAAGCCACAATAATGGCAAGACGCCACTTTGTATTCCCAGTCAAGTTCCAAATGCCCTCGTTTTCCTGGCTGATGGTACCTGTGCCTTCACAATCTTCCTGCTCCTGGGGAACAGCACTATATTTTTGCCTCTCATTATTGCTACTGCTAGGGGTAGACACTGAAACTATGGATCTAGCTTAGTTTAAATGAACTCTTTTCCCAGGCACCAGCTGACCCCTGGGTTGACCATTGTACTGTGTGTACTGAGTGATAGACTAGGTGGAGCAGACCTGGGCAGGCTTCCAGAACAGTGCCTGTGTGAGAGATCTCCACATAGGCTGCCCAGCAGAGTTGGGCACTAGTCAATGCTTTGGGGCACCCTGCTCTTCTCTCAGAAATCTTGGAAGTTACCTCCTCAGTCAACAAAGAAGCTTAGTTTAGGGTACTTTTGACATCTTGAGCATGTGTTGAAGCTCTTTTATGAGAGGGTTTACTACATGCTCTACTGAATGGCTTCTCCACAGTGAAGAACCAACATACATATGCTTAACTTGAAAGAATTCTGCATGAGTTTAGGAAAAGGAGAAAGAATCAAAGTATGAGGAAATGCCTTACATGTCCCCCAGTGAGCCTGCGACAAGCAGAAGATACAGTCATACTTGAGGTCAGCCTTGAGTGTAGGCTGAAGCCTTTAGAAAGACTGAAAAAGTGTTCACAAAGGTCTGACTCCCCAGAATGAACCCTTTGCTTCTGACAGAGGTATGAGAGTGTCCACAGAAGGCGGCAAGGAACTGGTGCATTGAGGATAATGAACAAAGCATTGGGGCATCTGAGAAAACTGTATTTAGCATTGTCTGTGCTGAACTGTATACTTGGGATGCACTTGCTTTTGAACTTGAAGAATTTTCAAGGTTACTATTGACAATATATGAATTCACCCTTAGATACTGACTTTTGTCATGATTCACATTAGACCTGGACTCTTCTGTATTTCACCTGAACTTGCCTGGGGTTCACAGAGCTGAAAATAAGCAGCTGATGTATAGTTCGAAGCCATGATATTGGCACAGCCTCATCAGCCAATGTACTTCATGGCTTCCTTATTCACAGCTCTGTCACCTCATACCTGGGAAAATGAGGTAGGGCTGGGTGACTGGTGCACTTCTTTAAACAGGACTTTGGTATTTCCCAGAACTATTGGAAAAAACCAAGACAGACCAACCCATGTTGGTTGGTTAATCTTTGGGGATTTTTGAAAGGCCCTGAGCTCCACTATTTTGATTTTTTTAAATTCTAGATCCTTTATCTGATACTTTGTGACTGATCCTCATCCTGAGTAACAGCCCTAGAATAAAGCCCCAGAGGTTCAATGGTATGTTGGATATGTAAACTTTCTCTGGTCTAAGACCAGTCCATCTGTAATGAACTTTGAGTTCTTAATGTTTTTATTGAAGTCATGAACTCTGAAAACTAAGTTGTCAATAATGCAAAGATCACATGCTTTACAAATCCATTTTACCATTTCCTGAAGATTATGTAGTGCAATGAGGTAAGTGAAACCAGCAACGGGTTGAGTTGTGATAGCTTTCCCTACAAGAGAAGAAACATAATGAGGTAAGAAGAAAACCAACCACAAAAAGATATTTAACATCAATAATCTGGAGGACGGGGATAAGAAGAAAAAACAAAACAAATATCACTTCATGTTCATTGGAGGTACACTTTTAAAGACAGACAGTGATAAATAAGGCCATGGAGAAATTGGAAACCCCCCTCCCCCCATACTGGCTGATGGGATTCAGAAACAGTCTGGCAGTCACTTAAATGGTTAAACATAGACATTACGCTCCTTCAGCAGGCTGTCGATCGGGAAACACAGTTAAGATCTGAGAGTAATCTCCTGTTGTTAGCTATTGTTAGAGGTATATAAAAACAAAAATGGTAATATTTGAAATTATCAGACTTAAAAAATATGCTGTGTTTTCTACAAACACCTAACTTTCTCCTTCTCTCATGCAGAATTACTATTCTGTAAATATTTGCAAGTTAATGAGCATTTTATTCCACTTAAAATATTTCAAAAATGCTGAATGTGCAGAGGTAGGTCAGGTTGCTTGCCAAGCAGTGTTGACTTGGAGCCTGACTCCACATTTGAATCTTGGTGTGTCCTTGGCTAGTCCCCTAACTTTTTTGTACCTCATTTTCTCCTTCATGAAGTAGAAGAGCAGCAACATCTGCAGAGTTCTTTAGATCCCCTAATAAATATAAAGCACCGCCTTAGTTAAGGTTTCTGTTGCTGGGGAGAGACACCATGACCACAGCAACTCTTATAAAGGAAAACATTTAACTGGGGATGGTTTATAGTTTCAGAGGTATAGTGTGTTATCATCATGGCAGGTGGCATGCAGGCAGACATGGTGCTGGAGAGTTCTATATCTTGATGCACAGGCAACAGAAGACACTGTGAATCACACTGAGCATAGCTTGAGCAAAGAAAACATCAAAGCCCACCCCACAGGAACACGCTTTCTCCAACAAGGCCACACAGACTCCAACAAGGCTACACCTCCAAATAGTGCCACTCCCTTTGGGGGGCCATTTTCTTTTAAACAACCAAAGCACTTTCAATATTGCCCAGTGCTCTGGGCATCAGCTTCACAGTTTGGATTTGCCAAATCTGCATTAGGCTTAAAGCAGCAAATCCTAACAACTCTCTGTCACAAAGTTACACCACCTGGGGAATTTGTATTAGTAAAAGAACAGAAACGTTGGAGCTTGGCAAGTTTACTCTGATATTTTTCCAGCACTTTATGATGTAATAACACCTTGGGATAACTTGTATAACTGCTATAAATGCCCCCACTATCCTTCAGTCTATAAAGTTTATTTTTTACTAAACCTGGGCTAAGATAGTGGATTATATTAGAAGTTTATAGCACAAATGTCATGGGAGTGATCAAACATTTTCTGATTGGACTTCTGACCCACCGTACGTGACAGAAGCCATAGCTAGCATTGTTCTCAAGGCCAAGAACATTTGGCCTATTATTATTATTATTCTGCTAAATGGATATAGTATTAAGGTAACTCCTAATGAGTTATTGTAGCCATACTTTTAGGTTTGGGGTATCTATCAACCTTCATCAGAGAAGCTTCTTCTTGGAGTAGATGGAAACTAACTGGTCAATAGGCAGAGAATAAGAATCTACAGAGTTCTCAACCACAAGTGAGATGTCCATATTACATTCCTCTGTGCATGGCTCAGGGATTTTCACAAAAAGGGGTGGTAAGAGCTACAGGCAGTGTATGACCATAAGGAAATGGTGTTTGCAAGGCACAACAGTTGTGCATATGAACTTAATGGTTAGAATAGCAGCCACCAGACTTGTGAGAGCTGAAGCCACAGAAAAATCCCAGGATGCACTGGGAAATGGTTTTGAAGTGCTGCCTCTAGCTGAGGAGCTGTTGGCAATTGCTAGCTGCTGGGAAAGAGTCAGTTTTCTCTAAAGTTGTAACCTATTAAGTCAACCAAGGTCCATGATAGACCTCAAACCAATGAGTATTTGAGCAGCTTAAGTTAATATTTCTTTTCAACACAGAATATGAAGTTGGGGAGGGAGATAGGAAAGGATCTGGGAGGGGATGGAGAAGATGGAATGAATATAATCGAGATACATTGAATTAAATTCTCAATTAATTAATAAAACATTTTTTAAATAGAAATAATTATTTAATAACACAGAAAAGTTTGAATGGTGAATCTTCCAGGAAAAAAAAAAAAAGAAAAACAAGGAAAATAAAATGTCTCTGTTCTCATTCTAAGCATTCAGTACCCGGATATCCTCAGGGACCATGCAAACAGAATTGCAGGCAATGCAGGTATAGCAGAGCACAGATAACAGCTTGCTTGAGAGGCAGAAGTGAGTTACTGGTTTAAGTCTTTAATGGAGCGGAGGTTGTACTTGATCTGATGAAGTCCCTGCTTTGGTAGACTGCTCATCATTACCAAAATGTCCCAAGGGAAGCAGAAGAGCCATTGAGCTGTGGCAGCTTATGTAAAAGTGAGAGCAAAGACCTCACCACATCCCAGCTGAGCCCTCTGTACCTGGGCAGTACAAACTCTGGGAAGTTAACCACTTAGAGCTGCTAGGATTGTCTCCAAAGGGGACTAATTATCATTCTATTCATTTCCAATAATACGTGTCAGATACCTATCTATATTAGAAAGAGTGGTCTAAAACAAACATTTACAACCTCTGTTTATATAGGTCAGGGATGCAGGCATGACTTAGCTGGGCCCCATGTCTGTCAAGGCTACAGGTGTCTTGCTCTGCAGACAAACATTGCACTTTAATGACCTGGTAGTATGTGACTCTTCATCTCAAGGAAGATTATTTGCAAGCTCACTTGCATGGCTATTGACAAGCCTCAGGCATCACTGGTTCTAAGTACAGGCATCAGATCCCATTCCAGGGCAGCTCAGAACACAGCAGCCAGAGAAAGATGATCTGTCTCTAAATTAATATTTATTCTGAGAGAGGGGAACAGGCAGCTAGGAGAGTGAAGACAGGGTAATAGGAAGCCTGTCTTTTTGTGACCCAGTCTTGCCATATTACCATCCTTAGAAAGGCAGTCGTCAATCCCAGTCTATTCCCAAGGTGACAGGACAGGAAATGGGCACAGTATGAGTTACCTCAGGGGCCGTCACCCGTATTCACAACTGATCCTGTGTCCTTCCTGATCTCTGGTACCAATCCCAGAAAAGAGTTCTCAGGGTTAGAAGTTGCTGGCAGCAAGCACCTCCTCTCAAAAATTAAAGACAGCTGACTATGACCTATAATGTCTCATTCCTGAACTGTTCTGTGCTTGGTATGTGAAGTCAGAAACTTAACTCGTTGCTAGAGATTTTGCTGTTTCAAGAAAGATTTTGTCGGCCAGTGAGATGTCCCAGTGGATAAAGGTTAAAAACTAATGATCTAAATTCAATACCAGGAGCTTGCATGGTTGGGAGAGAATATCAGCTTCTGCAAATTGTCCTCTGAGCCCTACATGCGTGTGTATCCCCTCATATCCATACATAGTAAAATATAAAACATGGAAAAAAATCAAAGAAGGGCTGGAGAGATAGCTCAGCAGTTAAGAACATGTACTATTCTTGTAGAGGACCCCAGTTCCATTTCCAGCACCCCACACTGTGTGCCGCACCCCACATTGGGTGCTCACAACGACCTGAAACTCCAGGGACCTCCTTGGCCATTAGCACTATGAACACATGTATAACATGACAAAAATAAGCTGAATGTAGCAGTGTATACACCTTTAACCTCAGCACTTAGGAGGCAGAAGCAGGTAGATCTCTATGAGTTCAAGGCCGTAGAGAGAGCCTGTCTCAAATAGCTAAACTCATCACAATAATAAACCTTTTATAAAAAGAAAGATAAAAGGTAATATTATGGGACAATAAAAATTAATTTAAAGATGGACCATGTTTGTGAATGTTATATTAAGAACAGCACAGAAGCTGGGCATGGTGGTGCACACTTTTGGTCCCAGTGCTCAGGAGGCAGAGGCAGGAAGATCTCTGAGTTCAAGTTCAGCCTGGTCTACAGAGCGAGTTCCAGGATGGCCCGGACTACGCAGAGAAACCTGGTCTGGAAAAGCTAAACCAAAAACAAACAAATGAAAGGCCCAAAGCATCCAAAAAACAAAGACATAGCACAGAAAACTGGAGAAATTCCTTCACTGTTAGAAAGTTATTGTTTATTGTTGGGGGGCAGGGAGTGGAATAGAATCCAGGATTTGCATCTGCTGAGCCAGCACTTCACAACTGACCTTTACCTCCAGTCCACAAAGCTAACACTCGGGAGAGAAGTTGTCTGCGACACTGATGAACACGTGAGGTTCTAGCACAGTGGAAGCTCGAAGAAGGTTCACCCTACTAAGTATAATTGTGTGAGAGTGGGAAATAGTTCAGTGGACTTGCTGATCATAAATTCTTAGGGGGCAGGAATATATTAGGGTGCATTCCCATTTGTTAAAACATGTCTGAATTACACCTCTCATTTGGCTAGGAATTCAAGAATTTGCCAGAAATTAGGGAAAGCATATCAAATGGCTTCCATTTGTAAGTATCTGACAGAATTTGTAAATGACTACACACCTGTCAGTTTACCCCATGGATCCCATGCTTCAGTGGATATGGCGGAATGCCATAGGCAATGATAACTGGAGTTTTGAGCATGGTGAAGTCCTGAGGATTTGGTACTGCAGATGTGGGGGAAAGCTTCCTAGTATTAAGAAGGAAAATACACTTAAACAGAACTTTTTGTCTACTCTTAGAGAGAATAGTAAGTTCAAAGGTTTATTTCACATGAGTGTGGGGAAAAGGTCTTCCTTGCAACTAAGGGAACTTCCCAGTAGCCATTAGGTTGGGGAACTTCTATGTTGCATTAAACTGAGTGGGAACTGGTTAAAGATGATGATCACTTTAGTAAAGCTTATTTGGGAAGATTCATTCTGATGCCAGTTTTGCATCATTAATGTTGGGTCGCCCTTATTTCCGTGATGTACAAGAGAGGAGGGTGACATTTTCACAAGCAAAAATGTGCTACCTGTGCAAAAGACAATGTATTCACTGCTTGTAGGCAGCAAGGGAGAGAAGGCTGAGCGTTCATACAAAACCAGCTTAAAACTACTTGCTTGACATCCTGGAAAAGTCTGTATTATAGAGGACCTGAAAATTTTGAGAAGGATTTAAGTCACATATATTCTATACCTTAAGCTGACTGTTAACTGGCCTGTGTCCTCCTGGGCCTGTGGTCCCTGCCCACTGTTAGGGAACAGAAAAGGAAAGAAAAAGATACAAATATAGGTCTTCTGCTTGCAAGCCTAGGATTCATTGGTATGTTCTATACATAACATTTAGAGGATCTGGCCAGCCTTTGTATCATCTCTCAAAGAGAAGAGCCATGTCAACCACTCATGGAAGCAAACCACTGACCACCCCACTTGCCTCTAACACCGTTTTCATCTCACTGTTTCTCAGGGTGTCGTGACACTTATGTTTGTAAAAGAAGGAAAAGTCTTACTATTTTACCAACTGGTAAAGTTTAGTAAGCATATAAAGTTCTCCTCAATATCTATAGCATCCTTTTAAAGAATAATAGTAGTTGTGTGTGGGATATTTGTAATTCCATAGGAATTGGTTCAATGTGAATATAAGAATCCTGAATAGAGACACGTGGCAGAGGAAACTTGCTCTTCTTAAAGGCATGTATAGTTTATTATACTATTACAGTTACTAACATTTTTCGATCAGATGCCCTTTATAATTTGAGGAGGCATGGCAGAGAGCCAGGTAAAATAATCACATAATTAGTCAAGGAAGACAAGAGCTCAAAAGAGTTGCAGGTTGTGACACATAGCTGCTTCCCACACAGGCCCTACGGTGACAAAAACTTGATATCATTTCAGTGGCTTGCTAGGTGCTGTAACCATTTGTCACTTGAATTAGTTTAGTAAAATGCTAATTGGCCAATAGCCAGGCAGGAAGTATAGGTGGAGTGACCAAACTAGGAGAATTCTGGGAAGGGGAAGGACAGAGTCAGGAGTTGCCATCCAGAGGCAGAGGAAGCAAGATAAGAATGCTTTACTGAGAAAAGGTATCAAACCATGTGCCTAAACATAGATAAGAATTATGGGTTAGGACTTTGCAGAGAGATCTCAGAAGTCTGTTGAGCAAGAAGACAGGACCCGGGAGTCTATAATCCACTCCCATGGACAATTATACCTCCTTCAGGGTGCCACTGTTGAGATAGCTGAAGGCAGCAAGGATAAATGGGATGATGTGGTATTGTCTCAAGAGCCTCTCAACAGAGGCCAGGCCACCCCAGAACTGTAGAACTGTCACAGACTGTAGAGCCATCCACAAGTCAGTCCATAATCTCCCAAGGACAGTCATCTCATAGATGGGGTTCTGGTTTTTAAAGGGCCAATGACAAGACAGAGGTCCCTTATGATGATGTGATAGTATTGTCAGACAGCAGTGACCAGGCTAGCCCAGAGCCTAAGAACATGCCAGGGAATGAACCATCCTTCATTCAGAAAGAAGAAGTTTGCCTGGAGAGGGATCCTGAGATCCGAGAAAAGAACTACCTGTGACCTGAGCAGAGCCCTGGCAGTGACAAGGTCTCTATGTTAACACCTCAGGATCATCAGTTTATCACACAGTCCTGATGAGTTTAAGATGCAGATGCTCTCAGAGTAACGGATGTGATGATGATGCTCCAGGATGATACAAATATAGACGTTGTCACACAGTTCACCCATATTCAGGAAAGCAGAGATTTTGCTGAGGAGACAGATCTTCAGAGCCTCTGGAGACAGCTTCTCTGCTTGTCCTGGAGAGCTTCCATGAATAGACAATACAGAAGATGGGAGGCTATCGGCTGGTACTCTACAACCTATAGAGCTGGTTGACCATCTGACCGGCCAGGCTCAGTTCGTGTGCAGTGAATGCAAGAAGACCTTCCTTTATGCTTCCCAGTGTATCATCCACCAGAGGACCCACACGAGAGAGACCCTTTGAGTGCAGCATCTGTAACAAGTGTTTTCTGCGGGCCTCAGACCCTCACATCCCCCAGCGCATCCACAGTGTGGAATCTGCAGCAAGGCATTTGCTCACAAGTCCGCCCTGAGCAGTCACACTAGGATCCACAGAAAGGAGAAGCTGTACCAGTGTGAGCACCATGGGAAATTCTTTAACCGCAAGGGCAATCTCAATGTCCATCTCTGCATCCACAAAGACTCAAGACCCTATGAGTGTAAGGAGTGCATCACGGCCTTCAGACAGCAGAGTATTCTGAACAAACATGCAAAAATCTATTTGAGAATGGTATTGCAGTGATTCTGTATTCAGATGGAAGTCTTCTGCTAGAGGGATTGTTGCTAGGTTACCCATGTTCCATGACAACTTCTGGGAGCACACAAAAGGATGTCTCATCCCTTGAAGGTCTGAGGACATTACTACTTCACTATGCTCCAGATGTTGTTAGTTTGAGACAGGATCTCTATTCATTCTGGCTGTCATGGAATTATGTAGCCCAGGCTAGGTTGAAACTTAAGAGACCTACTTACCTATGTAGCCCAGATGGACCAAAGACTTGTTAGCCTGCCCATACCTCTGCCCAGAGGGCTGAGATGCCCTTTCCCCTCCTTGACAGGCTTTTGATTCACATTGTTTTTGCTTGGTGATGTGATTCTCAAGTTGTCAATGTTAAATAACAAAATGGGAGTGATGTTTAGCCCTCATCACACTGTATAACGTTATTTTTTCAATAAGTTACTTGGTACTTGGCAAAAAAAAATGCTTATGGGTTACTTTAATTATAAGAATTAATAATAAACCTGAGCAATAAGCCAAAAAAAGTTTATAATTAATACAAGCCTCTGTGTGTGGTGGGATTTAGCACCTCTCTGACCTAAGGGCATGGCCTTTGGGACCAGCACAGGTTTGGGGTCCACCTATGACTTTTGAAGCTGTAGCTTTAATGCATGGCCAGGATCAGCTAAAAGCTCTGGTTCATGAGCACAGTTTTCTTCTCTCTTTGCTTGCCCACTTCCTGGAGAGAAGATCCGTTCCATCCATCTGGACAAGTGGATCATTCCAACATCTCTTTCAGTATATAAGTTGCTTTAAATAAATAGCTACCTAATAATCCATCTCTCTGTGATTATTTATTGAGACTATTAATTGAGCTACATTTGGCATCTACTTTAAAGATGTGCTGACCTCAGAATGAAAGTCAGGATATGTGCTTTGTTAGGGAAGGGGTTTTGCTTTTGTTTCTGTAGGAGGGGAAAAAATAGGGTACCAGCGAAATTAATAAGGATTCAACTTGAAAAGGAGACACCTCTTGAAGAGGAGAATTAACGGCTCATCCACCAATATGATAGTTTAATGAATGGCAAGGAGAACTCACTTAACAAAGATTGGGGCAAGGTTTTATTTTTTCTTTATAGAAAGATAGACATAACCATCTTCAAGAAGTTAAAAGGACACTGGGCACACTAGACGTCTATGGCTGAAAGTAAATCTATTCTAAAAAGTTTACAAGCAAAGAAATATAAGACCTATTGCTACTAATATGCAATGAAGAGTAAATTCACACTGCTTTATATCTGTATCTCTTTACCTTTTAAAAAAAATGTGGTCCCAATTCAATTGCAAATCAAGCTGGCTTTGGAGTTTGGAGTAAGTGGCTTTCTCCTTCCCTAAACCCAAGCACAATGGTTAAAAAAAAATTAAGATTCTGTCTCATATCAAAAAGCCACCTGATGTAGGATAGACAGAAAACAGCCAAGATATATATGGACTATTGTTATTATAATTTTATTTCTAATCCTATTTCTCTCTGTATTTATTCTTTCTTGACTTTTTAAAATCCTTTTGCATACAATTCTCTCCTAAAATGTAAATCTCCATTTGGTATCAATAGTGTTTAAGCTTTCCACTGTAAACAACAAATTCTTCTAACAGCAATCTCCAAAGCATCCAGAAGGAAGAATGGGGCCCCGCCACAGTGATTCTACCTGGTCCATGATGGTGTTTTTTTAAAAAAAAACTGGTGTTCACCAATCAATGACTGATTTTTCAATACAGACTGTTCAAGACAGTTGCAAGATGGCTTACTATGATTACCCATCAATGACATCTCTAACAAGAATTCCAGATGCCCTTATCTAATTCTCGGAGACTAGTTATAGAGGTTTATAATCAGTCCTTTGGGACTTAACCACTGTCTTAGTTTTTACAGGACCCCACAGAGACACCATGGCCCCCAAGTCAGCAAGAAGCAACTCTATGAAAAACTACACCCCCTTTCTGAATAAGTTTCGTCTTCTAAGGGTTATGGATAATTGTCATTCTGCTAGGGTGGCTATAAGTTATACTTAGGTTGAGAGTGGAACAAAAAAATAGACTCGGGAATCCCTTTTAAAGAAGAGAAAGGGAGAGGACATAGGACAGATGGAGGTGATTATATCGACCTGTAAACAATTATTAACCAAATATTAGCCAGAAACAATTTACCCTGGCATAGATCCTGGCCATGCCTTGAAGCTACAGCTTTGAAAGTCACTGGCATAGATATACATAGATATGGATATTGATGAAAATATAAAATTATTTTATGTTTGCTTAAGATAATTTGTATATTGATACAAATTGAAATTTGAAATTATTTTATATGTCTGTATAAGGTAATTTGTATATTGACATAAAATTAAATCTGTATTTGTCACGTTTTACACATGCTTCTACATCTGTTTAAAATATTTTGTACATAATGCATATTAAGCATATTGTTGTCATTTCCACTATGCAATTTCTACCTGCTTAATTATACTGTTTAATTAAATATATATGTATATATATTTTACCTCTGTTGCAGATATTTCATATAATGATATATATTTAGGATACTGTTGTCATTTTGCACTATACATTTACCTTTGTTTAATGTTTATATGATTGTCATATTTGAAGTCTTTGACCCAAAACCATACGCCTGTTTATAGATTCTCCACTTTTACAACATAAGCTTCAGTCTTTAAGATGATGAGAATTACAGGTCACAGTTACTTATGTTTTCCATGTACTAGTCATGTTGTTTAGGTCTCTCAGATATATAATAAAATGTCAGATGGACAAAAATCTTCAAACACTTTATAGACCTAGAAAATATGACATTTAAATGTTTTGTTATTCAAAATTATGGCTACAAGAGACACAGTTGCTTCTGGTAGCACCTTTCCTTTCCCAAGGTGATGTTGGGCATCAAAGACACAGAGTTTGTCTTCCTTGGCAGATAATGGCCCATTAGACAAAGAGCTGGCCTGGCTGCGGCTGCTGACAGTGAGCACGCTGTCTAATGGAGATCAGCAGGACAAAAGACAAGAGACTGCAGAAACCTGCCAAGATAAGATAAGATAGTTTCTCAGAATATCCTGCTTCTGAAAATAAATTGTCAGATATCCTGGGCCCGTAGCTAAAAAATTAGATGCTCCAACTTTGCAAAAAAGACGTGGATGATTGTCCAGGCAGCTGACTGCCACTGTCTTCTCTTACTGAATTTTGGGAGTTACTCACTCCTACTTCCAGCTTACTCAAGTACTATATTTTACTTTTCAGGTCTTTGATGGGGTTAAAGATTAGACAGCTTCAGTTATGATCATTTCCTATCTTGGCTTAAGAGCATTTAGGTACCAGATTCATATTATTCAAGATAAATAGCTTTTGAATAATCTCTATATTTGGCCACACATCAGTATTCTAGACTTTTAGTGTTTTGTGTTTGTTGTTCTTATAGTTGTAGGTTTATTTTGTTTACGTCATCGCCTCTACTTTCCCTCTGCTGGATACTGCTTGATTATTGTTTCTATTGTATGTATAGTTTTATAGATAGGTTTAGAACTTTCTTATTAAGACAGAAGGAGGAGATGTAGTGAGATTTAGCACCTCCCTGACCCAAGGGCATGATCTCTGGACCAGCACAGGTTTGGGGTCCACCTTTGACTTAAAGCTATAACTTTAAGGCACGGCCAGGATCAGCTAAAAGTTCTGATTCATGAGACCAGATCTCTCTCTCTCTCTCTCTCTCTCTCTCTCTCTCTCTCTCTCTCTCTCTCTCTCTCTCTGCTTCCCCACTGCCTGGAAAGATCTATTCCATCCATCTGGACAAATGGATCATTCCAACATCTCTTTCAGTATATATCGTAAGTTGCTTTAAATAAATATCGACCTAATAATCCATCTTCCTGTGATTATTGATTCAGATTATTAATCGGGCCACATCTGTGTGTTTATTGGGGACTGAATGACTGCAGAACCAGGCAGAACAGAAACTTCTGCCTATAGCTGAGAATAGCTTATGGCAGCTAGCACTATGCATCATGGAGAAGCCACCATGAGGTACGTAGAAAAATGGAGTATTATTAAATAAACAACATTAGAAAAATGAATATTGATAGCAGAGGATAAAAGTAGACATCAGTAACAAAAGAAGTCACAGAAACATAAAAACACTTGAGGACTTAACAACACACTCCTGGATAATCAGCAGGCCATTGAAGAAATCAAGGGGAGAAAGTCAAAGAATTGAATGAAAATGAAAATACCATCTTCTTGCTGCACAGGCACCAGGCACACACACGGGAGACATACACACATACATATACACATACAGACAAACACACAAAATATAGATGAATGGAAAAATAAGTAAATCTTTAAAAAATAGGTGTAAGACAGAAGATATTGATCTTTTCAATAGACGAAGAAAAGGCTTTTGACAAACATCAATATTCCTTCATTATAACAGCCTTGAAGAAATCAGGAATAGAACATAAACCAATATAATAAAGATTATATATGACAGCGCCACAGCCAACGTTATACTAATTAGGGAAAAAATTGAAAACATTTCCTCTAAGATTAGGACCGAGACAAGGATTTCTCAACTCTTATTCAATATACTTGAAGTCTTAGTCAGGGTCTTAAGGCAAGATGGAAATATATTAGATCAGAAATAGAAAAGGAAGAAGTGAAATGACCCCTGTGGGTTCATGTCATGATCCCATACTTAAAAGACCCTAAAGACTCCGTGGTAAATCTCTTAGTTGTAATAAACATTTTCAATGAGTACCACATCAGCTCAGAAAAGTGAACAGTTTTCCTGAATACCAGAAATGAGCTTGCCAAGAATGAACTCAGGAAATAAAATCCACTCACCAAATCCTTGAAAAAAAATTTCTACAATAAACATTTAAAACTGTGAAGAGCCAGGTGTGGTGGCACATGCCTTTGATCCCAGCACTCTGGAGGTAGAGGCCAGCCTGGTCTACACAGTAAGTTCCAGGATATCCAGGACAATGTAGAGAGACTTTATCTCAAAAACAAAACAACAACAACAAAAAACTAAAACCCCACAAAATAAATAAATGTAAGATTCAAAATTCTTTAAAAAAAATTGTTTTAAACTAGGAAGAAATAAATTGAGAAGAGACTAAAGGCATAAAAAGATTCCCATGTTCATGGACTAGCAAAATTAACATTGTCAAAATGGCTATATTACCAAAAATGACCTACCAGTTTATGCAACCTTCATTAAACTTTCAATAATATTCTTCACAGAACCAGCAAACGAGATCTCAAGATTTGTATGGAATCTCAAAAGGAAGCACATAGCAAAAGCAGACTATGCTGGACGTATTATAATACCAATCTCAAACTATACTACAAACATACTACAGCACCAGCGGATTAGAACTGGGGACAAATGCCAACCTACACAATTGTAGCCATCTGTTTTTGGGCGAAAATGTTGAAACATACAATTGGAGAAAAGACAGCCTCTTCCACAACATAGAAACTAGACAAAACTAGATCTCTCTCTCACTTCAAAATCCACAAAAAAAACAAAAAAACAAAAAAACCTATCTCACCAAAGCTCATTCAAAATGGGTCAAAGGTCATAAACCTTAATCCCTGGAGCTGCCAGAGGGAAACAGGAAGAACAGCTGAGGATGCAAGCATGGGCAAGGACTTAATAACTCCAAGAATTGACAAGTGGAATTGCATGGAATTAAAAGACTTCTGAACAGCAAAGAAGGGGCAGCTGAGAGAATGGTCAGAAACCATTGCCAATGCAGCACTGCAGCATCTAACCGAGAATTATTATCTATAATCTATAAAGAACTCAAAATTTAACTGTAAAAAGAACCCATTGATAAAAGGACTTGTGAATTGAACAGACAGTTCTCACAGGAAGAAATACAAGTAGAGAGGTAGAGTTCAGCATCTTTAGCTGTTGGGAAAATGCAAACTCCATCTCACCACAGTCAGAATGGGCATCATCAAATAAGCCAATGACAACACAAGCTGGTGAGGGTGTGAGGAGAGGACCCCTCACTGACTGCTGATGGGAATGTAAGTCAGCCACTGTGAAGTTGGTGAGAAGGGTCCTCCAGAAACTAAAAGTAGGCCTATTACTTTATCCAGATACACCATGCCTATGTTCTTCCTGAAGGACTATAAGTAAGCATGCTCTAGATATGTACTTATTGCTATGCTATTCGCAATAGCCAAGATGCAGAACCAGCCAGATGCCCATTAATAGCTGAATGAATAAAGAAAATTGGTGTGTCTAGATAATGGAATTTTATTCAGTTATAAGGAAGAATTTATGCCTCTTGAAGGAAAATGAATAGAAATTGAGATCATAATTTTAAGCAAAACAAGTTAGAACTAGGTAAACTAGCATCACATTTTTCTCTCATATGCTAATCCACATTTTAAATATATATACATATATATTTAAACATATATGTATATATACACACACGTGTGTGTGTATGCATGTGTGTGTGCATGTGTGTGTGTGTGTGTGTGTGTGTGTGTGTGTGTGTGTGTGTGTGTGTGTAAGCAGACGTGGGCCATTTGAATGAAAAGGCCACATGGAGGGGGACATGAACAAGGTATATAGACAGTACAGCCATTTTCACAATATTTGTTCTCCCTCCTCACGAGATTAGCCTTTCCATCATCTAGTGGCTTCCGGCTTTTAACTTCTCATCGTAGGGGTCTTTCACTTCTTGGTTACATTTGTTTTTAGGTTTATAACGATAAACATGTGAAACATCTTAATTAAATCCATTATTTTGTAGGCTGACTAAAACTTAATTTTGAAAAATTCTAAAAGCATATAGTGACAACGTTTTAACAACCTTAATGGAATTTTGTACTTACTGTTCCCTCTTCCCCATACTCACCACCATTCAAGCAAGAGCGTTCTGGACTCAGAGTAGTAAACAGAGAGAAAGTAGTCTCCTTGTGATGGTGTTATAAATTTAAGCTCTCTGAGGATGCCGACTAAACAAAGCATTTGGAAGAAGAGAATGCAGCCTAATGAAAAAGTCCTCCAAGATAAGGAGCTAAATGACCTTGCAGAGGAACGCCAGAGTGAGAGGCAGGAATGCGTGCCTTTGTAAGCACTCTAGGGGATTCCTGCACACATTAATGTTTAGAGACTCAAGGCTACTTTTTTGCTTCCCAGCTGGCTGCACTGCACAATAACCCAGAGTGTGGCATATTCTCTGGAAGGCCCTTCACCCCAACAGCTGTGGATCTGGGGGAAGGCAAAGTCCAGGCAGCAGGGTTGTTTGGGTTCTTTGCTTGTTTGTTTTAAGCTTCTCTGGAAATCACAATGACCAGTACGTTGCATCCCTAGGAATAACTCTATTTTGCTCATCTCTTCCATCCACATCCCCCTCATTGGTGCTCTCCGTGCCTAATAACCATTCTGCCTTCCTGGTCCACGCCTTTAGTCCCAGCACTCAGGAAGCAGATGCGTGGGGATCTCTGGGAGTTGGAGACTAGCCTGGTCTACAGAGGGAGTTCCAGGACAGCTAAGACTACACAGAGAAACAAACTAATGAAGAAAAAAAAAAAACCGTGGAAAAGGAAATTGCTAGTAGCCCATGTTGTCTCGCCCCCACATACAGTTCTCTGTCTGCTTTACTCCTGGATTTACTATAGCAACAGGGTGTGGAGGAACTAAGAGAAGACCGAGTTCTTCAGAGTATAGTCCTTGCTCAGCCTCCCTTGGGAACTTCCTAGAAATCTAGGTCCATTATCCTCCTCTCCACCTGCTGGATGAGATCTCTGGGCCGTCAGTGATTGGGGAGAAGCAGTGACTGGCAGTTTACCAAGTCCTCCTTGTGGCGATGCAGATTAACTCCTGGGAACCAAAAAAATTTTTAAACTGCTGATACCCCATTCTTTCTTATTTAGTTAAGTACATCAGCCCCTAGATTGGAGGTTTCAACCTTCCTAATGCTGTGACCCTTTAATAGAGTTCCTCATGTTGTGGTGACCAACAACAGTACAATTATTTCGTTGCTACTTCATGGCTGTAATTTTGCTACAGTTATGAATCATAATGTAAATATCTGATATGCAGGATATCTGATCTATAACTCCAAATTTAGTCATGACCCACAGGTTGAGATCATAATATACACAAAATTAGACACAAAATTTGAGAGCCCATGGGTCTTCAAAGAACTTCCTCAATCCAAGGCAAAATTGTCTCTCTCTAAACTAAAAGTACATAGAGAAAGTCCACGTGTTTTGATGAAGACTATACAGGACTCTGAAACTGAGTGGTTCTGATAACACTTTTGACCATTATTTATGTTCCCATTAGGTACTTTGTTGTTGTCGTTATGAAGTGATCTCACTGTATACCCAGACTGACCTCAAACCCAAGATTCTCCTGCCTCCCAAGTGTTTCAGGCAACAGTGCCCAATCTTTAAAGAGAGCAAGGATGTCTCTATGACTGTAGTTGTACTTTTAGTATTCAATAATAGAAATATTACATGAAGATCAAGAAATGAATTTGATAACATTTTAAGCAACTATGAGTTATTCTTCCATAGCACCTAAAAGCATTTAAGTAATGTTAGTAGATATGTAGAACTATACTTTCTTTCAGAAAATGTATAGGACTTATATAAACCTTCATAATACTTTCAGAAGCCCAAAGGTCTATGAGATATGGATCACTATGAACTTTATTGGTGCATTAAAGTGAGATAATGCTTGTCATGCTAGTGAAAGCCCACAAATTGAGCATATAGGCGGGAGGGTTGGGAGTTCAAGGCCAGCTTTGGCTCACAGTGAGTTTGAAGCCAGCCTGAGCTGTGTCTCAAATGTCTCAAAAGACATGTATCCTTCAATCATTCAAGACAAATTTCTTTTCCACTCTTTAATTTCTTTACACTTGTTCTTGGCCAAAACACCAAGAAGCGAGTCTTTAAGTTCTTCAAAAGCCATGTTTTGACATATTTCTCAATTTTAGTCTAAATTACACTATTTCCACTCCTTTTAAATTTTTTTCTTTAAAATATAATTACTAAAAAAAATGTAATACATTATTTAGATAAGCTAATAGTTGAATAATTTAGTGGCTTAAGTTTAGTTGAATATTTTTCCAATCATTTAAGTTTCTAAGTATCATGAGTTAAGTGCCATGCCACTTTGCTTAACATCTTTTCAAAGAATCTGTTTAGAACTGATAAATTCAGCCATTTAATGAACGAAAGTCATTGGCTTAACTGACATTAGACAAATTCAGCCTGCTGTTCTCAACGCACTTTCTGGAAACTTGCAATTTCTACAATGACCTGTTTGTATTTTACATAGCATGTGAACATACGAAGAAGTGTACTTTTATTTTTACATTGCACTCAACACTGTATATATGTAAAGGCTAAAGGACAGCTTGGAGTAGTTGGTTCTCTCCCCTGCCATTTGGGTTCTGGGGATGGAACTATGGCTTTGCATCAATTGCCTTTATCCACTCAGCCATCTCTATAAGTAATACTAAGACTACATAATACCTTTGGGCTGGATGCCTCCTGAGAAAGGAGAGAACATTTCTTTTGCCTTGGTTATATGTACGACTTGCCCTGTGAGGAAGCTCTGGGTTGGCGGGTCTGCTGTTGGTGTACCACACTTAATTTTTTTCTGTGGACTGTACTGAACTTTTAGTGACAGGCTGGGTTTCTTCACAAAGGAGACCCAGGAACTTAATGACAGGAAATGAACATATCATACAGCCAAGGTAGCCTCGGCTGTCTGTCGGTGGTTGGCGTGTCACCCCATTACAACCTCCTTTTACCCTTAAAAACTCAGATCAAATATGAATGCTTTCAGAATCCGCAGCCATTTCTCTAGTGTTCAGGGTTTTGCTCTTGTACTTCCTCTGCCTCACCTTAAATACCCATTTATATTAAGTTTTTCTGTCTCTGTAGCCCAGGTAGACCTTATACTTCCCATTTTCCTGATTCAAACTCTTGAGGAGCTAGAATTACAAGGCTGTGGCACCAGGCCCAACTAGACCAGTGTAGGGGTATTGTGTTATTTCATGGTAAATAATTGTCCCACCCATTGGTTTAATAAAAAGCGATGATCAGCCTAAGCTCAGGCTATCAGAGGGATCTACCCACAGACCAGTTCTTTAGACATTTTCCTAGGAGCTGGACAGATGGCTCAGTAGTTTAAGAATAAATGACCCAGAGTTCAGATTCTCCTGAGACCCAGGGAAACAATGGTGGGCATGGTGTTCTACCTGTAATTCTAATTTTGTTGTACAGGAATGAATTCTCAGAGCAAACTGGCTATCATAACTAGCTGGACTGTTGAGTTCTAAGTCTGGTTGAGAGACTCAAATTTAAAGAATAAGGGGAAAGTGTGGTGATATATTGTATATTTAATAAAGATAGTCTGGAATATCAGAGGACAGAGTGTCCACAGCCAAGCCATGAAGGTCTCCTATCACTCGGGAGACAAAGATCCACTTGGAGCTCTGTGAGTTCAAGGCCTAACAGCCAGGCAGTAGTTGGTGGCACACACCTTTAGTCCCAGCATTTGGGAGGCAGAGGCAGGAGTATCTCTTCAAATTCAAGGCCTGCCTGGTCTACAAAGCAAGTTCCAGGACAGTGAAGATGGTTATACAGAAATTCCTGTCTCGAAAAACAAACAAACAAACAAAACAAGGCTGAAGAAATGGTTCTGTCCTCTGATATTCCAATGAATATGCAATATGTCACCACATGGAAGAGCAATTGTGAAAGATTCTCCCTATCAGCCTTGAGTCTCAGCGTGCATGTACACATGAAACATGCATGCACACCATATTCATGCACATATCATGGGAAGAAGAAAAAAAGATACGTCCTTAGAAACACTCACACACACATACTTCCCTCACCAGACTTTGGATCCCTTAGGACAATTAATTCTCACCCTTGATCCTCCCAAGTGACTGACAAGTCCACTGAAGACCTGCCATACAGCTAACACAGTCTGATGGGCATGATGAAGAAACACCCACATTCTTGTTGCTGTCTGATTGGAATAGCATGCTCTCTCTTCCAGCCTTCTCTCTTTTTCTATTGCATCGTCTAAAATTAGTGGTGCAGATCTTTGTAATCTGCTGAACATACCATATGATTTCATGTGTCTCTCTGCCTTTAATTTTTTAAACTTTCATACCACCCACTATGGAGAAGGGAAGGCTCACACAGCCCTATCCCATTCTTAAAGTCCTAGGTCATTTTTAATCTTCCCCAAGGAAACCTTGACAATCGGTCTCTACTGTCCCTCCTTTATGTTCCCACAGAATCAGATGTAGGCCAAACAAATACAGGGTGAAGACATGTTGCTGTCTCTTGAAGGAAACAAGATTGTTGTTGCCTCTCAGATGGATTTTTAAATGCTTAATTTTTAAAAGATTTTTTTTATTAGTATTACCATTAGCATTATTAGTGTTATTTTACTTGTGTGTATGTGGGGGAGGGGGGAGCATGAGATCTCCTGGACCTTGAGTCACCTTCAGGTCCAAATGCTCTTAATTATAAGCTCCAGTTTATAAAACTCCAAATTGAAAATTATTGTAAATATCTAATGGGATAGAATGTGACTTCCCATCAGTAGACACCCCCACACCATGATAAAAGTCCATAGTCCTTCAAAGTATTTTTGACTTGTATGTTCTTTAAGTCAAAGAATAACAACAGATAAGGCATGCCTTTATCATGTTTAACCTGTTCCAAACATGTATTAGTTGAAGTGACCAGAAAAAAAAATCCATTTCTTTTAGTAGATGGTAAGCGTTTTGCCTGGCTATTGCCTGTTTCTGGGAAGCCTGTTCAGAAATCAGGACTTCTTCATAAACTTCTTGTATAAGAAGTTTCAGCCAAGTCAGTTTTTCTCAAACACTTATGCATTACAACCACTAGGGGGGGCAACGTGGTTAAATTCCTTTGTCATGACCTTGCTTGGGTGGTGCCTCCTTCTTAGATCCTTGACTAAAATATGTTGAGCACCTCTAAAATATGTTGGGGAACCTGTGATGTAATACTTACCAACTGGAAGTCTTTGTGTTTCCCCTGCTGATCTGGAGGAGTTGACTGATTCCAACATTTCTAAACAATAAAAGGATCAGTGAGCCAGTGCCACCATTTTAGGTCACTCAGGTCTCACCAATTTTCAGAAAGAAAAGAAAATGGGCAAAATGTTGTGAGTGGTACCGAGAACTGCAAGTCAGTACCACGTGGCCCACGGTGTGAATACAGTTTTGGAGAGGATGTTAGCCCGGGAGCTGAGAAAATGTGCTCATCTGCCAGATAATCAGATGCTACCTTCCCTGCCCACAGAGCCTCTCTGCGTCCCTGGAAGGCAGATCCTTGACTTAAGTTTCTGGCTGCCTTTGTTTTATCGGAGTTAAAAAAGGTAGTGAGATAAAAAGGAATCCAAGGCCTTGCCTTAAAGAAGACAGACTTCAGAAAGTAAGATTTTTTTTTTTTTAAAGTAAATTGCCAGGCTAAATTTTGACTAAACCAGTAATCTATGATGTTAGAGTCACAACCACCAGACCTGAATCCAAGGATCCAAGTAGTACATCTTTAGAAGATTAACAAAATTTATGTTCAAAAGCAGTACTTGGAAATTAATTGACTCTTCAAGGTGAAAACGTGGGTTATCACAGGGTGTCAAAATAGTTGTCTTGGCCATCTTAGTGATGTGGTGTTAGATCATTTGGGGAGTTCTGGATTTGACTCTCAACTCTGCTTCTAACTAGGGATCACAGTCCAAGGATTTCTTTTTTCTGAGCATTAGATGTACACTGCTGGACACAGAAAAATTAGGTAAGTTATCTCAGAATTTCTTGTACATCTAGGACAATGAGGATTTCTTTTCCAGGAAGTAGCCTCAAGGATTTATCATTAACTTTCATCTTTGTTTGAAGAACTCAGTTAAAATTTTTCATTATGAAATAGAAAAAAAAAATAGTCAAACAAAGTGCATGATTTCTCAGTCTGCGCTTTGTTTACCTTCTCTTAGGGTAAAACTAACAAGATCCAAGATCCAACATATGGTTGAATCTGATATAAAAGGATTTTCCTTGATAAAATATCAGCAAGATGCTGCTATTTAAACCACACACATAATAAATTAATATCCGCTGGCTTGTGTATAGAACAGAAACTCAAGCCCAGTGTTTGTTCCTAGCTGTGCTGTGAAGGGGTGCTTGTAATTTCCTCAAAATGAGCAGAAAATAAGTAGGCTGACCCCTCTAGACTAACACAGGCTACCTTTTAAAGTATGACGCTTGGTTTATGTTTCTTTGCCATTTTCCCATGCAGAAGGGACACCAGTAAATAACTCTTCTGGTGTAAAGAAAATTGAGCATCTCTTAAAAGTAAATTAGGTATGAAAGAAAAATTCCATCCCTCACCTCTAGAGAAAACTTCTCTATTCCTTTCACAGAAGGTTGGAGAAGCATGGACCTTGTGGGCCTTCTTGGGCCTTTGAGGTAGCTAGCTGTTCTGTAAGCGTTTTTTGTGTGTCCTCCGGCAGGGAGTAAGGGTACTGGAAACCCAGTGACTGTGCCCAAAGATGCTGGTCAGCATAGCTTCTCTCCAAATTCTTGGTCCCTGACACCTGAATCCTTCCAGAGAGCAGCATCTCACAAAACCTAAAAGCCACAACCCTCTTCAACCGGTATGGTTTCCTCTTCTGGGGCAACGGTAGTGAAGTGTTTGAAATGAACAACAACCGTGTCAGATTGTCCAACCTCGGGGTCTGGCCCTGCAGACCTGACTTTTTGGTGACATGTAATAATAAGTCCTCTGGTTGGTCTGTGCTGCTGTGGGCTGGGAAGAACCCCTGACCACGATGCCAGACACAAAGTGCAGTTAGTTCAAGTTTTCTTTTCCTTCCTTCTTCCCTCCCCCCTCCCTCCCTCCCTCCCTCCCTCCCTCCCTCCCTCCCTCTCTCTCTTTTTCTTTCTTTCTTTCTTTTCTCCTTCCTTTCTTTTCCTGTAATGATGCTGGAGGGTCACACTTTGTACTAACAGGCCAGGTTCGAATCCCCTCTCTTCAAACATAATCAGAGGAAATCCTAACTATCTCAATGACCTCGTCTGCCAAACAGAAAGGACTGGCTGCCAGAAGCCAAGCCTCGATGGAATAAGCCAGCGAGCACAGAGTAAGCATCCATAAGGTTTAAATACAGCACAGGCTCTGATGCTCTGAGGTCCACAGCAGCAAGCCTGGGTGGCCTCAAACGGGCTTACACTTAACTCAGTACACTCTAGGGTCCCGGGGATTCTTGTAGGATGTAGATGGGGTGAGCTGTGAAGGATGCTCCGGGGGTCTAGAGCTCGTCCTAGACCTGAGCTGGCGGGACGCCAGCGAGGAACCCCGCCCTGGCGGCTGCCGAGTCCCCGGGGCTGGGCGCTGCTGGCGGAGCCGACGGGGCGGAGAGGAACGCGGCGGGAGGAGGAGTAGGAGAAGGGGGCCGGTCAAGGGAAGTGCGACGTGTCTGAGGAGCCTTTTTATACCTCCTTCCCTGGAGCCCGGCAGCCACCGCCGCCATCCGCGTCTCTCCGCCCTGGACCCGGGCTCCGCCACAGCCGCAGCATGTCGGGGGTCAAGAAGCAGAAGACGGTAGGCTGCCAGCCGCCTGCCTGGCCCTCCCCTCCCGCCCTGCGACCCACAGTGGGTCCCGCCCTCCCCGGGACGCTCCGGCGAGGGGAGGAAAAGCACGGGTGCCCGGTGACATGCAGGACGTGGGGCTAAGTCCGCGCTTCCCCTCCCGGGGCCACGCTCGGAGAGCCCTTCGCTGCCCGGTGCCTCTGGGAACCTCCAATCCTGGGGTGTCCTACCCGCCAGAGCCCTCTTGAGCTTGCAAAGTGGGTCCCAACCAGAAAACAGGACCCGATAGGAAAGTCCCTCCTTCCTCCAGTGTCCGTCCACCCGCCCTGTCTTCCACGGGACCTCCGCGGGCGCAGAGTGGGTGGTGTGGGCTGAGCTTCTGCCAGGGCTCAACGCTGGCCACTCGTCAGCGATAGCCACCCAGCTTCACCTAAGCTTGGAACCCTGCTTGGAGCGGACTTAAATGATAGACTTTCGTAGAACTGCAATTATCTAGGTTCCCTGGAGGAAATTGCATTTCCATACAGGCAGGCTTTAACCCTGTAGCGTGATTTTCTTCCTATTGGCATGCGGTGGGGATGGGGGAGCTCCGTTTGATTAGTAAGATAAGGGATGGGTTTCCAGAGGCTGAAGTTTTCTCCACAATGATTTGGGCAGTCTCCCTTTTAATGGGAAAGATGAGGGTATCTTTAAGTTTCTTTCTCCATAACAACTCTCGCTCTGATAAAATTTGTATTCTTAAAAATAACACTATATCCCCCCCAAAGTGGAGGGAAAGGAATAGTAGTCATAGACTCTGAACGAGAAGGAACCTTATAGAGAGTATTTGGGTCATCTCAGATGTGGTCTACAAGCCTTAAATAAAACACAGCCAAGCTAAGCGGCTGCTGAATATTGGCTTCTAACCACCACATTGTGCGCCTCAAATGATTGTGGCAGTGAGTAAATGGGAAGTCCTCTCAAATAATTAAACATACACTTGGCACATAGTAGGTATTGGATAAATGTTTGTTATACGGCACTCATTCGTGTGCTTTGAGGAGTACAGTGTTGCTGAGGCCTGGAGGATTGAAAAGAAAGGAGAGTGGAGGTGTGAAATCGGAAAATATGGCTGCTCTGTGTCCTGGGGCTGGGGGCACACTGGACCAGCGGGAGTGTCCAGGAAGAAGGGTGGCATTACTATGCGATGGGACAGCGGCTGGCATCTAGCTGCTTCTGATGGGAAATCCCAAAGTAGAGGGACCTCAGTAACATGTTTAATCATTGTCATTTGTACCTCTGTATCACTGGTCAAGTTCTACTAGGCGTTAAGTGGTGTTTCCACTGTAGCCATCATTTATTTAAATGATGGTGGCATTTTAGTCTTACCTCCTCACTTGCATGAAAATTTCCAGTTCCTAGGAGGACCTTTGTCAAGTCAGAAAGTGAACGCTCCCTTCCATGATTCCAGTTAGAAAGAGTCTGCAAAGTACAGGGCTGTTGGCAGGGCCTTACAGGTCAATCCCAGAGCCTCCAGACTCCAGTGAGGAGTCTGAGAACCAGTGTCTGGTTTTGTGTTTACAGTTTGAAACTTTTAGTTTGTCGCTGTTGCTGCTGCTACTACTGCTTCTTTCTCTTCTTCTCCTCCTCCTCCTTCTCCTCCTCCCCTTCCTCCCCCCCCCCCTCCTCTGGGGCAGTGATCAACTAATATCTCCTAAGAGCTAACTGAAGCAGAACTTCCCAACTTTTCCTTAACTGAACAATTATTTGCCAACCTCCCTAAGTTCCCAAAGGGCCCAGAACTTTCTGTTAGTCCCCTGATGGGATGGCTGTGAGTGCATCACTCAACTGTGTTAACTCAAACTGGGTTTTGACACCTTACAGAACAAAACGGACCTTTCCACACACGTGACCTCTGAACTCATCAGTTACTTAGGAAGCAAGTCTCAGAAGGCAGCCTAGGTAAGGGCTTTCCCTGTTGCTTTTAGCCTGGTCAGTAGAGGAAAGTTGATTCATATAGCAGCCACCCCAATAACTTCAGATGCTCGTGGGGCTTTTTCTTTGTTACTGAAGGTGGGCATGGAAGCTTAGGCAGAAGACATGGGTTGATGACTAAGTTCGTAACATATAACCTAAATATTACATTAGCAAATTTTTGTCAGCAATATAATTTCTTTTCCTCAAAGCTTCTACCTATTTATTGGGTTAATATGGTCTTTCACATTACATCCTTCTAGGACAGTAAGTGATAAAGAGTAAATGAAAAAGTGCATGAAAATTCATAAGCTCTAAAAAAAAAATCAATGTTCTTTTAATAAAGGGAAGTAGCACATCCCTTCTGCGTTAGCCATCTTGACCGTGGAGAACAGAGAAACACCTGTCTGTCACATCTCTCTTCTGCCCCTGACTTAACTCTAGTCCTGGTTAACCTCCAGCCCTCTCCCTGTATATGCACAGATACCTGGGGACGGAAAGGCAGGCTGTCTGAGAGGCCAGCGAAGAAGAGAAAGCTAAGCCAGAGTCTCTCTTCTTGTACTATTTCCTGAACTGGCATTTTTTAAGACTCACAGATTATGTTATGATGTTCTGGAGCCACGCAACTAAAAATGACCACCGAGCTCTTCAGAAGTTTTCTAATGCGTAGAACAAGTCAGTTTGGGAGTGGTCGGAAGAAGCATTAAAACCCCAAGGGCTCCCAGTGGCTCTGGTAATGGTCACATTTTCATTATTCTGAAAGTGGTACATTATTTTTTTGGAAGTTGCCACTTTTAAGACCAGTTGAAGACATTGCCTGAGTCAAGACATGAATGTGTAGATGAAGCATCTCTGGGTGAAAGGAACATCTGGCCCTTTCTAGAGCTGTGTGCTCCAAAACATTAGGCTTCCCCTCATCTGCACAGCACCCCTCACCTTGGAAAGTTACTGAGCCTCATCTCCAGGAGAGGAGAAAGGTGAGCAGAGCACATTTAGCTTCAGGTTTGCTGAACCGGAAAAACTAATACTCACGCTCCTCTGCACCTGCTACAGGAAGTGACCTTCACGCTTATTGTCTTCTCATGTGTATAATGGGATAAGGGCGACTTATTATTCTTATCATTTGAAACTCTATCCTATTGTTTAGCTCAGGCTGGCCTCAAACTCACATTCCTCTCGACTCCACTTCCCGAATTCTGGGATTATAAACCTGTGCCACCTTCATGGGAGACTTCTAGCTCTATTATTATTACACTGTACTCTCATGCTTTGGTAAAACTAAAGAAGCACGTATTACTGGGGACAGAGTAAATGACAACTGCTAGAATCTTTAATAAGAGAAAATAAATGCAGGATGACGGAGGAGACAGTTTGAATACTCGCTGTGAAAACCTGGGTAGACAAACACACCTCAGTAACTCAAAAGTTGTACTACTGATATTTTTGCTAGCATGCTAGTGAAGACGAGCAATCCACATATAACTAAATATTGGTCTAACTTTCCTCCACCCTTCCTATGCCTTTGATTATTACCAGATGTATCTTAAAAAAATCACCATTTTCCAGTTCATGCTATGATTCCCAATAACAGGTCACCTGTTTGGACCTTTACAAAGTTAGAGATATTTACTCTTGAGGTTTATATCTCTGAGATAATTATCTTTGTTTTTATCACCTTCCTGATAATATTCATTGTTCTTAGTTTTCTTCAGGGATAATTAGGCTTAGTTCAACCATGGAACTTTGGGGAATGAGATTCTGAGAAAGGAATCAGTGATGTAAACTTCAGTCCTAAGGGACTTCTGTGTGTTTCAAAATCTGCCACTAAATTGTAAGGGCCCTCATTAGACTGTGCTTGGAAATCTTTAGAGACCTCAGAAAGTAAAGGTAAAGAAGCAGAGCAGCAGACATAGTGCCCAGATGATGTGTTCATATGACATAAGCTGTGTGCTCGGCATGTGCGTCGCTGCCTGGCCCAGAGGAAGGGCCCAAAACATAGCCATGAGCTTCAAAATTCTTCAGTGCCTCAACTTAACATGTGCATCTTTAGTAGATTTGATACTTGACCCTTTTAGTAATTGTGGAAGGACTTGCTTTTGATCACACCCGGTCTGTGATCCTTAGAGCATAACCTTAGCCTTTTTTAAACACCATCCAAGTGGTATGAATTTAAGTTTGTAGCTAAGATCCACCCCGGGAATGCAGCCTTTTGGGGAAGGTCCACCCACCCTAACACAACCATTGTATACCAGGATTACTGTCCTCACAGGGCTAGAAGATGGCCTTATTCTGGTTCATGCTTATCTCCAGGGCACAACTCGTAGAAGCACAATAGAAAAGGGTCTCATGCATGAGTGTCCTACACTTTGGCTTCTGGTCTTCTTCTACTAATGAGCTTGTTGCAATTAGTGCAAATATGTTCCATCAGTAAGTTCACACCACAATAAAAAAAAAAAAAGTGCCTATACACTTGCTCTTTGGGTTCTCACTTTGCTCCAGATTTCAGCCTGGTACTTTCTTCTCATTACATAGTTATATTCTGTTTTAAATTAGAGTGTTTTACACTATAACTATTCATTTTAGTTATCACCTATAGAAGGCTAATAAATGAAAAAATAATTAGAAAGGGACATGGCTATTCCTAGATATGGTGGAGGAGAAGGCTTCTTATAGACATATGGGAGAATGCAGTCAGAGGCAGGGACATTTGAGAGAGTCCGGAGTGGACATGACCAGACTGAGCTGTGCCGTGGGGGGTGAGTGGGAGGTGAGAGGAGAACCAGGTGCAGCAGCCAGGAGACCCAAAGGTACAAAAAGAGTTGGGTAACCAAAATGATTGAATTACTTAGGAAAGAGCAGCCCCGCCCCTGAGATATAGAGTTCAGGGTTGAGGGCGGGGTGGTGGTGGTGGATATGCCAGCCCTGTAATAGGTAGGGACTGAGGGATGCAGGAAGAACCTGGCAAGTCAACATCAGCTGATATGTTAAACAGACACCTCAGTCATTTGTCCCAAGTTTGAAACCCAACTGCTAACTCATCACTGCTGGAGACTCAAGCCCTTGCCTTTTCTCAACTCCTATCATCACTAATAATTCATATCCAGCAGGTAGATAATCATACCTGTATCAGCCTTAAAACAAGCAAAAGATTTATTTTATTTTTATTTTGTGTTTATGTGTATCTCCATGTGAGTATATGCCGCATGTATGTGCAGTCCAGAAAAGAATATCAGAGCCCCCAGAACCAGTGTTATAAGCAGTTGTGAGTGTCACAATGTGAGTACTGGGAACCAAACTCTGGTCTTCTGTAAGAGCAGAAAATACTCTTAACCAACAAGCCATCTCCTCAGCACCCCCTCCATGTGATTCCAAAAAGGGCCTGGTCCATGAACAAGAGAGCTCAGTCAGCTAAGTAGTCAGAACAGGAAATTGTATTCTCTTTCCTCTATAAAGCTGGGGGTAGGAGTTACCTATCTAGTCTTGGTGACATTTATCCTTAGAGATGTGCATTCCCTGACATATGCTCTGGGTTGGTCTGGTTCTTGTCTGAGAAAGCCCCCTTCAGTTTCAACACCGCTCCTCTCAGAGCCTGTGACATCACTGTGTTGTTCTGGTGTAGCCTGGGACTCTGGGGGAAAGAGGTGGAGCTGAGTAGGTTCCTTGACATTTCCCCCACTATGCTCAAAAGTGTGGGTGGCAGTTTCTGCTCCATTTGGTCATGCTGGGTCTTTGAGGAGCACTGGAGGGCTACAGAGGTTCACCTAGGACTCTTGCCTGTGAGATCAGAAACAGCAGTGCTGTAACTCAGCATCTCCATAGCTCCATGGTCTTCCTCTCTGCTAAGCCTAGCAGAGGAGCCCAGCTCCAGTCCTTCCCTGAGTCACTTCATCCTCTCAGCTCCCCATTGATGTGGGATGTCTTTCTGTATGCTGTGAATACCATTGGTTAATAAAGGGGCTGTTTTGGTCTATGGCAAAGCATCTTAGAAGCAGGCGCGAAGTCAGAGCATAGATAAAGGGGAAGGAGGGTAGAGTCCGAGGAGAAGCAATCCAGCTGCCGAGAGGGCAAGGTATAAAAGCACAGGTAAGGCACCAGCCATGTGGCAGGACAGATTAGTGAAAATGGGTTGAGTTAAGATGAAAGAGCCAGCTAGCAATAAGCCTGAACCATAAGTCCAACAGCATGTAATTAATATAAGCGTCTAAGTCATTTTTAGAGCACTAAGCAGCAACAGGTAAGTCCGGACTGCAGAGATAGGTAGAGCCAAAAACTCCCACTATAAATGACGTTCCAATGTGGAGCATTTACATCCACATAAAGACAAAAGAGAGTGAGTGAGACAGAGAGAGAGGGGAGTGATGTGGGATGTCTTTCTGTATGCTGTAGACATCATTGGTTAATAAAGGGACTGTTTTTGGCCTATGATAAGGCATCTTAGTGGGAAATCCAAGCATAGATAGAGGGGAAGGAAGGCGGAGACATGAAAGACTCGATCCAGCCAGCCAAGAGGCAAGATATAAAGAAATAAGTAAGCCACGGGCCATGTGGCATGACAGATTAATGGAAATAGGTTTAGTTAAGATGAGAGAGCTAGCTGGCAATAAACCTGAGCCATCAGCTGAGAAGCATGTAATTAATATAAGTGTCTAAGACATTGCGGGGGGGGGGGTGCTAAGCAGCTGCAGAAGAGTCCAGATGGAGGGGCTAGGCCAATACAGAAACTTTTACTATATCCCTTGCCTCTCCTAAACAAAGATTCTGAGAAGTTTGTCATAAGCCTGTATTTGCTTTAAAAAAAAAAAAAAAAAAAAAAAAAAAGTGCTCTTCCTTCACAATCCTGCTTCATAATTACTATTTTCCCCAACTTAGGATAAATAAGTACCTAATATAAAAGTTTCTTCTTTTTCCCTGTAAAAAGTGCAAGATATGTAGCTAACTCCTAGTGATGCCTGGTGTGTGTAGCATGTCCTGGTGGTTGTGGCCCCTGGTGATGCCTGGTGTGTGCAGTGTGTCCTGGTGGCTGTGGCCCCTGATGATGTCTGGTGTGTGTAGCATGTCCTGGTGGCTATGACAACTCTTCTTGTGTTTGTAAGTGTACTGCTGAGGTTGGTTTCCAATAATCAGTATTGAGAAAGTGAGCCTGCAGTATGAACATAGCAAACTCAATCCACCTAGTACAAATATTAATGTTGTAATAAAAATATATAGCCTGTGATCTGCTATAAAACATTCCTAAAACAGTTCTCTAAACCTATTCTATAAGATGCTGCTTCTATAATGATCACTTCTAAGCTGGATTAATACTAGCTTTAACTAACTAAATAATATCTGCTTTACATGTTTCATTATTAATATTTCAATTTTTCCAGGCATGATAGTATACACTCTTAATCCAAGGACTCTGGAAGTAGAAGCAGGTAGATCGCTGTGAGTTCAAGGCTAGCCTAGTCTACATAGCTAGTTCCAACCCAGCCAGTGCTACACAGTGAGACCCTGTCACACACACACACTCCAAAAAGTTTTTATCCACCAAGAAACTATATACAGCACGTTAACACCACACTTACTTTTCTTTAACCTGTATCTAATAGATTCTTTTTAAATTATGCCCCACCTGCCTCATTTATCAATCACTGTTAATGCATGGACAACTTATGACGCCATCACAATTTCCAACAAAACTAGTAGCTTAAGGCATTGGTGATGGTACTGGAGAAGCACTTGCTGCTCTTCTGGAAAATGCAGTTTCAGTTCCCAGCACCCACATCAGGTGGCTCACAACTGATGCCAGCTCCATGGCACCCTATGCTCATGTCACACACACACACACACACACACACACACGCATGCACAAATGCATGCACACATACACACACACACATAATATTTTTTAAAAGAGAAAACATTGTGATTTTCTTTATTTTTATATTTTATCTAGATTTTAAAATCTGAACAGCCTTTTAAGTTCTCTCTGGAGAGCTCTCTGTATATGGCTTCCCTCTTCCTCCTCTTAAGTTCCTGTCAAGATCCTCATTTATGTATTTGTCTGCTGACTAAGCAAATATGTATTGAATGACTAAGCCAGAAACTCCATTTGCCACAACTGAGTCTATCTAGCTCCTGAAGCCCCGAATTCCTTATTTATAGACTTGAGTCCATTCAAACAGCCTAATTCTACTTTAAACAGGGCTTTTCCTTTTTTCTAAATGAGGTGCCTGTCCCTACCCACCCACAATCTTTATGTCTCATAAGCCTTCTGCCCATAAGTGGCCTTGAATCAAAAGCAATAAAATTTCCAACTGACTTTCATTATATATTTAACCCTTTTTCTCCTAAGTAACTTTGATATGTGTGGTGTTGAGGATGGAATACAACGCCCCCAGCAGGGTAAAGAAATAAATATTCCACTGCATCACCAACTCTCTTTTCTCACTTTTGGAGACAGAAGCTCACTAACGTGCTCAGGCTGTGCTTCTAAAAAACTTAAGCTATCTATACTGTGTGTGTGTGTGTGTGTGTGTGTGTGTGTGTGTGTGTGTGTGTGTGTGTGTGTGTGTGTGTGTTTCAGGGAATAGTGACATTGCAGACAATTAAAAACCCACCTCTCTAATGCCTTGTATTTCAGCTGATGCAGGGCAATGAAAGCTTTGTTAGGTCCTGGAGCCATCTTGGTGACAGTTTGGTGACACCATTGTTAGACTGCAATTCTGACTACACAACATATACCTAGCACTTTTTTCCTCCTTTTTATATGCCCCTTAAAAATGGCCCTACCTTTTCCCTACAACTTTTTCTTGACTTCTAGTCACCAAGAAATGTTTTTATAAATAAGATGAATATTGCCTCCTTGTTGGCTTATCACTGAGTGAGTCACAGCACACTCCCAACTCAGAGTTAGGACTTTGTTCTAATCTGGAGACAGATATGCAAACCAAAGAACAATATTTGAAAGATGCAGATTGGCAATTCCAAAACATTCCAGCCAGTTTTCTTTTAGAAAAAATGTATTCACTGTCCCTTAAACCCCCTCAAGCCATTAAATTGCTTTTTTTAAAAAAAAATCTTTAAAAATATTTTTAGATTATCATATGTTCATAATAATTACTATAGCATATATCAATAAAATATTGTGTGTGTATTTATCAAGACTGGTGGTGAAATTTAGTTGCTAGAGTGTTTGCTATGCATTTGGAAACCCTGGATTAGACCCCCAGTCAGTGTTGCAAAACTGGGCTCCGTGCTGAAATGCTTGTAATTGCAGCTCTCTGGAGATGGGTGCAGGAGGGAGCAAAGTTGGGGGTCATCCTCAGTGTGAGGTCAGCCTGGAACACTTAGGACCCTTTCAGAGAGGGAAAGAGGAAGGAAGGGTGGAGGAGAAAGAATTGTCTCCTAGGCAGTACAGATAACATCATGCTAGGCAAAAGCTGGCCTGGGTTCAGTTACATGCTCAAACCTCAGATCAGTGTTATCTGTTCATCCATCCATTGCTATTGTTTCCCAAGTTCATAAAGGATCAGGAAGTTGATGACAATGGTCAAAAGACCCCTGGGTATATTTGCTTAGCTCACTGAATCCCCAAAGAGTATTTTCTCCCTCGTTTAATCAGTAATTACAGCTCTCAGTGCATTGGGTCCCCATGACTACAGTGTTTTGAGTAGTTACTGAAAAATAAGAAAAACATCCATATTCATCCCTGGGTTTAAATGAGCCATGCAAATAAAACCTGGATAGTAAAGTCCTAACTGGGATCTACATGTTTATCTGGAGTTCTGATTTTCAAACATGTCTTAATACAATACAAAATTCTCCTCTGCTATGAGCTTTGATTTTAGCAGTATTTATTAAGTACATTTTTTTTTTTAACATGGCTCCAGTGCTGGAGTATCCCACACATTAGCTCACCCAGTGCTTACCAAGCCACCAGCAAGTGTATGACCAACAGTCCAGAGGGAGCTTACTCAGCTTAAGTGAGTCTTTAAGAGTCACTCACAGAAGCAGCTAAAAGCTTTCTAGTTGCTCCCTAATTAAGTTGTTGATGTTACAGAGGGAGTGGGGCTTCATGCCAAGCAGCAAGCCCAGTTGGCTCAGATAACTCATGATATATTACTGCCTCATTTGAACAATATTTTGGCAGCATTCTACCACTAATAGCTCAAGACAATAATAATTAATTCAAATTAGAAGGCCCTTCCTCAGCACTCTTAAAAAGAGCAAATGGTATAAATGAATGGATATGTTCTGGTCCCTCTATCAGACTCATCCCCTTTCTTAGGATGACAGAAGTGACTAAATTTTCCTTGCCTGGGCAGTTATTTTTACAGCTTAGCCTTACTACTTCGCTAGTGTTCGGTGAATATGGACAGAATGGCTTGTTTCCATGAAAGCTGGCAATATGTAAGCCAAACATAATTTATAGATGATAAAAGGAAATTAGAAACTAGACCATTGGGGGTTTTTTGGCAGCAAAAATTTGAGCTAACTAGAAGGCAAGGCTGAAGAGTGGGGGTCATCAATTTCCATTTCACTGGGCGTTGGTGAAGAATTAGAAGTCACAGAGTTGGAAATGGCATCTGACAGAGGTTTGTAAGAGAAAGGGAGGGGGGGATCATTTCCTTCTAGCATAGTATAGGAAAGTTTGAGTGTTTTTTCAATGCTGAATCAGCATCGCAAGGCTGGGTGCTAAGAAGGTCTGGGTTCCCACTTCTTGAAGCCCACTGTAGAAAAGTCTGGAGTCCTTGTTTGTTGTGGAGGAGGGACATGGAAGAGAGTAAAACTGGAAGTTTTACTGGAGAAGAATCGTCCTATTTAAACAAATGGATAGTGGACACTGTGTAAATATTGGCTTTCACTGCCCATGACTCACAATGGCATACTAAGGTCTATCAGAAGGTGCATTCTCTTAGTGTAGCCACATAAAATAAATGAGAAAATGTGGGTCCCCACAGGCACCTCTACTCTTTCATTTTTTCCTCAGGGTTGATATAATGTGTTGTGAACTTCCTTTGTGTTATTAATTCTCACTGATAACGTCAAGTCCCTAGGGACTCAGGAGGGCACCCTATAAATCTGATGGGGTTCCCTAGGTGGGAGAAGGGATGTAGCGTTTCTACAGGGCCTTTCCATAAAGAACCTCAGCTCTTCCTTACCATAATCTGTGAAGTAGTTGGCATTCTTAGATTCATTTGCCATGCTTTCAATCAGCCCAACTCTCCCAGCTAACAGGACAGATGTAAAAGATATTATAATTGTGAGAATAGAGACTGGTTATTTAAATACATGTTTTAAATTTGTCTTTGTGGATGCAGATTAATGAAGTGAAGAAATTTAAAATATAGGTTCTCATTGAAAATTATTTTCCACAGGGACTATTGGAAAGTTAAATAAACTTCAGAAGATGTGGATTTTAGCAAATAACATTAATAGGCAGTAAATGTTAGCTTGTATAAGGCCCCGTGGCTAGGTTTAGAAACAGTAGCCTTTGGACTCAAAACCAACATTTCACCTTAATACTACAAGGCTTTATTGTTCCAGTAAATGAATGCATGTACTCAGGAATAAGTGTACTTAGAAATAGCTGCTGCAACTTACATGTAACTCTAGACCTTGTCTTGTTCATTATGTAAGTGCCTCACAGTTGCGCATTCATGAGTTACAAGGTCCCAAAGGCCAACAGGCCCTGGGCCTGTTCTGGGATGTGCTAGAGGTTACATCGGTATTTCCTTGGATCAGCAAAGAAGTTTAATCTTGTGTGGTTAAAGGAGCCTGTGTCACATACATAACCTGATTAACAGAACCAGTTGAAAACAAAACAAAAAACCTTAAGAAAACAGCCTAGAGCAGAAAGGCAGCCCCAGGGTGAGTGTTGGGGACCACCATGATCCCTGTCTGTGCAGAGGGAGCCACACAATTTCAGGAGCCTCAATTGGATGTGTACTGGATTTCCACGAAGGTACCTATCACCTTGTATTAGAGCGGGGTTCCTCTGGGTACATACGATTATTTTCTCATTCTGGCCAAGGCTTATTCATGCAGTTTACTAATTACCCCAGAAACTCTCTTTGAAGGGTTCACTGCGAGATCCTTTGTCATAGATGAGGGCAGTAAAGTAAAAAGATGAGCAGCCCGTAAATACTGGAGGAAACTCCGAGCCTAGCCCTCCTCTCAGAGCCGGGAACCTAGGATTATTTGAATGTTATTTATAATAAAGGGCCCTTCTCACTGAACCATGAAATGGCCTCGTTTTCTTCAGAAGACTTACCTGTGAATGGATTCACCTAATTATGCATATTTTTAGTGGATCAAATCCAGTCCCTTGCTTCCCTAAGCAACGTTTGCTTGTTTGTTTGCTTGTTATTTTTAGAAGGTTTAAGGAAAAGTTAAAGAGAGACTTTCTACATGATTCACAGCGTATGAAACATGTAAGAAATTAAAATTTTGGTGTCTATAAATAAACCTCATCAGCACACAGGATGCTCATTTTTATGATGACCACAGCTGCTCTTGAAGTAGTTTGTCACCAAATCTGTGATTCCTGCAAAGCTCAAGACATATGCTACTGGAGAGCTTGAGAAAAGCTTGCCACCTCCTGCTGTGGGCCGCTGGGGGTTCTGTGTTCCCTGGTGAAGATGAGGTTTACAGGCCCTTAGTGCTCAGCTGGAGAGCTAAGGGCAGGACTGTGATTTACGGGGCCAGGCTGAATGCCTTGCCCTTGTTTTGTTTTTAAAAGATAAATACTGCTTTAAAATTCTTGTGAAACTTCTTTTTGTCTCCTATTAGTGTTGAGGTTCATTAATTGCGATATTCTCTTTGTGAAGATCTGTGAGATTTCCCTTTTTTTTTAAGTACATGTCTTTTATTTGTTTGTTTGTTTGTTCATGGGAGGCATGCAGCTCTTTGCCGTGTGTGGAGGTCCAGAGGACAACTTGTGGTAGGTTCCCTCCTTCTGCTATGTCCTGGGACTCGAACTCAAGTTGTTAGGCTTGGTGACGGGCACCTTTGCCCACAGAGCCATCTTGCCAGTTGATTTTATAAAGCACCATTTCTAAAAGATCCATGGAGACAGGGTCTGTCTTAATGAAGAGATTAATATTTTCCTGAATTCTGTGACTATCCAGGTTTTTGCTTATAGATACATTCATTCCCACACTGCTACCCAGAACTGAATTTGTGGGTTACTTTGGGCGTTTTGTGTGTTTGTGAGCTTCGGTTACACTTCATTTTCTGTTCCTGGCATGTTTTCTCTTTTCTTCTCCTCCCCTCTGATTTATGAACTTTGTTGTACATTTTTTAAGGAATTATGTAGAATAGTAAAAGTGTGCAAAATGAATAATAAATGCCGATGAACTTTAGCTGCAAAGCTTCTCAGAGCCTTCCACTGCTGCCCAATATCCCCCCACTCTCCTTTGCTTTCTGTGTTTTATTTGGACCTGCCCAGGGTGTTGTAGACATCTACAGGGTCAGAGACCAGTACATGGAGTTACTGAGCTCCGAGAGCTTCCTGGCTGAGTCCCCCACCCTCTTGGAGGCTTTTCACAAGGGCTCATGATTTAGGTCCAAGGTTTCTCACTCGACCCTAGAGAGTTCAGAGTTTCAAACTTAAAAGGGAAAAAGGTTATTTTATATCTATAACTGAAATTTAACACATATAAACAGAGACAGCAAACTATAGCAATGTGATAGCATTTATAAGCATATTGCCATTAGAAACCATAGATGTTTGTGCATTGCAGATACTATAGTATATCTGAGCTCCTTATCAATACTACTCTTTAAGACTGTTGCCATAGCTCTCTCTATAGACAGCTGAATCTTGTCATTTAATGCTGACAAATAAGCAAATTTATTACCAGGCTAGAATGTAAAATAATTTGATAATTGTGACTCGGCTTGGGTCTGTTGCAATCTTTTGCTCTTTATGCTCCTAGAAACATTTCTTTTCCTAAGAAGTGGTCTTAGGCTAATGAATATTTATTTTATTGGGCAAGGTATTATTTTAACTCCCAGGCTAGCTTCAAGCCAGTGAGACTCTCCTGCCTCTGCCCCCACCTCCCAATGCTATAGTACAAACACATGCCATCACTCCCAAAGGGATTCCTGATTCAAACAAGAGAAATTCTTGTGCAAATGTACATTCAAACATGTGAGAATGTATATACATTATGCATAGTTTCAGGGGTTCACAAACGCCCCCCCACACACAAGGCCAGCATCCTGGATCTGCATTTTAGAAACCCTTTGCTCTACTTGCTCAACTTCATGATGATAGGTCATATGAGTGAGAGCTTTATTTACTTTTTAAAAAATACTTTATTTTATGTGTATCGATTGCCTGCATATATGTCTGTGCAACACATGCATGCAGTGCCTATGGAGTCCAGAAGCGGGCGCGAAATCCCCTGGAACTCAAGTGTTACAGACGGTTGTGAGCCGGCACGTGAGTGCTGCAAATCGAACCTAGGTCCTCTGGAAGAGCAGTCAGTGCTCTTAATCACTGAGCCATCTCTCCAGTTCCTTAGTTATTTTTTTAAGGTCTCATCCACATGATTTTCTTATTGACTTATATTGCCCTCATTAGGCATAGTTTTGGCACTACTAATAGCAATTACTATTGTGCTTTTCTTCCCTTTAGCACAGCCCCTTCCATATTTTCCTGTCAAACACCTATTATCTCACGCTGAATTACAGTTTGTGTTAAAAGTATTTCTGTTTTGAATTTTCAAAATATTTCATGCATGTTTTTCTTAGATTTGTAATTGGTGAGACGCACATATGCTAGTGTTGATCAGTTACCTAATGCCTTTCCTGTTATTCCATACTTGCATTCAGTCAAGCATGCGTATTCATGTACAAAGAATCCAAGGTTTATCTGGGAATATAGTTGTCTGCTCGTGTTGTGGACATAGGTTAGAAAGTGTATCTACCTGATGGGTTTTGTGCTTTCTTGTAACTATTCACTGTGGTGGTTACCTGAATGCATCCCTGACTTTACTGAGATCTGGAGTAGAGGCTATGTCCTTTCTTTCTTCTCCCAAGTCTGGATCCCATTTCCAGGGTACCGGACAGGACTGGTCTGTGCTAGAGCAAAGCGACATCTTTAAAAGCTGACCAGGAAGTTCCTCAGTCCAGCCTGGCTTGATTCCTCATGGAAAGGGGAAGCTCCCTGACATGCCAGGGAGTGCAGCCAGGCAATAGCCAAGAGCTTCTCTGCTTCAGAATGCCTCTTTCCCCCCCCCTCCTCCAACTCTCTCAGGCCATTTGCAGCTGACGCAGACCTTTGTGGTCACCACATTCCTCACAGAAGATGTCAAACTGAACAGCTGGAACTTTCCCAAACTGGCCTTTCCTTTCCTGTCTTACCATGACCAAAGACACTCTTACCTCCTCAGCTGTGCTTGAGGGTATCTCAGTAAATATTCCCCATTCTTCTGTGGCAATTTAGAGTGGCTTAAGTGAGTAGCTGTGACTCTTTATAAGGTAAGATGCCTCTGTTGATCCTTCAGTGTTAGGATGGGCATAAATCAAGAATTTTCTTAACACACCTAGCAGATTCAAATGGTAATGACCCACACTGGAAGAAGCTACCAGAGGCAAGCTTGTCTTTCCTCTATGAGCTAGTTTAATTCTAGCATTCCTAAGGGGAAAAAATATGTGAGTACCTAAGAGAATAAATATTACTCATTTATGCCTAATACCTATCATCTGAGATTAGATACAGTGAATAAAATTAATGTATAATCTTCGTACCTTTTTATCCAAACTAATACATACCTGGCATTGCTTTAACTGATCTTGCTTGTTAACTTTATCCCACAAAGTTTAAAAATTAATATGTTATCTTATGTTCTGTGATCATCATAAAGGTTATTGACTCTCAGTGTATGAACGCAAAGTTTGAGGTGTGGCTATTTAGGCTTACTCAGGTGAGTTAATTCAAGCTTATAAAAAAATTTGAAAAAAATATGTATTTTCAAGTGTGTGTGTGTGTGTGTGTGTGTGTGTGTGTGTGTGTGTGTGTGTGTGTGTGTATAAGAGAGAGAGTGGATGGCAGAAGAGGCAACTGGAGCTGAAGTTGCAAGTTGTAAGCAGCTATCCAAGGTCGGAGCCAGGAATTGAACTCAGGTCCTCAGGAAGAACAGCAAGCATTTCTCATCACTGTGTCATGCCTCCAACCCCTTGTATCAAATCTTCCTGGTGGATTTTCTGCTCTGTATGATTATTTGCGTTTGAGGGTGAGCAGCAGCCTTTGCTTACTTTTCCTTTCGTATTATTTTGAAGTGAATTTAGTTATACTGTTTGGAAAAACAAATGTGTATATGAAATTTAAAATTTGTAATTTCTTTTTCATGTTCCTACATAATTCTCTGAATAGAAAATAAATAGATAAGATACTGAGGACCAGAAATGAGAGATGAAATGACTTGGTGTCTAGGAACTGGGGTGGATATAAAGGAAAGGCAATTCTTTGCCAAGCCTCTTCACAGCCCTGTGTAGAATCAACACAAATAATTAAGCAAATTGCCTCCCCAGGGAAGCTCTGTCTTGTCTGGATCATAATCCTTCTTGTAAGTGGTATAATTCCACATTTTTGTTTGTAACAGCTCTTTTTTAGATTTTTTTACTGGGAAGCTAGGAAGATAGCTCAGTGGCAGAGGCCTTCACCTATCATGAAGGTTCAGTCTTCAGTAGATACAAGAAAAAGTTAGCAATGGAGAACCGTCCATTGTCTTTGTAGGTTAACAACATTTCCTATATAAGGGTAATGCTGTGTGTGTACCTGTGGATCGGACTTGAGTCATCCTGTCTCTAAGACCAAGATCAGTACAATGAAAGATGAAGTTTAAAACACCCATCATGGAGCTGAGAAACTAATCTTGTTCTGAAGAATGTTTAGCCTTGTAAATAAAGATAAGCATTTTAAGAATTGATTTAAAGACAAAGATGGATAGAGGAAGATAAGGCATTAAAATAACACAGCACCACAAGAAGCCAATGTGTCTATAGCCTCAGAATGGGGGTGACTTGTGTGTAGATACTGACACGTGTTTTTAATATGAAAATATTGTAGAACCCAGTGAGACATCTCAGAGTAAGGGCACTTGCTGCCAAACCTGACAACCTGGGTTTTATTCCTGGGACACATTTTGGAAGGAGAGAGCTAACTCCCTCAAGCTGTGTTCTGACATACTTAAAAATGGATGAGTGCAATTAAATAGTTTTGAATATTAAAGTTTCAAAACCAAATCAAAGGATAGGTACCCTGGGAATATATGTAGCTCATAGAAGGTGTGGGCTATTTTTCCAAAAATATCAGAAGCCCTTTAAGCTAATGCTTCCTAAACTATGCAAACTAACACATAAAGTGCAGGAGTGTGGTGCCACATACCCATGCAGAGGCTGAAGAAGGTCAGTCACTGAAAATTTATAGATCACACTGCAAAAACCCCATCTCAAAAGTAAATAAGTAATGAATAAGTATTTTAAATTAAGAAAAATAAGAGCATTAAAAAAAAGTAAAACTCACTTCAATTGTATGAAAAATACCCAGTCTCGTGTATTATAAAAAATAAAGCTTAAATAAGAGATTTGCTTTTTGTTTCTCAGTGGGCAAAGGTAAAAAGGCCTTTGTTGGTGTGTTGTGTAGGGGAGGTTCTGAAGGGAGCATTGGGACACGCCCAAGCAGAGCAGCACATCGGTATAGCCTCCACAGAGATTTGCCAAAGCCTGTCAAAATTTAAATTAATGCACGCATGTTATTTAATCTAGCAATTCAGATTCTGGCACTCGTTTCTAAAAATAAATAACTTGCACATAAGTTGTTCACGATTGTCGTCGTTTGATGACATATGTTCAAGGACATCTTTAACATGATATATGACAAATTGTTGGAAGCAAGGTAAACTTCAATGAATAGGAAGATTGTACTATATACTATGTCACTAGATAATATGTGCATGGTATAATTTGATTCAGAGTTATTCAAGATGACTGCATGGGATAATATATCAATGTTGTTGGCTCTCCAAGCACTTTGTTTAGTAAGATGTAAAATGATACTTAGTCAAGTAGCATTTTGGACAAAAAGAGAAAATACATTTTTAAATTCATATAACATCTCTAAAAAGATATGGGTTAAACCAATTGTATTGTTACTTCCACCAATAGTATAGGTTTACTCTTCAAAGAAAATAAAAAATGTGCAGAGAAAAGAAATTTATCCAGATGAAGGTGACACATGCCTTTAATCCAGCCTCAGGGGGCAGAGCCAGCCTGGTCTACAGAGTTAATTTCAGGACAGCCAAGGCTACATAGAGAAACCCTGTCTCAAAAGAGAGAGAGAGAAGAAAAATCTTATACATGCAAATTATTTTGGTCTCTCCAATTTCCTTATAAATGAACATATCATACATAAAATTATACATAAAATGTATTTATTTATATGAAAATTGGAGAGACCAAAATGAAGACTATGTATACAGTCAGGAATGTTAAGCGATCTCAGGGTTTTCTCTTAAAATTAGGTCTGTTCTTTAACAATTTTGTGTGTGTGTCTACAGCGTAGGCTGACCAGTCTCCCCCACCTCTCTCATCTCCCCCCACTTCTACCAATCCCGACTGCGTACTGTCCCTTTCCCAGATTTATGGCTTTTGGTTTTGTTTTGTGATCCATTTAGTGTAACCCGGTCCATTTCTGACACCATTGGATTAGGCCTATCCACTGAAGACTGATGGAGTCACCAGGAGGTTATAACTGAAGGCACACATTCTTCCTTTTCCCTCACTCTATAGGTAGCAATTAGTTTAGCGAGGATAAGGCAGGGAGCAGAGATTTTTACCCCCTTTCCAATTAACTTGCCATAATCTCTAGATGCCAGCAGAAAACGTGAGGTTTCTGGGTCAGAAACACTAGATTTTATTGCTCGTGGCCTGGCAAACATGATCACGTCCTTTTTTTGCAGCCTCCCTAGAGGCAACATGAATGTAACACTCACATGTCTGCACAAACAGTGAACTCATTTCAGGAGAGAAGCCCTAAATACAACCTCAGCCTTGAGAACTCTTGAGAAGACAGAATAAGCAGCAGTTAGCCCCACTCACAAGATGTGCGGGAATACAGTATGCCTGGGGGAAAACAATGTCCAGCTCCTATTTGTAAATAGGTACATTCACATACAGATATCTGAAAACGTAGGAGAAGCTTAGAGGCTAAAAGTAACTCCGTGCTCTCTTAGCTGATGTGTGCGGGGTGTGTCCTTATTTGTTCTTGATTGGATGATTAATCCTGAATCTTGCTTGCCTCTCTAACCTAGATGGGATCAACGGTCACTTTGGTCACAAATTCCATTTTCCTATCTGGTCCACTATTGTAAGGACAAGTTATTGGTCAACTGAGGTTAGGAATGTGACTGAGCCAGCAGGATCCCTTCTTACTAACAATCAATCGGAGCTGCCAGTTTATCACCCTGGCCCTTCCCAAAGGGGCTCTGTTAGGCTACCAGGTTGGGGAAATGGCACCATTATTGTCTTTGTCACTGGAGTCTCCCATGTCTGTTCTCTGTCTAGCTCAGCGTCACACTGACATTCATTTGAAGCCTGTGCTTTTCCAGTCTGAACTGAAAATTGTTATTGGAGGTTCAGTCTTGGCCTTGGCACCTGGCTAATGAAGTGTGTGGCAGGAACAAGCGTGCATTCATCCATGGAATACAGTGGGTTTCTGTTTCACAGTCTGGGGTGGGCCACTTGGAACCATGGTGGGTCTACTAAAGGATGAATTGGCACCCTGTTAGGAAGGTGTTAAGTCACCTTGAAATGGCCTGTTTTGTAGCACCAGTGTCCCATATTTTACAATCTTTTTATTTAAAGATAATATACATGGATAAAACATGTAAACTTTAAGTATGCTGCTCACTAAATTTTCATGAAGTGAGCATGCTTGTATAACCAGCTCCCACATGAGGAAACATGGTACTTCCTAGCTCCCTAGTACCTTCCTCCTGATCAGTGTGACCATTTTAAACTTCCTTAAACAGAATTAAACTTTGCATACTCATCAATGGATGACTCCCTTTGCCTCGAATTATATCTATGTAGCTATATTACGCATATTGCTTATGGGTGGTCAAAATCTGCCCATTCCTATTGCCCAAGTTGGGGAAGATGCTAATGTTTGAACCTTATAATCTTTACAAATGGGCTGTGGAAGAGGTTGTTTCTTATCCTACAACACAATCAAGAATGGTCAGGGACAAACATAAGCAGTGCTGAGATGGAGGCACAGGCAGTGGAGTCTTCCATTCATGAATATTATTCTTCTTATTATCTGTGTATTTCCTAGAGCCTAAAGTATACTGGTGAACACTGTGAAATTTAGCTGTGGCTTTGAAATTCTTGGACTCATGCTTACACGAAAATTAAAGAGATTACCAGGCAGCCAGGCATGGCGGTGCACACCTGTAATCCCAGCACTTGGGAGGCAGGGGATGGAATATTGCCAGACTGAGGCTAGCATGGGTTGTGTAACGAGATCCCTGTATCAAGACAGAAGCCTTTCCGGGGAGAGGAGAGTCGTAAGCGTTGGAGTGGAAAAAAGCTATCTCAGCCACAGTTAAAATTTCAGAGTTGAGGATGGTTATAAGAATTTTGAAGAGCGCTTATTTCTCCCTCTCCTTTAGAGAGAAGCTCTCTCTCTTGCCCACATGCATGTGATGTTATGTGCTGTGTCCATGTCTGTGTGTCTGTATGTGTGTGGATATGCATATGGAGGCTAGAAGTGAGACAGGATGTCACACTGAACCTGGAGACACTGATTTGGCTAGACTGGCTGACCAGCAAGCCTGGGGAATCCTCCTGCCTCTGCTTCCTCAGCGGTGGGCTGACAGGCGTAGGCTATTATGTCTAATTTTTTTTTTACATGAATGCTGAGAAATAAACATAGCTCTTCATGTTTGCATAGTAAGAACTTTACCTACTGAGACATTTCTCTAGCCTCCAAGATATCGGTCACCACCGTGTGTACAACGTATTTGTGTGCATGTTTGTACAGCAATCGATCTACCAGTGGGGTTCTATCCCCACCACTGAAGGGACTTTTCATAAAGACAGCTTCACTGAGGGTTAATTTCCACACCATTTTAACTATAAAATCCAGAGACTCCCAGAAAAGCTGCAGAGTTACGTAGCTGCTACCTTGATTTCAGAACCTGTCTCTCACACCACAAGTCCCCAGACTCTTGTGTAATTCCTGCCCCAAGATTCAAGAAACCGCCGGCATTTTCGTTTCCAGATATTTTCCTTTCCCATTAATGGAATGACAAAACCTGTGGATTCAGTGCTCTTCTGCGTCTGTCTGAGCGTGTCTGCAAGGCTCACCACACGGAGTTGGACGTCCGTACCTCACTCCTTTATCTTTTTCCCCACTTACGCGTTGATAAACATTTGGGTTGTTTCCAATATGGAGCTATAGTGAGGGGCAGACACCAAGGGTTCGGGAACACAGCTAAATGGCTAACAAAGCCCACTTATTTGGCCCATGACGTATCTTCTCCCACCAAGAAAACACAGGCTCATCACAGGGAGAAAAAGTCTGAAGAAAGGAATTTGTGAAAAGTTGATACAATTCATCTTCATCCTCTGTGATTAGTTTTTATTTACAGATTGAAATCTTAGTCATCTAAACCATCACATTTTAGTTTAAAAATTAAAGTGGTCTCTCATGGCCATTCAAAAACTCCTGGATTTGTTGTTGTTGTTTGGTTTTTTTGCTTTTTTTTTAGGGACTGACAAAAGAGGGCTGGCTTTAAAGTTTCTGGTTGCTAATGATTATTCCTTACCAGTCAGCAGCAACCAATTACAATGCTTCACCTAAAAAAAAAAATTGGTGAAAAATTTAACCCTTCAGGTTTTGGTAATCCGGTTTAGTTCAGTATTTATGGTCTTCATGACACGTATATTCAATCAAGCAAAATCAAAGGAAAGCTTGATGTCTATGTCAACAATGGAGGTAGTATAAATGTCTCATGCTTTTAAGTGATATTTTTATCATGTTCACTCAATGAAATTCAGTTTTATATTTCTATCCATAAATACTTTATTCATTACAGAAAAAGATAAGAAAGAGGGAGGAGGGAGATGGGAGGGGAAATAAAAACATCATTTGCCATACCTGTTTGTCACTTTGACATTGGTCCAAAAAAAGATCAGTACCTCAGGTTGGCCAGGATAGCCTGATCCAAAGTTTACAGAAAAACAAAGGGTAACAGGTCTCTGTTACAATAGGGTTTCTTGTTCCCAGGTGGCCAGAGATCCATACCCACAGACCTGCAGCCCCAGACCTCTTAGCTGCCCGCCGCTGCTCAGGCCCCAAAAATGATCCAGAAGCTTATATTAAGTTCATGCTGTTTGGCCTATGGCTCAGGCACATTGCTAGCTAGCTCTTACATCTTAACTCAACCCATTCTCATTAATCTGTCTGCCATGTGGCCCGTGGCTCACCTGTGTTCCTTACATGTTTTTTCTTTTGGCGGCTAGCTCGATCTGTTTCTGACTCCACCCTTCCTTTCCTATCTATTCTGATTCCCCCACCTACTTCTTCTATGGTGCCTGTCATGGGCCAAAACAGCTCCTTTATTTAAAGATTGATATTCACAGCATACAGAAAGACATTCCCATAACCGGTCTCTCTCCTTTCCAGTCTGGAATCACATACCTGTTGTTCTACCATGGCAGAAGACGTAACAGCATCACAAATTTGAGGCCAACCTGGGCCACGCAGTGAGCTCAAGAAAGGATCAGACTACATAGCATGACTGTGTGTCTTGTTCTTTAAATTCTTTTTCAAGTTAAAAAAAAAAAAAAAAAAGTTCATTCTGGGAAGATTTTCCACTTCAAATCCATGGGAATTGCTAGAATTTTAGAATTAAGTCCTTGCAATCATTTTATTGGACATAAAAATATGGATTATGGCATTCAAAAATGTTTCAGAGAGAGAGAGAGAGGAGGAAGGAAGGAAGGAAAATGCTCCTACAAACAAGCATAAAAAGTGAAGAAAATTCTCGCCTCAGGTGTCAAGCCATCTGCCCCAAATGAAAATATAGAGTGTGATTTTAGGTATGGGGTGGTGACAGTGCTTCTCTTTATCCTTGCTGGGTGGCAACTGGCAAGAACCAATAGATGAAAGAGCTTGTAGGAAATCACGGACGGTTTGAGGATTTCTGAAGTTGAGCTGGGCCGCCAAAGCCAAAGCATCCAGAGGCTTCTCCTCTCCACTCAGGATTGAAAGCAGAAAGCTTGAAGTTCATAGACACAGTTAAGCTTTCTGAGGATAGGGCCAAGAATGAAGCTGCTCAGATGTGATCTAGGCGCAGACCCACACGAACCCACAAGTATGTTTTCCAATACTGTGGTCTCAATATAAGTACAAGGAAATATGCCTTGGCTCACCAGGTTTCTGTCACTGGAGTAGAGTACAGCAGTGCACATTTGCAGTGGAAAGCAACGCACCTGCAGGCTTGTGGTTTCAACCCAGGGTTTCATGACAAGCTATTTTAAATGTCTTACATTTATTCAGATGCAATAGCCTTTGTCTTCTTGGTACCAACAGGGAAGAATAACACTGACCTGTAGGTCACACAGCCTTTTTGGTCTATTGTATCAGTACAGGTCAACAAAATGCAGCAAAATAGATTTGCTCAATAATTTAATTGCATGATCCATAAAGTCTGAAGCCCCAACACTGGGTTGGGTTAACCTGTTTGAAAATGATGCTGCTATGGTTGTTCATCCCTATTCTTCACTCTCAGAGGCCAGATTTTTGTCTGGACTAGAAGAATAATTATTGTAAAGTTTCCTCTTGTCTGCATGTATGAACAGTGATAGAATGTGTGGTAGAAATCATGTTAGGCAATGGACCACGCTATCATCTTATTGTAGTCTCAGAGGTAAGCCACATTTTTCAGGTAGGAATCTAAGACTGCGTCCGAGTCCCCAGAGAGCAACTGTCACGTACTCAGGACAGGCCCCATCACAGAAGGGCTGGTTCAAATACTGAGGATGTCAGCCACGAGTTGAACTCTATGGATTATTTGCTTAGGCTGTTGATGAGATGTAGATAAGTGGAAACTGACAGTATTTGTTTGTTCTGTGACTGTCTGTCCTCTTGCAGCGACACGGCTGTAAGATCTGTCCTCAACAGTTACGTCCCATTTATTGTCACCGCTGTAGTATTCCACTGCATAGACGTCGAGATTTACTTCCTCAGCATCCTCTTGATTTCTAGTTGGGTTTCCCCATTATTCCTTTTTGTCTGTTTCTTTTGATTTGGGTTGTTCACTTTGGATCTCTCACCCAGTCTCCCTCTGTCAATCAAGTAGCTTCCTGGGTGTTAAGATTACAGCCATGGGCTTCCATACCCAAATCTCTCCCTTTGTCCTGTGTAAAGGAGTCACGGGTAAGGATTTGGGTGCTGGGTGGGAGGTAAACCCAGCTTCCACAGACTCATCTCTAACCTAAAGTCTTGTCCTGGAGTCAAGTTCTCTGCTTAGTGAAGGTGTCTCAAGTGGCTCCTTATGTTTACCTATTACATCTGAATCCCGAGAAATCAGGCAGGGCTTCGGTTTCCAAAGCGTATCTGAAAGTTAAATTGGCTTCTGACAGGAGGTTGGCATGTCTTTGGGCTGTGGGATCTTTGGCTCCCTCTATTGTGGTTCCATTTTTACCACACAGAGAATGAAGAAACCTAAGGACATTTTAATTTTTGTTTCTCTTTTGTTTTCTTGACTGAGGAATTCCCTTGACCCACGTAGCGCTTTCATTTTAATGTGTGTTGGAAAAGAAATGCGCAAGCCATATGTTGTTTTGTTTTGCTTTATCTATAAAAGCCTCACAAAATGTTTCTTGCCATCTCGTTCAGAGACACACTGAGGTAGGAATTACGGGAAAACGTAGTAAGTGTACAGCAGTGTCTGGAATGGAAATGAAGGGTATAAATGTGCCAGCTTGCTGGATGAGAAGAGGTCCTCTACTTTTGCACTGTTCCCTGAGCATTTCAGAACATTTCCGAACAAACTAGACGTTTTCTATTTCTGCCAATGTCTCGTCGGCTTGGTGTAGCGACAGGAGTGTATGAGGCACCCTAATGCCTTCTGTCAGAAGCCCACACCTCCTCCTACCAGAAGCTACATGCTTGCTAGCTCAGAGGGCATCTGGAAAATAAAGAGTAATTTTTGAGACCCTCTAGTCTAGTGGGGGGGGGAGCAATGATATAATGATATAGGTAATTATGTCTATCTATACAGATTGTTTTTCTCTGAGCAGTTTATTAAAAATGTGCAGGCTGCCCTCTGTAAAATATCGCCCTTTGCTTTGACACACTCCTTCCCACTCTACAATCTGTGAGTTGTGCCAGCCAGAAGGGGAATGGCAGATTTCCAAAAAACAGGATGGGGGTGGGGGACCTTTACTCATTGGCTGATAGAGGGGGAGGCTGCTGTGGTAGAATGTCTGAATGCTGGGGATTCTGGAGCGTGTGTGAGGTTGCATTCTCTTCCCTTCAGTCCCATTCACATCCAACTCACACCTTCACAGACTCCATAGCCCATTCATTTACCACCTGGCCAACAAGCCCATTAACAACTAATTTCAAAGCCATGTGTAGATGATGAATATACTGAACATCAGATACCAAGTCTTAGAGGAAGCTACAAAACTCCAAAAGAGTGTTATGTCTGAAAAATGAGCTATACAGGAATAAGTTCTAAAGACCAGATAAGCTCTCCCACGATGCTGCCGTTTCTGTTTCTGTTCTGTTTTGGTTTTTAACCCTGAAAAGATTGAAACCAAGAACAGATTTACATCATAAAATCAAGAGAATTTTATCAACGACATAAAAACATAGGTGAAGGCAGCAGAGAGGGAAACCTGTACAGTGCTTGGATGGTGCGTGTGTAATACATCACACCACCAGGCTTTAGTTTCTGAGAGGTTAACCATACTAGGATGCTAAAAAACATACAGGAATGTCTAGATAAATTTGGGCTCCGGTTCCTTGGAGCCACAGTTATATGTATTTGCAGGATGTCTGCCTTGTTGGGCTTCAGATAAACTAGCAGTTTTGTTGGTGTCATATATGTGTCCAAATAGCATAGTGAACCTTATGTGTGTGTGTGTGTGTGTGTGTGTGTGTGTGTGTGTGTGTGTGTGTGTGTGTAAAATCTGGCAACTTTAGGTGTTTCGTGATTTTAAGCACTACAGTCTCAACAGCATCTGCTGAGTACTTACTAGTGAAATATTGGAAAAAGTCAGAGGCAGCCTTAGAAGGCATGTTTCTAGGATCTTTCTGACACTCCAACACAGTGTTTAGCAAATAGCCGGTGCTTAATAAATATTTTTTCTAACTTTAAACAAATAAAAAAGCTTTAAAACAAAGTATGAGTCTTATAACCAAAGTGTAAATATAAGACCACATATGTGAAAGGATGATGTAACTAACAGTATCTTATTTAGGGTTGTAATGGGTCAACTTACTTAGTATATTCTTTTTTTTAAGTTTAAAATTTGCTTAATATTATTTATTTGCTACAATACACTAATTCTAACAGCAGCTTGGTTGAAGTATAATTACTATATAAATATTTCAATATTTAATGTGCTCCCTTAGCTGAGTTTGGAAACATAAGTCAACTTCGTCATGTTTTTAGACATAAACTGTATTCAAATCTATACTTTTAGAAAATTTCTTGGGCTGGAGAGATGTCTTAGTGGTTCAGGACCTGGATTTTGTCCCCAGTACCCACATGTCAGTTTACAACTATCTGTGACTTCAGTTCCAGGGAATCTGGCACCTTCTTCTGGCCTCCATAGGCACCAGGCATCTACATGGTGCACTTACATGAAGACAAAACACTCATACACATAAAATAAAAATAAAGACATCTTTAAAAATAAAATGTTCACTTTTCAGAATTTTATATGTGTAGACAATGAAACGAATATGACCATATCTACCTGTCACTTCTTCCAACTCCTCCTATAGTCTCATGAATTGTGATCGTGTTTCATCTGATGTGATCCAATAACATGTTTACCTGGTACAGCTGGCAGATGTCTGTGAATAGAGAGGTCTCGTGCCCACTGGCGCAGGAGGCACAGTGGGAAGTGATAGCGGACAGCAACACAGCAGGATCACCTAGACTGCCTCTAGTTAGAAGGCCTTTATTATTATAATGTTATTATAATGGAAATACAGAAAGAAGGAAAAGGAAAAAGAGGGAGATAGAAGAAGAGAAAAATGGGAGGGATAGGGAGCACTCCTGAGGAGGAAGAAACAAGAGAGAGAGTTGGAGGTGGGAATTCTTCTTAAATGGGGCTTGATGTGGTTTCAGGTCATGGCTTCAGAGGCTAGAACAGAATCCTAAGATTAACACCCTCCCAACTCACAGATTTTATTTCATTTGTAGGTGTGTGTGCGTGTATGGGTTTATGTGTGCAGAAGGTGCATGTCTGTGTACGCATGCAGGACAGAAGCTGGTTCCTTGGAGCCACAGTTATATGCATATGCAGGATGTCTGCCTTGTTGGGAGGTGTCAGGATCTGACCTCTAGGCCTCATGATTGCTCAGTAAGTGCTTGTCACTGCTGAGACATCTCTCCAGCCCTCTGTCTGGTAAAGTTGGCATCTTATAGTCTTCCGTGCACATGAATTCAAAGGCAGACATGAGCAGAAAAACCAAAAAAAAAAATCCAGCCGTTTGTGACCTACACTTGGAAATATTAGATGACTAGTCTTTTCTAGGTCTGCCTGAGCACTGAAACTGCCTGAAACACTTTGATGTTTAAATAAAAAAACCCTCCAATAGTCCTTGGATTCTACTTCTCACCGACTGAATTAGAGGTTCTTGGGGCCCTAGGAATCTGGATCTGCCATAAGGAGAAACTAGGTAAAGTGGAGAAATCAGCTATGAGGCCAAACAGGATCCTGTGGGGTAAGAAGGGGAAGTTGTATTGTGAGTCTGTGGGTGGGAAGAGCAACTGAAGCCTGGCTGTAACTTGTTAAGCCGCATGTTTACTTGGTAAATAAGTAAATAAATGAACCTAGAAAGAAGACAGTCCAAGCATGGAGAATTCTGGCTAAGGTTTAGAAACTTCCAAAGGAAGATCCTGTTCTAGAAAGAAGAATGGGGTTCGTGTGACTGTCAATAGAAGGTCCTCACATGGTGCCACGTACCCACTAGCGGGCCCTGGGAGGCAGAAACAGGATTAATACCAGTTTGAGGCAAGCCTGGGCTGCTTAATAAAAACAACCAGGAAGGGAATAGCCAGAGAAGCTTAAAGCAGTAGCTTGTGTCCCACTACGAAGTCCATGGTCTACTGCAGGATTTGAAGCATGGGAAACTTGCTTTGCCAGTAAAGGGACTGATGGGAAAATGACACAGAATCCACTTAGAAAAGTGTCAGGAAGGCTCCTGGGAACAACTGGCAACCACAAGGAGGGTGGATTGAGAAGAGTTGGCTGGATGTTGGGGAGAAGATTTAGAGATGACCAGACCGCTTTTGAAAGCAGAAGGAAGCATGTGAGGTTGACTCCTCAGGTGAGAAGCAGCAATGTGAGTCATTGCCAAGGGTGGGGGGAGGGGGGGGGGAGAAGGGAAGATGATGAGGGGCCAAGGCAAGAGGATGGACTCATCTCGATTGCGCTGTCTCAGCATTTGGAGGGGACCATAACCACTGAGCATTTAGGTATCTAAAGATAGAGATTTGGGATTTCCAGCATCCCGGTGTTAAGCAGAGTCTGGTGACAGGTGAGATCATTGAGTGTCCTTTGGACGTTCTGTAGAAAGCAGGATGAAGAGAGCCCTACTCTAAGGAAGAGGTTGGAGGGCTTATAAATAACAGAAATCAAAGTATATCTGTACTAAAGAGCCTTTCTGGCATTCTGAAACTTGGAATCCATGGGAAGAATTAGATACTGTGGAGGAAGAACAGGTAGAAATGATAATAGGTACTGACCTTTAACACAGAGGGAAGGAAAATCAGTGATTCGGTACACAGCTGGAGGCCTTAATAGTATCCCAGCCCAGGAAGCTATGGCGGTTAGGAGAAACCCTGCATCTGGAACATCGGAATGGGGTACAGAGCCTCTCATGACCTGAGTTCTGGAGCCGTAACATGGGTACAGATGGGATCCGTGTGCTATGAAAATAGACGCTGAGTAATGTAACTGCTCATCTCTCCTTGAGACAAAGACTGTATAACCTGAGATACTGGGTGGGAAACCAGCCCCTGATGGATTGACTCATATGAACCATTTACACCTGGTTATCACCATCTGAGGTTCCCAAAATATCAGGGCCTGGGAAACAATATATTCCATTGTCTCAGTGGTTCTCACCTTTCCTAATGCTGCAATCCTTTAATATAGTTCCTCATGTTGTGGTGACCCTCAACCCTAAAATTATTTTCGTTGCTACTACATAACTATAATTTTGCAACTCTTATGAATCATAATGTAAATATTTTTGAAGAAGTGGTTCGCCAAAGGAGTTGTGACGCACAGGTTGAGAATTGCCACGACAGACAAAGAACAGGCTTTACTGAGGCACTGAGCATGAGTGACTGGATGTCTGATGTCTGATGTTCAGTTCACTGAGTCCAGCAGCTTCATGTACACATGACAGTTTTTAGCAGGGGCCTTGGGGGCTGCTGTGGGGCTTTAGTGACTCTGCTATGTCCCGTGGTGATATGTGATCTTTACAAAGCAGGAAAGGCTTTGGTAGATCTAACTCATTTGGACCAAAATATAAATTGGTTTGTAAGGTGTCAAAACAACAGAGAAAATAATTGAAGGCTGAAGCAGACAAGGATGTCTGTTCTAGGTTTACTCAAACACAATTATAGCAATGTTTATGTTGAGCCAGATGTCTAAGGAAAAAGATAGCAGAAGACTGTATTGTGAACCTAATTAGTCTTACCAATAAAGACACGGAGTCAGATATTAGGGTGACAGCTAAAAGATCAGAGAGCAGCCACCAGAGACTTCTTAACTCTGTGAAATCTCAGGCTGAATGGCAGGAATCCTGTCTCTATGAATCCTCAGACTGAATGGGCAGAGATCCTTCTCCACCTGCTTTATGTTCCTGTCTCCACCTCCCTAGTGCTGGATTTAAGGCTTTAGCCTCCTAAGTGTTGGGATTAGAAGTGTGAGCCTCGAGGCCAGGTTCTCTTTCTTTTAGGCTGGTTCAATCAGTAGTAGTAGGTGTGCACATGTCACCCAGAAGAAAGGAAACCAGCTGTGAAGACTGTTTATCCAGAGTCCTTTCAGTTCCCAAGTGTGACCAATGGATAGACAAGGGTCACAGTGGAGGCCTGGAGGCTCTTAGAGATGTGAAACAGCTCCAACAAAGCCTGCGCCTTCCTGAGCCTAGATCAGGAAAGACAGCTCAGTTTAGCTCAGCACTGAAGCTGTGTGTGTATGTGTGTGATGTGTAGTAACCCTATGGCAGCAGCAACACCCTAGGAACTGCCTGTAAGTTGGGCAGGGAGCCCCAGGATGGAGGTTCCTCAGCCATCATCCACACTGTGGTGACGTTTTGGTGATGCAGGTGCCTTTGGGTCTGCCCATTCCCTATAAGGAACCCGATAATTTCATGCTTCACCAAATTAGACTTGGGTAGAATCATTTCTTCAGGGCCCTATCTGAGCTTAATAGGCATTTTTCATGTCTACCTAGGGAAAAGAAAATCACACACGTAATTGGTGCCAAGCACCCTGTATGAGATTTCAGCCCAGCCAGACAGGAACTCCTGACTAACAAAGAGATATCTAGGAATAGTGACGTGCCTTTTCCTAGGGGTGGCAGTAGGCAGGATGTGTCACAGTGGGTTCCGGTTTCTGCAGCTGGAGACTAGAGCCAGAGGTGGTGGATCTTCAACAACTGGATGCATTCTGAGAATTGGGCAAACTCCAGAGCATAGGAACAGAACCAAGACTAAAAGCCCAGGAGCATACATCTGTGGCTCAAAACAGAAGCAAAGTGCCCCAGGGTGCTGAGCCTGTCCCTTCTTGCTCAACTCTGCATGAGAAAAAGCCAGACTAGCAGTCGGGTCTGTCTCTACTGCAACAGACTTCAGAAGATCTCTAACAGTGTACACCCCAGGGAGGAGGGGAGTGCCCATGCATCCCCAGGAGCCTGTGGATGATGCTTGCTTACTGAATTTGCCATTCCAGACTTCCAGTCACGTTCGTGTGTTTTTCAGAGCTTGGCAAGGAGTGGGGGAATCAAATACTGTAAAAAGTCACATAATTTTTTTTTCAAATCTTACGTTTTCCTTTCTTTTTGAAATCTTTTTTTGAAAAATTTATTTTATATGCTTTGATGTGAAGGTGTCAGATCCCCTGGAACTGGAGTTACAGATGGTTGTGAGCTGCCATGTGGGTGTTGAACCTGGGTCCTCTGGAAGAGAAGCCAACACCCTTAACCACTGATCTGTCTCTGTAGGCCCAGATCTTACATTTGAAAAATGCTCAACTTAGATTTGTGTTTTCTTTTTTTTTTTTTTTTAATTTAAAGTATCCAAATTATCACCCATCTGATGTCTGTGTCAGTCTGTGCTTTTTTTTGACAGTTTCCGAAGGCCAGTCGTCTCAATTGTCAGGGTATTTTCTCTTCAAATCATTGTCTTGCTTTCTGTGTAAACCTAGACAACAAAGCTCTTGATGATGGAAAATAGTGAGAAGGACCCATTTGGTCTTAAGTAAAATTTTAATTTACCCTGAACTTTCATTTTTTGGCCACAATTTTTATTTAATAAATCCTAGATTTGGACCATTTCTATATTGTGCAATAACTGTTCTTTTGGCAACTGGTTTAATTTGTTCTTTTAAATAAATGGCCAGCTCTTTTGCTCACTTATTAACACTGGTATTTTGTCCCTGGTCACCTAATGTGGCTTTTCCCCCTCACAATTCAAGAGTATACATGTTTTCTGGAAGTCTGCTTAACATGATAGTGTCGTGGTTTGACTGGCTCTGAAGTGTTCCCCGAAGATCCTGATGTAAAATGTTTGTTCTCTGGCCTATGGCTCTATGGGAAGGTGGAAAACTCTGTTTGGAAGGAGCTAGGTCATTAAGAGGTATGCCCAAGGGGGTCCTGGGATCTTGGTCTCTCTCCGTCTTGGCCTTCATAACATGCTATGTTTTGAATGGGCATATTCTGGTACTGTAACCACAGACTACCGTGGAGTACTGGAGTTTTGGGGGCCTGCCATCCAGCTCCCAAATAATCATATGGAGGCTTACTCTTTCCTATGAATGCCTGGCTTTAGCTTGGCTTATTTCTAGCCAGCTTTTTTTAAATTATACCTTCTACCCTTTGCCTCTGGGCTTTTATGTTTTTCTACTCTACATACCTTTCTTTACTTTTTACTCCGTGGCTGACTGTGTAGCTCGGTGGCTAGCTCCTGGTGCCCGCCTCTCCTCCTTTTCTTGTTCCTTGATCGTCTCCCAGATTTCTCTCCTATCCTCTCTGCCAGTCAGCCCTGCCTCTCCTTTCTCCTGCCCAGCTATTGCCCATTCAGCTCTTTATTAGACCACTCAGGTGTTTTAGACAGGCAAAGTAACACAGCTTCACAGAGTTAAATAAATGCAATATAAAAGAACGCAATACATCTCTGCACCATTAAACAAATATTCCACAGCATAAATGAATGTAACACATTTCAAAACAATATTCCACAATGTGATTACAAACTCTAAAGCCATGAGCCCAATAAACCTTCCTTCCTAATAAGTCATTATCTCAGGATAATTATTATTCGACATAAATTATTATTTCTATCACAATATAGAAAGCTGAGGTACACAATCAGTGAATACACTTTATTATGAAAACTGTATCTATTACATTGAGTCCACTGTGCACCGTGAAGAAGAGAGACAACACTTCTAAGTCCCAAAGACTTTATTAAGTCACCACATAAATGGGTCTCTGATCTACCCGAGCTTAAGGACCAGGACACAGGAGCCTTATTCTTCTGGCAGTCTCAAGCCGGAGCAGAAGTGGGGTTTATAAGCATAAAACTCACAAATATTTGTTGCCAAGTTACAGTTAGAATTTCCACCAATCAGGACTTAAAGATTAAGGGTTTCCTTGAATGTTCCATCATTGTCCACCAATATACATTGCAAGCTTTTCAATCCAACCAATCAGATTCATTTGCTCCTTCTATTGTTAGGAACAGCCATGATTCTTCCAGAGAACTAAAGATGCATAACAACTGTTTCCAGGGTTTAGGGAGGATGATCAGCCACTGGAAAATTCTCAGCTCCCCTAGGGCTTGGGAACCTGAATAACCTGAATTTACTTCACCCTGCAGGCAAAATGAGATCTAAAGTCAAAATGGCAGTACCCAGGTGAAGGTACTCTGCCTGCTCCCTCAGCATCCATGAGCTTGGATTGAACATGGCCATTCATCAACTTCCTTTATCTTTCAGAACCATCTTTTCCTCCATATAGACTACTCCTTAAACACATACTACTTTAAAAACTAGTCACTCTTTGTCTTAGATTGAATTTTACTGCTGTGAAGAGATACCATGGCCATGGCAACTCTAGAAGGAAAGAAAGAAAGAAAGAAAGAAAGAAAGAAAGAAAGAAAGAAAGAAAGAAAGAAAGAAAGAAAGAAAGAAAGAAAGAAAGAAAGAAAGAAAGAAAGAAAGAAAGAAAGAAAGAAAGAGAGAGAGGGAAGGAGGGAGGGAGGGAGGGAGGGAGGGAGGAAGGGAGGAAGGGAGGAAGGAAGGAAGGAAGAGAGAGAGGGAAGGAGGGAGGGAGGAAGGGAGGAAGGGAGGAAGGAAGGAAGGAAGGAAGGAAGGAAGGAAGGAAGGAAGGAAGGAAGGAAGGAAGGAAGGAAGGCAAGCATTTAATTGGGATAGCTTATTTACAGTTTCAGAGGCTTAGCCCATTACCATCATGATGGGGAGCAAGGCGTCCTGTAGACAGACATGGTGCTGAAGCTGAGTGTGCTACATTTTGCAGGCAACAGGATGTCCACCGAGATACTTAGCAGCATCCTGAGCATAGGAAACCTCAAAGTCTTTCCCCACAGTGACACACTTCTTCCATACCCACTCCAACAAAGCCATACCTCCTAATAGTGCCACTCCCTGTGAGATTATGGGGGTGGATCACATTCAAACTACCACACCCTTCTTCACTCAAAACTTGTCTGTCCCCAATAACTACAAGAATGAGACGGAATAATGAATGTCCAGTGGGTGGTAATTGCACCAAGGCAGAAAAATGGCCTTTTTGTTCTGCGGCTACCAGATTCTACTAGGTAGGTAGCATGTTTTGGGGGACATCCTCAGAGATAAGCACAGTGGACACATCTCCAAAGTAAAGGAGAATGGTTACTAAGGAGAATTTGTGGAAGAGAGGTTCCTATCTGTGCTAGTTGTTCAAATGATACTAGGCCTTTGTGAAGGACTTTGTTTTTCTCCGAGTAAAGGCATTAGAGACTAGATACAGTAGTCTGCGTGCTTAAGTAAAGTACTTACAAAGGCTGGGTAGCCTCCCAGCACTTCACTGAACCTGTTAGAGGGACTCTGTTCACAGGGACTGGCCCTAAGGTGTCTGGGTTATCTGCCCTTGGTTTGCTTAGTGATCACTTTGAGTTGGCTATTGTCCTAGTGATTGTAATTTACCTCAGAACTTGCTTTCCCTGCATTCCTGGAGTCCCTGAAAGCGGCCTCTTTTCTGGTTAGAAAATCTTTTATTTAAAACACATATTACTTCCCAATTTAATGCTGAAAAATCAAAACATAGAAACAAAAGAGAAAATGATTACCTAAAATTTCCTAAACATGTGCTGATTATAATAAGTATTTCTGTGGTTGATTTTTCAGACTGTTTGTTCTCTTATAGACTTATTAAATAAATATACATGTTTAAAATGTGAGTTTAAAGGGGCTGGAGAGGTGGCTTAAAAGCACTTTCTGCTTTTGCAGAGGATACATTTTCTCAACACCCATGTCAGGTTCTTACAACCTCCTATAACTCCAGCTCCAGGGGACCCAGCACCCACCTTTGACCTTCAGGGACACTCACACACGTGTGTGCATATACACACATAGACACAAATAAATAAAAAGGAATATAAAAAGTTAAAGTTAAAGCTAACTTTGCAAACTTTCTCATTTGGGCCCACGGCTTGACCCATTTTCAGGTGAGAATGCATAGATATCATGAGACACTACCACCTCCTTAACTCACAAGCCTGTTTACGCTTTCTCGTTTTATGATCTTTCAATATTATTGCTATGAATCGTTTTGAATAAGGACTGAACTCCCTGGGTTGCGATTATAAAGGTTGTTTTAAAGCTGGAGTGTGGCAGAGAAAAGTGAAGCCTCCTCATTCTCAAGAAAATGTGCATAGTTTTACTTCCGCCCATGGAACACTTACCAGCGAGAGAGCAAGGGCATCATGAATGAAACACCCCTGAGGGTAAAGTTCAAAAGCCAGTGGGTTGTTCTTTGGGACACTGTGGTTTGTTTGCACCGTCAGAGTCCTAGGATGGACGCTCAAATGCACTTGCTACTTTTTTTTTTTTCCTTTTACGATTCTGCACTCCTCACAAGCAGCTCCTGAACATTAGGAAACTTACCCTGATGTGCCCTTTCTGGATTCTCCGTTCCTCCGGGCTCCCCCCTGTGTGACGCCCCTCACTCGTAGACAATGGCTTTGGCTCGAGGACCATCCCACCCCACTGTGAACATGCTGAAGTCTTTCCTTCAGGTTCTTCAGGCCACACAATGCCAAGACTAAGGCTTTTTGCCATGGCCCAGAAAACCTCACCCTAAGTTCCAGAAGTTTCTCTGGTTCTCCCCTTTCTGCACGACCAATAGGAGGAAGGGGAGTGTCAACAGAAGGACACTGTTGCTAGGCTGTGTGATAAGACCTGGATCCTAAAGAGCTCCTGAAGTTGACCTGGGCAAAGGCCTTCCCCCTGCTCTGTTAACAAAGTGCCACTCCAAGAGAGCCAAAAAGAGCAGTACATTGGATAAAATGGGGTGCCTTTCACGGGGATGAGTCAGGTTGGGGTGCTTCCTGGGTGAGCTTCCATAATCAGACCTGCAAGAGCAGCAACAGCCTGCTTGTCAGTGAAACTCATGATCCCACATAAGATGCTCTGTTTTCTCCCGTCTGGTGTGATCAAGAGCTACACAGCGCCAGATCTGCCCGGAGAGAACCCACTCACCCAGAACCTTCTCCAACTAGCGGCACATCTCCACCTGGTTGTCATTAAACTTAAAAGCCTACCCTGTGTCTGAGATTTTTCTTTGCTACTTTATTTAAATAATCATCTTAGTTAAACTTTTCAACCACAGAAGGGAAGCATCCGATTTTTTCAGAGAAACTTGTGTGTCAAAGTACAAGGCAACTATAAAGCGACTTTTAATCGAGGTTTGCTTGGCTCCAAATTCCACACTTAAAATATTTTTGTGCTTGCTGAAGGGAAATTTCTTGGCCTGGTGATCTAAAAGAAACAGGGACTTTTGAAAGTTTTTTTTTTTTCCTTTGAGACCCAAAATAAAAGTATTTCACCAACTTTGAGGTTCCTGCTAGGCGACATGTTAGATGGGACCGAGGACGGACGCACAGGGAGGTAGGCAGTAGGCAGTTGCTCTCTCCTTGTGTGTTTTATTACAGAACTGTAGAGAAAATTCTTTTGCAGCCAGAAATTTGCTTTCCAGCGTTTGGAACACCACATGCTCTTCAGAAAATTGCAAAGCTTCCAATGGGGAAGGAGCCCTATGGCCTCCCCACCCATCTGCTGTTCAAATAGCATCCAAAAAATCTACTTCTATTTTATTTATTTGCCTTTGCAAAACATAGAGATTTATTTTGGAAATAAATAAGCAAAATATTTTTGTTGAACCAAAAAGACTCAGTACCTGGCCATCTGAAAATATTTTTGTTTTAACGTTGTTGGAGTGGGGGGAAAATCTAAGGAAAAAAGACCACAAAAAAACTTGTCATTACTAGGAAACTATAGGAGCTGATAGATGGCTCCATGGTTAAGAGCATTTGCTCACGCAGAGGACCTGGATTCAGTTTATTCCATCAACCTTGGAGGGCTCACAACCTGTAATTCCAGTTCCAGGGGATTCAATGCCCTCTTCTGACCTCCTAGGCTACTAAATGCATGTGTCCTACAAAAGTAGGCCCATGTACCGATAAAAGAGAATTTTTGTTTTTCTTTTGAAGGATGCAGCCTTTAAAAGCCAGATATGTGATGGTGGTATCTGCGGTAATCCCAACTATTTGAGAGGCAAATAACAAGTTCCAAGCCACCTCACACTGCACAGCAAACTTCAGACTTTCCAAAGGACTGGGAATAGCAGCTGAATTGCAGGGTTCTTAGGCAGCATGTGTAAGGCCTTGGTTTTTCAAGTCCTACCACTGTTAGTTAAATAAATAAAGAGTGAATAAGCAGCTATAATGACACCTTTGAGCATTTCTGCTTGCAGATTGTTGAACTGGGTTTAAATGAAAAACTTTTGGGGATGGCATCAGTATCTATCACAGACGATTAACTGAGCCTGGGTTTATTCAAGATTTCTGCCCACTCGCAGAGAAAACATGACCAAAAAGAGACAGAGTAAACTCTGGGGCTCGTGTGCACCATAGTCTAATGTCCTGTAACTATAAACTAACTCCTCCATAAACACATCAGCATGGAGCAAGGTGTTGCATGCTTCTTTTTCCCTTCCCTTTTCTAGCATGCATCTAGTAAATCTGACCTGTCATGAAATGCACACCTTAAGTGTGCCTTCAGTTGAGGAAAGCATAAGCATCTGTCAAGCCTTTATTGGGACAGAAACATTGCAGTCGCCTCACAGACAACTGCTGTTCTAACATGGTTGGTTTGTTTCTCCCCTCTGGCACTTCCTATAAATGGAATCACCCGTATGTAGTTTTCCATAAGATTTCCTAGAGCTGACATAAGGCTTTCCATTCATCCCTCCATGTTTTGCATATCAGCCATCCATTCATTTTGGCTTCTGAATAGTGTTCCATTTTGTAGCCTTTCTACTGTTTGGTGCTGGGCTTTACTTCAGGAATATGTTTATTTTTATTTTAGTTCAGAGATATGCTTTCTTTTTTTATTTTTAATTGATGACAATTTTTCCAGCTTTAGCCAAAGAGAATTGTTAAGAACATTTTTGCACAAGTCCTTTTGAGGACACATGGCTTCATTTCTCTTGTATAAATGATCATAGTGGAGGTAAACATTAATTTTTGTAAGATAGTTGTTCCTTACACACACACACACACACACACACACACACACACACACACACGAGGCATATCTTAGCTGCCATTACATGCTATTGGTGTCTTGTTTTTTTTTATTTTGTACTTCTTTGGTAACTGATGGATTTGTACACTTCATGGTGAATCTGTAATGTGATTCTTCCGACCATTTATACCTTTTAAAAACTGGGTTCTTTTTATTACCGACTTGCAGGTATAGATACTCTTTATATACCTTTAGCATACACTATATGTTTGCACTTTGGGGGTGGTGTGGTGTGTGTATATGTGCACTCTCTTCTCTCCTAAGGGGAGGGGAGATACATTTTCTTACTCATCTTTCTACCCAAAATAGTGCCAAGGATCCTGCTGATGCGGTACTTAGGCTCGTCCTAGCACAGAATAGGAGCTGAATAAACACTTACTGAAAGAATCAGTGAGGGAGCAGAAGAACCAACTGACTTCTAATCCTGATAATGTAGACATAGTAATCTTGGTTTAATGATGTAGGAAAGATGGAGTAGGGAGATACTAACACTCTCTGTGAATCATAAAGTGACTGACGCACCCTCCAGTGCAACTCTTGTCTCTTATGCTGGGAGTGTCTACCACCTCTAGGTTCTTACTAGATCTGTCTGATGGGGCATCAGAATATCCACCTTTGAAGATTTAGGTGGTTAACCATTAGGTAGTTAACCTGGCTGATAGCCTCCGTCATCCTAGTTGAAGGAGAGAAATCTTAAACTGCTGTGTAAGCCACCAGTGTGGCTCAGCTTAGTACATAGTAGCCGGAAGTTTTCCCATCTCCCTGCAGCCATTCAGTCCCAAATAAACACACTGAGGCTTATAGAAGCTTATATTAATTACAAACTGCTTGGTCTATAGCCCAGGTTTATGGGTAACTAGCTCATTGATCTTAAATTAACCCATTTCTATTAATCTCTATATCTTTGTGGCTTTACCTGTGTCCCATTACATCTTGCTCCCCCCAGTGGCTCTCAGTGTCTCCACCAACTCTACCTTTCTTCTCCCTTTATCTCTCTTGGATTTCCCTCCTGACTTATAGTGTTGCCATAGGCACAAACAGTTTCTTCATTAACTAGTGGTAGTAACACATATTTATAGTGTACAGAAAGACCATCCAACAGCAGCATGGTGCTAGAGCATGGCAGCTGGTGGTTGGCTCCATCCTGCATGCAGCTTCTGGGAGACATGTCTCTGATGACTGTCATGAAACTGTGAGAGTAGAAAGCCATGTTTGACTCCATTTTTATGTGTTTGGTACTTTTTCTTAAGTTTTCTTAAGTTTTATGTGGATATATGTTGCCAGACTTTTGGGTGTCATTTGTGGGCAGAGTTTTTTGTCAGACTGTTGGCTCCCAAATAACCACAGGGAGACTTAACATTAGTTATAAATGCTCGGTGGATAGCTTAGGCTTGTTAATAACTAGCTCTTTTAACTTAAATTAATCCCCATTTCTTATATACAGTCTGCCACATGGTAGAAATGTTTTTCAGCACTGCATGTTCATCTTGCTTCTGTGCACATCTTCTGGAGACTCCCCATGACTCATTCTTCCCCCACGCTCTTTTTTTTTTTTTTTCAACAAGTCCTTCCTAATTTCTATCTGCCTAGCTTTTGGCCATTTAGCCCTTTATTAGACTAATAAGAGCAACAAATATTAACAGAAAGATTGTTCCACAGAAAGACTCATTCTCCTTTTGGACTGTGCTCCAGTGGATGGCCCCATACCCATGTACATACGGGCAGCACTAATTGATTGTAGTGAATTATTTTTTTAAATTAAAGAAAGAAAATGAAGAAAGACATGAAGTTGGGAGAGAGGTGCATTTGGAAGATTTGAGGGGATTTGTAGAAAGAAATAGAGAGAACATGATATTTCATTACATACGTGCATGCTTTTTCAAATAGTATATAAAAAAAAATAAAGAGAAGAAGCTGGATTCATACATCTGTAATCCTAGGGTTAGGGAGATTAAGACAAAAGAATTCAGTTAATCCTGTCTCTTGTGCTCCAGGCTCAGAGGGAGATCTTATCTCAAAAAGTAGGAGAGTGATGGAGGAAGACACCCAACACTGATCTTGGGTTTTCACCCATGCATACCATACATACACACTGGGGGGTGGGGCAGAAGGAGACAGAAGTAGAAGTAGAGACAGATAGAGACAGAGAGAGATATAGAGAGAGACAAACACTCAGAGAGAGACAGAGAAAGAGACAGAGATATAAAAACAGAGAGAGACAGAGAGATATAGAGACAGACAGACACACAGAGAGAGAGAGAATTAATTTTTACAATTCAGAAATTACCACATCATTGATATATATAGGTAGTCCTAAATCTGCTGATTTACCTATAGTTTCTTTCTCTCCTAAATAATAGGTTATTTCGCATAAATGTCCACTCAAAACTGTGCTTACATGATGATGTGACCTTTTACTATCCATTAAACATTTTACCTTCCAATCAGAATCGACATGAAGACTTGTATAGTCTGTTACCTAGCTAGGCTGATACAGCAAGAATGCAGGTGTGTGGTGTGCGAATTGGCTGCTATGCCTCATAACTAATACATTTTAGTTTGTGTGGGGGATTTGAAAGCTTACAATGTTCACCCGTTGACCCAAATGCAATGATGCAATGTGTGAACTGAGTTTAGTTGGGGGGGGGGGTGTTTTGTTTGTTTGTTTGTTTGTTTGTTTTGTTTTGAGGCAGCAGCAACTGTGCTTAGAGACCAAACTCTTACTGGCTCACTGCTGGTTAGGTAGGGAGGAGCTGTGTAGGTTTGCTTTCTTTTCTTTGTGAGACATTCATACTATAGCACAGGGTAACCTGAAACTCATTATGTAGCCCAAGCTGGCCTCAAATTCCAGAAAGCCTTCCTCCTTAGCCTCCCACGTACTGGAAAAACAGCTGTGAGCTCCCACATCTGGCTTGGCTTCACTAAGACTTTATCATGTCACCTGTCTCCACAGGGACAGAATGGGTCAAACAGCCCTCACTAGAATTTCCCTTGTTTAAGCTCACAGAATGTGGAGAGAAAATGCATATATAGAAGCAGACATTTCTCTGTGCCTCCTATAGAAGGAACCCAGTTGTAACTGCCCTCTGACTCCTATAGGAGGTGCTCAATTTTAACTACCATGGAATCAAAGTCTGACTTGAATGGTCTGAAAAGAGCATGGAGGTTGTTCCAAAGACAAAGTTTGTCTCTAAAGTAGTGTAATTAATGATTCTTTTTGCCAGTTCTAGCTGGGGAAGGCCAGAGCCATATTCTATTAGTTATGGAGCTGATTGCATTCTATGGGTCAATGAGCTATCATACAGTACTTCAAAATCAATTATACTGTGGAAATAAAAATTTTCACAGCTTATGTGTAGATAAATGAGTGGGACAAAAAAAGTTCAAATACTGGGGTTTAAGGGTGGGACTTTTTCAAATATATTTTATAGAGACTTATATATCTGCAATTTAAAGTTATATACTCTGCAATTTTAAGTTAAAATGAATGTATGTCTTCATGTAAAGCACATGCATTTTATTAATCAAGTATTACACTCAATCTTATCTTCTTTTGTAGGACCAGCAAAAATCCACCAATGTTGTCTACCAGGCCCATCATGTGAGCAGGAATAAGAGGGGACAGGTGGTTGGAACCAGGGGAGGATTCCGAGGATGCACCGTGTGGCTAACAGGTATTCACACACACACACACACACACACACACACACACACATGCACACATACACACACATACACACACACATACATATATACACATACACACACATATACACATATACACACATACACACATTTTCCCAGGTACCTTTTTAAAGATAGAAAATTGACATGTGGCATGGTTTTAAGGAACTCAGTATGACATATTACACTAGTAGGTGTCCATTTAAGGCTTAAAGGAAGTGCAGTGAAGAGCTGTGTAGATGCCTGGCTCTCTGTCATCACCTTCCCATCCATGAGAGCTGGAGTACGCTGGGCTGTGGGAGCTTACCAGCTATCACTCACCATTCTTTGGGAGCACACGTTGCTCATATTCACCTGTAACCAGTGTCCTGCCATGACAAAAATGCTTTCCTGATTCAACACTGAGTATTTGGCACTCTGTCAGGTTATGGACATTTAGAGAGCTAGTTTTCTATGTCTGGACCTTCCGGGGGCCTATTCCATTAACAAACAGAATTTGTGTGAGAAGCTTCCCTAGAAATCTCATCTTGGCCAAAGACTGTCTTCTGCCTGTAGAAATAACTCGCTGTCATTGAGATGACACAGTGAATATCCCTTTCTTGTCCTTTTCCATCCATATGTTCCAAAGCTAAAAGTGAGTGACAATTTGCAATTAGGCCTTTAGACCCCTGCCATCCCATGTCTGCGCTCTTACCTCAGGTAAGATATGATATATGGTAGATGATATCATATACGATATATGATAATGCTAGAGCCAGGCCTCAGGAAGGGAAACTCAGGTTTACTTCGTAGACAGGACTTTCCAAAAAGGGAAGAGCCCAGGAACAAGCGTGTTTACTTGGGGCATGAGAGAGGCTATTTTCTGTTCACACAGGCAAAGGTCTAACCTGAGAGCAGCTCAGAAGACCTGGAGCTAGAGGAGCTGCCTGAATTTCTCCTGCTCATTTCTACTTGATATTGCTTACACTGTTTTTGGTTTGTGGAGAAAGTCTCACTGCAAAGCCCAAGCTGGCCCAGAATTCACAGTTCCCTGCGTTAGCCTTTAGCCTTTCGTGTGGAGTTTTAGGGCTGTGGCACACACCCAGGTTTGCTTTGTTTTCCTTGCTATTCTTGAGTTTGTCCCGGTGCCTGTGGCTTCCTGGTTTCCTTTACAGCTGGAATTTGCATCAAAACAACTTCAACCTCCTCTGACGTGAGGGCTGACGATGGGCGGAGTCCCACAAGGAATGGACTAGCCTAAAGCTTCACCTGTGGTGTTCTGCTAGCTCTCTCTGTGAGACACAGTTTTAGAAGCAGGTACATCTGCATTCCCGCGGTTCTCTTTGACTGCCTGCTTGCCTTCCCCAGCTGGTTACTAGGGAAGCTCACTTCTGGATTGAGACAGATGCAGGAAGTTCATGTTCTCTAATGTGCACCCCTTTGAAAAGAAAAACAAAAAGCTGGTAGGTAGGAAAGATGGAAATGTAAAGGGTTTACTTTCGCTGACTCCTCTGTGCTTCAGATTTCCTTTCTTCCCCCTTCATATTTCCTGTCCTCTGAGCTTTGTCGCAGCTTTTGTATTACATTTTTTTTGCACCCTCCCACCCCGGGTGTCTTCTCTGTGTTTACTGGCTTCTTCCATTTCCACACTGAATTCCGTGCAGTGGCGTCCTTGTGTCTTGGAATATTCTTTAGGCTCTAAGATCTTTAGGATAAGTGAACTGGGAGGGCGCAAGCTTTCTGGGGTAGGTGAGACTCTGAGCACAGAGATCATCTGTGCCCCCCATCATGTTCTCCTTACCTAGAAAATTACTAATCATGCCCAAAGAATGGTTGGTGGTGCGAGCATCTTGACTCTGTTGTCATATAAAGACATGAAATGTCTTCAGATCAGAGTGATCACGTGCCTAAGAGCTCAGAAACTCTTCCATCTTGGTCAGCATAAACACCTCTATGTTTTCACAGTCATTTTTGAAAACTCTTGCTGCCAAAGAGCACAAATGGATTCTAATGGTGGCTGTCAAGTGAAATCCACAGGGAGATGGGCTTGCCAGGCTTCTGGGAGCTAGTCCCGTCTCCACTAAGTGCTCAGAAGGAGTCACTCTCCTGCCACCCCAGTTTTGCTTTCTCAAGAACAGCCAGTATCTCAATCTGTAAGAACACCTTTCTAATCATTAGACGTTTGCAGGTAAAAACATGGTCTGACCCCAGGTTTCCCTATTTACAAACCTGGGTTGGTCTGGAAAAATTTCAAAATTCAAAATAAATGCAAGTCCTTGGGTTTTGTGTTCTTTCCAGATTTTAATGATTTTCGTTTAAGGCTGGAGTATTATTAAGAGCATAGTTATGTATAAAGGTGCCAGATAATTTCATGGCTTTTCATCTTTTAAGGACTTTGGTTTATTGAGACAAGGGTTTCCTAAAGCAGAGGCTAGTCTTGAACTCTCGATTTTCCTGTCTCCACCTCGCTAACACGGGGATTACATGGAAGTGCCTCCTTTCCTGAGTTGATAATTTCCCATCTTTAAATGGCCTTCCTTGCCTGTTCTGAACAGGTCTCTCTGGGGCTGGAAAAACAACCATAAGTTTCGCTTTGGAAGAGTATCTTGTCTCCCACGCCATCCCATGTTATTCCCTGGATGGGGACAATGTCCGTCATGGCCTCAACAAGAACCTGGGATTCTCTCCCGGGGACCGAGAAGAGAACATCCGCCGGATTGCAGAGGTGGCCAAGCTCTTTGCTGATGCGGGACTGGTTTGCATTACCAGCTTCATTTCTCCATTCACAAAGGTAAAAGATTGGATCCAGGGCAGCAGCCACGCCCTCCCTTGCTCCCTGGGCTGTGGCCCTCAGCCAGCAGAGAGGGGAGATCAGACTTTCACTTTCTACCCATTACCCCCTCCTCACGTGCCCCCCTCCTCTATTTGCTATTTGTTATATAAAAAGAGCTGCCCCATTGCCAGAAGCCAGTGCCCCAGTTGACAGGAAGCCTTTGAGGGTGACAGTCACCAGGGATGTGGTCAGAGTTAAAGAGTTGAGCAAGACTTCCACAGCCTGTAATTTCAGTTGTCTGAACCAGATGTTCAGCTGGCTCGAACAGAGCAGCCAGTCAAAGCACTGGCTTCTGTGGGCTTAGTGGGGACGACGCTGTTTTTCAGGATGGGGTCTAAAGCAGGAAATTTCTAGTAAAGCCTTCCTGTGTTAAGAGCGGCAGCGCTGCTAATGGAGAGCTGTGTTCTGTAGCTTCCTCTGTAAGCTCTTCAGGATGTTTAGCTGAGGGACATCTCAGGGCTTTCTGAAAGGACTCTGGCTGACACACATCTCATATTACCTGGAAATTACCAAGTCCAAGAGTCCACTGTGTTTTGCCATGAAGAATCTCATTGGGAAACTTTGTCCGAATCCATTTTCTATCATAACAAAATACCAGCCCCAATGAATGAAGACTAGAGGTCCATTTGGCTCATGACTTCCGAAGCTTTGGAACCCAAGACCATGGTGCCAGCACCTGCTGGCATCTGATGAGCGCCTCATACTGCAAGGCAGAGCAAGTCAGGCTACTTTAGCCCTCCTCCCATCCCTCCAGTTATTTTGCTATGTATCTCCCCAGGCCAGGCTCCTTCCTCGTCCTTTTGCCTCAGTTTCTCATGTGCTGGGATTAAAGTTGAGCCTGTGTCTCACTATATCACACGGTTTGCTTTTCGCTTTATGGCCACAATCCCTCCCACATGACCAAATCTAGTTTCAATCTCCTCCTAAAGGCTCCACCTCCAAGAACCATATATGAACTTGAGGATTGAATTTCCAACACATAAAAATTGAGTGACATATTCAAATTGTACCAAACATATTTTTGGGGGGAGGAATGGGCTCTCTTACAGCCCAAGCTTGGCCTTGAACTCATTTTGTATCCAAGTCTATTCTTGAACCTTTCAATCATTCTATGTCTATGCCTTCAGTGCTGGAATTACGGGCATGCCCCCCTACTGTCATTCTACAGTTTTAAACATACTGTTTTTCAGGATCGTGAGAATGCCCGCAAAATCCATGAATTAGCAGGTCTACCGTTCTTTGAGATCTTCGTAGATGCGCCTCTAAACATCTGTGAAAGCCGAGATGTGAAGGGGCTTTACAAACGGGCTCGAGCTGGAGAGATTAAAGGTATGACAAGTAGCCAGGAGCACCTTGGCGGTTACTTACCTTGTCAGTCCTCTGAATCTGTCCTTGGAAAACTATCTTGTCACTACGTGCCCCAATTGCAGAAAGCACACACTCCAGAAAGCACAGTGTATTCAGAGTGTCCATGGGCTTCCTAAAATGGGGTGGGTATCCTTGAAGAACCATCACCAGTTCAGATAAAGAACGCACATGCAACCCAGCCTGGATTTAGAAATGGGTCTCATTGAGTTTCCTTCCCACTTTCCTCCTGGATTCCAAGCAGCAGTAGAAGGCTTGGTTTCTGTCAGATTATTGTATCTAACTTGAGGCTCTCAATATTGAAAATACTGCTGTATACTTTCTTATCTATAGCAAGAGGTCAAGATTGGTGGCTTATAACTTTTCAGCCATAAATCCCATTTTCAGTTTAATATTATTACAGTGTGTATTATATCATATTGATTGATAACATTTTTCACGGGCCACAGATATGATTTAGATCTTATGCCGTGCAGGGTTTACAGGCATCGATTCTGATTATGAGAAACCTGAAACTCCAGAGTGTGTACTGAAGACCAACTTGTCTTCAGTAAGTGACTGTGTGCAGCAGGTGGTGGAGCTTCTGCAAGAACAGGTAGGAGTGTGTGTGTGTGTGTGGGTGTGTGTATGTGTATTGTGTGTGTATGTGTGTGTATGTGTGTATGTGTGTGTATGTGTGTATGTGTGTGTATGTGTGTAGTGTGTGTATTGTGTGTATGTGTGTGTATGTGTGTATGTGTGTATATGTGTGTGTATGTGTGTATTGTGTGTGTGTATGTGTGTATTGTGTGTGTATTGTGTGTATGTGTGTATGTGTGTGTATGTGTGTATGTGTGTGTATGTGTATGTATTGTGTGTATGTGTGTATTGTGTGTATGTGTGTATATGTGTGTGTATTGTGTGTGTGTGTGTGCTGGAAGATAACCAGAGTTTCTTTATCAAACCCCTCCCCTTACTATTCTTACTTGTAACTATTGCCAACTGCATTTCATTGCAGAACATTGTACCCCACACCACCATCAAGGGCATCCACGAGCTCTTTGTGCCAGAAAACAAAATTGATCAAATCCGAGCTGAGGCTGAGACCCTCCCGGCGGTATCAATTACCAAGGTAAGAAAGTACAGACTGGCCAGAGGGACTCAGGGTTAGTATCTAACATCAGTAAATTACCATACAACTGTTTAAAACTGTATTTATTTATGTGTTTTGTATATGCTATCCCCTATCAGTGTGTGTGTGTGTGTGTGTGTGTGTGTGTGTGTGTGTGTGTGTGTGAGAGAGAGAGAGAGAGAGAGAGAGAGAGAGAGAGAGAGAGAGAGAAGAAGCCTGCAGTTTTGCCCTCTCTTCTGCAAAGTTCGGGGGATCGAACTCAAGCACTTTTACCCATGAGCCACCTTGCGGGCCGTACAATTTCTTCTGACCTTAAAAAATATCAAGAAAAGGTGAGTCTATGAAGATGTTCCCCATCCTCTCACCTTACTAACTTCTGAGCAAACTTCTCACTGGTAGAGAAGCTGACTGAGAAAGCAGTCGTTTGCATAGCACATATTTGCATAGGGCAATTTGCATGGCTCTCCCTACACCTCTGTATGCTGAAATAGAGGCAGGGTGCCAGGATGGCTTGTTAGCAATGGCTGAAAAAGTTTATCCAGAGTGTGAAGGCTTCTTGGTCAATCTTGAAGGAATGTAGCGGGTGTGGGATAGGGAGACTGACAGAAAACAACCCTGGTCTAAATCAATATGAGCCTTTCTGCTGTGTCTGCTGGCTCTGCTGCTAAGTGCGAGCCCATGAAACCCGGGAAAGGGGTGTTAGCCCCAGTTGGATGCTACTCTAGACACACAGTTGTCATCATGAAGAACATGCCCTTGTGGCTAGAGGTGACTGTCATCTGCAAAAATGACAGCCACCGCAGGCAAGAAGGAAGTAACCAACAGGGCAAAGACAAGTCTTTTGGGAAAGTTTATAACTTACTATCAGCTCATGCTCACAAGATGTTCTATGCATATTCTCTTAGATAAAACTGTCACCAACAAGTATGTCCCCAGACACCCAGATATGAAATGCAGAGCCATATGGGAGACCAAGGTCAGGTGTGGAGAATATAAAAACAAGATAACTAAGAACAAGTTCTTCCAGAAGCTTCCTCTGCAGGCCTTCCTACATCAGGGAGCATCCAACCTGAGAAGGGGGGAGGCAGCTTCACTTGCGTGGATTTTATTAAGCAGAAGATGTGAAATGCAACCCCAGCTACTGGCCTGCTTGCAGCATTTTTATGGATCGGTCTTGACTTGTGCATGCATACAAGATGATAAAGACTCTTGCTATCGTTTTATTACTCATCAGAAACTTGGAGATTTTACTAGACAAGTTAATAGGTTACTTGCTTCAGCTAATTAGAGCCCCATAAATAACTTATGAACAGTATTCCTGGGTTCTGTAAAATGAACCCAAGCACCCCAGTACTCTGGGCAGACAAGTATGTATGTCAAAGCAATGCAGGGTGATAGTTCCAACAACAAAACTGTCTGTAGGTAGAGAGCTTCAGAACCTAAGGAGTGGCTCCTCAGGTCACCAGGATGACAGGAAAGGTTTCAGAGCAGTGACCTGTGTGTTGACTTTTAAAAGATCAGTAAAGCGTTGCAGGTAGCCAAAAAGATGGGTGGAACATACCTCTCATCCTAACTAATCAAAAGTGCCCATGGGTTTTAACTACACAGTGCCTTGAGGAGTTGGCAAATTGATCCTAAGTGGGAAGGGAAAGGAAGATGGAAGTCCTAGGAGCCAGAGCTGAAAAGATTTTCATACCATGATAATAACACTGGCCTTTACCACAGACAGGGCCAATGGCTTGCTCAATTCAGGCAAATGGCCACTCGGTACATCTTATGAAAAAGCACAATTAAACCTTCAGTTTGTGTGCATAGGGGGTGTGGTGTGGTTTGACAGTGAATTTTTTATTCTGAATTAAAATCAAATCTTAAATTTTTGATAAAAATTATTTTTAATTTTAATTCTGTTGCACAGTTACAGCTGAAAGTTTTTTTTACATAATTTTAATTTGGAATCCTGTGATCACCCCTTTACAGGAAAGTTCTAGACTTACACATAGCGGGCCTTGAATCAGAGGTCCATAGAGTTTCACATGGGCACACTTAAAACATAAAAGGGTTTTTCCCTCACCGTCCTGCCAACTGAATAGGGAGATGGAGCCTGGGGCCTGAGAAAGAGAGGTGATGGACACCTTGTTCCCTGTGTTTTCCAGCTGGATCTGCAGTGGGTGCAGGTTCTGAGTGAAGGCTGGGCCACTCCCCTTAAAGGTTTTATGCGAGAGAAGGAATACTTGCAGATTCTACACTTCGACACTCTGCTGGATGGTATGTTTTATGTTGTTTCTTACTGCTTACTATGGAAAATCACCTGTCCAGGTCTGCATGTGGACAGGACTGTTAATCCCTGGCTGGCAGATCCTATTTTGACAAAATTCAAATAGCTTATAGTGTATCCCTTCTACTCTGTCTATTTCCATTTTTAAGATTTTTTTCATTCTCAAAAGATGTATTATTTAAGACTAAGTTGCTGAGAAATGAATGCTTTTCTTATATGCAAAGCCAAGGAAAAGTTCCAGCTCTGAGCCCCCCATGTTCTTTGCTGGATCTGATAGCCAGAAGCTCCCCTTTGGGAGCATCCAGGAGCAGCCTTCACAGTTCACTGACTTGCAGGGGCCTGCTTTTCCTCTGTAGTGCGCGTCAGTCACATGGTGTCACAGTGCCTGCTTTCCTTGATGGCTACGGAACTGTCAGTGTTTGAACCCTCCATGACATACATGAAGGTGGTTTCATCCTCTGGACCCTGGTGATTTTCTGGCCACAGGCTAATGGTTTTTGAAAAACTAATCTGATCCAGGTCAGAAGCACATGCTATCCAGAAGAACTGCGGGCTGTTCTCTAAGAATTTCCTTTCTGGAGTCCCTTGAGGCCTTCAGACATGGGTTTTCTATTTCAAGACCATGAGGAAATGGCTGCCAGGTGAGGGAGGTGCTAGCAGAATCCCCGCCAAGGCTTTCAGGTGTTTAAGAAGGGACCAAATCAGGTATTCAGTCTTTGGAAGATACTCTGGGGCTTGTGCTGCAGCCTAGGGAATGGCCCAGAAGCAGAATCCTTAGACTGACCAGAACACACCTCATTCCTCTGTTGTAACTGTGGATGCCCTACAACCTCAATCCTTTGTTTCTCAAATTAAGTAACAATCCAAAACCACACTCTCTTAAAGGCTAGCTTGTAGTGACAGGTACTGTTTCATTTGATTTTTGTAAAATTCCTAGAAATGATCCACTTCTCAGATGAGGAAACTGAGCTCAGGATAAATGACTTGCTCACATTCACACCCCTTTGAAGGGAGGTCCCAAGACCAGAGTCTGCTGCCCCTTCTACACCTGGCAGCTCTCCTGATGGCCCTTCCAATGGACTCCAGAGGCCAGGTGCTAAATAAGGAAATAATACATTGATCTTGATATCTTAATTTTGACACACGCTGAACACAGCTGTCTGGAGGACATGCGGCTGGACTCAGCAGCCAGTCGTATGAAGAGATTGGATACGAGTGAGCATCCAGGCTGGAGATGTGACCACAGAACAAGGGGACCACACTGAAAGAGGAGGGCTCGTTCTAAAGAGTGCCCTGTACAACAATTTCTCCCTAAAGATGCCCGAGTGGTAGACAAGGCTACTGGAGCCCACGTCAGTGGAAGTAAAGGGTCCTCACTGAGATCCAAGACTGTGGGGTTGGGAGCAAAAGCCGTTTTAAAAGGGGGGGGGGGCGAAGGAAATGTTTCTGTATTGAGTTTATGACTTCTGTTTGATCCTTTGGAAAGTCTGTGACCCCAAAGGTGAGCTCCAGATGTGGATAATCAGCCTGGATGATTTAGCTCTCTGCTGTGCTCCGCATCTTTTCCCTTTTACTTCATTTCTGTTTCCCACAAGCCCCCAGCCTGATCACTGGAACCCTCTCGCTCTAAGCCCCTGTCTGTCTGCACAACCCCAGTTCTTTCCAAAACCTAAACCCAAGTGTTTGTAGGAATTCCTGGGGTGTGTTTCCTGTGTCCCCACATCAAGTCCACAACTGCATGCTACTTGCTGTGTGGATCTCTGCACTCAGTTACTCAGGCACCAAAGTTCTAAGCAGCAGTGTTTGTGAACAGGAAAACATGCACTCCTGTGTTAACTTCAGATGCGGACACCCTAGGAGGTAGCTTGTGCCTTACATAAATCCTCTTGTAATCCGCATGGCTTGCTTTATCCTAAGGCTCCAGTGTGGCTGTATTAGTAAGGGTTCGAGACTGGATATTTGTATAGTTTCCATAACCCTATGAAGTTCACTCCTTTTATTCTTGCAGGAATTATCTGTTGGCTGGGACTCTACAGCTACACTCCACAACTAGAGTCCATTGGGCACACTTACATAGCTCAGGATTCAAAGATCTACATGGCCTTCAAGGCCTTCTCAGCTCTTATGTAAATTAACTGATAGACACTAGAGAGCACAGAGGATTCTGCAGGTAAGAGCACAGACTGCTCTTCCATTTCCTTGCACCCACATGGAAACTCAAAACCTTCTGTAACTTCAGGAAATCTGGTGCCCTCTTCTGGTTTTCAGGGGCACTGCACACATGTGATGCACATGCCTGCAGGCAAAGCACTCATACACGTAAAGTACATTTTTAAAAAAATTAAATTGAGAAATAAAGAGCACAGGTCTATAATTCAAGCTATTCTGGAGGATGAGGCAGGAAGACCACAAGTTCAAGGACAGCCTAGACCTACCTAGGTGAGACCCTCCCTCAAAATAAAAAGGGAAAACAGCAGCTGGAACATAACTCTGAGGTAGGACATTTGCCTAGAATGGGTGAGTCCCTGAGTTCAATTCCTACTACTGAACAAAGACACCATGAATATCAGATTCTCTGTGTCTTGGTTTTGTTTGGGCCTAACTAGAGGCAGAATATAATTAGCAGGTAGAAGTATGAGGTGTGGAGCCAAAATGGCTGGGTTTATCTGCCAGTGATTAGCTATGAGCCTGCCAAAATCACCTCAACTCACTGGGCTGAGGTCCCCCATCTGCATTATGGAAATGATAATTACAATGCCTACCTCCCAGGGATATTGAAAGTTAAAGACAAAGCCTCATCCAAGAGTAAAGTTCCATACACATTAGCGAGTCACACAAACAAACCCCTACTACTGACAGTTAAGAGGGCTTGGAAACATGAAGTGGGTTATCCGGAGTCACATCAGCTTGAGTCAGCCCAGATAAAGTTATCAGATCACAACCATTCTCTAGCATCAAATTGTAAATCTCATGGTTACTTACAACCTGAAGGAACAGACTTCATTTTCACCCTGCCTCCTATAAAGTATTTTGTTAGCTTTAATTTTCTAAAAGGTTCACATTTACCCGGAGTCAAATAATGTAATCAGTCTATTTAGCACAAAATCAAAACTGAACAATTCCCCTCAGCAACAATTTGCTCATGTTTATGGTTTTTACATCGATGTCTTATGTCTCTTTATCTCTCCCTGGAAATGTAGTTTCAGGGTTGTCACAGACCCTTGTAGCATAAATGTCACAGATGTTGGAGTCAGATGAAGACTATTCCATTATTGAAAATCTTTGTTGTGAACCTTCCCGGCAGGAATGAGGATCCCACATATAGTTAATGTAGGTTACCCCATCTAACCTGCATGAAGATGTTGGGTCTTCATGAGGTGGTTTAGAAAGGACAGAAATCTCACTTGAATTTGAAAACTAGGTTCTGATGATTGTAACGCTGTGTTTATTTTCCTAGGCATACCATCACCTTTAGCCATCTGGGCTAGGCTTCTACATTTTAGGACTGTTTGTGTCTACACTCTCCCAAAGTCTGGTTTGGAAACCATTTGGCAGCCTTGCCAAAATTAAAAGAGTGACCAACATATTTTATAATTATTTAAAATAGATAATCCCTTTGAACAGTATTTTTTAGAGTACAATGAACAATATTCCACAAAAATGGTATTACCATCTATTTGGTGTCTTGTGCCTATTTTTAAAAATAGCCTAAGAAGCTGAGAATATTTGCATGTTGCATATGTAAAGTATCATAATAGGAATTTGTTCATTGATATTGTTACTTCAAGATTCTCGTGGAAGAGACCTGAAAACATGTTTCTTATGTTTGTATCTCTCTAGGCGTGGCCCTCCGTGGTATGTACTTCACCTTCCAAGTAGTCAAATTATTGTAATTAGATATGTTACGTTAATTTAAAAATTATTAAGGATATAATTTTAAAAATCCAAATTAACCAGTTGGAATTGCTCAGTTCATAATCCAACCAGTTATAGCAAAATCATACCACATTGTTCTGTTTATTCAAGTACAAACAACAGGAAATTTCTGGTTCAGATGAGACTATTATTTGTAATGCTGAGTTTGGCTAACATAAGCAAACTTTGTTTCTAAATTATTATTGCACATTTTGTTCCTGAGTTCTTTTAAATTTATGAGAGTCCAATGACTTCTGGTCCCCCTATAGTTTTAGAAGTTTGAAATTAAATTTTTCTGTCACCCTTACAATAAATTTTTAGTCAATGAAGAAATTAATTTTAGATTCAATTTAAAGTAAATATATCTGGTTGGACTGTGTATGATCATTCCTTCTCTGTTTGCAATGTATGATTATGCATGGACTTAATTGTAAGCTATCATAATTGATAGTTACAGAAGTGAAAATATATACACACTTACTAGGACTATAAATTTCTATGTAAAATTCCAAACACTTCATTTATCTCTAATATTATATATTTTTTTCCTTTAAAAAGCCTAATTATACAATAATGTTAATTTCATTTTTGGAAAGAAAAAATATATGCAAAATAACAAGCAGATCTACAATGCTAAAAAGATTGACAATTATTTAAAGCGAAAGAAAAATTATTCAAGAAGAAATCATTTTTTGGATGTCCTATGGTTAAAAACAACAACACTCTTCCAAAATGAGATAAAGCATAATGAAATAAGGCAACGCTCAACAGAGCTGAAGCACATGAAGAGAAAGGCCAAAGGCTCAAGGAATATCTGAAGCCACAGAGGATGCTCAGTACAGCTCAACTGATGGACATGTTTATGTGTCAAAAACTAGAGGGTCTAGAGAGATTGCTCAGTGGTTAAGAGCTCTTATTGCTCTTGCAAAAGGCCCAGGCTTGGTTCCCAGCACCCACATGGAAGCTCAGAACCATCTACTCCAGTTCTGGAGAACCTGACACCCTCATCTGACCCCCTGCACCCACATGATACACAGACACACATGCAGGAAGAACACCCTTATACATTATATATAATATATACATACATATAGATAATATATACATATATATACATGTACACACACACAGATATACGAGAAGGGCTGTCAACATAACTCAGTGATTAAGAGCATGTGCTGCTCTTGCTGAGGATGGGAGTTTGATTCACAGACTCATGTTGGGCAGCTCACAACCATCTGTAACTCCAGCTCCAGGAGTCCAGTGCCTCTTGCTACCTTGGACAACAGCACTCAGCTGCCCATACCAACACAGAGATACATATAATTTAAAAATAAAAGTAAATCTTCAAATCAAAGTAGAGGAAAAGTCTGAGACTGTAGTTAAGGGGTAGAACACGTGCCTTCCCTGCACGAAGCCCCGAGTTCAATCCCCACTACTGCCAAAAAATCAAAAAAACCAAGAGTAGGAAAAGATGATAGGAAAGCAAATTAAGTGTGCCCATGTACAGCTGCAGTCCAGGCATGCAGGAGCAGGGGTGCTATTCCTTATTAGGACTCCTTCCTGTCCATGTGGTCCTACAAGTGAGTCCTTTATCCTGACAATTATCGAGGAATATACTGCAGGCTTTTATGGCAGACTCAATGTCTTTATTGCTGGTAGCTACGGTCTGACCTATGATGGTCTGTGAGGAATTACCAGCTTGAGAGAGTTTGAGGGGACAACGTGAATGCCTGCAACTGGGTTCATAGCTGCTAGGGAGTTTTATGTCCCACAGAAAAAACGACTCAGATCTTGACAGGTTGGAAGCATTCTAAGTGGACTTGACATTCGGGACTCCGTTAAATTTTCTCACACCCACAAATAAAAGCAAGCATATTCTCTGCCCCTGGAGGTTTTTTTCTCTGATCTTCTCATCCTCTCCCAAACCCTGATCTAATGCTAGGTCTTTGGTGAGACATGAAGCAGAGCCCTCATTTTTAAACTGTAAGTACAGTTGAGAAAGATGGACTAGTTAGACTTGGAGCATGCTTACAAAAGGGAATGAAAGCCAGTATTATAATTAAAAACTTCAAACTGGAAAACTACATTTTAAAACCATTTTATCTAAAATTCTTCGA